>OY776285.1:48196743-49396743 GCA_963675345.1 Trididemnum clinides | reverse complement strand
AGGCAAACGCTGCGGTCGTCATGACGATAACCTTATCGTCATCGGAGCAACAGGGGTAGAAGCAAAATTTCCACCGCACCGGTGCAATGTGGGCTACCGCACCGGTACGAAAAAAAATTGCACCGACCGCACCGGTGCGATGTGCGCAACTGCAAGCGTACAGGTCCGATGGAAGGCGCATCGTAGCAGAATTACTGTATATGGCTTTATAATTGTAATTATAGTCTTTGTATTGTAATTTATCATAAATCAACAGATGTTCAATACTTTTATACTTTAGACTGGTTGAGGTTGGCCTAATACTGTTGAAACTGTTTATATGCATCAGTCCCGTAGCACTCCAACTTCGGGCCCCCCCCAAAGTAAGCGCAAGAGCCCCTGCGCACAGGTCATATCACTTTAGAGGTGTAAAATTGAAAAGCTGCATTAAGAAAATACACCACAATTTGTACATAAGTAAACAGGCTAATGTCAGAATAAAGCATGCCGATACCGAAGGTGCAAGTCATAAAAAATTCGGCACCGATGCCAGAGTTCAGTAGGACATTTATGCAGACACTGCGAAACGAAAGCAATGACACTGAAAAACATGAAAAACTTATAAAAACACAGTATCATTTAAATAGTCTGGAGCGAACCTTTTTGTTCGCAAATGCTGTTATGACATTGTCATAATCAAGAGATCGGGCGCAGTCATTTTCGATTGACAACATGGCTAATGAAGATAGTCTACTGTCTGTCATGGACGTTCTATTAAAAGTTTTGATCAGTTTCAATTTGCTGAAGCTTCTTTCAGCGCTGGCAACAGTCACGGGGCAAGTTAGTAAGATTCGAAGTGCGATGTACACATTCGGATACAATTCAAATAAATGAGTCTTTAGAAGATAGTTCAGAAAGTCTTGAGCCGTATTGAGATTGCGTTTTTTTGTAAAATTAAAACAAACCGCTGTAGCTCAGCGCTCATTTCATCAGAATCAATGTCACCGAACTTTTTTTGGAACTCTTTACAGCAAGTAAGAAGAGCATTTTCTTGTTGCACAAGCAAAAGTTTGTCTCGTGTGTACAAAAACGAAAAGGCGGAAGAAACCTCACGTAACAAATTAAAGCGCTCCTTTATTGACATAATAGCCTGGTCTACTAATGGATAGAAAAAGTTGCTTTTAAATTTCAATTCAGGAGTAGCTCGTTGTTCCTCTTCACCTTGATAATCAAACAATCTTCTTTTCTTTCCACTTCTTGACGGAGGAAAAGAAGGATCAATATCCAATTCCTGTGCTATTTCAACAGCAGATGTTGCGGCACTGTCATAACCCGTTGTGCGATAGTTTTGCAAAAAGTTTTCAGTTGCCTGGATTTCCGTTTCCATTGTGTGAAGGGAGACTCCATACGATTGAAGAATCTTGCTTGCTTTATTGACTTGGAATAGGATATCATATCAAATAAACACCGACAAAAGAAAACTCCATTTTGATAAATGAGCTATCAACGATTTTGTTTCTGAGGCAGCTCTTCCATCTTTTCTTTCTATGGAAATGGCTTCCAAGTCTTTCAGTGCCAGCAACACCTCTTTTAAATTGTATCGAAGAGGTTTGATGCATTTAATTCTGCTTTCCCAACGAGTATCAGATTGTGACTTTATGGACAGCTCCACATGTTTCTTCAAAATTTCCCAACGCTGAGCAGAGGAAGAAAACAGCACATACAACCTTGTAAGTACTCCAAAAAATGTCAATGCTTCCGTCGATCAATTAGCACTGTCAACAACAACTAAGTTAAGGGTATGGTTTGCACAGGGCACGTAAACAGCTTTGGGATTGATGTCTAGCATTCTTGCTTGGACCCCAGAATGTTTTCCTTTCATGTTAGCACCATTATCATATGACTGACCTCGACAATCAGACAATTCGAGTTGCAGTTCGGTCGCTTTTTCTAACAAAGCATCCAACAAGCCTTTCCCAGTACTGTCACTTATTCTCAAGTAGCCAAAAAATGTTTCTTTAACAACAGCAGCTTCTTCATTACATAGTACATAACGGAGAATGACAGACATTTGTTCATGATGTCACATATCTGGAGTGCAGTCCAAAATTATAGAAAAATATTTTGCCAATTTCAATTGCTGTAAATTTTCTTTTTCAACTTCTGTCGCTAGCAATTCAATTAGTTCATTTTGTATGGTAGGACTCAAATAGTGATCTTTAGTGTTTTTATTCTTGATTCTGTCTTGAAGCTCTTTTAGGATCGGATCTCTTCTTGCCAAAAGCTCAAATATACTCAGAAAATTTCCATTGTGAGGAGATCCTAAGACTTCTTCAGATCCTCTAAAAGCAAGATTCCTTTCCGATAGAAACAAGGCAATGTCGATAAGTCTCTCTAAAACATTTCTCCAAAAACGTCTTTCATTGAAAAAAATATTCATCTCGCGTTTGTCGGTAGTGGATGAATTTCTTATCCCTTCAGCTAGCAACATCCATTGACTGCAGCATTCTTGGTGGGAAATGCCGTTTTCATGGTCTTTCAGTTTTTTCGAAAAACCCTCCCATGTATTTATACCACTACAAAAGGGGCTTAGTGTTTTTCCAAATAGCTTACAACAAAAGCAAAAAACTTGATCTGATTCCCCAGAATAAACTAGCCACGACCGTGAAACACTTTCACCATTAGGTAACACACGTTTATAATGGTTGGAGGAAAAACGTCGCCTTGGAGTTGTGTTATTATATGGAAAATTCATTATTAGTTGATGTGGTCCACGCTTTACTATATCACATCGTTGAGCATCAGAAATACTTTCAGGCCATTTACATGGGTCATCAGGGATAGGGGTAAATTGAGATTCAGTTATTTTTGATATTGAAGGTTGCATATTGGCAGGTAAATCACAACTTACATTTTCTGGAAATTCACAATCACTTTGATGCTGATCGTCATAGTCTTCTTTTTCTTGTACACTATAGTTTTCTTCATCCCTCTCGGTACTAGTGCCAGGTCTACTCTGCTCAGTAATCTTGAAAAAATCTTGAAAAAACCCCCAATTGGGGGGTTTGGGGGGCGGCTGCTACGTCTCTGATATGCATGATGTGGGATGATTCAATTGGGTCTCCGAGTGCAGTTTTTCAAAAAATGAAGAAAATGTTACATATGGATAAAGATATTACTTACAGCTGACGTAAAACATGTAAAAGTGATTAATCATCCAATAGTACAATAACCTATGGCCTATGCAAAAAGTATTGATATCTTTAAGCAAAATTTACCAATGAAAACCTATGTGATGTAACTTGGTTGACAAGAACATAAACAATTTTGAGAAACGTTCTGAAGAAATGTTTAGCCCATCTTTGACTGTAGCAACATCTTGTTCCAGTAAAAGAGTGTCGGTGGTTATAAATAGGCATACTAGTAGGCATAATACAGAGGTACAGGAAAAGTAGACATAGTACATGCATAGTACAAGCATAGTAGGCATAGTACAGAGATAGTAGACATAGTACAGGCTAGCATAAGCATAGTGCAGGCATAGTACAGGCGTAGTATAGTACAGGCATAGTAGAGTAGTACAGGCATAGTTGATATATACGCACCTAAAAAATTAAACAAACATAATTTTATCGTACAAACAATCAATATGGTCTAGAGTAACACCAATTTTGCATGCATGTAATGCATAATAGTTAATTCAAAAATATAAAAAATCATTATTTTGATACAATCTCCAAGAATACCGTGATTACGGCGTTTGTGTTTCCAAGCAACTGTTGTCCAAAGAAACGAAAATTCTGTGTTCATCCGCCTGAAAGTTTTTACAACTATTTGATCATTTTGTGAATACTTTATAAAAAAATAAAAAACTTTCATGTGAACTTTGAGATTTGTTTAAATGATTGTAAAACAAAATTTTTTATGCTATTATGAATATCAATTAGCGCCTTTGAATCATGTTATATACATGCGTACCGCACCGGTGCGGTGTGGTGCGAAAAAAATTTGCATCGACTGCACCGGTGCGAAAAAAATTGCACCAACGACACCAACAGGGATAAAATGAAAATTTGCACCGCACCGACCGCACCGGTGCGATTTCAAAGTCGTACCGGTGCAGTGCAGTAATTTTGATTTAACCCCGTCTCTCAAATGTTCCTCCGCTTTATTTCATAATTATTAAAAGTATGATTACTTACAAACGGCGCCTGTTTGCAAGTAAAGACTTTCTTATTGCAAACAGTGTTCAAAATTGAAAACAAATAATTTTTACTTAGTTTCTTGATCGATATCACTAAACGATCAGACGTAGCCAAGCGTAACAAGAACTGTTTTGAATCAGTTTTCAAACAAGTTTTATTCTGCTAAGTACTTGTGATAAGCTGCTGGATTTTGGATTGCGTTTTATATTTTTATTAATAGGGTGGAGTATTTTGATAAACAGTTTTTCAATAGTAAGTCAGATTGTTTTTGGACCAAGCTAATACTGTAATAAAATATGGAGACCATAAAGACAACCCTTGGAACGGATGATCAAAAATCGGAAGGATTTGCTGCTGTTAAAGAGGTAAGTTAAAAAGTTTTTCACATATTTCACAACATTTTGGATTTTGAGTGTCTCTTTTCCTTCAACTGAATTAAGAAAGAACCGAAAAACCCAAAAAATACGACAGCCTACAAAAGCCGTAAGAACAAAACTAAAATGTAAATTAAGTGGGGACGCATTTTTTACGTTTAGCTTACCAATGAGGCGGTTCGCACTCTTACCTCCTTTCACCCACGCCACTGGAGGCATCGTGTGCTACTTCAACTGTCAAATATCAACATGATTGTTGCAGTTACGGATGGTTACACTCGTATTAACAAGTAATGAAAGTTATGAATAAAAGATGAAACTGAAAGTTGGCAATGAAGTGTTTTTGGACGTCCGCATCCCTGGAACCTCCTCTTCCTTTCTTGCACACAAATGTCCGCAATTTACTAAGGCTCCTTCTTTCTCTGACTGCGAACGTCATTTATGGATTGCCCGTAACTCATTTCCAGTAACTGCTATTTAAGATTTGATACGCCGATTCCGTCTTGTGCTGCAGTAGAAAACTAGTACGGAAAAGAACATTTTGAAACCCAAGTGGCGGGACTTGATGATAAACATTGTGAAACACTTGATGATAAACTTGTTGCTTAAACAAAAACTAAAGTCGTTTTGCTAAACGGTTTGATCTGATTTTATTTCGGATACTTGGAAGTTGTTTTAATCTCAAATGAATTTTGGTTTGGAAAACTAAATGCAGCGTCAGCCTACTTTGGCGTGAGTGATTTGACTGTCTCGAAGGTGGAAGTTTAAAAGTGATCTGATGCTTTATTTTGGCAAAATCTTGACCGCTTATATCTTTTGTTACGGCATTTTGATGTATTTTTGTCTCCCACTCACCAATTGTGTGATTCAAATAGTGTCAGTCTTTTCTCCTTGCACCTTATATCCACCTTTCCCCTCGTTTGACGCCATTTTGCAAACCTTACCTTCAGGGATGTGAAAGCGGTTATTTTTCAAACGCTTCCGCTTCCACACCTATCGCTTCCGCTTCCACCAACAAAAAACGAAAAAACGACTGTTGACAATTTTTTAAACTTTTGTGGGTCTTTAGCCTGCCTTCTACACTTTATCATTTTGAGAAGACAAAAACCTTCATTTGTTGCTATTACTTTATCTACTTCGCTTGAGCTTATTGTTTCGAACTACTCTGTGTTTGTTTTTCTTAGATATCAGAACTCGTGTTGAATGTAGAACAGTGCTTTTCAATCTTTTTGTCATCGTGGAGCCCCTAATGTACTTTCGCGTTTGTCACGGAACTCCCACTAACAAAAATTTCGAAATCACGAATTGCTTGCAAGAAAATCATAAATTTCGTTACTACAATTCAAAAAATAATTAAACACTTCAACAAATAGACAGTTATTACAAATTCCTTCATTACTTACCACTATAATACAATTTCGGTAGAGAGGTGACTTTTAGTATCCAAGTTGCTATTATTGCTACTAGTAATACACCGTTGAACATAATAATATATTATTATGTTCAACGGTGTATTGCTAGTAGCAATAATAGCAGCTTGGATACTTACAACTACTTTCACAACAGTTAACCTAATGCTTCTCAGATCTAAATCGTATGACCACATATCACAGTTCTCGACAATAACCTGTCGTCACAACAACAAATTACACTGTATAGCGTTGATTTTCCCTCTCTATTCTCAACTAACTCTGACTTTGAGTTAACTTTAACTCTAATCATCATTACCTTCTGTCCGTCCTCAAAACACGTATTGACTCCGATCTTTTTGGATAGTGAAGTGCGAAATTTCTGTCGTGTATATATTATGTACATGTAAAGCGAGCAAAATTGAACTGCACCAATCAACAGCCGGCTCAACGTGGTGGTGCGTTCCCCGACCCGTTTGGGTTGGGTCAAAATGGCTGTTGGCCTTCCCGAGGGTTTCAGTTACCCCGGGCACTCCCCTCACACATACCATTTTTTCGCCGTGCAGCCCCCTGAACGACCGCAGAAGGGTAGCACGCAGCCTCTTTGAAATTGGCCTGTTTTCTCCAGCCTTTCTCTTGACTGTTATCTCATTCTTCTCGTTCTCCTGATGAGTGGCAACGTTCATCCAAACCTTTGTCTTGGCTTTCCCTGTTTGGTGTGCGCTGGAAATGTGACCTGGCGGGGTAGGACAGTGCAATGCTGCACTTGCTCTAATTAAGTTCATTTAAAGTGCTCACTACTCTCCTTTTCTAGATTCAGAACTCTTGGCAGATCTCATTTCTGGAGCTGCCCTCCCTGCTTTTTTTGGAGATTCTACACCTACCAGCACTGTGACTTCCTCCTCGGACTCCTCCAGCTGGTATACCTTCAATGCTCAATCTGGCCCTCTTCTGCTAATGCAGCACTCGCACCCCACCCTCGCTTTCAAACTTCTTATCCTTTTTCCGCCCACTTTGTATCTTCTCCCTATGCACCCTCACCACTGCCTCATGCTCCTGGCTGTTTCTTTTTACCTCCTGGTTTCTCTTCCCCTCCTTAACTCTCTTAGGGTTCTTCAATGGAATGCTGGGGTCTCCGAGCCAGGAGCACTAAACTAATACACTTTATTTCGTCTCATCCCGTTGACCTTATTTATATCCAGGAATCTAACCTCAATTTATCTTCCTCTTTCCGGATCCCTGGATTCTCTGCTCTGCGATCCCATGGCACTCACTCCCGACCTGATATTTTTTCTACTGATGTTGCAGATGCTAGCGGCGGCGTCATTATTTTCGTCAAGCAGTGCTTATCCTTCTCTGAGATTTCTACCTCCTCTCTTTCTTTGCTTGGCCCCTACTCTGATTATGTAGAGGTCAACATCTCTCTAAACGACTCCTCCTCGCTCTCATTTCTTAATGTTTATGCTCCCCCCATTCGTTCTTCTACGAAGGATAGCAGAACCAATTTCTTTTCTTTCTCCATTCTTCCCTCCTATGTGGAAGCGGAAGCGGTAGATTTTTCGCGCTTCCGCTTCCACAAAAAAGGGCCGCTTCCACCGCTTCCAGCTTCCGCTTCCACATCCCTGCTTACCTTAGATGGATATAACCTCAAACTCAAAAGGGGCTAGTTTTTGGCTGTATAATTAAAGGGACGGATTTAACATTTTGCTTTGTTAGGGTAATCAATTTTAAAACCTTTTTTCAGAGATCAACTTTCTTTGCTCTCATCTTTTGCAATTTCTCAACTCGCGGACTTTTTTTTGGAGACTAATTATTTGAAAGCAATTGCTTTGCTCATTTTAGTAAACAATCCGGTCAGCAAGAGCTTGCAATTATTTGAAGGAGTCTGTTGTCCGCAAATCTTTTCTGGTCTCATGCTAACAAACTAATATTTTTCTAATATCAATTTTTGACTAAACAACTGAAAATTACTGTCCCCTAGCCCATGAGCGTCTCTGCCAATTAACCTTCCTTTTGGCCTGTAATTAGGGTTACCATTTTTGTGCTTATTTCCTAGATCTGTTCTTATTGAAGATCATCTTGAAAAATAGAAATGTGCTTTGTTTCATATTCAAATCTGACTGTTCAATTTACGTATTTACCCCAAACCGTTGACCTTAACCCCAAATCTAAATTTAACTTTACACTTCAACCGTAATCCTGACTCCAACTGTAAACCTAATTATAATCCCAAAGTTAAACCAATTTTCAAGAGTCATTGATCATCAGTGTTTGCTTAAACGTAAAAAATGCGAATTTGCGAAAACATGTCCGGCAATTTCGCAGTTAAAATTCATAGACGCGAATAAGCTTGTTGAAATTTTTGCAATTTTGCTAGCAAAATCTTCAACCAACTGTTTAATGCCTTGTAGAAAGTGAAAAGGAATCCCAGTTTGGACCGACGCTTTTTCGTGGCAGTGTAATGCCTCTCGTAAACATCGCGTGAATGTGGTGCAACAGCATGTGACCGCGACTAAAAAATTGCGCACGCCCTTGCCACACTTCTTTGTATTACAAATTATCTCTGAAGCAATTAACACAAAGTAGGATCAAAAAACTTTCTAATCTTCACTTTTCCCGGCCAATGTCAGTGGTTGCTAAAGAGCAATAATTGCAAGCAGTACTCAAACTTCAGTTTAACACCCGATATTATTTTTCGAAGGCAATTCAAAACTGGAATTGGTTAAAATCTATGTTATTTTCTTTACGATTCAACGCTTTTTTTAATCGCGCTTCATAAGATAAGAAAGCAAATAGCTTTCGGTTTCAGTTTAACAAAAAAGCACCTTTTTTGAGGGAATGGTTCAGTTTTCGGAAATTACATATAAACTAATCTTCTCGCACTTGCCAGATATAAAAACTAAAAGTAAACAAATAAAGTGGCATTTAACCGATTCCAGTTTTGATTCCCCTCGAAAAAAGATTTTTTAAACAAAATGTAGCTGTCAGCTATGAGCTGTAATTTGCCTGTCATGATTGAAATAAGCCTTGAAACGTGAAGAAAAAAATGTGAATTCAATATCCGATCTCTTTACATATGTTTAACTGTAAATTTTAGCCTTTTTTATGAAAATTGCTTGCAAGGTCATTTGTAATACGGTAGAATTTGCCTATATGATAGCCACACCTCTAGGGGGTTGTAAAAAATTGCCGTTCGCTTTGTATCGTTCCAAAGCTATTTTTGGATTCAGCATTAAGATGTATCATCTAATCAAATTTACCAGTGTAAAGAAAAACCACTAAATTGTCAAAACTCACAAAAGATTAAGCGCTACTGATCTAGAACTTCCTCTAAAGCAGGGGTGTCAAACTCGTGGGCTTCTGGGGGCCACATTGCACATATGGGCAATCGTGCCGAGGGCCGCATGAAGTTTTCGATCTGGAGATCACCACTTCTTCGGGTGACGATCTCTGTAATGTAGCCCGAAGTAAGGTCGATCTCCAAAAAAAAAGGTCATCACCTCTCCAGCATCTCCACACCATTGCCTTTAATTAGGGCAAATCGAGTTCTGTTGTTGCACCAAGTGGAGTTATCTTCGGATGAAAAAAATCTGTACTTGTCAAGTGTCGCTTGTGATCAGGAGTTCAAACGTTTGTTTGAAGATGATATGTTGCAATAGTGCCGAAATTCATTAAGAATTTTAGAATCATCTCGCGGACCGCGAGTTTGACACCCCTGCTCTAAAGCGTAATATTGCGCGCGCGTGTATTGCACAGTTGCGCCGAGTAAAATAGGAGAGGTTCATCGAAAATTTCTTCCGTGGATGGCAGCCCCTTCACAAATGCAGTAAAACTATGTGGATTTTGATGAAGGATGGATTTAATGAGTATTTGCGACCTCTATTTTAGATTTTTATGAGTATTTGCGACCTCTATTCACGCATTCGGTGGATGGTTAATTAAAACTTAATAAGAGCGAAAAAAATATTTAGTGAGCTATGCTGCCGCGTTTAACACCGAGGGCTTTGTAAATGAGGTTCAGAAATATCTCAAACTCTCTACCATTATTTTCGCCGCAGTAGGCTTAACTAGGCAGTGACCAGTTAACGACTTTTAGTGTTTTTCGCATCCGGGACCAAACTTCCTAAAAATTTACTGATTTGTTTTCGTGTTAGGTTTGTGAAGTCATTAGACAAGACTTTTTTAATTGTTATCGCCAATCAATAACATTGCTTTCTGAGATACCTTTAGCCCATTTTTTCCTAGCGGTACCGTATAGTACCACCTAATTCGCCAATAAACAAGATATTCGCAGCACGAAAGAGCTGTACCAAACTTGTTCAAAACATGTTCATTACAGGTATAAAACCCTTAGCTCATGTGTTAGTGAGTTTCAAGGTCAGTGTTGCACAAACAGCTGAGCAGTGTGGTTGATCGTCCATAGCGCACTATTGAGAAAATTTTCTTTTCTCGGAAAAAACCGGTTGAGGAAGAAAGTAAGGCATACATAGGCTACTATTACTACTACATCGAACAAAAATCTTAATTTTCTCCTTTCAAGTTGCGCGGCTTTAATCATTAAATACTTTCCAATATTACAGGGGTAACCAGCTTGTCTTCGATTGAGATCGACACATAAATTTCCTTATAATTCGCGATCGACCTGTCGGTAGTAATTTATTAAGAATAATACACGAAAAAAACATTCCATAATATCCATATTTTTTTGTTAAATGAGTCAGTGAGACGTTTGAGAAAGCATACTTTTCACCAGCTTTTCATAATCAGGTGTGTATCCGGTCAAAAATCACTTCAAGCAACAAGCCAAGTTTCATGTGGGGCGTTTTGTTTTAATTGAGTTCATATCTGAAAATGCTGATTCACATATATAAGTTGAACGGAAACAGAAATAAATATTTTCCACATATTTTTGAATGTGGTAGTATTTTGAATCATATAACTTCCAGAAATCTTTTTCGGATGCCCTACCTTGAAGAATACGTCAGCTTTCAACGCCAACTTCTCAATTTCAACTGCACCTTTTCCAAGGAAATACTTCATTGATTTGATTAGAATCAGTAGACACGTTTAAATCCGACTTGAAAGAACATAAAATGTATTCAACAATTTCTTCCGATTTTTTAAAAATCGCTAAATTCAAACCAATCAAAAACCACGTTTGTTTCAATAACACATTTTTCAGGTCTCCAAATACTTTCCGGGTGTTTTTGCAAATGATCTATACCGTTCGGGAAAAAATTAAATCGTTTTTCTTCATATTTATTATAATAATCGGAGTCAATGCGGGGATTTCCGTCTTAAAAGCATCAATAGCACTGTTCACGTAACTAATTGGCTTGCTCTTCCTTTGTAGTCGCAAGTTTAAGGCACTTAATCTGCCAGATAAGCCAAGTCACACTTCAAAACTAAACCATTTAACTTGACGTAGTCGTCGCCTCTGTCTAGAAGAAAACTTTAATTTCTTGCAATATATCTCAGAACCTTTGAAGAAATTTTCCGCTCTTGAGCCGCCTCTTATCTGTGTGTAACAAAAGCTCTTTTCTCCCAATTTGTACCTGAAAAACGTGGTGGAAGGCCTTTGCCTAAATAGAATTTGCAATTTTAAATGCCACATCCATTACCTCTTTAGTGTTTAGTCGTTTGCTGCATAAACTTGTTGGTGGCTTATACAGCGGTACTTCAAGAAATCAGGAAAACCATCATCTTTTTTGCTCAAGGCAAGGAAGCCGTTTACGCTGTCTACCATTGACTTTGTCCTATCTGTTGTAATTGAAACCAACTGCCACAGATGCAACTTTATTTCAATACATTAGTTTTAAATACATTGTCAAAACTTAGCCTGTTGTTGTTGTTGTTACCCGACCTCTTCCGAGGGATGGAGGCATGGCGGAAGACCATGGAGCCCCAGAAGCCGGGCAAATCCTTAGGGCCTGGACCAGAGGTCGTAGAGAAACAGAGAGTCGTCAAAGAGCGAGTGGCGCAAAGAGTCCATAGCTGGACAGTGCAGAATGAGATGAGAGGTGTCCTGGGACGAGTGTCCGCATGCGCTGCAGGAAGGATTCTCGATTCTGCCAATCTTAAAGAGATATGAGCTTAACAGTAGCCTGTGTCCATTGCAGCGAAGACCAGAGAGAACACAGCGAGCGTGACGAGGGAGCACAAGTTCCTCAGTGAAAATCGAGGGAACCTGTGTGTCAAAGAATTTCGGTGAGTCAGTACGCTTCCAGTCCGAGAAAAGAGAAGAGTGAATACGAGAGATAAGAGGAGAGAGACTACAAGGGATTGCAGAGGGAACAAGTAGCGCTCCCTGTCTAGCCAGGTCATCAGCCGCGTCGCTCCCCGGGCAAACGAGTGTCCAGGAAACCCATTGTAGCCTGATAGAACAGGAGAAAAAAGACAGTTCCTGCCAGATCTGCCAGAGAGTTTGAGGTAAAAGGAAAGATGGAGGAGAGGACAGAGTGGCGAGGACAGAACAAGATTCAGATAAGAGGAGAAGAGAAGAGAAGTGGCAGGCTTGTTGGTGCTGCCGAGACCAGCGAAGAGCCTACAGAATGGCGCATCCTTCAGCAGAAAAACTTGAACAAACTGGGCCTGCTGAAAAGGAAAGAGTGGCCTCAGTGCCACAGAGAGAGCAGTTGGAAAGTACGCCAGAGCCAACCTTGCCAAAAGGAAAAGGAACAGAGCCGTCAGTCCAGAGTACCAGATCGTGAGAAGGGAGAGAGTCAAAGTGAGCGAGAGCCGCACCTTGGCGAGAAAGAGGGAGATCAGAGCGAGAGCATAATAAGGAAAGGGTGGACTCCACAATGAAGGAAGGTAGATTCCAAGGAGGACAGGGAGGGTAAGCAACTAGAGTCTTCCTCGAGGAGGAAGAAGGAAGCATGAGCGGGTGAGTGGACGCAAAAGCTTTCCATGAGGATCTGTAGAGTCTTGGTTTCACTCCAAGTCTGGCCAAACCTGAAATGGGAAAGGAGGTTGGGAGACGAAGGACCCGCTCATAAGATGAAAGAGTGAAATGAGTCAGAGTGACTCGTAGGGGAGGTAAAGAAGCCTCAGATAGGAAAAGTGGGATAGGGGAGGACGAGAAGCAGCTGGTGATGGCGCGACTAGCCGCTCGGTGAAGGCGTTCCAATTTGGTGATATTGGTAACGTTTAGGAAAGGAAACCATCAGGGTGAAGCATATGTGATAAGGGGCCGAAGAAAAGCTTTACACAGAAGAGAGAGGGACTCCTTAAAGGGATCCCATGAGGAAGCAGAGATACAGCGTAAAGCCTTAAGACGAGGGAAAAACTTGGCCTTCAGCGAAGATATATGTTTAGAAAAAGGAAGTGTGCGGTCGAAGGTGACCACAAGAAAAGTTGGAGTTGGATTGAAACGGAGGCGGGAGTTGAGAAAGAGGAGGTGGGGCTGGAGGTAAGCTTGCTGGGGATTCACTGAAAAGAAGGAGGCCTCACATCTGCTAGGATTAAGAGGAAGACGCCACTACTCCGACCAGAGCTCCAATGGAAACAGAGCTCCTTGCGTGGCCTCCACAGCAGTGAGGACCGTAGTTTTTAAATACATTGTAAAAACTTAGCCTCCCGCCCTGTCTTTCAAAGTAATAATGCCAAGCACTTTCTCTTTAGTGGTCCAATCATGGAAACCATACGAATAAACACAATAATTTTTGAGGCATCTTTGATGTCGGTTGACTCATCAAGCTGTAATGAAAAATATGCGCAGTCATGAAAGCATTGCAAAGTTGGTGTTTGACATTCTCACTCATCTTCTCTATTCTTCTTATCACGTCGTTTTTTCATAGTTGTAGCTCTTTAATAACAATTTTAATTTCGCCTTTATTTCGGAATTGGGAGAAAGGCTATTTGAAATTTTCAGAAAGCATTTTTTCAGTAATTCCCCGTTTGAAAATGCGTTTCATTTTTTTTTATTTGAAGTAACTTGCTTTGCATGAGGCTAAAGTTCTTGACGAAGTACAAAACTTTTTTTTAGACCTCTTTGCTTTCCTCGTGCACTCGATTTAAGGTCGTTAATTTTCATTTTTCCTTCACTTTCAATCGTGGTTATATTTGGCATAGCAAGTCATTAAGTGCCTGTCAAGGTTTTCTTTTTTAGGCACAGCAAGAGTGTCATTACAGATAAGGCAGGTGCAGTTCTCATTTACCTTGACACAGACGTAAGCAAGTTACCACGTTTCATTGAAATAATACACCATCGCAAGTGGTTAGAACGTCCGTTTCGCAGTGGGTAAAGCTGGGGTTTGTTCCCCTTGTCGAGTCATACCAAAAGACTCTAAAAAATGGTATTCACAGCTTCCCTGCTTGGCGCTCAGCACATAAGGGATAGTGTGGAGAACAACCCGGCAGGCTTGCTTGTTGTGTCCTTAGGCAAGGCACTTAACGGGATGCCTCCGTCTCTAAGTGACAGACAGATGGTGGGGCCAAGCAATCTACCCGTGGTGGTGGCCCAGTCTGACGAAAGACATGCAAACCGAGCATGAGCTCATACGCGTGAATGAATGAATTGAAGTAATACGTTTTCTTCCTCTTTAAAGCACTCATTACTTAATTTAGGCTACGCTAGGTTTAAGGCTGTAATAAATTGAGGGATGAAATGCATTTCGAAATGAATTGTGCTTAATATGGGCTTCATGTAGCCTACCGGTATCCCTCACTAGACTTTCTCTAGAAACAGCCAAGCAGGGGATCGGTGCTAGAACAGGGAATATAAGAAACCTTAAATTCTGGGATTGATAAAAAATGCACGATTATAATGATCTAAAAGAGTCTGATCTAACACTACTTCACAAAAAATAACCAGCCTACTCTTCCGACGCAGTAAAAACCAAACTGGAAAAATACTTCTTCGCCAAGTACCTACTTTTAGCCTACTGCGATTTCAAGCCAGCAACGAAGCTCGGACCTGAATTTGGTTTCTGTCTTTTTTTGGTAACTTTCATTAAATCAAGCTTCATCTAAATTCAACTTTGGTTTATTGATGCTTCGTTGGTCTTGACGACCTTGTTCAAACGGAACATCTCGTGGCGAAGAGCTACGAGGTAAGCTACACAGCCTGTTACAGCTTCTATGTGATCGACGTAAAAGCTTGTAAATGAAAGCCATAAGGGTAAGTAACTCATTACGTCATAACGCTAAAACACAAATGGTGTTCATAAGAAGCGGAGACCTTAAAAATAAATCGCAGTTGATTGTACTTATACAGCTGATGCTAAAACGTGAAAATAGTTAATTTGGGATTAGAGCAGTAAACGATAATTAAAACAAGAATTTGCTATCGGGCTGATTTAATATTGGTGAAATTTAAATGACAAAATGAATACGGAAACTATTTACTTTCATGCTAACTCGTACTTTTTAGTAATTCCCCAGATCGTATTAGGCAGAACTAGAGGCAATATTTATACCACAACTTGCAGTACCCCTGAGGAATGCGAATGGCATCCCGATTGGGAACCGCGGTGAAACATTGCAAATTGTGTAAATTCTCTTTTTTGTGATAATTTACACAAAAAGGCCTGGCAGTTAAAGGGTTAGTCTACATTGCCGTAGTATTTCAGATATAGGCTTACTTTATATGCAGTTTGCTTTTAGATGAAACCTTTGCTTATTTACGTGTTTTTTATGCTGTTTAGATGGCTGGACAAATCAACGAGAGCTGCTTTCCTAATTTAAGCTATGAAACGAGACTAAAAGGTTTTGTATGCTGCTTTATTATTGGAGCTGCCTTATCGTTTTTTGTAAGTAAAAACATTTGTGCAGTAGCGGTTTGATATAGTGGTTAGAGCGTCCACTTTGCTGTAGGTACACGTTGCAGGCCTTTCCAGCTTGGCTCTCAGCGCGAAAGGAGAGCCATAAATGTCCGGCTAATGATCTAATAGCGACTTCAAGTCAAAGCTTTTCAAGTGTTGTTAATGTTATTGCCTGCGGACCTGTAGGCTAAAGCACATTCATTAAAAAAAATTAAAGTAGCTACTTATTGCAAACATTTTGAATCGAATTTTAAAATTAGCCGAGGTTTTTAGGTTGGAGTTTAAATGGTTGGAACCACGGAAATGTACGAGTGGATAGAAGTCTTCCTTTCAAGCAGTGTACATGTAGACTAGGAATCAATTCCGCGTCGGTTCAAACCAAAGATTTTAAAATAGGCATTTAGAGCTTCCCTGCTAAACGCTCAGTGGAGAACTCCCAGTTAGACAGGTGACAACTTGATTTGAAGACCACAAGGTCATTCCCGATTTTTTTTAGGTTGCATCCATGTTTGATGGTTACTACAGTCATTGTTTTGTAGAGAGATCATTTTCAAAGCTAAAAAGATATAAAAATAAACTTTATTCTTCGATGTCATAAGAGCGATTGTCTAACCTCTAGATTGTCTAGTATTCTCAAGATAAAATATGATAAACTCCGTCTTATTGATTTCGACGAAATTATTGCAAACTTTGCAGCTTGGAAAGCTCGAAAGAAAATGTTCTGAATTTTAAGATCAAAAAGCTATTTTGTGTAGCGTGAATAGAAAGTTTCCTTGTCGGTTGTATGGTTAAAGAATGCAGTGTGTAATGTGTGTTTTACTTATAGCCTACACTGCCCAAGTCTTCTCGAATAATTTCAATAATTTTTTAAATACTTCAAAAAGTGACCGAATGGCTTCCATACGAACGCGTATTCGTTACCGACTGATGTTGTCACTCATCGGCGTTGACAATTAGGCTGTACTATTCCAAAATTTTGTTGACCTGATCCCAGTATTTAGCTCTTAGCAATTGAATTCCTAAAAATTATTTCTGTCTTAGATGCGATTGCAGACACAAGGGAAAATGCTTTTTTCTATTTTTTCTTAATTTAAATTTCGTTTCCTTTTCCTCATTTATAAAACGGATTACTTAATTTGTATAAATTTGATTTTAAGTTGCGGTCAAAGCTATCTCATGCAACTTAGAAATTTGCTAAAAAAAAGTAAAAAACGACCTTGGCTTTACATATAATTTTGGTCAAACTCCAAGAATATCAAAATTATTTGCAAAGAATTGACCCCTCAAGTATTGTTTCTGGCCACGCTCTTGGTGTCAGGTGCTAGACATGCTGTGAAATGAGAAAAAAATCATAATTTGACCAGCATATCGCAATGATTAGTGCTATTTTTAGGATTCTACTAATATGAGGCTTTACATGTCCGCAAGGTGGACAGTACTTTAGTTTGAACCGTAGTGTTGTTGCTGTTGTTGTTGTTGTTGCCCGACTCCTTCTGAGAGATTAGGGCAAGGCAGAAGACCATGAAACCCCAGAAGCCGGGCAACTCCCCAAGACCGGGACCAAAGGGTGTAAATAAAAGGAGAGTCGCTTAAGAGCCAGCGGCGCAATGAGCCCATAGCTGGATAATTTAGAACGAGATGACAAGCGTCCTGGATCGAATGACCACAGGCGCTGCGTAAAGGATTTTCAGTTTTGCCATTTTTAGAGGTAAAGTTTAATGAAAAGGCTGTGTCCTTGGCTACGAAGACGAGAGCGGACACAACCTGCCTGACGAGGAAGCACAACTTTTTCAGTAGATACCAAAGGGGACCTGTGTGTATAAAAATGTGGGTGAGACCTTACGCCTCTAGGATGAGAAACGAGAAGAGAGAATAAAAGAGGTGAGAGACAAAATGGGATTGCAGATTACTGAAGTAGAGCACCTGTGGCCGACGTATCGACCGTGGCATTGCCCATAAGAAACGAATGACGAGGAACCCGTCGTAACCTGAGAGTAAAGGAGGAGGAAAGAAATGACAGAGTCTGCCAGATGTGCCAGAGAGTGTAAAATAAAAGAAAAAATGGAGGAGAGGAAAATTAGCAAGAACAGAGCGAGAGGATGAGACGAGAAGTGGCAGACTTGTTGGTGCTGCCGGGGGCTTGCAGACCAGATGAGAGTTTGCAGAATGGTGCATGCTTTAGCAGTAAATCTAGAACACTCTGTGCCTACCGAAAAGGCAAGAGTTATCTCAGCGCCACAAAGTGAGCAGTTGGAAAGGATGCCAGAGCTTTTTTGCCAAAAGGGAAAGGGACAGAGCAATTAGCCCAAATATGGGATTATGAGGAGGGAGAGGGTTAAAGTTGGCGACAGGAGGAGAACCAGAAGCGTCTTGGTTTCTCTCTAAGTAAAGCCAAGCCTAAAATGGAAAAGGAAGTTGGAATACGAAGGCACACTCATAAGATGACAAGGTAAAGAGAGTCTGGGTGACTTATAGGGGAAGGAAGGAGAGGGGAGGACAAGAGGCTTCCGGTGATGGCGCGACTGGCTGCTTGGCGAAGGCGTTCCAACTTAATGATGCTGAAAAAATAACACCATTTAGGCGAAGCACAACTTAGAGTGGGTTAAAGAAATGCTTTGTACTAAAGAGAAAGGAGGTTCTTGGAAGGGTCAATGAGGAAGCAGAGATACAACGTTTGGCCTTGAAACGAAAAAAATAGCTTGAGTTTCAGCGAAGCTATTTATAAAAAGAAATTATGCGGTCAAAGATTACCTCACGAAAAGTGGATTAGAACTTAAGTGGAAGGGGAAGGTGGGGGTGAAGATCAGCTTGATGGGGATCAATGGAGGAGGACTCACATTTTCTTGAATAGAAGGGAAGAGATCAGCGATCCAGTCGAGTCAGAGCTCCTTCTGTAGTCTCCGCCGCGATTGGTACAGAGGGTAAATAGGACCAAATGGCAAGGTCGTCAGCATAAAGAAAGCAACTGAAAGAAGAAGATAGAGATGCTGGGAGATCGATGATGAAAAGAGAGAAAGAAGAGGGCCAATAAAGGATCCTTAGAAAACGCTTCAGCGAATTGAAAAGGAGCGACTTTTGTGATTATGAAAAACCACGCAAGCGCACCTGCTAGAAAGAAAAGATGGGTCCATCGTGCAAAGCGAGGAAGGAAGTCAGCCAAAATCAGCTTGTGAAAGAGAGCGGGATACTAGACAGGGTCTAACGCTATAACGAAGTTGAAAGCAGCAAGGTTTGTTCGAGAGCCCGGCTTGGGTTTGTTATACTCATTCGAAATGGACTAAAAAAGATGAATTTGATCAAGAGTAGACCAACCTGTGCGGAAACCAGTCTATTGGGAGAGGAAATGGAGCTATGTGGGCCGGAAGGAAGTTCATGAGTCGAGAGATTTTCTCATGATGTGGATGGGAATAGTAGATGAAGATTTCTAGATTGAAGGAGCAGAATGCAAAGATCAGGAAAGATAAAAGATGTGAAGGACAAGATTCATGCTGCAGCGAAGGAGGTGCTTTTAGCATGGAGTAAGCGACTTTCTCTGGGGCGGTGGCGGTAGAAGAAGTTGGTGGTAGTCGGAAGAAATTCAGTTAAGGTGAGAGGAGAGCAGAAGAAGGAATGAGACTCTTCATGGCAGGAGGCCTATCGGAGCTTAGAAAAGTACTGTAACTTGTAGTAGGAAGAAAAATCAATTCTCCCGAAAAAGATGAGAGTTTAGCCTTCAATTCTGTAAGCACCATATATAATGTTCTACGATGTAACACTTATGAACCAACTAACATTAGTTTAACCAACTTTAGTTATGTTAAAGACAGGTGGCCCAGAAACCTCGAAAATGGCAACTCTCAAACGAGTGCGGACGTCCCGTCCAAAATATAGCGATACAATTCGCTTTCTTGTGAATGGAGGATAAATATGAACAATACAACACAATACATCAGTGCCAAAGAAGCAAAAAGGGCAGCAGCAGCAGAGGAAAGAAAAAGAAAGGAATATTCCTCTGCAGAAGGTTAGCGAGAATCGATATGAATAGCACTCAAGGAGCTTTCTGGAAGCTGAAGAAAGGAAGGACGTTGCCGCTTATCAAAAGTAGAAGAATGAAAAGGCGAGAGAAAAGAGGTAGGAAAGCGAAAGAATACAAACAGGCGACCAATTTTAGGCAGAGTGAGTGCTGCAGTCGTTTAGAAGGCAGCACATTACAAAAATGTTTTGTGTGTGGGGAGTTGGAGTATGAGACCCTCGGGGACACAAAAGTATTTCGGCTCAATCCAGCAGGGACAGAACCATCACGTTGAGGCGACTGTTGATTGGTTCAGTGTAACTCGTCATCGCAGATATTGGAGAACGTGTCCATCACAGACATATGGTAATTGAAAATTTCGATGTTATTACAAAACTTGTATATGCATTAGTTTTATTACTTCATAATCGCTAAAATTATGATGGGCTGACTGAAATCTTATTTCTTTTTCGGGATGAATGCAGTCTGCATGGTTGAAATGGGTCGCGGTTTCAGTTCCAGAAGTAAAAATTGAGTCGTAAGCAGCAAAGTTAGCCATTCCGTCACATTGTTGGTTGGCTTGAATCGAAGTTGTATTAGCCTAGCCCTAAATTGTGAAGGGAAAAATTCAATTTCGCATCCTGTTTTTTTATGCTGAATATTTTTAATCGTGATGTAAATAGTTACAGAAGTTCCTCTGTTAAACCAAAGTTATTTTTATACACAGATCGTAAATTTTTCAAGGTATTGTGAAAGAAAGCTGAGAATTGCGAAAAACATTGCTTAATGAGCCAACTAGTCAGTACTGCCATTAAAGTTAAATATTAACTGAGCCACTATTGACTCTTAATTTTGAACTTTGTAGCTCAAGAGATTTTTGTTGTAAAAGAAATAAAACAAGCGCAATAATTTGCAGCACACTTTACATTTATGCAAAGTGCAACGAGTGGTGGGGATTACTTGCGAGTCAACAGTACTGAGCACTGTGCATTTATATCTCAAGCACCAACTAACCCTGAAAATATGCAGCAATGCGCAACAACGCTGTTATATCTGGCTCTACGTGCACTTGTAAGGCCTATTGTAGCCCAGCTAACTGGACTTCCCTGTTGTTGCGACCAATATGTAGTGATCCAAAGAGCGGTAAGAATACCTAGGTAATATTCTCTTTACAACTATGCTAGGTGTAGGCATTTTTTGACGAGACGCAAGCCTCTTTCCGAAAACCTCATAACAAGAGTGTCACCTGAAGAAAAAAGGACAACGATATGTTTTTCTCCGACTTTATCCATGGCATTCTGTTTTCCTACACAGCAGATTTACTCAATTCATGCTCACATTGTTTTTTAGTTCTTTTCTTTTTCAAGGAAATTTTTTTCATACTTTCTTATATGCTGTTCACCCTTTTATCAGATAGTTTGCTCGACTATCGTAATTTTTATTCGATTTCACTTATCTGCTATTCTTCTCCGATGTGTGATTACCCTGATAAACTATTTCTAATTTCACTTGCTCTTTTGATTTCAAGGAAGAGTCTTTTAACATTTCTATGTTTTTCATATTAGTCTCTGCACTATGGGCTTTTTATTGCCATAATGGCATTGCTTCCGAACTATACATCAATGCTGATCTCACTACAGCTTTATAACTATAACCAAGCCTACGCTTAAAGCTTGGTAAAATGAAATTTTGCTGACTTTCACCTTACAAACTTAATCTCATTACGCCGATAAAGTTGTCTTCAAAGTAAATTAACTGTGTCAATTTTCAGGGGTCTTTTCTTATCTTCTTTGGCAACTACATTGGCTTTGCTTTTCTATACAGCATGGGGACAATAGTTGCTCTTTGCAGCTCATTGTTTTTACGTGGACCTGCAGCTCAAATGAAAGGAATGCTGAAAGAGACCCGTCTGCAGGCAACGATAGTGCTGATGGTTAGTCTTATGTTAGGTATTCTTTTGTGGTGAAGTTGACTCGTGATCATTATATATACAACAGGATGTATTTTTAATGGACAGAGACCTTGGCATTTTATAGAATTTATCTCTGGTGTTTTTGTTGATTTTTAACTAGATTCTTGAATAGGACTTTCTTTGTACTATTTTAAAAATAACTAGTCTTGTACTAGTAGTTATTTAGTTTTTATCCGGTGAAATTCCTTCAGCGGTGATGGATGAATTTTCCCCATTTCTTCCGCAATTGTTCCCAGACCATCTCTCCACTTTGCTCGGTTCAGGGCGCCCTCTTTCTTTAAACCTCTTCAGTCTCTTCCCCTTGCTTTTTTTTACGACTTCCTTTGTCGTCCTCGCTTTCTCTTGTCCGCGACTTTCGGACCGCTCATAGCTGTCACATAGCTCTCTCTCTCTCTCCGTTTTCCTTAATATTGCTTTCTAATTTCTTTTTAAATATCTTGCCTGACTTCCGTATAGCATTGCTGATCTTACGCAGCAACGACAAACTTTACCTTTTCAGAGAAAACCTATTTCCAAGTAACAACTCTCGACATTCCCTGAATCTTCCCCAGCCGATTCTTACTCTTGTTTTGACTCTCGCTTCATAGCCGCCACTAGCGTTTAGTATGTCTCACAAGTAACAAAATCCATTTACTGTCTCCACTTCATCACCCTACTTCTCGATCGCATCCAACATTCCTTTCATCATTTTCCCACATTTTGAACAAACGAAACGCAATGCCAACCTAATGGTAACTTTCTTTATTTTTGCACATTTGCCATGAACCCAATTTCCACATTAACAACACTGAATAGGCCCTCACTCTCCTCCCACAAACTTCAGACGGATCTATCTTGCTTTTGAAGGGATCTTCTTCCGACCTGCTTACCATCACTTTTGTTTTTCTGTTGTTGACCTTCAAACCTTTACTTTCCAGTAATCCTTCCAATTTCAAAATCTTTTAAGTTTTTCATGGTTTCGCTCATGAGAACAAGGTCATCTGTTCACAATGATTCAGTAACCACTCCCCTTTGCATTTTCTGTAATAAAATCCACAATTATTGCAAACAATTGTGGCGACAGCACAGGTCATTGATGTACAGCAACGTTGGGTTTGAACACTTGAATACACAGATCATACCCTAGCACTTGTCTTTGCTCCATCGTTCAAGCTCATAACTGTTCAAATAATTATCTCTGATAAATCCTTTTGACCTACTCCGTCACTGTTTTTGAAACTCCATCAGAAGCCTTTTCCATGTCAACAAAACTTCTCCTTTAGATATTCCTACTGCATCCTCACAATGAATATTGCGTCCACTGCTCCTTTTCTTGGCATAAATCCCAACGGCATTTTATTCAGATTGCTCAGTGTTCGTATTCGCCTCTCTGACACTCTTTTAACAATTTTCATGGCATGTTCGAGTAGTTTTACTCCTGTGCATGATCCACAACTCATCATATCACCTTTTTCTTGGTGAATGGGCTAGAATGGGCACAATTGCCATTCGTCGGGCATTCCTCTACCATCCAATACGGGCTGACACAGGTCCATCATTACTTTAACCCCAATTTTGCCACTTGCAAATATTATTTTCACACTTCCAATGGTCCAGTTGCCCTTTCTGGCTTCCTTTTTTGCATTGCTTCTACAAAGTTCATTGCAAGTAACTTTTCCACTGTTTCTTCACTTTTCACATCAGTTTCCACCATCTGATCTCATTCAGTTCTCATCATTCATGGTCTTTCCCATGTGTTCCTTCCAAATTTTTGCTCTCTCTTCAATAAAGCCCAGCTATTGCCTCTTCCACTTCATTACTTTCCTCCAAGATCTTTCCCTTCCTTTTTCATTCTTCTAAGGAAGCAGAAAACAATGTTGGAATTCTGACATAAATTATTGAACTCCTGTTTGGCTTCCTTTCTCATAGCTCTAGCAACAACTTTCCTTGTTTCATTTCTTATACATTTATATTGGATTTTATTTTCTTCGAATGGGAGCCTGCATAGCGTTTTAAATGCTGCCTTCTTTCTTGCTATAGTATTCTTCACTTTCTCATTCACCATCATATGTCTCCTCGATCTCTCCTGGATTTCTTTTTTCCACGCACTTCGTTTTACGCCTGTAGAACATCGTTTCTAAAAGCTTTCAACAATTCAGGCTCGTCTGTGCTTCCTAGTTCGTATATTTTCAAACCTTGCTCTTGCTCGGTGTTCATTCAACTTTCACATCCTTCTTATGATCTCTTTCTTTTTTACAATCATTTTTGGAACCTTTTTGTTCAGATCTACGACCACCAGCTTGCCATAAAGTTTCCATGGAATCACTTTTTCATCCCTCACATACTTTCTTTATTTCTTTCCCAGAAATACAAAATCAATTTCTGTTTTGCATTAACCAGCACTATAGATTATCTACCTTTTTTCTTACTTATACAATCACGTACCGGTATTTGCCACTCACAGTTCTTTTTTATCACAGCACTTCAGCAATTTTCTTCCTTCCGCACGTTTTTTCCAAATGTCATTCCCCCCATCCACGCCTTTAAAGCCGTTGGCGCATTTTCCGACATGGCCATTGAAGTCTACTGAAGAAACGATGATTTCACTAGAACTTCCCAAGTCGCATATATTTGCCATTTCATCATAAAAACGAACTTCTCTGTGTCTGGTCTTCCACTCTGTGGCCCATGTGCACATATTATTTACATCACTTCTCAACATAAAGTTGGCACAATTGCCTTCACTATGTCGTTTTTTCTTCTTCCTTTCACAACGTTTTCAGATATTTCCTCTTTTACCAAAATTCGAACTCCTCCAGATTCTTTATCATTTTTTGACCACTAGAGTTTATACCTTCGTCTCAGAGTAACCACAAGACGAGCTTCATGGCCTTTCGATCTTACTTCCTGAATTAGCATGCATCAACTTTTCCCTTTCTTAGTTCTTCGCACACTTTTGTCTTCCTTCCGCAAACACTTCCATTTTCAAAGGATCAAATCTTATCTCTTGACATGCAGATATAAACCCAGAGATTCTTTGCACCCCTGGCCCATTTAAGAACTGCCGGGGACTGGGGGCCATTCGTTTATTTTTCTCGCCATGGGGATTTGGAGCAAAATTCTTCTACGAGGAGCCTGCCTTTGCTTACTGCCAACCTCAGTTTTTTGACATGAGTGGTCTAACCAAGCAATCAAGCTGACAACTCATCATTACAGTCAGACTGCAATTGGTAGGCACCCATTAGTCGCCCCTTATGACATGCCGAGTAAACAGCTTGACTATTTTTTAAAATCGGCAACTCCTTGCGTTTTGAGATAAGTTAAGTAAAGCAAAGTTATTCGAAGTATAATGCACAGATTTTTGTAGTAGACTTAAGTGGGTTTTTGCTGGCTATTTTAGTTGAAAATCATGTTTTAAGCTTTTCAAAAGCACCAAGGTAATTGGAAATCTTTACTTGGATTTAGATGAGTTTTCTACGGGTACAAGCAGTAAAGAATTTAGGGAAAAGTGGGAAAGCAGGTTATTTTGCTGTGATTCCCGGAAAAGATCTACACTCCGCAGGGGATGTGAAGAAACCATAAAAAAGGACCTCTCCATCATATGTTGATCTTCAAAGCAATGAAAAAAGCCATCGCGTAAAGAAGCAAAAGCCCCCTCCTAACCTAGGTTGCAAGTTGTTCGGGAAAATAGCCCATTTTCTGGTAACAACAGCTTTATTTCAGAAATATCCCCTTTTTCAAAAATTGTCGCTGCACGAGAATAAAATTACATAAAACAATGTTGTAGGTGTCGATCGTGCTTACACTAGTGGCTGCACTCGTGGTGAGTATTGCTTGTGCACTTAATCTATTTCTTCATGTGCTCATGCGAGTGAGCTCATGCTTGTTTTGCGAATCATTTGGCTAGGCGACCGCTGAGGTAGACTGCTTGACCTCACCACCTCTTTGTCACATGATGGCGGTATTCGGTTAGGTGCCTTTCGAAGACAGAACAAACGATATCGCTGGAAACAGAACAGAACAGAACAAACGAAGACAGAACAAAGGATATCCCTGCACCAATCAACAGCCGCCTCAACGTGGTGGTGCGGTCCTCGGCCCCGTTTGGGTTGGGTCGAAATGGCTGTTGGCCTTCCCGAGGGTCCCAGTTACCCCGGGCACTCCCCATTCATTTTTTCGCTATGCTGCCCCCCTGAACGACCGCAGAAGGGCAGCACACAGCATCTTTAAAATCGGTCGCCTGTTCTCACTTTTTCTTCTCTCCTGCCCTACTCTTGCCCTCCTTCGTCTCCTCATTCTTCTTCTTCTCCTGATGAGCGGTAACGTTCATCCTAACCCTGGCCCCATCTTTCCTTGCTCTGTGTGCGCTGGAAATGTGACCTGGCGGGGCAAGTCAGTGCAATGCTGCGCTTGCTCCAAATGGGTCCATCTAAGGTGCTCACAACTTTCTTTATCTAACTTCAGAGCTCTTGGTAGCTCTCACTCTTGGAGCTGCCCCCTTGCCGTAACACTGTGACTCCCCCCTCCTCGGACTCCTCCGGCACGTATACCTCCACTGTGGAATCCGGCCCCCCCTCTGCTAATGCTGCACTCTTGCCCCACCCTCGTCTCCAAACTTCTTATCCCCCATCTGCCCATCTTATATCTCCTTTCCCTGCCCTTCCACCACCGTCCCTTGCTCCTGGCTATACTTCTGCACCTCCTGCCTCCTCTCCTCTCCCTGACTCTCTCAGGGTTCTTCAATGGAATGCTGGAGGTCTTTGAGCCAGGAGCACTGAACTACTTCACTTTCTCTCATCCCATCCTGTCGACCTTATCTGCATTCAGGAATCCAATCTTAACTCCTCTTCCTCTTTCCGGATTCTCTGTTCTGCGTTCTGATCGTACTCACTCCCGGTCTGGCATTCTCTCTTCTGATGCCTCGCATGCCAGTGGCGGCGTTGTCATTTTCGTCAGACAGGGCCTATCCTTTTTTGAACTTTCTACCACCTCTCTTTCTTCGCTCGATCCCTACTCTGATTATGTAGGGGTCAACATCTCTCTAAACAAATCCTCCTCGGTGTCATTTCTTAATGTGTATGCCCCCCCTATTCGCTCCTCCCCAACGGATGGCAGAACCAATTCCTTCTCTCCCTCAATTCTTCCCTCCTCCAGAAATCTCTTCATTCTGGGGGACTTCAATTGCCATCACCCGCTTTGGGACTCAAGAGGTACTTCCGACCCCCGTGGGGAGGAAGTATTCGACTGGGTCATCTCCTCAGACCTCCTCCCCCTCAATGACCCTGACACACCCACCTTACTCCATCGCTCCTCTGGCAGTCGCTCCTCTCCTGACATCTCCTTTGCTCCCTCTACTCTTGCTTTTTCTTGCTCCTGGGAAGTGCTTCAGGACCTGGGTTCTGACCACCTACCAATTCTTCTATCTATCCCTCTCTCTCCGGTCTTTCACCCCAACGAGCGCCCCCCTTCCTTCAATTTTCAGAAAGCTCGCTGGGATGGGTTTGCCTCCTACTTTGACTCTCACTGTCCTACTGCAGAGGAATACTCGTCTCTTTCTCTTTCCTCTGCAGCTGCTCTCTTTACCTCTCTGGCTATGAATGCGGCCAAATCTTCCATTCCTTTCGGCCGCATCAAACGCCCTCCTAAAGCCTGGTGGTCTGCTGAGGTGGAACAAGCGGTTGGTGAAAGACGCAGGGCTTTCGCTACTGCTCACAGAAGTGATGAAGATCGCCAGGCTTACATCTCCGCCTCTCGACGTGCCTCGTCGGTCATTGCCAAGGCCAAGGCTGAGGCATGGCAGACGACCTGCACTTCTCTTTCACCTAAATCTAATCCTAAATCTGTGCACTCTCTTCTTCGCTCTATTGCTGGCTCTCCTTCCTCGTCTTCTTCCTCTCTTAACTTTCCTAACTGTTCTTCTCCCAGGGAATCGGCTTCGGTTTATGCCGCTTACCTGAGGTCGCACTTTTCCGTGTCTCAGCCAAAGGCCCTGCGCAGCAGAGCCAAAGGCTACCTCACTGAGCTCCACCGAGCTACGTGCTCTGTGGAGTCTCACTCGTCCTTTTGCTCTCCCTTCTCTCCCGCTGAATTTCTTGCGGCTGCCTCCAACCTCTCCTCATCCACTGCCACTGGCCCAGACAAAGTTGCCTATCCCATGCTAAAGCACCTTCCTCGCTCTGGCATGGATTTTCTTCTTCACATCTTCAATCTTTCTTGGTCTTCACATTCCTTTCCTTCCATCTGGAAGACATCTTCTATTATTCCCATACATAAGATGGGAAAACCTCTCGACTCTCCTGCTTCCTTCCGGCCTATCTCTCTCACCTCCTGCGTATCAAAGCTTTTTGAACGCATCATACTATCCCGTCTTCTCTTTTTTCTGGAATCTAATTCCATTCTCTCTCCCCGCCAGGCCGGTTTCCGCCCTGGACGGTCTACACTTGATCAAATTCTGTACCTTTCTCAGTCCATTTCGGATGGGTTTAACAAACCCAGGCCGGGCTCTCGGACGATCCTGTCTACTATTGATTTCTCGAAAGCTTTTGACTCTGTCCGGCATCCCGCCCTTTTCCACAAACTCATTTCGGCTGGCCTCCCTCCTTGCTTTGCTCGTTGGACTCAATCTTTCCTTTCTGACAGGCGCGCTTCTGTGGTCTTTCAAAATCACAAAAGCCGTTCCTTTGGAGTCCGTCGAGGTGTTCCGCAAGGATCCGTTCTTGGCCCTGTACTTTTCTCTCTATTCATTAATGATCTTCCGGCTTCTCTGCCTTCTTCCGTCAGCTGCTCTCTTTACGCTGACGATCTGGCCATTTGGTCCTCCTCCCCCTCGGTCCCCCAGCGGTGGAGGCCACACAAGGAGCTCTGTTTCGATTGGAGCGCTGGTCTGAGTACTGGTGTCTTCCTCTCAATCCGAGCAAATGTAAGGCCTCCTTCTTTTCAGTGGATCCCCACCAGGCTAACCTCCAGCCCAACCTCCTCCTACTCGGCTCCCGCCTCCGCTTTAATCCTACTCCAACTTTTCTTGGGGTCACCTTCGACCGCACTCTTTCCTTTTCTAAGCATGTATCTTCGCTGAAGGCCAAATTTTTCCCACGTCTCAAGGCCTTACGCTGTATCTCTACTTCATCATGGGGCCCCTCTAAGGAGTCCCTCTCTGTTCTGTATAAATCTTTTCTTCGGTCCCTTCTCACTTACGCTTCACCCGGATGGTTTCCTTTCCTAAACGTTACCAATATCACCAAATTGGAACGCCTTCACCGAGCGGCCAGTCGCGCCATCACCGGCTGCCTCTCGTCCTCCCATATCCCTCTACTACTCACCAAGGCTTCTCTACCTCCCCTACGAGTCACCCTGACTCATTTCACTCTCTTTATCTTATGAGCGGGATCTTCGTCTCCCAACCTCCTTTCCCATCTCAGGTTTGGCCAGACCAAGAGTGAAACCAAGACTCTGCAGATCGTCCTGGAGAGCTTTTGCGTCCACTCACCCGCTCATGGTTCCTTCTACTTGTTCTAGAGAGGCTCTTGTTGCTTGCTCTCCCTGTCCTCCTTGGAATCTGCCTTCGTTCACGGTGGAGTCCACCCTTTCCACTCCATGCTCTCGCTCTGATCCCCCTCTCTCTCGCCAAGGTGCGGCTCTCGCCCACTTTGACTCTCTCCCCCCTCATGATCTGGTACTCTGGACAGACGGCTCTGTTCCTTTTCCTTTTGGCAAGGGCGGCTCCGGCGTTCTTGCCAACTGCTCTCTCTGTGGCACTGAGGCCACTCTTTTCTTTTCGGCAGGCCCAATTTGTTCCAGTTTTTCTGCTGAAGTCTGCGCCATTCTGCACGCTCTTTGCTGGTCTCGGCAACACCATAAAGTCTGCCATTTCTCTTCTCTTCTTCTCCTGTCTGACTCTCGTTCTGTCCTCGCCACCCTGTCCTCTCCTCCACCTTTCCTGTTATCTCAAACTCTGTGGCAGATCTGGCAGGAACTGTCCTTCTTCTCCTCCTGTTCTATCAGGCTACAATGGGTCCCCGGACACTCGTTTCTCCCGGGGAACGACACAGCTGATGAGCTTGCCAGACGGGGAGCGCTGCTTGCGCCCTCCGCAATCCCTTGTAGTCTCTCTCCTCTTATCTCTCGTATCCACTCTCGTCTTATCTCGGACTGGAGGCGTACTGTCTCTTCAAAGTATTTTGACACACAGGTTCCCTCAATTTCCACTGAGGAACTTGTGCTCCCTCGTCATGCTCGCTGTGTCCTCTCTCGTCTTCGCTGCAATGGACACAGCCTTCTGTTAGGTTCCTATCTCTCCAGGATTGGCAGAATCGAGAATTCTTCTTGCAGCGCCTGTGGACACTCGTCCCAGGGCATCTCTCATCTCATTCTGCACTGTCCAGCTACGGACTCTTTGCGCCGCTCACTCTTTGGCGACTCTTCGTCTCTATATGACCTCTGGTCCAGACCCTGGGGAGTTTCTCGGCTTCTGGGGCTCCATGGCCTTCCGCCATGCCCCCATCCCTTGGAAGGGGTCGGGTAAACAACAACAACAACATATCGCTGGCATTTTTTGCTATGCGTCATTTAAAAAGACTGTAAATTCCGTTTTCAAAGTCTTCGGTATAACTCGTCATCAAAATTGAACCTTAGTTTACCGGCTGCGAAGCGGATTCTAAGAACACCACTGCGCCGGTCGATTCTGATTTAACAAAGCAATATTGTTTCAGTGGAACAACGGCGTTCTTTGCATTGTATTTTGTGTCATTCAATTTTTGGCTTTCACGTGGTATTCGCTTTCGTATATTCCTTTTGCCAGAGACGCCGTGAAGACAGTATTGGGAAATATGTGCGGATAGAGTGGCACTGAAACTTGTTTGAAGCAGTGAAGAAAGTTGTTGTCAATATTCTATCAAATATTAGTTCTACTTGCCTATGCCGTTTAGAGGCACAAGTTGTAGTGATCGTGCGTTCACTAAAATAAAACCAAAATTGCTTCCAGAAGTAGGTTAGAAGCCACTATTGCAAACATATTCATTACTGCCTCAACTTATATCAGATCAAATGCATGGGTATGGTAACCGGCCTAGGCTGAACAGCAAGGGGCGTTTTAGCTGTAAAGCATTGCACCAAGAAAGCTACTGCATTGGTAGGAAGCTTAGATTTATTTCGTAATGTTAGTTGGTTCATAATTGTTACATCGTAGAACATTATATATGGTGCTTACAGAATTGAAGGCTAAGCTCTCATCTTTTTCGGGAGAATTGATTTTTCTTCCTACTACAAGTTACAGTATTAAAATTTGTCAAATAAATGCATTCGTGGCGCGCCCGCTCCAGAAGTTGCTTGCATTGTGTTAATACACAGATCCACAATTGCTTACCAGGTATTTTCAATTTGTATCCTATGTTACAATACTACATTTTTTTTGTAAATCTTTTCAAAGCCCCCCTTTTTTTAGAAAGCATCGTAGGCTTATTTAGAAAATACTTTTATATGTGGTTTCTTCTCTGCATGATCGTCATGGCAATTTTAATCCAGATTATCAAGACCATTAGACCTTGCGAAAGTTTCCAAAAACGGTATTTTCTTTATAGTTTAATGCGAGTTTTTTTGTTAATTTAATAAATCGGTTTAAATCTTTTTGTGCATTGAAAGTGGTTAGGCGGTAACATTATCCGGAGCAAGTTACGGCGAGGGTGTTAAGTAATTAAGAGCAATATTATTTTTAGATTACAGTGAAAACTGAAAAGTACTTAACGGTGATTTTACGTAAAAAAGCGTCGGATAAATTTTTGGTTCAGTTTATAGTAGGTGATGACACACTAATGCACAGCATGCGGTCTGCAAAATGCTTTTGTGCGGCCTCCTAGAAATTGAAAAATTTTTGTTGGTTTAAACAAGCTGCCGTTGTCCAATGGTAATAGTTTCCCACTTTCGAGCAAAAGATTTGAAGTTTGAAACCCATTAAAACATGGTATTCTTTGCAAGGGCATCCGTAATTTCTAGTCTAGCGATACGTTTGGTTTGAAAGCGAGTGTGCAGAGCAGGGGTGTCAAACTCGTGGGCCTCTGGGGGCCACATTGTACATATGAGCAATCGTGCCGAGGGCCGCATAAAATTTTTGATTTGGATATCACCACTTCTCCGGGCAAAGATCTCTGTAATGTAGCCCGGAGTGAGATCGATCTCAAAAAAAATAAGGTCATCACCCTTATCAGGGCAAATCGAATTCTGTTGTTGCACCAAGTGGAGTAATCTCCGGATGAAAAAGAATCTATACCTCTCAAGTGTCGCCTGTGATCAAGAGTTCAAACGTTTGTTTAAAGATGATCCGTTGCAATACTACCAAAATTCATTGAGAATTTCAGAATCGTCTCGCGGGCCGCATTGAAAGGCTCCGAGGGTCGCGAGTTTGACACCTGTGGTGTAGAGAAATATACGTACATTCACTAAATGAAAAGGTACAAACCTGTGGAAACGCCGGAAAACCAGACTTGTAGTTTAAAGATCGATGTTTAGACCTATTGGCTGGAGTCCGGAGGATTAAGGTAAGGTAATGGAACCTTACTAAATTAATGCTTCTAGCGATGCATACGTGTATAGATATCTTGATAAGGATGCCGTAGGTACGAAAAAAGTTAACTTTAAAAAGATTTTATTAAGTAACGTCGTTGAGAAAGTCGATTGTAAAGACATAGAAAAAGGACTTCATGTTAGAGACAAAGTAACCTCTTAAAAAAAATTGTTGCTAGAGGAAAAGTTTTTATTTTGTTTTAACACTAAAATTATCCGCTAGTGCTCAATAATGTATCAATGGTACCTTTCAGATACGACAACCCTTACCTGAACTAACATATCCAGCATGCGACCAGTGCAGAAATATTCAAAGCTGTAGCCATTCTATTGTTAAGCTGGGTGTGGATGCTAACACGTATTTTGATGAAAGTAACTGCAACTTGATAAGATTTGAACTTTAACCGTAGCAGACCTAGTAATATAGTTTGAAGTTATTTTGGAGAAAGGAAGACAGCAGAGGCGCTGATACGTTGTCAGCTATTTGTGAATCTACGCCAGCAGGTCGAAGCGCCTTTTTTGGCAGCAGTGGTCACTTGGTCGTTCTTTCAAACCTCACGATGACCACATTGTTTCCTTCAAAGAAAATCATTTCAGGAGAATATTTTCTGCATGGGTTACAAACAAGCTGAGCCAGCCGTAATTTTCTATCGTAAGCGAGTCTGTCACAAACATGTTCCAGTTCTAAATAAATGCGACCGCGATTTTTTCTTGACCAAAGGATAAAATTTACAGTAACCACCAAATTGAAAAGATGTAATTTAACAATCCAGAAAGTTAAAATGTATTTAATGCAAAAACATATATTACAATTCAAAAACTTGTTTAGGCATTACTAGCAGTTAATTAAAACTGCTTGTACTGGTGGCAATTCGACGTGTTAAAATGGCATTGCGTAGTGTAAATAAAAATATTTAAATGATGTCTATACTACGCACAAAACTTACGATAGAGGATATAGAAGAAATGGAAAAAATCTGTTTATCATTCACGAATTTCACAGTTACTTATCGCGAACCAAAGTGCACTTGTTTATGACATACACAATTGCATACAATCGTAAGCTTATATGAAGTGAAATCTTGTTCAATGCTCAGGGTTGTCAATATATACACCCTTGTGCAAATAATTGCATAAAACCTGCTGTTATGCCAAAAATTGCATATCTTAGCCTAAGAATTTTTTGTGACGAAATAATCGCAATGCAATGTTTGCAATTGATTTTGCTTTTTCCACCGGAGTTTCAGTTCACTAGCACCCAAATCCTTGAATGTGATACAATATTTTATTAGCTTGATCCTGATGTATTTTGGTTAGACTGAAGGTGTTTCGCTATTTATTTTCACACTTCATTAAAGAAACGTTTAAATGAATACTACTCCACATAAGCGAACAAAAATACTCATCTTGCAAGAGTACACAAAGAAAAACCGGTGTCAAATAGCTAGTATCGTGGGTGTAAACAGTCCCAGTTTCACGACTTTTGAAGCAAGCTCGAGCCACTGGCTCATTGCCATCCCATAGGAAAGAAAAGTGTGGTAGGAAGAGGAAGACTTCGACAAGAGACGATATCAGGTTTTTGCGAGAGAGTAAAAAGAATCCAAGAAAGACGAGTGATATGTTGAGGAAGGATTTATTGTCATCTGGAGTGAATGTTAGTTCAAGTACGGTATATCGTAGACTGATCGAATGTGGGCGAATGGCTAGTAGACCAGTAAAAAAGCAATTTATAACGGCTACCATGAAAAAGAAAAGGCTTGACTGGGCAAAAAAATACCGGAACTGGATTTCAACCGATTGGAGAAAAGTACTTTTAAGCGATGAAAGCCATTTTCTGGCTGAAGGCAAGCGCAGTCAGCATGTCCGTCGATCGATTGCCGAGCTCATCCGTGAATGCCACATGGATCAATCTGTGAAACATCCTCCCAAAAAGATGTTTTGGAGTAGTTTCAGTTGCTACGGGGTTAGATTATTGCTGCCTATTGATGGAATGATGAATGCAGAGAGAAAAGTTGTGGAGAAAGTGGTTGCTGATGTTGCAAACGCTTTTCCGGGTCGATCGGAGGTGTTCCAGCATGACTCTGTGCCATGCGGCAAAAAGTGATGGGATTACATGAAGAAAATGAAAAATATGGTATTGGATTGGCAAGTGAACTCCCCAGATCTCAATCCAATTGAGAATTTGTGGTCGATAATTAAACTTCGACTTCGCAGTGAAGACTGTGTACCACCAAAACCAAGCTTATAGAGGCAATAATCCGGATATGGTATCGGGACATCGAAATCAAAGTGTCAAACGTTGGCGGTCATATCACGTATTAACATTGATGCATTGTGCATAAACTTGTTAATGTGAATAAAATTGTCAATTTTACTTCGTTTTTGAGTTTTATGCAATTAATTTGCACAAGGGTGTATATCGCTACACCTGAAAATGCAAAACTTGATCGTGGCTTTAAGATTGCACGTTACGTGTATACTGTAGATTTACACACCGAAGTATTATGACAATTACTTTTTGCACAACATGCTGCTAAAGAGGAGTACAATAAGTTTTAACACCTACGGCAGCTAGTCCTTTATAAATTCGACATAATTTTTCGGAATCAAACCAACTTTTTCATCCAATGAACCGTGAATCCACCCGGGTTCTTCTGAAACTCTTATGTCACGGATAATTTGTCCGGCGTTGAAAGAAAGCTCGTTTTCATTTTCAGCCTTGCAGGCGAATAAAGTCCGTGCGATGGTGGAAGGCAATTCGTTACCATCAGCTGGTTCTGTAGCTGAAGCAGAATTAGGTTGGGTGCGGGATATAATAAGAGGAGATGAACGACAAATAAAATCGTCTCCAGCGTTGACGTATGAACTCTCGTTAGGCAACACCTGTCGCTCTTTAGCCACCGCCGAAGATCGAATGGTTTCGGCATCACCTGAACTATTACTCAGTGAGTCAGGAAACGAGGAATCAACATTATGCGACCTCACACGTCCGCCCAAATTAAGAGAATCTTTGTCAGGCGATAGTGGCGCCGGGTGCTGCGACTCGGAAGGTTTCTTATCTTCATTAGCCTGAAACATCGAGTTAAAAATAGAAATTTTTCGAATTACAAAACGGTCGTTGCGACTAGTGGTAGCACAATGCGATACAATGCCGGCTTGTAATAGAGGTTGCAATATAATACAATGCATGGCATTTGCGTTGTCTCTGAAAAAAAACTTCACAAATTTTTTGGCTAAATTGCTGTAAAGCTCAGGATTGAAAATGTATTGCGCCAGCCAGGTCTGTCAGCAGTACCAAAATAACTCAACTCTACATAATATACACTGGAGACATGCAACATGCGGCCCGCGGGCCAAAACGTGTTGACCCGCCAAGAGCTTCTATCGCTATCGCAAAAGCGGTGTTTTGGAGAAACAACTTACAAAAAGATAGTTGCTACAAAAAAGTTGTATCTCAAAAAAGTCTCACCCTGAGAAAGCGCGAAACAAGATTAAAGCACACCTTGCCGAGGTGGCTCTACGCACTAAATGTTTTCTCTCTTTTGCGCTTTTAATTGGAAATTTTCATCCGATAGACTATTTACACGGCATATGTTATTGTACAAACATTCAGTTTTGTCCGCGAAGTATGTACCAAAAGCGTATTCGTTTCTACGATGAAGTCGTACAAAACAATTTTATCATAAATCTAGCACATAATAGATTACGAAATAACAGACGAATTTAAGCAAACACACAGCCACAACCGATTTCACGAGACCATCCCTGGACGCGTTTCATCCTTTTGGACTCATCAGCAGAACCCGCCCCATTGTACCAAAATAACCCACATTTGCTGAAAATTTTTATAGTCATACATTGAAATTTCAGCACACGTGGGTTATTTTGGTGCGACGGGACGGGCCCTGCTGATGAGTCCAAAAGGATGAAAAGCATCCAGGGATGGTTTCGTCAAATTGGTTGTGGCTGCATGTTTGCTTAAATTTGTCTGTTATTTCGTAATCTATTATGTGCTAGGTTTATGATATTTGCCTGCCCTCGCGCTTATACTTCATAAAACACTTTTAACATGTACTTGTTACCCGGCCCCTCACGAGAGATGGAGGCAATGCGGAAGACCATGGAGCACAAAAAGTTGGGCAACTTTCCAAGGCCTAGACTAGAGATCACAAAGGGTGAGCGGCACAGAGTCCGTAGCTGGACAGTGCAGTATGAGATGAGAGATGTGCCGGGTCGGTTGACCGCAGGCGCTGCACGAAGTATTTTCGATTTTGTCGATTCTAGAGAAATGGGAGTTTAAAAGAAAACTGTGTCCGTTGCAGCGAAGACAAGAGAGAACACAGCGAGCGTGACGACGGAGCACAAGTTTCTCGGTGAAAACCGAGGGAACTTGGGTGTCAAAAAATTAGATGGGACAGTACGCCCTTTAGTCCGAGAAAAGAGCGGACACAAGAGATATGAGAGAGACTACATGGGACTGCAGAGAACAAGAGTAGAGCACCCAGCCTGGCCATCTCATTAACCACGTTGTTTCCGGGAGAAACGATAGTCCGGAGACTCATTGTAGCCTGATAGTAAAGGACAGAAAAGACAGTTCCTGCCAGATCTGCCATACAGTTTGAGGTAAAAAAAAACGTAGGAGGAAAGACCGACAAGGACAAAGCGAGAGTCGGGGAGAGGAAGAAGAGAAACGGCAGACTTGTTGGTGCAGCCGAGACCAGCAGAATTTAACGAAAAACTAGAGCAAACTGGGCCTGCCGAAAAGGTAAGAGTGATCTCGGTGCCACAGGGCGAGCAGTTGGCAAGTACGCCAGAGCCGCTTTTGCCGAAAGGGAAAGGAACGGAGACATCAGTCCAGATCACCAGATGGTGAGATAGGAGAGAGTCAAGATGAGCGAGAGCCGCACCTTGACAAGAAAGAGGGGAATCAGAGCGGGAGCATGGAGAGGAAAAGGTAGACACAACAGTGAAGGAAGGCGCGTTCCAGGGAGGAGAAAAAGGCCAAGCAAAGAAAACCTCCCTAGAAGTAGGAGCAAGCATGAGCGGGTGAGTAGAACCAAAAAGCTCTCCAGGGGATCTGCAGAGTCTTGGTTTCACTCCTATTCTGACTAAATCTCAAATGGGAAAGGAGGTTGGGTGACGAAGGGCCCGCTCGTATGAAGACAGGGTAAAATGAGTTAGGGTGACTCGTAAGTTAGGAAGAGAAGCCTTAGAGAGGAAAGTGGAATAGGGGAGAACGAGAGGCAGCCGGTAATGGCGCGACTAGCCGCTCGGTGAAGGCGTTCCAATTTAGTTAAGTTGATAACGCTAAGAAAATGAAACCATTCGGGTGAGGCATAAGTGAGAAGGGGCTGAAGACTTTTTTCAAAAGAGTGAGGAACTCTAAGCAGAGATACAACGTAAGGCCTTGAAACGAGGGAAGAACTTCGCCTTCAACGAAAATTCATGAGTAAAAAAGGAAAGAGCGCGGTTGAAAGTCACTCTAAGGAAACTTGAAGTGAGATTGAAACGGAGAGGGGGGTTGAATAAGAGGAGGTTAGCTTAGTGGGGATCCACTAAGAAAGAGGCCTCACGTTTGCTCGGATTGAAAGGAAGACACCAGTACTCAGATCAGCGCTCAAGTCGAATCAGAGCTCCTTATGTGACCTCCACCGCAGTAGGGACCGAGGGGGAGGAGGACCAAATGGCTAGATCGCCAGCATAAAGAGAGCAGCTGATGGAACAAGGCAGAAAAACAGGAAGATCACTTATGAAGAGAGAAAAGTACAGTACCAAGAACGAATCCTTGCGGAACACCTCGACGCACTCACGAAGCGACCATCGTGATTTTCATTAACCACGCAAACGCGCCTATTACAAAGAAAAGATAGAGTTCAACAGGCAAAGCAAGGAGAGAGGCCAGACGAAATGAGTTTATTGTGAAAAAAGGTGGGATGCCAGACAGAGTCGAAAGTCAGAAAGCCAGGCTAGGATTTGTTAAATCCATCCGAAATAGATTGAGAAAAAAACAGATTAAAAAAAACTTATGGCTTTGCTACGCAAGGCCTTGGGCTGGGAAACAGAAAAGTGATATCTCAGGTAGTCGGCGTTGTCCGAAGTCAACTAACTCCTTAGTAAAAGAACAGTTGGGAAAGTTAAGAGAGAAGGAAGATGATGAAGAATTAGCGGCAGAACGCAGAGAATACACAGATTTAAGAGTGATGAGTATGTAGCCTGCCATGTCTCAACCCTGACGATGACAGGCGAAGTATGTTGGGAAGCAGAGATGTAAGCCTGACCATCGTCATCACTTCTATAAGGTGCAGCAAAAGCCTTACGCATTTCACCTACAGCATTTTCCACTTCAGGAGACCACACCGGGCTTGAGTTTGGCGTTTGACGCGGCCGAAAGAAATGAAAAATTTGACCGCATTCAGTGCAAAAGAGAGCAGCAGCAGCAGCAGCAGAGATGAATACTCCTCTGCAGAAGGACAGAGAGAAGTACTTAGCGGACAAAACGTGATGTTCCGCCGGCAACGCATACTGCGTAACACCATGCGAATAGCCAAGCGGACGAAAACTTTCATACAAAAAGCGTAAGAGAAAAAATGTGTACTCTGCACAGAGTACTTTCACCTTTAGCGTACATTAGTGTAAGACGATTCAAACCCAAAGCTTATCTCAACTTTTTACGAGACAAATAGGCGATATTTTTTTGTTTTTTTACTTTTAATTTATCTTTACATCAATGCAAAATCTTATCTTCACCTTGGCTTGGGGTTTTTCTGCGTTCATTTCGCAACTACCCTGTGGTAGCCATTAAGTAAAATTAAAAGAGGGTCAATTTTTCTTTTGAAAGATTTGCCAAAACCAACCAGTTACAAAAAATTATTTTAAGCACAGCAGAACCTTTTTCCCCATATCTGGTCTTTACTATTCCAAGCATATTGAAAAAATATTACGTTTACCATACTAAAACTAGAAAAAACAACTTTTTTATCACTTTACCAAACAGTTCATTTTGGTAAGCATAATTTTGTACTTGGAAAAATTGACCAATCAAATAATAGCTCACAAAATTACCGAAAGAAACAAAAAGCGTCCTATATTAAGGAAATACTTTTGGGTATCCAGTAATAACGTGATAGCATTGAACTCACCGGTGACGTTGCCTTTTTGAACGTTCGTTTCACGTGGGCAGCATCTTGAGCAGCTGCGAAAAACTTTTTCCTTGCGTAACGGATTGAATTAGCTACTACCAGTTTCTTCGGCCTCTGTGTACTGGTTTGCAACCTGTTATTGTTGTTTTGATTAAGAGTCAATTCGTTTGAACCATCGAGGCATTTTGGAGCCTCTTTTGGCCTAAATGACGTCCCTTCTTTGGGTTTGGGAGGAAGTTTTAGGCTAGGGGAATTTACGTAACGGTTCTCGGTATTGGCCAATTCTTCTGAAAAAGAACTGTGATGCGATTCAGTAGAATTAACGCTAGAGAGCGGATCCCGCGAACTTTCCGTTGAAGGATTATTCTCACTTGGAGAAGAGACGGAGTTGGTAGCAAAGTCGTTAAAATTGAATTCCATATCGATCGGAGAAATGTGGCCGTAACTATCAACAGAAGAAACGCTGGATCGAGATGAACGATCGCCTGCAAAAAATGGATGTTTGGTCATGAAATACCACTGAATGAAGAGTCCGAAACTGGTGTAAATAGTAAACGATACTATAAAGCGCAATTCTGTTTGTCTGTTCTCCAAAACTACTGGGCGTACAAACATCAAACTCGATACTATATATCACCTCCTTGGGGTGGGTGTCATAAGGGGTTTGGTGACGTCATAATCAAAGGCAACATTCTAAATTTGTATTTCTTGACGGAGGAAAACGGTTTCTTTCTCCAACCGAAGCCAGCCCTCAACTTAAAAACTCACAAAAATTTTATCCTTTTTTTGGGTCTACACTAAAGTCATAGCTAACGCTTGATTGCACAATTTGTTTTCTTTATTCTCTCAAAAAAGTACTGACCATAGAAACGCGATTAAAAGCTTTTTCGGGAGATATTTACAGGGTGCTTTCAATAAAACAAATTTTAAAACTACATTGGCTGATTTGACGAGCATTTTAAAGTATTGCTCCATTCATTGTCTTGTGCAAACTGGGTCTATGAAGTCATAATCTGTCTGGTGCGATTCAAATGAAAAAACAAACAAGCAGCCAGCTACGCGGATAGTTTTGATTCACTGTTATTTCAAAACCAAACAATGTACAGTAATCTTTCTTTACTTGCGGTTAATGTGTTCCAGGACCACCCGCGAAAGATGAAAATCCGCGAGAGCGACAAAATATTCATTTTATTTTTTACGTATAATTAAAACGTTTATGAAGCCTCCCCATACTTGTATTAAGCCACCCTGTATTCACATTACCTTTTAGATTGTTAAAAACATTGTATTAAAGAAAAGATAATTTGTATACAAAACTCTGTCAGATAAAGTGTACTTCCATTGTACAAGAAAACATCAATTAAGTTCTACACCCGTATATTCACTAACATATTGCAAAGTGGAAAAAATCAATAAGTTTTATTTGCTACAGTTTTAGTAAGAATAACTGTTGAAATAAATATTTTAAAATAGATATTCAGATTACTGTAGATGTTCAGAGTCCACTGTAGGCCGAGTGATGCACTTTGTCAGGAGTGATGCCAGCACAGCCATTCACAATTTCGAGCCACAACTTCTTCCATGAGAAAGTAATCGTTTGGGGCTTCATGTCAGCCAACGCTTGCTGGACATTCCTCGAGCACAAAGCTATTGCGAAAGCCAACCAGTGCATCTTGAGTGTGAAACCATCTTGGTTTTCGTCAACAGTTTCTATCAGACCCTGCAACCTTGAAAGCCCGGATAAAGCCTTGATCCACTGGCTGAATGATCCAGTGGTGCGGTGATGGGGGACATGAACTCGATCTGGACACCCTCATAATGCACATTAGTTGCATGGCTTCCAGCACAACACATCAGAAGCACCTCGACGGGGAGGCCCCTTTCAGCTAAATACAGCTTGGTCTAAGGGATGAAGCAGTTGATAAACCAGTCGTATGTTATCCACGCCTCCGCGTTGTACATCCAATAGACGAGCAGGAGAGCCTTGTTCTTGTTTTTCAAGGTACGTCAATTCTAAGACTTATAAATAACCCTGGGCTTCAGTATATAGCCCGCAGCATTCCCGCACATGATGAGTGTCATGCGGTCTTCGTGGGCCTTAAACCCGGCTTCTTTACCTCATCCCTGAAAAAGACGCAGGACGATATCCTTTTCCAGAACAGACCGGTTTCATCCATATTAAAAACTTTTGCGGGAAGACAGGCCCCCTTTTCAATAATCCGGGGAATTCCTCCTCGACGTAGCGTTGGGCTGCCGCTATATCGGCAGAAACAGCTTCACCTTACAGCGGAACACTCTCAAGGTCAAATCTCTATCGGAATTTCTCAAACCAGCCCTTGGTGGCCACGATTCTACATTCACTCTTACGAGAAGCACTCGATGTCCCTGGTTAGGGGTCGTCGATGTTTTCTTTTTCATCACCGTCGTCGTCAGGTATAGCAGAGCCACAGGGTATCATAAAGGTATTTCGCTTTTGTTTGGATCATGTTGGTGTCCAAACTTACGTTCTTCTTCGCGTATAGTGACTATTTCCGCGAGATTTGAATTTAATTGAATTTTTTGAAAACCCCCCGATGTAGTGAAGGCGCGAAACTTAAAAGTGCGAATAAGGGAAGGATTACTGTACGTGAAATCTGTTACAAGAGAGTGATACATTACTGTATTAACATAGCGGCTGATCAAAAAACCTGGGTATTTTAGTAATGCAATGGCAAGTTATAATACTTTTGTACAGTCGTGTCGCAAACCTGACTGATAACCTCAAACACATATTTAATAAAACGCAGCAGAGTTGAATTGACGACTTTTCACGTTATATCTCACAGGAATCACAAAAACTGTCGATATCTTCAACTCAAAAACGTAATTCATCGAATATGCTCTTAAACCATAACCTAACCTATGATAATGACTGAACTGTAATTGCTTGTTAGCATTTTCCCAGCATCGATTATGCCAAAACCCTGCAGCATGAGCGAAGCCAGAAGTTTAAGGTCGCACACATAGGCATACAAGTACGAAATTGGTAAGTATATCCATTGCCTAAATAAGACTTGGCAAGATCTATTATCTCCCCGGGTGAATGTCATAAAGGGGTTTGTTACATCACCATGACATTAAGGAAAAAAATTGTTTTTAAATTTGTATCTTTTGGTGGAGGAAACGCATGTGAGTTAAAAAAACAGCACCAGATTTGTCACATTTCTACAAATTCATTTCTTTGGTTAAGATGATGACATAATTGGTGATTGACTGTAAGCTGCTTTCGTCATTTTCCTAAAAAATACTGATCGTACAAACGCAATTGAAACCTTTTTTTGAGGGATAAAATAATAGTTTGTATGTAAATGACACTAGTTTCCATCATTAAGTATTGAGTGTTCTAAAAAAACAACTGATTTACTATTTCACTCCTTGTTTGATATTACAAACAAATTTTCTCTTTACCCTAATTCACTGTTCGCTTTTGTGAGGAATAATTAATTGTAAGTGTTTCAACCTTAAACGGGTTGTTGCGTCATCTGTATTTTTGGCTGTAAGTAGGATAACCCAATACACTAACAATGCCCTTGGAAGCGTCTGCATAGGCAACAGCAAGATCAGGATTAGGGACATCATTTTTGCAAATCATTCTTTATTTCTTTACTGTTTTACTATTTTCAAGAGGGTAGTTGCATCAGGCCGTGAAGCATGTATACCACCAAGTAACTGATTTCTGTAATGGTAAAACAAAAGCCATTACGTGGGCCCATTGTCAACTTTGCGTCTCTTTTATATTTTATTTGAAGAAACGGATAATATTTGTGAAATGATACGAAGACTAGGAGCATGAAAACCTCGTAGGTAGCATTTTAATTATAACTCATGATGCTTTAAGCATAAAGCGAAACGTTTTCAAATAAAATGTTCATTAGTTTACTGACTATCATATTTCTACTCGAATACTAAGACCTTTGTTAATTCAAAGCACTCGTAGCACGATCGCGATGAGGGGCATAGGGACACTACCTCCATTAGCAACAACTTATCGCTTGTGGTCTCAAAAACATAATTTGGTTGAAGGCGGCTGAACCGATGTCCGAGCGACACTAGTTGGTGCGCAAATAAATTGAAAATACAACACACAAATTGGAAACATTGACAAAATATGATATTATTGTGCTCGCCAAACTTCTCAACAAAACGAGTCTTTCAGGTCTCGCTCGGCGCCATCCAGCACCTGCCCTTTACTTTGAAGAACCAGATCTGGCTTTATCGAAGTGTGCGTTCAATCTACCGGTAGGCATCTTGAGCGTTCTAATTCCAACACTGCTGAAATTGCATCAATCAAGAGTGACACCCGTCTCATCGTAGTGGTCCAGTTCCCAATCTCGCCGAGTGGAGCGCAAACGGCTGTTGACCTCCATAAAAATCTCAGGAACAATAGGCTCTCTTCTAGTCAAACATTTTTTCGTGGTGCTGCCACAAAATGGCTATTCATGTTTCACCGGATCAGAATAGTAGAGCTGCTTACCCAGCATGTCTCAAGAGGCGATTTTGTGGATACCCATCAATCACATTGTGCCTCGTTGATGGTGAGGTTGCTAACCTGCGATTTATATTCAAGACTGATGCAAGACAGACTTCCGCTTTTTCCTAGCTCTCAATTAGGTTTGTGATGTGAACCGGAATGTAACCGCTTGTGTCATCAATCACATTTTGCCTCGTTGATGGTGAGGTTGTTGACCTGCGATTTGTATTGAAACTGATGCAAGACAGACTTCCGCCTTCCCCTAACCCTCAATTAAGTTTGCAACGTGAACAGGAATGTAACTGCTTGTGTCATCAATCACATTTTGCTTTGTTGATGGTGAGGTCGCTAACCTGCGATTCGTATTTAAGACTGACTTCCTCCATCCCCTAGCTCTCAATTAGGTTTGCGATGTGAACCGGAATGGAACTGTTTGTGCCATACTTCTATCTCAAGAAAGAAGGGAAAGCAGTGAACCCGCAAAAAGGCAGGCCCATTCTCTAAAATTGGTCGTTTATTTTTTTCGCACGGTTTACTGCCCTCTTTCTTCAGTCTTAACGTTACTATCTCTTCTTTTCTCCCTTGCTCCTTCTCGTCTTCTTCTTCTAATGAGTAGCAACGTTTACCCAAACTCTGATGCCACTTTTACTCGCTCTGTCTTCATCGGCAAATGGAACCTGGAGGCGCCGGTTAATGCAGTGCGCTACCTGCTTCAACTAGGTAGACTTGCTTTACATTTATGAAGTTGGCCACCTAGCTCTATTTCTGCCCTTTCAGGTAGAATTGCTATTTCAATTCCGCCGGTCTCCGCACAAAAGTCTTTTTCTCAACCCGGACAAATGCAACCCTTGTTCTTTACAATGACCCGGGGCAGTCTGGTTTCTCTCTCTCTGCTCAACCCCCTCTTTGCTCAGCTTCAACCCCTCAAACCTCCTCGAAATAACCATTGACCGCATTTTTTCTTTTTCGAAACATATCTCTTCGTGAAAGGACAAGCTTCCTCGTCTTAGCCCCTTATACTAGATCTCTGCTTAGTCATAGGTCCCATTAAGGAGTATCTAATTCTACCCAGCAAAACTTGTCTATAGCCCGATCTCACCAACGCCTCTTCCGGATAGCTTCCTTTTCTCAGCGTTAGCAACGTCAAAAACTTGGAGCGCCTTCTTCGAGGGGCCGGCCGCGACATCAACGGGTGCCTGTCGTCCTCGCCTATTCTTCTTTCGGATGCTTTTCTGCAACTCCGGCAGGTTACCCAGACTTATTTCTTCATGTCTTCCCATAAACCTACATTTCGTCTTCCATCATCATTTCCAATATCAGGATTAGCGAGACATAAAGTGAAGAAAAGATTTGCCAAGACAGGAAGGCTTTGCGTCCACTCACATACTCATGTTTTCTTCCAGGAAAGTTGTTCTTGATTGTCTTCTTTACTTTAGCGAAGAGTTTACTCATTCCACTTTACCCAACCACCCTATCTAATCCTCTTCTCTCTCGTTAAGGTGCTGCTTTCGCCCACTCTGACTTATCATTAATATAATTCGGGTAACGACACGGCTGTTCAACTAGCCAGACGGAGTGTGCTGCTTCAGTCATCCATAGTCACCAGTAATCCCTTTCTTCTGGAACGGAAAGCGTAATTTCTCCTTTATTTTTTCTACACAAACGCCCCCTTAGTCTCAAGTAGATAACTTATGCTTCCTCGTCACGCCCACCATGCACTTCCTTGCCTTCGATGCAATGTAGACAGCCTTCTTTTGAATGTTTATCACGCCAGAATTAAGAATGCTTAGTGAAGCGCGGGCGGTCACCTGACTCCTGGCGTTTCTCCTCTCATTCCGTATTAGTCCTGCAACGGACTGATTAAACAGCTCTCTGGCAACTCTTTTTACACCAAATCTGATTTTGGTAGTGGCCAATTGTCTAGTCCCACAGTCATTGGCTATGCCCCCGTCCTCAAAAGAAGGTTAAGCAACAACAACCTGACGAAAGTTTAACGACAACGTAAACAAACCTACCGGCATTTCTATTCAGACCTACAAGCTCTTTCGTCTTTCCTTTTTTTGCTGGTGAATGGCTTTCCTCTTCTTCGGTTATGCCCGGTATGACATCACACTGTTCGTAAACACCACCACGAGGTCGCTCTTTTAAACTAAAAACCAGAAACATATCTTTATCACTTGGCTAAGCAAGAGCTTTTCTATCAGTTTTTAAAAAATTACATCACCCAACAAAGATATACCAAATCTAACTGTTATGCATAACTAGGCTTGTCACACCTCCACACCACTCTTTATTACGCTACAGAATATGAAAACGTCTCTTGCGCATCAATTAAGTTTTAAGTTCAAAACCTAACCAATACTGTGCACACAAATACAGCACAGAAGATTACAGTATGACTAACGATATCATGACTGATCAAACGATATGGTGAAATTAGTAGCAGCTCACCGTTGCGATGGCAATCTTGCTGGTAATTTGCTGAATGTTTTAGGCGATGAAATGTTTAGGTAGCTTTCAGTGTTTTGTGTTTTTTCATCATCAGGAAAAATTACTTCTCGGTCTTCCAACAAAATTTCTACAATGATGTTTGAAAACTTGATCTCGACAATGGCTTGCACAGACTCCTATAATGAAGAAACATACATCGAACTTGTTATTTTGAGAAGAGTCTAAAGGCTAATCAGGCACCAAATCATTCCACAAAAAAATATTGCTGGTAGCTTTTATTTAACTTTTCCTGTTGTTGTTGTTGTTTACCCGACCCCTTCCGAGAGATGGGGGCACGGCGGAAGACCATGGAGCCCCAGAAGCCGGGCAACTCCCAGGGTCTGGACCAGAGGTCGTAGAGACAGAGAGTCGCCAAAGAGTGAGCGGCGCAAAGAGTCCGTAGCTGGACAGTGCAGAATGAGATGAGAAGTGTCCTGGGACGAGTGTCCATAAGCGCTGCAGGAAGTATTCTCAGTTCTGCCAATCCTAGAGAGATAAGAACTTAAAAGAAGGCTGTGTCCGTTGCAGCGTAGACGAGAGAGGACACAGCGAGCATGACAAGGGAGCACAAGTTCCTCGGTGGAAATCGATGAAGCCTGTGTGTCAAAGAACTTCGAGGAGACAGTACGCCTCCAGTCCGAGATAAGGCGAGAGTGGATACGAGAGATAAGAGTAGGGAGACTACAAGGGATTGCGGAGGGCGCAAGCAGCACACCCCGTCTGGCCAGCTCATCAACCGAATCGTTACCCGGGAGAAACGAGTGTCCGGGGACCCATTGTAATCTAATAGAACAGAAGGAGAGAGAAGACAGTTCCTGCCAGATCTGCCACAGAGTTTGAGATAAGAGGAAAGATGGAGGAGAGGACAGGGCGGCGAGGACAGAACGAGAGTCAGATAGGAGGAGAAGAGAAGAGAAATGGCAGACTTGTTGGTGCTGCCGAGACCAGCAAAGAGCGTGCAGAATGGCGCAGGCTTCAGCGGAAAAACTTGAGCATACTGGGCCTGCCAAAACGGAAAGAGTGGCCTCAGTGCCACAGACAGAGCAGTTGGCAAGTACACCGGAGCCGCCTTTGCCAAAAGGAAAAGGAACAGAGCCGTCTGTCCAAAGCACCAGATCATGAGGGGAGAGAGAGTCAAGGTGGGCGAGAGCCGCACCTTGGCGAGAGAGAGGGGGATCAGAGCGGGAGCATGGAGTGGAAAGGATGGACTCCACCGTGAACGAAGGCAGATTCCAAGGAGTAAAGGGAGGGCAAGCAACAAGAGCCTCCCTAGAACAAGTAGAAGGAAGCATGAGCGGGTGAGTGGACGCAAAAGCTCTCCAGGACGATCTGCAGAGTCTTGGTTTCACTCCTTGTCTGGCCAAACCTGAAATGGGAAAGGAGGTTGGGAGACGAAGATCCCGCTCATAAGATAAAAGAGTGAAGTGAGTCAGGGTGACTCGTAGGGGAGGTAGAGAAGCCTCGGAGAGAAGAAGAGGGATAGGGGAGGACGAGAGGCAGTCGGTGATGGCGCGACTGGCCGCTCGGTGGAGGCGTTCCAATTTGGTAAGATTGGTAGCGCTTAGGAAAGGAAACCATCCGGGTGAAGTGTAAGTAAGAAGGGACCGAAGAAAAGATTTATACAGAACAGAGAGGGACTCCTTAGAGGGGCCCATGAGGAAGCAGAGATACAGCGTAAGGCCTTGAGACGTGGGAATAACTTGGCCTTCAGCAAAGATACATGCTTAGAAAAGGAAAGAGTGCGGTCGAAGATGACCCCAAGAAAAGTTGGAGTGGGATTAAAACGGAGGCGGGAGCCAAGTAGGAGGAGGTTGGGCTGGAGGTTAGCCTAGTGGGGATCCACTGAGAAGAAGGGGGCCTCACATTTGCATTTCATTGAAGAACCCTGAGAGAGTCAGAAGGCGCAGAAGAAAGCCAGGAGCAAGGGACGGTGGTAGGGGGCAGAGAGAGAAGATATAGAATGAGCAGATGGGGGATAAGAGGTTTGGAGACGAGGGTGGGGCGAGAGAGCAGCGTTAGTAGAGGCGGGGCTAGATTGCACAGTGGAGGTATACAAGTCGGAGGAGTCCGAGGAGAGAGGCACAGTGTTACGGCAAAGGGGCAGCTCCAAGAGCGAGAGCTACCAAGAGCTCTAAATTTGGAGAGGGAAAGTTGTGAGCACCTTAGATGGACTCATTTGGAGCAAGCGCAGCATTGCACTGACTTGCCCCGCCAGGTCACATTTCCAGTGCACACAGAGCAAGGAAAGATGGGGTCAGGGTTGGGATGGACGTTACCGCTCGTCAACAGAAGGAGAAGAATGAGGAGACGAAGAAGGGCAAGAGAGGGGCAGGAGAAAAGAAAAAGAGAAAACAGGCGTCCGATTTTAAAGAAGCTGTGTGCTGCCCTTCTGCGGTCGTTCAGGGGGCAGCATAGCGAAAAAATGAAGGGGAGTGCCCGGGGTAACTGGGACCCTCGGGAAGGCCAACAGCCATTTAGACCCAACCCAAACGGGGCCGAGGACCGCACCACCACGTTGAGGCGGCTGTTGATTGGCGCAGATTTAACTTTTCCTTGTAACCACGCTTTGAATTGCTGCAACGAGTCTTAAACTAGAATTTCTAGTCGAACTCCTGCGAGGGGGATATTACCACGAGCAAACGTTACTTCAGGCTTGCTATGTTTTTGTGGCATCAAACCAGGCGGCAGTAAGGTTTTGGACTTTCAGGATGTTCTACAGAAAAAAATTATCGCCCAAAAAGTTGTATAAACTGAAGTTTGCAATTCTAATTGAGACACGTAGTTTAAGATGCCTAGTCTAGATCGTACATTTACGGGACATTTGTTAAACGCGCTGGGACTTTGGAATATATTCCGAAAATCTTAACTGTCCAGGTAAAAACTAGCAATATGGCAAGCCTGTATTACTTACAAACTATATTCATGCATAGAATGATGGGATAAGACATAGTGTCACAAAACCAACGCTAAATACTCCAGCGTGCACCAAATAACCATGAACGTCCAGCTTAACATATGTGGCAGATGCATTTAATATAAAACGATCTTTACCTCCTTATCTCTCAATAAAGTCGGCCCAAAACATACTCCCAAATTTTGCACTGTCATTTTGTTTTTTTCATGTTCTTGTTCGACTTTTGAAAGGTGCTTCATCAAAGCGGATAAAACTCTCCTGTTTATGTCCGGCAACTTAGCAACCAAACTTTTAATTCTAAAAGAAAATTTTTTTAAGTTCAGCCACTTATATCTCAAAATATTACTCAAACTTCCACTTTCAAGCAATTTTACTTGAAACGAACAAAAAAAAGCATTTTAAATTTGTACTTGGCTTCACAAAACTTTATCAATTCCAATGAAACATCAGATTTCTCACACTTACATTAAAACTTGAGAGGCCAATAAACTAAGGCTATGGACTTTTCAAAAATAATAAAATTAACGCCAGGATTCCTTAAAGTTGGCTTATAGTGGAGTTAGAATCCATTAATTACTGTATCGCTTGTAAAAAGCAACAAAATTTCAATTGGCGGCATAGAACTTGAAAAGTGCTTTGAAAGATGCGGTTCCTTAGCTTTACATTCTTTCATAAGTTGTTGGTTTGAAATATGACACAAAGACTTACTCCATGACCCGATCACCATGCACTGGACTTTTGGCCGCATCTATAAAGCCTCTGTGCAGTTCAAACGTCATCAGGGGTTCGGGAAGGTTTCTCAGGTAGCTCTTCAGTGCGCTTGTGAGGGTGTTCGTCTCCCAACTCTCAACATTAGACAGCACAACACTACAAAAATATCTCATCATAATAACACTACACCAATTTTGTTTCGTACAACTTAAACCGAGAGTACAGGAAACCTCAGTAGTCCAATGAATATTCAATTAGTAATGTAGGGTACAGAAAAAAATTGTAAATGCTGATAGTAAAGCCACTATTTTCATTTTCTGGAACACAAGTTGATCTGAACAGCAATTTCCAGTTCGGCAGCACAAGTCAAAGCTTCAAAACGTCTATGATGTCGAAGAGATTGGGAATCGCTAATCAAGGACGGTATTGAAGGTACCATCGCTTTCGGAAGCTTGAGAGTCGTTGCTGATGCCAAACATGTGAAAGGCTTTAGTTTCCCATATATTGGATCTGCAGTGTTTACCTTGAAGCAGTTTCAGGATTCAATGCTTGTTGTAGTAGGTTTTCCACTTTTGACGTCACTCCTACTAATCGGTAAATTCCCTGATGATCCACACCTCGTCGTTCAATTTCGCTCATAACATTCAGAGCGAATTCTACTCCGCGATCATTCAATGGTACTACACTGCGCCTCGTGGAATAAACCTAGAAAGAAAACCTAGGTTGAAGAGAACATAGAGAACGCAATCAAACAAGACTTAATAAAACAAATTATGCTGTTTTAGTTCGATGTCGTTTGAGGGATCCTTCAGTAAAGAGAAGTAGAAAACAACGAGCCATACAACTGCAGATAAGAAACATGCCAGGTCAGGTGACCAAACTCAAGGAATTTTGCTCGACAAGATAAATAGAAAAAAAGCATCTTTAAGCCCCAATTGAAATGCCTGTAGGTTTTATTTTTCGTTGCTTCCTGCCTGGTACACTGCTACACTCGCATTAGCACTTTTATTCGATGTGTTAATGTCTCCTACTGCGTCTCATGTACAGTATAATAGCAAAAAAAATCAATTATTTTACCGCTTGACCACGCATACCAAAAAATTACGAATTACCTTGGTTTGAAGGTACTGCGGTTCTTGTCCGTCCATAACAGTTAGCCATTTCTTCCTATCATCATCCGACACAGCTTGAAGAGTGAAAGTGTACGGTCTTTTAGCAGCGTCCTGCAACAATTTCATATAAACAGCTTATCAAAGTTAGTATACGCGCAAAGACTGACTATCAACCCCTGACAGCACTGTTCCAAAAAATTAAACTTTTTGCTCATATTCTATAGTGCGTGAGCACAAACAAAAACAATATTGCCAAATTTAGCAGAGAGGCTAATTTTACAAAGTTTAGCGGTCTCTGCCGACAATCGTTCGCCAGATTACTGGCATTGGAATATAAATTGTGGATACCGTCACTATACACCAGTTAAATCAGCAGCAGAATCAAAAGTTACCTGCAGTTCTAAATCAAAACAAAATCTTTTGTCAATAGAGTCGGTTAATCTCCTGGTACACGTTTTTACAATTAGGGGTTCAAATAATCCGTTATTTGATTGATTCAATGAAATGACCTTTGCCCCCACTGTTGGCGTGACGACAGTAGATGAAGATTGGTATGGTGTCATCATAGTAAACAATTTGCTTTCTTTCTTGTACATACAGAAGTACTTCGTCCATTTTGAAGAAAACCTGAAACCATACACCGTCAAAAAATAGGTTCTCAACCGGGGGCATGCATGCTAAATACTTCAATAGTTTTCTTAAGACTTGAAAAAGCAATTATTATTCCGACGATTAAACTTCTTTTTCTTTTTAAAAAATTTGACTGAACTCGCAAGGCATGACAATATGCCTGCCTGCTCGTAAAAATTTTGGGTATGGCTTTACCCCTCCACAAAGCGACATGCATCCGACAAAACAGTGCCACCTGTAATCCTATTTTTAGAATGAGAATCACTTAATTGCGATTGTAAGCGTCTCCACAACAACATGTTATATTTCCTTTCAAACCAGTTTAGCAAAAAAATCTGTCAGAAGCTCCACTTCTCTGCTCCAATGCTGCTCATAACTTCCACTTTTTTTATTATAAAATCAAATCACGCGCGCGAGTGAAACTAATCGTGTTTAACAATACAAAATATGCGAGGGATCTTGAAGGTTTGAGATCAGGCACTAGTACAATTAGGTTCGGCGTTATCATACTCTTTTAAAAGTTTGAACCAATTTTTTTAAATGAGGAGCTTCATAAGGCATATTTTGAAAATGCGTAAAAATAATATTGATTAGTTTCATGTTTAGGCTCAACGCTAAACATTTAAATGGAAGGCTATTTTTACTAAACAATTTCAATTAACTTACTACATGAGATGATGCCTACGCGTCTGACGTAACTATTTTGTTAGCAGCTGGTAGGCTATTACAAAAAGTGAATCATAGAATGATTAGAAATTTGAAGACATATATGGACTTATTGTAAATGCGGTTATACATATAAAAAACAAATAGGCGGAACAGAATACGTCATATATTCAACTTCGATCTGTTTTCTTCACTGATGAAAAAGCTGAACAGTTTAATGAAAAGAGGAACACAGAAACTGCTTCGAAACGGCATATCAAATGACGCAAAAAAGTTGACATTTATCACGTTGCAAAGCCAGGAAGGAAGGAACCAGCTGGCATCAGTGAAATGCTGGCTGCTAGGCCAAGAAAGCCATCAAGACCTGATAGATCGTAAATAGTATCGAACCTCCCTTTTAGTTTGCAGTACGAGGTTGTGACCCTGAATATATTTAGAACAGTAAAAAAGAATGATGTAATACCTTGCACCCAGAGGATTTTTTTCCATTAGGAACAGATAGCCGGCCCTAGACCAGCGATCACTTGCGCCTGAAGCTGCTTCTGGATGTTCAGACATTTTTCTCATCAAAGCTTTCGATTGATTTTCGGTTTCGCCATAACGTTCTCTGGTTGCAACAAGACGCATCTACATAAAAACATCATTCAACGTTAACTTCGCTATAATAACGATAGCCGGTTTTTCTGCAATGTACACACTGTAAATGACCTCAAAGCCAATTGTACTTTTTGTGTACTTGCAAAAACAATTAGATACATATTTAGATCCTTAGTTGCTAATGCACGACTAATTTCTTGCCACTTCGCTGCTCGAGCTTCCGATAGGCAGCAGAAATTTTTCAATCCGAGATTACTTGATCATTGATAACACCGTGTTCGCACTTTTGTGATGTGGCGCACACAGAACATTTGCAAGCGCGTCAACAAACTTGCGTCGTGGCAAAATCAAGTTCTTCATGCAAAGCTCTTCTAAATAACCCTTTTCAATTAAAAATTCATCAGGTGAAAAGTCATTTCCAGATACTGGAAAAAAATTTGTGTTACTACTATAAAAAATATCAACCTGTAACTCTTTCATGTATTGCCGGTAATCAGATGCGGTTTCATGAGTCTGTCGCAGGTAGTTGAAATAGATCTAAAAATAAGGAGTTTGACCTCACTGAAGTCTGTGCTGAACTTGTATATATTTGACGTTCAAGAAGCTTTATCAACGATCAAACAAAACGGGGATCAAAATAAACACAAAATAGAAAAAAACAGCCCTGTCTTAGGTACATTACATACAGTTGGAAGCCTTCGATGAAGAAAAATTCTAAGAAAAGTCTTGTGATCTACTTTTCCAAAAAAACTTGGTCGTCACAGTGATGACGTGAATTTAAATTTATTTCTGAGGTTTTAGGGTCGAGCTTGGGTTAATTACAGCTAGTTGACTGAGCTAGTAGTTATTTTTCATAACCTTGTAGTATTCACACACCACAATTTTAGATTAAATTAAATAAACAACGCTTCTATAACTGTGGTCAACAAATGGAACCTAATTTAGCCAACCCTTGCTATCTTTAAACCATAGGCTAGCCCAATCTGACTTTCATGCATTGAAGTCGAATGAAGATTTGTTTTTACGTAAATTACCAGTAGTAAAACAGTAATGAATACTATAAAAACTATGAAAAGTAACCAAAAAAGTATCTTTAAATATTTTAATGACTATTTGCTTTCGAACTCTAAGCCTGGTATACACTGAGGCCGAAGCGGATTAACAATGACTCAATCGGCGCTTGGCGTCAGTGTAGACCGTGCTGAAGACCTCTTTCACGCAAGATTACATACGGTGATATGCGATTGAACACTATTCCACTGCTTCACATGCTTTATTAAGCAACAGCTTTTTGTAATGTACAGACGTTTGAGAATGCGAGAGATCAACCGCTATCGGTAAACTAGCGCATACATACGCACACATACATACCAACTTACAAGCTGCTAGCAAATGATACCAACCTGCATAAACATTAATATATTTTCAACAAATTCAAATTTCTTTCTTTCTTGAACTTCTTGTAGTTTGTAAACATATGAAAGCGATTCATGATGGAAGGATGTTCGTAGTGTCTGAAGCTCACTGTCTGAATCCTGCAATAAAGGTGCACTTCTCAATCAATCAATCGTTCATTCGCATATCGTGAAATACTTCTTGTTGTATATTGCTAAAAACATATGCCTGCCGAAACAAGTACTTTTTGGCAAACTATTTTATAAAATCCAGTTAAGCCTGCTAAAAGCCAAGGTTCTTAAACGTAGGTAAGTGCAACCCCTGGAAATAAGAGGTATCAAAAAAAGGGGTGAGATATGATGTAAAATTTTAACCTGTATAAGATTTAAGGGTATCAATATTGTAGACAGGGGACACGGAGAAGTGTTAAGAACCACAGTAACTACACTAAGTTGAACTCACAACCGCAACCTTTTTGCTCATGACATCAGAATTACTTCTTTTGCCGAGAACAAAGGGTATGAGGTATACGAAGCCAGACGGCCAACAAAAGATGAAAAAATTTAAAGGAAAAAAGTTGCACCATGGAAAGATCGGTCACCAAAGTGACTCACTAGCCAAGCACATTTTCACAATAACAAGCTATTTATTTATCTTCAGTACGTTACGACGCTTAATTTACACAAGCTCAACAAGTAAGGTTGCATTTCTGAAAGCAGGACCGCGAATAAAAAATATGTCACTTCCAGAAAACACAAAAGAGCATAATTTTTAACAACATTTGAATCAGCTTCTAGAAATGGTGTGTTTTTTAATCACAATGGTGGATGATTCTAAACTTGCAGGCCCTACCAAAGCTAGATGGTAATGAGCTTTGGGCGTGACCAGTCAAGCGCAATGAACCGTAATACAACGTGAAGCGTTGACAAGCAAACGCTAAGCAATTATGTAACTTAAGCTAAACGCTGGCCACCCAAACACATCATCTACGAAACATACCGCTACAACTAAAAAAACAAAATTACGCTCTGCATTATCACAAGACGCGCAAATCATTGCATTCTTTTATCGATAATGACGTCACGAGCACATGACAATCGGATGTCAAAGCGAGGTTACGCCAAGAGTAGAAACAAGCGAAAAATTAACATTGGCAAATGCACAGTGTCAAATACAAATCCGCCCGATAAGCATCCATTGAACGTGATATGAAGTAAACTTGCAAAAATGTATGAAGGCGTTGACTTCAACCTCAACAATTCAATAACGCTACAGCCAAGCTCACTTACTTCTTTCGTGATACTTTAAGCGCTCGTTGCTTTTTTAGGCAAAAATAGTAAAGGTGCTTTACCAGCATGATCTAAGAAGTGACTTTTGGCTGCTTTCCAATGGCAATTCGCCTTGTAAATGTATCTTGCTAAGACTATTAGTCAGCAATTCGAATGCAAGAGCTATTGCTGATAGGTTGCCGCTTTCTTCTAGTCCCATTCTGGATTAGATTTGCGATGTAAACAATGCTTCCACAAACAATCTTTCCATTTTCTCCACTAAAGAAAATTATTTCCTCGATTTTTCTCAGATCAAAAACAAATGTATTTTCTAATTTCTTTGCATGTTTTTCAATAAAAAGTCCATGAAAATTGGAATATTTTTTGCAATTTTCTCAAAAAATTTTGGTGGCACTTAAATTACAAAAGGGCTAACCAAATTACATAGCTTCAACAACTCAACAGTGGACAGTTATGAAAACACTGCAATCAAAAATAAAGAACAAAATTACTCTGCAGAATAGTATCGAAGTACGGTGTCAATATCAGTTTCAAAAATGAAATAAGCACCAACAGAAAAAAACTCACGCTCGCAGCATGGTGCGCATATTTGAAAAATACATAGAATTAGGTTAAAGGCCTCTGTTTCAAATACAGTTATCCCTCATTACTCATCCGCGAAATAGCTACAAAACATTCATTTTATTATTCACGTATAATTTAAACGTTTGTGAACCCTCCCCATACTGATATTAAGCCGCCCTATATGCACATTTCCTTTTCTCACTCTCTTATAAACTGCTAAAAACACTTCTGTATTACAGAAAAGTTAATCTGTGAACAACTTTGTTAGGTGAAGTGTATTTGTATCGCACACGAAAACATCACACACCCCGTATATGTACTAACATATTGCAAAGTCGAAAAAATCCATTAATTTGTTTTAATACATGCAGTTTTAGTAAGAATAACTGTTGAAATAAACACTTTAAAATAGATATTGAGAGAACTGTAGATCTTCAGGGCCCACTGAATGCGAAGGTTTTGTTGCTGGCGACTTCGTGCGGATGAAAAACATAGTGATGGGGAGATGCTGGCGTTCTTTTTTTTGTACCAAAGTCATCTTTTAGGCAGTCATCGCCGCGTCGATGAGGTTGAACAAGTGCACAGCTCGGAATATGTCGTGATCTAGCTCTTGCGCCCGTCGTTGCAGGTCCTTACGACATTGCACAAGTCTTGCAGGCCTTCAAAGGAAAAGCCACGCTCTTTTGTTTCTTCCTCTCATCGTCCTCTTCTTCACTCGCTGACTTAGTCATTTCAACGAGGTCCTTGTCGGTCAACTGCTCTGAGTGGCATTCAATGAGGCCGTTGACATTTTCAGAAGTCATGTCGTAGAAGCTATCCTTCTGAAGAATTCCAGCCAATTTCACAATCTTATCATCCGCCGAGTGATGCACTTTGTCAGGAGTGATGCCAGCACAGCCATTCACAATTTCGAGCCACAACTTCTTCCATGAGAAAGTAATCGTTTGGGGCTTCATGTCAGCCAACGCTTGCTGGACATTCCTCGAGCACAAAGCTATTGCGAAAGTCAACCAGTGCATCTTGAGTGTGAAACCATCTTGGTCTTCGTCAACAGCTTCTATCAGACCCTGCAACGTGGTCAGGGTATAGAGCGCCTTGAAAGACCGGATAACGGCTTGATCCACTGGCTGAATTAGTGGTGCGGTGATGGGGGACATGAACTCGATCTTGACACCCTCATAAAGCACATCAGTTGCATGGCTTCCAGCACAACACATCAGAAGCACCTCGACGGGGAGGCCCCTTTCAGCTAAATACAGCTTGGTCTAAGGGATGAAGCAGTTGATAAACCAGTCGTATGTTATCCACGCCTCCGCGTTGTACATCCAATAGACGAGCAGGAGAGCCTTGATCCTGTTTTTCAAGGTACGTCAATTCTAAGACTTATAAATAACCCTGGGCTTCAGTATATAGCCCGCAGCATTCCCGCACATGATGAGTGTCATGCGGTCTTCGTGGACCTTAAACCCGGCTTCTTTACATCATCCCTGAAAAAGACGCAGGACGACATCCTTTTCCAGAACAGACCGGTTTCATCCATATTAAAAACTTTTGCGGGAAGACAGGCCCCCTTCTCAATAATCCGGGGAATTCCTCCTCGACGTAGCGTTGGGCTGCCGCTGTATCGGCAGAAACAGCTTCACCTTACATCGGAACACTCTCAAGGTCAAATCTCTATCGGAATTTCTCAAACCAGCCCTTGGTGGCCACGATTCTACATTCACTCTTACGAGAAGCACTCGATGTCCCTGGTTAGGGGTCGTCGATGTTTTCTTTTTCATCACCGTCGTCGTCAGGTATAGCAGAGCCACAGGGTATCGTAAAGGTATTTTGCTTTTGTTTCGATCATGCTGGTGTCCAAACTTACGTTCTTCTTCGCGTATGGTGACTATTTCCGCGAGATTTGAATTTAATTGAATTTTTTGAAAACCCCGCGACGTAGTGATGAAGTGCGAATAAGTGACGAATTACTGTAGACAGATGGACTCTAGATAACAGTCAGATGCCCTGTTTGCATAGCATATGCACTGTTTAGATGGCTTGCACTTGAATATACTTAAACATACCAACAATCTCAACCTATCGAAAATACTCGATCAAAGCGATCTTGGTAGATAACCATGAAAAAACTATCACAGTTAAATTACTGATAAAACTGTACAACTCCTTATTTAGTAAATTGTGAGAACAATGAATGTATAGAGCTTTTTCTTTACTGAAATTCCAATATTTTTTCATAATAAGCTGCAACGTGTTTTAACTATTTTTGTGTTTTCTCATTCTTTCTGATTTCCTCACTTTGATCATTTCTTCCTAATTTTTCGCTCTCCTAAATTTTACAATCAGATTTCCGCGAATGAGGATACTTCTTCCAAAGTGGAACCCTGAATGTAAACTTGATATTGTACACTTCACACAGTGCCTTCGTCCAAAAAGAAAGAGGAATCCATCAAATGTTATCAAGCAATAATTTCAGATTAAAACCATACATTGCGCTCTCAGAGATATGCTGAAGCTGCCAGAATGATTTATTTAACAAATAACTTCTAAAAATTGAACAGAACAAAACATCATTAATAGTTAATCATGTTTACTTGTACCAGCCAGTAAAAATCAATTGCAGTTATCACAGTTATAGTTATTACATATTTTTTAGCTTAAATTTAATTACTAAGCATGGATGAACAAAAAATCGTGGCGTGATAAAAATCGTGAATGTGCATGATAAAAAAAATTGGAATATATTACTGGTCAGCTTGCAATAAAACTTCAGATTTACAGCTTCAGCGTAAAATATTTTTGACCGTTCTGGTTACAGATAAGAAGTTGTTTATACTGACTATTTACATCCATTTCTATATCACTGAAGTATTAAGAAATGTATTATTGTGTTGGAGCTGACATATCCTGATCGTTTCACATATGCCTTCCATGGCAGCCGTAAATTAAAATTGTACAAGTATTTTGTTTATACCTTTCTAAAGTCATATGCCCTTGGCAGCTTGCTGAGCTATACACGCATTTCAAGTTCAACGCATAGAAAACAACCTTTAAAGAGGTGATACGAGGTTAACAGCAATAATCGCGTAGTTTCAAGTATAAATATGTTCAAGCATAGTAGCGAAGCTGATCAGCAACAATACAACATCTAATTACTGTTCAGCAACTGCAAGTCCTTACTTGCTATAAAATCTTAAAGAACAACAAAGGCTTTGACGATATTGTCTGCTTATGTGCATTATTTAGCGAAAGTGGTTACACAGCGTTAACCAATAAAACTGAACTCCCAACAACATACAGTCAAAACAGCTAAAAAATTTACTTAACGCTTGAAAACAGAAAGTTAATAAAGCAACGCTTAAGTAGGGAGTTAAATGCAGGTTGTTTGCAAAATAAAAGTTACGAGCAAAGACTTCACTTTAATCAGCTAATTTGCGATACCATAAAGCTTGATCTTAAACTTTACAATCAATAGTAGAAGAGAATTTGTTGAGTTCCTACTTAACAGTTTTAACTTGATATTGATATCACTGCGAACAAACTTCAGAATAAATATTTGCCTTGGAGTCACAAATTAAACTTTGAATTGCTGAAGTAAGTTCTAAGAAGCAATTTTCATTGCAGCTTAAAGCACCATTCTTAAGATGCAAATATTGTATTTATTACCTGACAATTGTAAAACAAATCTTTAAAATAGGCTTCAACAAACAAGTTAAGAAGTTTTCCGTTGTGCATTCACCAGTACAAGTTTTCTATCGTGCATCGAAAGTATGGAAAAGTTATTTATTTCTGCCAGAGCCACTAATATCGTTTTAACTTCTACCAAATCAGCTTTTCAAAACTACGTTAATTATAGTTTTTACCGCAGAATATTTAAGCAATTTCATCACACGAATAGTCACAACCCGATACAACTTTACGCTGAGACGAAGCTTAAAAGCAATTATATGATACCGGTGCTGAAAACTAGAAAACTAACTTTTCATCCTTAATATACAAAAAAATCTGGTATAAAGAAAAATTGAACTTCATAGCAAAAACCCCTAAGCCCAATTTTCACAATAATTTGCAAGTAAAATCAAGAAAAATATTGACCAAAACGACGGTTCTAAATGAGAATGTATTGAAGCCTGTCTCAGTGTAGACCAGATTTCACTCACAAACATGGGGAAAAAACACAAGGCTGTATTCATCACTAAGATGAATTGTCTTAGTATTAGCTGTACTAAAACGCCGTTAACGCCTTCGTTTTGAAGAAAGAAAAACAAAATGACGATAACCCTGAGTTGAATAAGGACGCTAAAAAGCATTAGTCTTGACAGTGTTCGGGAGACATGTCCTACAATTGAACTCAATACTTTAAGAAACAAAATTGAAAAAAATTGGATTGCAAATTTGGCATTGCTTTTCTCTTTCTACAAATAAATATGCTGAAATAAAAACTATTTAGATTTCCTTACATGGAGCTGTTGTTCTTTTTTCTTGTGTGATAAGCCAAGAGTATGTTCTAGCTGTTTGTAATAGCGCTCACTCGATTTTTCGAAAATTTTCTTTGATTCGCGGAAACTGTAAATATGCTCTTTCCGAAACCTAAATAACGTCATTTAAAAAGTCTTCATTCAAAGAAGCGACAACAAAAGCACATCACATTAACTGAGAATTTTACAAAATTCGAGGGAAAAACAGTCACTGCTCCTTACCTATTGCAAACACTTTTAAACCTTTTTCGTTTTAAAAAGAAGTCTGGTCTTTAGGTCTTTTCCCTCCGAAAAAATTGCAAATATTCCAGCATCTCTAAGGAACATACGCAACTTTAAATAAGAATTTTAGAGGCTTATTAACATCAAGATTTATCGCCTCAATTGGTTTTGCTACAAGCTAATAACATAGGTTAACTGAAAACAGGGTTGCGACAAATAAAACTTACGCTTCCAAAGGTCCAATCAGTTGGATTTCTGCTCGTTCAATCGTTCGTACCCATTCTAAAGAAATATCTTCAAGCATCAGCCCAAATTCTTTCAAAGATCCCGCTAAAATATATAAAAAAAATTAACAATATACAGCTGGCTATGTGGTCGAACATGTTGGATCGGCATTTATTGCGGCAAAGGGTATTTGTTCAAATCTCACGATGGTTACGTAATTTTGTGGTAGCGAAAAGTACTCACCAGCAATGCATTGAGCCAATATCACTGCCGATTCCAAATCGGATTCTAATGCAGAGCTTTCTAGCATAACCGACAGAAGGTTGTCCCGTGGCGGGAGAATAAAATAAATTAATCACAATATCACAAGTTTACTAAAGCCCAAATAATTACGAAATTGAATTTGAGGCTAAACCCTACATTTCTTCCATCAAGTATTAAGCCGAATTTCCACTGACTGTCTACAAGCGTAACGTCAGATCATATTCGCTCTAATTTGTATATTTGCTATGTGCGAGCAAAAGTAAGCTTATTTCCATCAATATGAACTTCCAGATTACGCATGAAGAGCGTGGAAGTGGAAACCAATCTAAAATCAATCGCACTTTTGCTTTATGATTGGTTACTGACATCTGCATCGCCGTTTACAGATGAATGGGTTTAAACTCCTCCTAAAATGTGTGAAACCTTAATTTTATTTCAACCAAAAAGTTTATTTATGCATTTTCTTTCATCTACCCATTTCCATTCGACCCGTTTCCTTTTTATTGCTCTTCCCTCAACCATCGACACAAATTTTTAATTGCGGTCTTGATACGACATATATTGCTACCCAAGTAGTTTCCCACGATTCTCCAGTAATTCAATAAGTTGTACTTTGCAACTTTCACTTCTACCAGGCAACAGTATTTCTGTAGCAAACCAAACAGCGCACAACAAATTGTGAAAACAAGTGGAGTCAGCAAAAACCACTGATTCTATATATGCAGCAGCAACATAATTTTTCATGCAGCATTTAACTGTTGCCCATGACTGTAGTGTAGTACAACGACATTGCTACATTCCAACAATGTATATCATGATGTATAACACTTTTAATCAGTACTCTGCAACTATTTTTACACACCACACACTCTCACTGGGCTCTCAACTAAGGCGGCTCATTTTGACCGCTGTGTAAGAAGAAGCATCACCACATAAATAGGGTAACCTTGTTTGCGTGCTTTATCCTTATTTATGTAGATTCGAACTTTGTACTGTAGCGTCGCACAAGATGCATAGCGCAGCTTTAAAACAGGCTTATAGTTCAAAATCAACGCATTTAAGCCATTTTTTAAAATTCGTGCAACTTCAGATGAATTTTATTGATAAGCACTCCGATAAGATTGACATTACCTTGGGGCATATACAACCACTTACGATAGTAATTTTATATTATGCATTCCATTGCGTCACAAAAACATGGCATCAGGGCAACTGGAACCGCAGTACCTGCATTAGATGTATTTTGGGTGATGAAAGTTGGATTTACGCCATTTTTCCCGCGTTTCGCAGGCTCAGACGTGCTGATTCAATGTATGTCTACCACTACACACTCGCTTTCGAACCAGACTTTGTACTGGAGCAACGTAGCACTTTAAATTCCGGATGCCCTTCCTGATGAATACCAGCGATATTTCTATTCAGTTAAACTAGATCTAAACTCGTTTTTGCTCTAACACGTCGGGATTTTGAGTTATTGGCATATTTTTTTGAAAACTAATAGCAAAATGCCTACAGTCTTGATTTCAAACCTCGAATGAAAACATCTATTGATGAAAACTAGCATTCTCGTTTTGTTTAGAATAGACAATCGATCTACTTTTGATTTAGTTAGAACAATGATGTTAGTGCTATTAATCATCAAAGTTAGGCTGAGCTAAAAGAAAGGTGATGTCATTTTATAAGACATGGAAGTTAAAGATTTTTAAGCCTAAGCTAAAATTTGCATGTCATTATTTTTGTTTAACTGCTCATTAGTTTTCGCTAATGAATTTCTGAAAAGACATTTGTTAATTAAAATGAATAAACGTACACGTGCATGTAAAAACGATCCTATCACTTATTGCTACAATTGCGCAGAACTTACCCCTCAAGATCTTCCTAAAGCAGTATCTGACAGACTGAAACATGCTCATAAATTTGTTGCAGTAAAAGTTAGATGATTAAGATAAATCTTGGGCTCCTTATATAATTTCACTTTTGTTCAATGGATGAATAGAAAGAATAAAAAGATGAAATTTTGTGTGACAATGGTATGGCGTAAGTAATAGGACCATTTAAGTGACTGCTATTTCTGCACCCCAAAAATTTCAGGTTTTTCAAAGACAAGATCTCAAATCAAGCACATAAACTGCCCTTCAGCCATAAAACCGGTTCCTCATAGTCTTCAACATCCTGCTTCATAGCTTGATTATCTAGTTAACTTCGATTTAGAAGCTGAAAAAAGTACAGGCCCTGGTGCAAGCAGTGGTTCAGAAAACAACTTTCTAGCAGAAAAACCTTTTGCTGAAAAGGCAAAAGTCCCATCTTTTATCTCAAGGAGAGTTGCAAGATTTCGCCAAGATATTTAAGCTTGTCCAAAGAAACATTATTTCGAAATAGACACTTAGAAGACGTTTCCCAATTTTTCCTAGAGAATCATATTTGAATCATAAAAAGAATACTTCGCGAGTGAATGGAGACTATTTACTGATTCAAACGAAACAAGTCTTAAAAGTTGTTCTTCTTAATGACAATAAAAAGCCCTCAATTCCAGTGGCTTACAGCACAAAATTTAAAGAGACTTATGAGTCAATGAAACATTTGCTAACTTGCGTTGGCTATGACGAATACAAATGTTACATATGTGGAGACTTAAGTCGTCGGGCTTTTGCTTGGCTGGCAGCTAGGCTACACTAAACATGTGTATTTTGTGTTTGTGGAGCAGCCGGGCAAATGAACATCACTACAGTGAGGCTACAACCGGCACTGGTTTCAATTTAGAAAAACACAATATGAAGCATATACACCGCTTCTTGATGCTAACAAAACCTACTTACAAGCACTTCACATAGTTTGGTCAATTGAAAATTTTTTTCAACGCCATGGATAAAAGAGAAGGGTTTACACACGAATACTCGACATCTTCCTATTAATTTGAAGCGAAGATACAGCAAAAGAATATTTGTTGGAACAGAAATAAGACAAGCGTTTAAATCATTAGTACAGAATTTTTTTTAAACACGAAACAACCAACTATGAAGAAATAGTAAACAAAAGGCTAAGGACATATGGAGATATAGGACTTAATTGTGGTTAAAAACGCGCTATTTTACATTCCCACCAAGATTTTTTCCTAGAAAACAATGCTGATATCAGTGATGAGCATGGTGGAAGATTTTACCAGAGCATTAAAATCATTGAAGGTAGATACCAGGGAAAAGTGAGCCCTACCATTATGTCAGACTGTTGCTGGTCTTTTGAAAAGTCAAAATCATCACAGAAAGTGAAGATGCCCCTAACACTTTCAACGTTCTTCTAAACAAACTTGCTATAGCCCAGAAAATAAATAGGCAAGTTCAAGTATGACTTATATAACAGTTTTTCTTCAGTGTTGGTAGCAATAAGGAGATCATGTGCTAGTGTTAGTTGTCAAAATGGGTATTATTTCTCAGTAGCCCAGCCAAAACAAACAAGCTAGAGCCGAGCGTGATTAAGGTACATAACAAAGTTAGTTAATTTTGAATAAAAAGTAAACTGTTTCTTAGAGTTACAACTGAGTTAGCAGCGGTGTAGCTCAGAGGCTAAAGTACAGGGATTTGTCATTAAAGGGTTGCTGGTTCCAGGTTCAATGCCTTAACTGGGCATTAGGTTGTTGCGTCCTTGGGAAGATACTTAGTTCCTCTACCAAACGGGCCAAGCTGTCTAACCGTCGTTGTACCCCAGTCTGATTTAATGACAAGCAAACAGAACACAAAAGAAAAACCTGTGTTGGCGTGGTAGACAATACGCATGATGCCTGGTCCATACGAATAACGGTGCTGGTTTAGTATGTGATTTATCCACATGCTTCGAGTTTAGCTTGTGATCTACCTAAAAAATGCGACGATAAGAGCCACGATAAGGGTTAGAGTTGGTGGTAGATCATATTTCTTGTGTAGATCACTAACTAAACCAGCACCCCAATAACAATAGTAGCTGAGGTATATTATGGTAAGACCAAACCAACACAACAATTTACTCATATGACATTGCCATTTCCAACGAAATGTGTGGTTTTTTCCGTGTTTAAAAATTGCGGGTAATTTCTACTTTTGCAAGTTCATGAATAGTTGAAGTGAAGATAACTCAAAATCCTAAGGTGATAGAGCAATAAGAGAGTTCAGATTTGGATTCAGCGTCCCAAAACACAAAACAGGTGCTGCAGCTCCAGTTACCAAGATGTCATTTTTTATGCCGCAGTGTTATTATTGGCTGCACTTTGGTACGTAAGTTCCTGTTATGCTCTCTGACAACTTACGCTTCACAAAAGGACATAGCTACGCCACAATACGTCCAAACTTAAAATATTAAAGAGAGATAAATGCATAACTATGTTTAGGATATAAAAGATTTATTATAAAACTTTTTACCTATTAATTTTTCGTCATCTGTCAAATTCTCGCCGATACAATCAAATTGAAAGTTTCGCAATCTTGAATTGAAAATGCTCATCATTTTCGCTTGATTTTTAAACGCATTGATCATGCTTTTAGAATCCTAAAAAATGTCAGTTATATTCTGAATATTAGCCTACATCGGAATAGCTGGGTTGTGTTTAAAACAAACATTTAACTCCTATCCAATTAATGAAACTTGATTTTGAAAACTTTCTTTTTGGTTCGATTTCGAAAATTGCATAGGATTACCATACCGCACTTCATTCGGCTATGCATTTTTCAAACAGATGTAGACAACACAAACTACTGCAAAACAACTTGCAGTGAATTGTTTGATTCAAAACACCTGATATTCACACAGAAAACCAGACTGAATAAAGCGGCCTATAATTGCAAGACTTCCGACTTGAAAGCAAATTAGCAGCAAATTATGACTCACGTCTTGCAAGAAAAAAATGGAAAGAAAAATGTGCTATTAGCCGGATAATTTGACGCTATTTCCACGTAATGCCTTCTATTACATAAACACGTAAGCGTAGGCACACTGCACTACCGTACGTATGTAATCAAAAAAATATATTTTTATACTTTCATAGAATGGATAGCAAAGAGCAATTGTTTGTCTTTCACACTTTCAAAGAAAGCATGCTTTACTGGTTACAATATTTCCGACTGCCAACAAATGCATTAAAGCGATTAAAATGACTTTTAATATGTTAAATACGTTGACCAATGAAAATATAGGTGAATGAAGCAATAAATTCAAATTCAAAAGCCTACCTGATCTACGACAACCAAGTGCAAGACAACTTTTCTTTCCGAAAAGTTAAAATTAAATTAGTGACTTGCTTAAAAGTGGTCATTACAAGCACGTTATTATCATTGAATTACGAATTGTTTTGGTGAAAGTATTACTTCTATTACAATTATTATCTTTGGTATTCATCATAAACTTTGACGCATGTACTAGTAGAAATACTTTGTCACAGTGGTCAGTAATACCCCTAATTAGCATTCGGGTAAATTTGCATACCCCTTATTTACAATTTCTGTGAAATCTAATAAATCTCCTAGTTTAAAATAAATACACTCAATATCTGATATCAATACCCTCGGGGTATTGAGGCAAGTGTTGAGCACCCCTGTTCTACCAGTAGTGAGCTAAACTCATAACACTTCGCTATGCGTAGCGCGCAAAACTTGCTTAATTGTTCATCCTTTTCTGTATTGTTCAAAATTACCATAATTGGGGTTAATTATTTTAATTAATCAATTTATAATATACAGATAGGGTTACCATCTGCCTAAACCAAAAAGTAAAAGCAGGCTGTGAAAATAGATGCTTGCTCTGTAAAGTTATGACTTTCATTCCCAAATTATTCTGCAGACCTTTTTTAAGGTTCCTCTTTTCCAAGTGTGCATTGTCAAATCTGTCTTCCATATACATGGCAATGACCTTTTTTTTGAAGACCACATTTTCACCAAAAATATTTTAAGCCAAATCCAGTATTTACGACAAAGTAAGCACATTGCTCAAAAATAAGTGCGTTTTTTCAAAAACGGCATTTTTATACATAAGCACGAAAGCCTAGGTCTGTCCATGCACAAGAGTTGCGTATTAATTTCGTCCAATGCAGTTGCTAAAACCAATTTGATTCGGGGAAAGTATTTCTGCTGGAATAGAAAGAAAATGACGTAAAGACTTTCTCATCAAACTACCGTATTTGACAGCATATAAGGCTCATATTTTCGGAAAAGTTTTGCTCAAAAAATCGCCCTGTATCTATTACGCTCAGTTTATACCTCCCCTAAACTACTTTTCTCACTGACAAATACTAACCAAGCCTATGATCAGTACTTCTACCTACACTAACTCAATGTATGGTTATTTTATTGCTGGTATTATTATTACGTACTTGCAAAACGAATTTCTATCATAAAAATAAAAGCAATGTAAGTTATGAGGCAGTGATACATGTTTATAAATATACAGCAATATTTTTTGCGTTAGCTAAGATAATTTTTTTCGTTTCATTTGAGATGTTTTACTGTAATACCATTGAGATGTTTTGCTTATTCTAATTGCTTGTCTTTACCGCAAACTTGCTTTTACACAGCAATATTTCTGCTTGTGTAATGTGCTGCTAGAATAATCCAACAATATATGCTTAAATGCACAAATAACTATTGTTACTGATCGAACTTCCTGAAATGAGGGTGCGTTTACATGCCAATGCATCCTATGTGCCATTGAATAAGGTACTTTTAAAATTCAACTTGCAAAGCTTCTTCAAAATAACTGGGTGCATTACTTAATGCTATCGTTAACTCTTTTGCTCCCGCGTACATTGCAAGGTGGCAGAGCGAAAAACTGTCATAATCGATCATAATTAATCATCACAAAATACCCCAAGCTTGTTTGTAAATCATTACTCATCTGTTTACTTCTACATCAAGTGTAATATATTGTTGAAATCTCTATTTCTTGAAGATTTCAAATATAAAAAAAAACAAAAATTTTTTTTGTTTGAATATGCAAATTAGCCCTCCTATAGGTGCTGCGTTGTCTTCGAAGTAAAGTACCGTTACCTCAAAGATCACTACAGATTTTATTTTTACCAATTTTTTTAGAAATAGTCGCTAGAAGATGCTAAGGAAATAAGTTTTCAAGTAGATCAGTCAAAACTTACCTAAAAGCCTAGGTTTTCTACAATTTGCAACTTTCTGAGGCACATGACCTTTTTGTTAACCGGTACCAAATTTTGTTAGTCAAATGTAGTACCTAATATATGATCAGTCATTATCTGCTAGAGGTTAGCCTAAACCATGCAACATTAAGTATTTTTGAACGGGGAATTTCTTCAAGATTCAGAAAATATCATGTTTAAATAGAATATGTTGTCACCAACAATGAAATAGAGAAGTTTTTTTACACCCCTCGCATTTCTTGAGAAACAAGGTACAGCAAACTTTGATTTAGAGAAGCCAAACTTCTGCTAGCTTTTAAACTTGTATTTTAGTTTCTGTCTCCTTGAAAACTTGATACAAAATGACAACTTTAGTGGTGAAATATTTGCAATTTATTTCATCTTTTTATAGGGTGTACCGGTAGTTTTTCTAAAAATTATAATTTAGTGAAGGTAAGTCGAAAATTTTTGAGGTTTTGAACTGACATGATAATGATATACAGTACCCATTTTTGATCAGTAAATATCATATACTGCTTACCCTAGAGCAGTGGTTCCCAAACTTTTTAAGTGACGACCCACTTTTCAAAACATAAATTTTCGGGTCCTGCATAATTCTGTATGTACTTCGAAAAAAGTACAGTAAAAACAAACATCTATTCAAGATGTTAATTCACTTTTTGATTACTTGAGACAAAGCATGCAGTAATTTAAATTTTGAATGACTTTTGCGACCCACTGAAATTACGCCCACGACCCACCAGTGGGCCGCAACCCATAGCTTGGGAACTGCTGCCCTAGAGTATTTAAAGTTATATATAGCTGGAAAGCAAACTTCCTAAGTTTTCAAATGTAACCGATATTTAGCAACATATCATATTTTTTACGCACTAAATTTACTTTTATCTACTTACCATACAAATTTTTTGGGGGGTTTGAGACCCCTAAAAGTTTTGAAAATTTTAATAGATAAATTTTATCATTATTGCTTGAAATTTTATCAAATGATGCCCCAAAAGAGTAGTTTTCAGACTGTGTTAATGATAAAGGCTTTGGTTTTGCGGTAAATATGTAATCTCAATTTGATTTTAAGGTAGTTGGCTCTTGCTGAGAATTTGGCAATTTTTGTCGTCTGCAACTGGGCTCTGGGTCTTTTTGACCCTGTTTGGGCAAAAATATTTAAGAGTTAGGACACAACTTTTACATCTTCTAATGCGTGAGGAATTAAGTATAATCTTTTGAAGATTTTATGTAAATCGGATGAGAAATAAAGTCACAAATCCATTTTTTTAGTAAACTAATTTTGTAACTCAATTTGAAAAAATTTGAGGGAAACACAGAAAACACAAGATCATCAATTGATGATTGCAGGAGCAAAAGAGTTAATGTATCGCAGCGCCCAAATAAAACAGGATTAAGAGATGCCAAGACGCAGTAAATTGAACTATAACAATTTTACATGATCAAATCTGAAATTATTGATAGAACCGTAAAAGTCATTTGCTAGATATTTTTGTGAGCTTGGTTTTGAAAAAGCTAAGTAATCGCCGTTGTTTGTTGTTCTGCGGTGACATGTTTAAACAAGGACCATGGTACCTGTTAATAATGATGGAGTAGATGCAATTTCATGTGTCACTCTCTTGCTTACTCCTATTGCTGAGCGTCAAGCATGATATCTGTGAATTCTATTCTCAAAGCCTTTGGTATTACTCAAGGGAATCGAAGCCACGCTACTGACTGCAAAGCAGATGTTCTAAACTATGACACCATGGCAACGGTGCTATAAAATATCAAAAATCCTCACAAAGCAAAACTTTTTCTTATCAAAATGCTTCACAAAACTCAAAATATACAGACTTTAGTCAACACTAGAACGTATCTTTGTGTAGTGGACTATCACGGAACCACTTTTTAAATAAATATTTGGGTCAGTCATAAAGTACACTCCAGATAAAGCATACACATAAAAACACATATACATCTAAAAACAGCTACAGTTGTAATATTAACTGTAACAGCATAACGGTAATGTATCTGGTACAAACAGCTTTAGGCAAAAATGCAGCTACATAGCAAACTTGCTCACTTTTATAAGTTGCTTTATGTGATTACTAGTCCCTTCCAACTCTTCTTCATATTTCAAAACATTTTCTCGAAACCAGGGCGCATCCAAGTAGCATTCAGAAAACTCAAGAAGTGGTAAAACCATTGTCAAAGTTTCCTATATGCACTATACCAAAAAGTTATAAACAATCTCGCATTCTTAATACTGGAAATCTGTTGAATAATGTTAATGAGGTAAGGCAATAATAAGTGGGTTTAGAACCATCTATAACGGTGTTCTTTGGCTATCTTGAGCATAAAGCTTAATGATAGATTTCATATGCGTAAAAGACCTAAAACCAATTGTTAGAAGTGTAAAAGACTAACTAGAACAACATTAAAGCAGAACGGCAGCAAACTCAATGCTTCTAAAACAAAGGTCATTAACCTGTGGATAATTACACAAAAGGAGATAATTTTAATTGTGGCTTTATTGACTACAGTTGCAACTTATTTTCAAGCTCAGTTACAATCAAAACCACATGCTTCATGCTTTTATCAAATCAGCACCTATGTATTAAAATTACCTTTACGTTCACTTAAATGAGAATTAATTGCACTACAGCCAAATGTTTCTGCATTCACTGACAATGTGTATTTGGCTTAGAACAGCTTAGATCATTAGATAGCAAAAATATATCAGCTTTTTGATTGATTTATAAATTTTACTTTTCATGAACATTTAAATGTAGATATCAAAATTTTGGTGTAGTTTTATTAATTGAGAAAAAACTATAATTTAATATCTTTTGCAAAAGGGTTAATTAAAGTTGTTTAGATTCTTCTTAGGGGAAATAACATGAAAAACGTACTTATTTCTAGAGCAGTCTGTTGCATATGACAAGATTGAACAAAGATGTCATTTGCATTAAGTTCTAAGCTTTTACAGTGATTTATATGGACTATAACTGCATTAAAGAATGACTGTTGATTTGAACATTATATACCAATAAAGTCATTTCATAGGGAATACTTTCAAAAAAGACTATTGATAGATATTGTGGAAACCCCCAATTGCTTGCTTACCAAAATGGGCAGGTGTATATCTAACTTAGTGAGGTGGGAACGCCTCTTCAAAAACATGCATATGTAGTAAACAGCAAACAATGTACCACCTATTCACTTGCTCTCATTAACCAATCATAGTTTCAAACCACACCTGGTAGAAGCAAACAACACTGCTCATGAGGAAGAGCAGAGCATTAGAGGAGCCACTGCGAGCTGAACAATTCCTGCATCATTGAAAAACATAAATAGGTCAGCTTAGCCTGCAGTATAAGAGCACAAACTAAAATGTGGAAAGCTTTTCTGAAAATTGGGAGACTGAAACACAAAAATTTCAAAAAATAGGTGATCAGCAATAGGGTTGGCTTAAATATTAGGGTTATGATGCAGCATTTTACTTTTAACAACATTCAATATTTCCATGGATTCATACAGACGTTTGCATAAATTTCAAAGTAATGTAACAAAAATTTTATTTTCCTCATAACTCCTTATTTCCAGCATTCTGATAAGAGGTTCTGGAATTAGTTAATGTTTTACCAAAAATGTTGAATATTTACAGTTTGAATCTGTATGAAGCCATGGCAGACATGGCCAATAAAATATTAATTTACTAACTGATTTCTCTTTTTTTATGCTTATGTATATTCTATTTGAAAAACCACAAGCTTATTAATTAGGCAGTGGCTATTTTGCCGTCGACGGCAATTTGCCCTTGGAATCTATTTTGCCGTGATCATTCACGTGTGTTTATATAGCCAAATTTGCTATTATCGCACCAGTGACTCTGTGGTGTAGTGGATAGAGCACTGGTCTCAAGATACCAAGGTATCGGGTTCGAATCTCAGCTGGCCAGGGCTTTAAAAGAAAGGCAGTGTACACTGAAGGGGCAGGCCCGGTATGTAAATGTATGGGGCAGTGTACACTGCAAGGGAGTGTGCAGGGTCGGGGGATAGAGACCTGGGGGTGCAAAATTTTTTTTTTTGGTTTTTAAAATTGACCAATCAGAGACGACCAAAAGTCACATGTTTAGTACGTCATTAAGATTGACCAATCACAAACAACTCACGGCAAAATAGTCTCTGAGGGTAAATTGCCGTCGACGGCAAAATAGCCACTGCCTATTAATTATAAATAAAGTAGGTTTAGAAAATATTGTGATTAATCAACCTTTGAACATGCAATGGTAAGGGTTTGAGTTAGAGACGCTTAGGATACTTGAGTTAGAGATACAAAAGAATTTTTACATTTTAGTAGCATCCTAGAATCACAGCATGTTTCAAAAGAAGACTTCTGGACACACACCAATGACAATGTCTTGTTGGTAATGAAATTACTAGTCTGCAATTGATACATCTGGTTCACAGGTGTGAAATGCATTGCCACTTTCCTCTACCTTAATTTGGAGGATAGAAATATATTTGGTTTGGTGTGGATCACGCTCTAGCAGTTTCTTAACAACAAATGGTACAAAAACTAAACCTCTTTGACACTGGTAAGTAGTCTTTACTAAAATGTAATGTCCTTTAGTTTGTTTTTCACTTCACACGTTTGCTTTTATCTGCAGGTTTCAAGTGATTGTTTAGCTAACTCCTCATATGCTGCATACTGGTATGTAAGGCATTTTTTAATGAAACTGATCTATACGTACAATATAACAACCGAATATATACTTCTGTACAGCTCTTCTTCATTTCTTGCAACTTCCTATTTTTGTTTGCCAACTAACTGTTAAGACTTGACTACACACTATTAAAATGTTTAATTAATCCATTACTATATTTGTCAAACAACTCAAAGCAAACACTAAGTCAAATACTAGTATACAAATTTGGCTTGATTAGGAGATAGCAAGTAAGGGGTGGTTACGTTGGGAAAGTGGCTACTTTGCCATTGATGGCATTTTACTCATAAAGGCTATCTTGTCATCACCATTCACGTGTGTTTATACAACCCTAACTGCTACAATTCTGGAAGTAACGTTTTGGCACATGGAGAGTGCAGTTGCCTTGAAATGCAATGGTAATGGGTTGGAATCTTTGCTGGCAGGGCTCTTAGAGAAGAGCAGTGTACACTGGAGGGGGCCTGGAATGTGAATGTATGGGATATGGTATACTGGAAGGGAGCGAACAGTATGAGGGAGTGTGCAATGGGGTGCAAATTTTTTAATTCATCATTAAATTTGATCATATAAATGTCTCACAGCAAAATGGCCTTAGAGCCTCCGAGATCAAAATGCCATTGATAGCAATATAGTCACTGCCTTACGTTAACTGCAATTTATACATTTATGTATAAACAATTAAAAACAATAGAGATGACATTACCCCTATCGTTGAGCGCCAAGCAAGAAATCTAGTTAAAATCCTTTTTTTGAAGTGTTTAGTATGACTCCTTTGAAACTCCCCAACTCTACCGAAAGCGGAAGTACGCTTTAACAACTAAACCACCACAACGTCCTTAGCATTTCGCTCCCACCCTTTAGTCCAAAACCACTCAACAAAATTGCGTAATCCAATTTCTGCAAACATACCGGTATCCAACGAAGTTGTAACCATTGTAAAGTTTGAACAACACACCATGTTACGCTTGAATGGCTTTGCCTTTAACAAGTTTATGTTGCAAACAGTGTTGCCAAAAGTTTCTGGGAAACAAGTGCAACAAAACATAATCAGAACTACCCGACTAATGAAAAAAAACGTCCATTTACAACTGTAGGAAATTTCAAATTTGGCTTTATTGATGCCACTTTTTATTTTTTATTTAATTTTCTCTGTTTTGCGTTAGTAATCATGTTGAATGTCCAATCCGCGTCTTTAGCTCTGCATTTATGTTGCGTTAGTAGTGTTATGTAATCTTTGTTGCGTACTTGCAATGCACCCTTTTTTCGCCTTGCACTTTGACCCTGATTCGCACATGTACGCCTTTTCTCCTTGCATTTTGACCCTGATTTGTACATGTAACAGAAATCTATAATTGTTTCACACTATTTTGGCAGTTGGTGCAATTAGCAGATGGTAATATTATTGCAAAACTTTTGAAGTTGAAACCAATTTCGAAATTCAATTCTTCTGGCAATATTCGATCAACCAAATTGGTATGCATATTTATTTGCACCTCTACTGTTATGAAGCGATTTATTGGCGTTGATATCATTTAAAGTATAACAAGAGTTTCATAACGTTAATGGCTTAAAATTTATTCAGTAGTCAATATTAGTATTCGTCTTTTAGAAAACTGTTCAACGTCTAAGTGTTCATCCATCAACTGGTCAAAATAAACAAACCGTCACAAATCGAGAACTCGTCTTTCACTCATGAATATCATCTCAGATATAGGACAGGTAAAAATTACAAAACCGTTTGTTACTTAAAAGATGCAATAACTATAATTTTTTTTCAGTTCAGTAAATTTATCAAGTACTACACGAAAACATAAAATTTTGTATAAAAAAGAATGACAAATGGCTTGCTGGTTTTATAGTAGCGAGTTTTATTACGTAGTGTTGTAGTTACTAATGTTGTCCTCAAGAGTTGTGGTTGCTCTACTTGACATTTATAATTCATCGATTCCGATACACGATATTTTGTAGCATGTTATGTTGATACCGATACTCGGTACTTTTTTGCCAACTTCATTCGATCCCCATATTGATACAGATTTGTAGATACAAATATGCCTGCTTGCTGTCTCGTAATGGCCTTGCATGCTTGCTGCTGCACTTAACTACTAAGATAAAAGTGAGGCTGGTGGGACTATTATTGAACTCCGCAGAAGTCAAAGTTAACAAAAGAACAAATATCAAATTTGATCAAAGCCTCTATGAAGTATCAACAATCGAAAAGGTCTGAATGCGGAGGAGTGAAGTGTGTTACTGTTTTCAGTACATTTGCCTCCTTGGCAATCACCTTAAACAATCCAATAAATAAAGTGCAATCATGGGCTACTTAAAGAGAAAGTCGCCAGGCATTCTACCTTACACCGCGAAAATTAGTGGGGTAACATCTGCGCATCGGTTTGTTTACTTTTCACGTTTACAAGATTTTATGCTAGCGTTGCAGAGTAATAGTATGGAAAACTTATTTTATTTTTAGGATCAAAATTGTTTTAATAAGCCACTGGCTAATATCTGATGACTGTCAATTATTCCAATAAATTGTTAAAAAGTAAAAGTTTATCAAAAAGCAGCACTAACTTAAGCTCAGGACAGCGCACAGTATAAAATACTTAGTGCATTAAAATCATGAAGTAGAAACTATATTGCGTTTTGTGCCACCTTCTAAGATAGAACCAGACAATACTGTAGCCGCAAACGCGCTTGGTTCTTTACAAGTTTTGGGCATTATTGAAGAAGGCGTTACAAATTGTGCGGTTGATAAACGTAATATTTCTACGATGATTGTTTCACAGAAATAATTGTGTCAAATCCTTAAATTTCATTACATTTTCTGTAGCAACTCTTTAATATAGCTCACTCTTGCCAATAATATATTTGCATAGGTCCAAAAATAAATTACCTGGAATTCAATAGATTGAGACCAGATTGCACGAATTTTAATGACTGAAAAGGCCAAAGAATGTTTAACTCTTTTGCTCCTGCGTGAAAAGCGAAAAAATGTCCGTAAGGTGGCAGCGCGAAAAACTGTCATAATCAATCATAATTATGTACCTCAAGTTTGTTTGTAAATCATTACTCAGCTGTCTACTTCTACATTAAGTGTGATATATCGTTGAAATCTACATTTCTTGAGGATTTCAAATAGAAAAAAAAACGTTTTTTTTGGAATATGCAAATTTTATGCAAATGAACCCCCCCAACTGGGGGGTAGTTGTCTTCAAAATTAAAGAGGTACCCTCACCTCAAAGATCACTACAGATTTTATTTTTTACCAATTTTTTTAGAAATGGTCGCTAGATGATGCTACAGAAATAAGCTTTCAGGGTACATCAATCAAAACTTACCTAAAAGCCTAGGTTTTCTACAATTTGCAATTTTCTGAGACAAATGACCTTTTTTTGACCGGTACCGACCGGTACCAAATGTTGGTACTTAAATTCAGTACCTAAAATATGATCAGTTATTATCTGCTAGAGGTTAGCCTAAACCATGTAACATTATGTATTTTTGAACAGGGAATTTCTTCAAGATTCAGAAAATATCAAGTTTAAATAGAATATGTTGTCACTGACAATGAAACAGCAGCTTGTTTACACCCTTTCCATGTGTTGAGAAACAAGGGGGATACAGCAAACTTTGATTTAGAGAAGCCAAACTTCTGCTAGCTTTTAAACTTGTATTTCACTTCTTGTCTCCTTGCAAAGTTGATACAAAATGACGACTTTACTGGTGAAATATTTGCAATTTATTTTATGTTTTTATAGGGTGTAGTTTTTGTAAAAATTATAATTTAGTGAAGGTAAGTCAAAAAAGTTTGGGAGGTTTTGAACTGATGTGATGTACAGTACTCATTTTTGATCAGTAAATATCATATACCACTTAGTCTAGACTATTTAAAGTTATATATTGCTGGAAAACAAATTTCCTAAGCTTTCAAATGAGACCGGTATTTAGCAACATATCATATTTTTTACGCACTAAATTTACTTTTATCTACTTACCATTAAAATTTGTTTGGGGGTTTTGAGACCCCTAAAAAATTTGGAAATTCAAAAGAGTAAAATTTATTATTATCGCTTGAAATTTTGTCAAATGATGCCCCAAAAGAGTAGTTTTCAGACTGTGTTAATGATAAAGGGTTTGGTTTTGTGGTAAAGATGTAATGTCAATTTGATTTTAGTGTAGTTGGCACGTGCTGAGAATTTGGCCGATTTTGTCGTCTGCAACTGGGCTCTGGGTCATTTTAACCGTTTTTGGGTATAAAAATCCAAGAATTAGGGCACGAATTATACATCTTCCGATGCGTGAGGAAATAAGCGTGATCTTTTGAAAATTTTATGAAAATCGGATGAAAAATAAAGTCACAAATCGATTTTTACGTAAACTAATTTTGTAACTCAATTTAAAAAAATTTGAGAGAAACACTGAAAACACGAGATCATCAATCGATGATCGCGGGAGCGAAAGAGTTAAATACAAAAATTTAGTTTCACTTTGTTGCAATGGCGAAGTTTATCACGAAAAACGAAAAATTAAGCGATAATGATCAAAGCGTAGTTGCAGCTGTAGGAAGTGAAAGAAACAAGAAAAGCAAAGAAAACCCGCCTATATTTCCACAGTTATTTGAATATCGGCTTTACTTGGCCAGGAGACTAAGCATAGCCTATACCAAATTGTCTTATTGTTACCGGTAATGCAAAATTGTCAAAACAAGCTGTGGTAGGCTACCAAGCAAATTGATCAGACACTTTTCGAAAAAGCATGTTCAACTCTTCTACCGGCAGTGTATTTGAAGAGACTTTGGATGAGCAAAAAACAACAAAGTCAGGCATTTACCCAAACTTGAAAGGATTTTACAAAATCTCAACAGACCAGCTATCTGGAAGCAGAGATAATAGATAAAAACTATTATCTCTCTACCTGCAGTGTAAATTGTGCGAACCATGTTAGAGATTGAAGAAGAGGGAAAAGTACAAAACATTCTTTTGTCGAATGATACCATTCGCAGAGGTATTTGTGATACGTCTACGAATAAACAAAATACCGTAAGTTCTTCTGTAACGCTAAGTAAAATATTTACAATGTAAGTTGACGAATCAACTGACATCAGCGGGAAAGCCTAATTATTGACATTTATCCGGTACCGGTATGTTAATTATGGAAAAATAGCCAAGAAGTTTTTAGCTGCAAAAAACTTGAAGAAAAGACGAATGGCCGAGTTATTTTTGATATTTCAAGTCAGGGGTGTTGCAACGTTTTTTGCAGGCGGGACAATATCAGACTTCTTGAATATTTATATAACCTGTCAAAATTTTTTAGCCATGTTGATTCTACGCGCAATGAAGCGCCGAAGCTGTAGCTGGTGGTAGTGCTCATCCAAGGTGACGGTAAAGATTTTTTTGGAGATCAACACTTTTTCTGATTTTTTGTCTGTAGACTGGTTTTACTATGGAGATTGTTTTTCCGAGATGCAAGCGATAGTTTTGCCATCCAAGGCTACGAAATTTTACGTTATGACCACATTTGCAATCCTTTCACGACCATATTTGGCCGCTAGTAGCAGGTTCCACACCTCTGCTTTTAGTGAGTGTTCGGAAGAAAACCAATTGTCTGAAAGAATGTGAAGAAATGAGTACAAATGGAGCTCCATACATGCTTGGGTCAACCGTAAGATTTGTTTCAGTAACAAAAAGTAAATAGTGAAATTACAACAACACACTGTATTCTTTGCGGTGAAATGTTTGCTTGGAAAACATGAGACTCGAACTTAAAACATGTGTTTAAAAAACTATAAAGATGATAAATTGCATCAAGATGAGACCAAATAAATCACAATTATTTGCCAAACTTTATAAAGAAATGGAAGCAAATTACGATAACGTTCTGCTACACACCGACGCAAGATGGTTGTCACGTGGGAAACCACCGTCACAAGCACGCTTCTACACAAGATGAAAGAAGAAATGCCAACTGTGTTAAATCTTCAGAAACAAGGAGAATTTTGTGATTTGTTTTGCGATTACAATTGGGTTTCCAAATTAGCGTATTTGGAAAATATCTTTGACCATTTAAAAAAAATGAATTCAAATATGCAAGGCAAAAGTGAAAATCTCTTATCTTGAACTAACAAAATGAAAGTGCTGAAAGAAAAATTAAAACCTGAGGTCATTAAGAGCGAAGAACGGAACCTTTGACTCATTTCCTTATTCTTCCGAAACGAATGACAACGAAATAGTCTCGTTGTTTACGCAGCATCTCGATTCTTTTCAAGAAAAAATAGATAATTATTTTCCAACGTTGTCCGCAGAAAATTAGACATGGGTGAGCAATTTATTTTTGCGCAGAACTCCCATGACTTTTTGAATGTTAAAGAAAAAGAAGAACTTATTGGCGTTCTTAACGACGAAAGCATGAATTGCACTAATCAACAGCCGCCTCAACGTGGTGATGCGGTCCCCGACGCCGTTTGGGGTAGGTCAAAATAGCTGATGGGCTTCCCAAGGGTCCCAGTTACCGGGGACGCTCCACTGTTACATTTATAACTTAATTAAACTCAAAAGATTTCACAAGTTTATTTTCATAAGTTTACTTATTTGAACAGAAAAGAAAGCAAAACACAGTATTAGTACTATGTAATAGGCTACGCTGGAACACATTAGCTTTTTACAAAATCAGATAATTAAGCTTTAGCCTGTGCAGTTCACATGACAAACATGATACCAAGCATAAAATCAATGAAAGTCTTTTTATTTTAAAGCAGGGGCCACAACATCTCCCACTTTAACTTTTGAAGTATTCAATGTAGTTAATAGTGATGTACAGTTCGCGGCTGGCGTCGTCGATTTGAGCGCCGAGGTGTTTAAACAGTGGCATCAGTATCTAAATCTGCTCTGAAATTATTTGGTTTGTTTGTCAGATATCTTGACAACGCCTCAAAATCGGAAGTGTTTTCTTTTTGAGGTGAGTTTTCCATATAACGAGGTTGAAGTTGTTTGAGGTGTCTTCTCCAAACTTTGCCATTTGAAATGATTTTGCTATCAAAACTGCAGCTTCCGAAAGCTTTTACGATTACTCCAGGCAGCCATTTTTCTTCCGTGTTTTGAGAATATTTCCTCGCGCAGCATGATTTACCGATTTCAAACTCTAATGTCTCAGGCTTGTTAGTCTCTTGTTGTTTCACTCGTTGTCGTCTTTGCGAGTGCCAGTGAAGGCAATATCGTGTCAATTTTAGCACGAATTTGACGCCCCATCAATAATTCACTTGGCGAATATCCACAAGGTAAAGGTAACGCTGACTATCAACCCATCGAGCGTCACCCTGTGCGACCGCTGGCTCTTTGTGAGCGTCATCCTTCCTAACTTTTGGGATGCTTTTTTTGCTATTACTCATTGCTGATAAACTTATTTGCTTTTACTTCATCATTTTTGTATTTTTTAATATATTATTTGTATATTTTGACATAAATATACATATTTAATGAATATTTGAGTGCAATAGTAGAAAAAAACGGAAAGCGACATAAGCCGCCAGAAGCCCTCAACGGGATTAAAAGTACTGTCTGGATTCCTCGATTGGAACACAAATTCAAAATTGAAGAAAACATGCACTTTACATTTGAAGTTGACACTGGGGAAAGTAATAATTTTAAAGTTACTGGCTATTCCTGGGAAGGCATGACCTTCAACCAGTCAGTGATGGTTTTTTATCTGCATCTGAGCATGATCTTCAAGTGCTTGGAATCTACATAGCCAATTCGATGAAGCGGCTGGAACAAAGAAAATTGGTTGAAAAAGATGAGATACTACAATTTATTGTGGCTACAACTCTCTATCTTAATTTATTATGTAGAGACAGTATGACATTGGCGATTTTTGTTTATTCTATGATGAACAAAAGCTTATGCAACCATATAAAAGAAACGAAGAAATCGGATGTCTTAAAGATTTTGAGCTCAATGTCCGATTTAAAATGACACCAAGCCCATTTTTGTAAACCACAACCTGTACCTTTTGCATTGCAAAACGAGCTGGTACAAGCTCATGAAGCTGGAAAGAAGTATGAAAGATAACGAAGTTTTATGAGTTCAGGACTCCAGTGGCGCTTGTTCGAAAAACTAAACTAACAGGTCAAGGAAATGCTGATGTTCGCGTCTGTGGGGACTACTAGTCACTGTTAACTCACAGCTGAAGACTCACTGGCAACCTTTTTTTTGTCAAAAGAATGATGCTTTGATGCACAAATTGGGTGGGGGTTACAGTTTCACCAAAATCGACCTAGAGGATGAATAGAACCAAATACCCTTGAGAAAAGAGAGTCAAAACAAATTGGCTTCGGGTACACATTAAGGTACTCCTTTACAAATAAGACTTCCATTCGGTATTAGTTCAGCCCCGAGCTATTTTCAGGAAATCATGCTCCAATTGACAAACGATTCAAAAAGCGTTGCTGTGTATTTGGATGATACTCTTGCAAGTGGAATCACGGCAGAAAATCATTTACAAAATCTTCGGGTACTGTTACAACGATTACAGGACAAGGCTTACGTTGCCGCCTAGAAAAATGTATTTTTGCACAAACAAGCATTGATTACCGTGGACAGTAATTGTTGCGATCATGGCATTTCTAAAAGCACAAAAGTGAATGCAGTACTTGAAATGCCACCACCTAAAAACGTTCCCAGTCTTTGCTCATTTTTTGGGTTCTGTCCAGTCTTACAGCTAATTCCTACCTAATTTATCAACAATCACTGAACTACTCCACAAGTTAACGAGGAAAGGGGTCAATTGGAAACAGAATCGTGAACAAGTTTTGACTCTTTTAAAGTTTTGACACTTTAAAAGAGATGCTTTCTAGCAATGCTGTTTTAGCTCACTTTGATCCGACTCTTCTTTTCGCATTTCAAGCGATGCTCCAAATATTGGTATTGTTGCAGTATTATTTCATCGCTTTCTAGTTGGCAGTGAACGCTCTGTGGCCAATGCATCAAAAACTTCAACAGATGCTCATAGAAAATGCACTTTAATCCAAAAGAAAGCACTTTCAATGGTTCTTGCCCTACAGAAATTCCACTAATATTTGCATGTGCGTCGATTAATTTTGGTTCGGACCACAAGCAATTACTGGCTCTTTTTGGACCTCAGAAAGTCACGCCGGGTTTAGCTGCAAATCGTTTGGCTCGATGGGCTCTCATGTTGAGTCAATACGAGTCGACAGTTGAAGACGGAAAAAAAGCACCGGAAAGCAGATGTTTTACCCACATTTATTCATTTTTTTGCCGTGCTGCCCTCTGAACAACCGCAGAATGGCTGGACTCAGTCTCTCTAAAAACAATCGCCTGTCTTTTCTCCTGCTTCTTTTTTACGTATATCCTTATTCTCCTTCTCTTTCTGATAAACGGTAACGGTCATCCCAACCCTGGCCCCGTCTTTCCCTGTTCAGTGTGCGCTGAAAATACAACCTGAAGAGGTGGGTCGGCGAAATCCAGCTCTTGCTATAAATGGGTATGTCTAACGTGCTCACTACTATCCTCCTCTGAAGTCAATGTTCTAGGCAACTCCCAGCGGTAGATTTGTCCTCCTTTCTGCGCACCTGCTTCTCCTGTGAGCCCCCAACAATTCAATACTGTGACTTCTTCTTCTGCAGAGGCCCTAAGCACATATACCTCCATTGTTCAATCTGTCCCTTCTGATCCTCTCTGCCAATGTAGCGCCCATACACTACCCTCGCCTACAAACTTTCTATCCTCCTTTCACCCATTTTATAACTCCTCTCTCTACACCTTCTCTACCCTCGTACGTTTCTGGCTGCTCTTCTAAACTTCCAGCTACCTCTTCCTTTCTTGACTTGCTCAGAGTTCTTCAATGGAATGCCAAAGATCTTCGAGCCAGAAGCGCTGAGCTACTACACTTCATGTTGTTCAATCCTGTTGACCCTTATCTATATCTAGGAATCCTACCTTAACTCGTCTTCCTATTTCCGGATCCCTGGATACTATGCTCTGCAATCCTATCGCACTCACTCCCTGTCCGGCATCTTTTCTCCTGATCACCCGCACGCCAGCAGTGGCGTCATCATTTTCGTCAGGCAGAGGCTAGCCTTCTCTGAACTCTCTACCTCTCTCTCTTTGCCTGATCCCTACTCTAATTGCGTAGGAGTCAACACCTCACTAATGAACTCTTCCTCGCTCTCTTTCTTTAACGTTTATGATCCCCCTATTCGGTCTTCTTCGACGGATAGCAGAACCTTTTCCACCCTCCATTTTTTCCTTTTGCAAAAATTTCTTTGTTCTGGGGCATTTCAATTGCCATCAATCCAACTGGGACTCAAAAAGTACTTCTCATACCCGCGGGGAGGAAGTATTCGATAGTGTCATCTCTTCGAACCTCCTTCCTCTCCATGATCCTGACATCCCTAAACTTTTTCATTGCTCCTCTGCTGACATCTCTTTGCTTCCTCCTTTCTTGCCTCTGGAAGGAGCTTTTGGTCTTAGGGTCTGATCATTTGCCAATTTTTCTAATTGTACCCCTTTCTCCACTCTTCCGCTTCAACAAATGGTATCCTTACAATTTTTAGAAAACTCGTTGGAACGACTTTGCCTTTTATTTTGATTCTTGCTGTCTTTCTGCAGAGGAATACTCTTATCTTCCTCTTTCCTCTGCTTCGACTCTCTTTAGTTCTCTGGCAGTGAATGTGGCCAAATTTTCCATTCCTTTCGGCCACGTCAAACGCCAACCTCAAGCCTGGTGGTCTTCTGAACTAAAAAATGCAGTAAGCGAAAGAAGCAAGGATTTTGCTGTCGCTCATAGAAGCGATGAAGATTGTCAGGCTTACATCTCTGCCTCCATACATGCTTCGTCTGTCAGTGTCAAAGCCAAGGCTAAGGCATGGCAGGCAACATGCTTGTCTCTCTCTCCGAATACTGATTCTAAATCAGTCTATTCTTTCCTCCATTCTGTCACTGGTTCTTCTACTGCCTCTTCCGCCTTTCTCTACTCTTCTTCTCCCAGGGAGTCGGAAATCGGTCTACGCCAATTACCTGAGACATCATTTTTCTGTTTCCCAGCCGAAGGCCTTGCGGAACAGAACCAGAGGCTGTCTGTCTTACCTCCGACTAGCCACGTGCCCTGAGGAGTCTCATTCATCTTTCTTCCACTAAATTTCTCGCCGCTGCCACTAACCTCTCCTCGTCCACTGCCGCTGGCCCAGACAAAGTTTGCGATCCCATGCTAAAGTACCTTCCTCGCTCTGGCATGGATTTTCTTTTACCTATTTTCAATTTTACCTGATCTTTGCATTTCTTTCCTTCCATCTGTAAGACATTTTCTATTATTCCCATCCACAGAACGGGAAAGTCTTTAGACTCTCTTTCTTCCTTTCGACTAATCTCTCTCACCTTGTGCGTTGCAAAGCTTTTTGAACACATTCTATTTTTGAACACATTGTTCTATCTCGTTTACTCTTCATTTTTCCTCCTAGCCGTGCCGGTTATTGCCCTGGACGGTCTACTGTCATTCAAATTCTTTATCTTTCTTAGTCCATCTTCAATGGGTCTAATAAACCCAAGCCGGGCTTTCGACAAATTCTTGCTACAATCGACTTCTCCAAGGCTTTCGATTTTGTCTGGCATTCCACAAACATATTTCGGCTGGCCTCCTTCCTTGTTTCGCTCGCTGGACTCGGATCTTTTCTTTCTGACAGGCACTTTGCGTGGTTTTTCGAAGTTACAGAAGTCGCTCCTTTGAAGTCCATCGAGGTATTCCGCAATTCCTCTGACCGAAGTGATAATTGGAATCCCCGAAGCAAGTTTACATGACTGTTCTGGACTTTTAATTACTGTTTTTTGTCAAATCTGGATAATAGAGTACAATGAGCTAAAATACGGCAGCTGGAGGCCTGTATCTTCCGTAAGACTCATACGGAACCTAGTGGGTTAACAAAGGATTGTTGACCTCGCAATAGCGGTTGTTAAAAGATTTAATATCGGCTCTAGTTTATTGTTGGGCGGTGCATTGCTTGGTTTGTCGTTTGAATAAACGAAACTATTTAGCTCAATGTCATGCTGCTCGAACTCTCAATTACGACGGAAAAAACTGTTTGGACCTGGGTTTCCAAATGTGGCTGATGTGAAATTGTGCGGCCCACGAAAAGATGTGATGTTTAACTCGCGTCCATAGATTGCTTTTACCCAAAAGTCTTCATTTTCGAAAAGCTACGCGGTCTCATCTAGTTGAGTAAATTTAGCTCACGTTTTAGAAAAGCTTACAATCTGCCAACGTTACACCAACCGCTGCTGCAAACATTGCGGTCAATACAAACCCAAATTTGAACAGACAATTGTGCTTAAAAGCAAACGAATGGTTTTTGACAAAAGCAACGTTTGAGGCTTAAACCAGCGAACTTTCGAAGAAAATCCGTAAACACTTAGTAGGCCACATCATGTCATGATGCGATAAAAAAATTTCTTAGACTGACTTGATAGTAACACCACCGATCAAATACTAACATGTTCTGTGATCTATGTGAGTTCTAGGTATAGAACAATAAAGGCAGTGAGATCATGGAAACACACTGATCAAATAAATCAAGTTTTTAATGGTTAGAATCATTTGCGGTAATTGGTAACAACTCATGCATACACAGGTATAACAAATAATGACGATTACAGTAGACATGACTTTGCAACGCACAAGAATATTCATGAAACTATTTCGGAGGAATCAAAGGAGAAAGATATTATAAGTAACCATATTTTATACAATTTAGGAGATAGCACACTGTAAGAAAATTTTGTTTCAGTAATTACGATGAACAAAATTTTGAGCAGCAACTTTTACTTTATCATGAGCTTAGCGCCAAATTATACGGTTACTACGGAATGTTATCTACCATCGAACTCTCCATAAACTAAAAATCAATTCAATAAAATAGACGAAGGTCTGTTTACAGTTTTATGCAATATCAGGTAGTAAAGCTGAAAACAAAACAAGGTGTCAGTAATCTTGCTAGCCACCTTATGGTGTTTTGAGCTTATCAAGGCATTAGAGCATAAGAGAAGACTTTTGAATACCAAGTGACCTCACTTTGGCCGTAGTACGTAAGATAGCCAACTGTGGCAATATCATAGCAATGGTAAAGAAACAGGATTTACAGTGTTCCCTCGGTTATCGCGGTTAATGCGTTCCAGACCCCACCGCGATAAGTGAAAAACCGCGAAGTGGCGATACTATAGAATTACCGGCGCCTTTGGGCTAATACAGGTATACAGTACATGAATGCTTACTTTTCGACACATATTCATGCACATCAGTATTCATGAACGCTTACTCTTCTGAAAACTGAAGGATAAACAAAACGGAAAATTAGAAATGTTTTCTGTTTTGTTTATTCTGAACACAATCCGATACTGTCATTGTAAGGGTTAACAGCACAGTACTGCAATCACAAATAATGTACTGCACAACACTTGCAGCCCTAAGATACACGAGACACAATTAACAAGATGAACGAGAATGGCGTGATTACGCGCAGACAATCAGCGATGTGATGGGGAGCCAATCAAAAAAAATCTTTTTTAAAGAAAATACCGCGATGCACTGAAGCCGTGAAACTTGAACCGCGAAGTAGCGAGGGAACACTGAACAACCATCTCCAAACGATGGTGAGAAAGGGAAATATTCAATAACGTCATTCACTTAAATTTGATTTCGATTGCTTTTGTCACATTCGATTATCATTAGTCTACATAGCAAACAGCTTGTGCTGGTTGAAACTCTTAAGACAGGCACTGCTTAAAACGCCACCTTACAGCACAATCAAGGCGAATAATGGTTAATCTGTTGCAGATCAAAAACACGTGTAAAGCATTAAACAGTGTACAATTGACTAAAAAACAAAGGTTATAACACTGCATTCATCAAGGGTGCCAAGTTGGGTTGCAAACATACAACAAAAAGGTCGAACTCGAACAAAAAGATTTTGAGGATATGACGTCACAATGCACACATAATGACGTTATTTGAAATTAATCGGTAAATATGTGAAACTCGCCCACACACTCAAGTCGGATACAAACGCAGGTGAAGTAGACTGACGCTGCATCAACTATGTCCAATATCAGTAACATGTTTGTTATCTGGACCGTAAAACGTCTCATCGGTATTTTTTTGATTTGCAATCACTTCGCAAACAATTGGCCAAATGTGTAGCACCCTTGTTATTAAGTTTACAATAAACTAACTTCTTGACGATAGTGTTGGCAATAAACACTTGAAGAAATATTGCACAAGTGACGTAGACCATTACATCATGTCAAGTGACGGATGCTTTTAATTGCTTGGCATTAGCATTCTAAAGAATGAATCACTGAAAATTAGACAAAATGAAAATATAGAACTGCGATGACTAAAACATGATACGTGCTGTTAAGGGCCGAGAAGGGCGTTTAACGGATCATCGAACAGCGGGGATTCTTTCTCTTCTTTCGCCGTCTTTTCCGCAGATTTTTTTGTGGGTTTTGAAACTTTTGCCGAGCTGGCAGCAGTTGAAATTGGTGAAAATAGATCGTCTAAAAAAATGTTAATTAAGCGCCAACTCAAATCTGACTCGTAGTTTTTTTCTAATTGTAATTGCCTCCTCTATGTTCTTTCTGGAATTTTTTCTTAATTCTTCCACGAACAACATCGCACACACGATGCTACGCTTCAATCACCCGCTTCTCTTCTCTTTAACCGCGTTTCCGATTCTCTCGCTTTCTGAAACCGAAAACTTACGACCAACTTTTCGAGCAGCAGTTTTCTTCGGCCTCATCAGAAGAACTCGTACTTCATCATTTCACTCGCTGCGCCTCCTCTGGGTTGTCAACGCGGTAGCGGCCGCCTACCATTGGATCTTAATTTTAATGGAATAAGCAGGCGTGCGGATTGATCTTGTCGCGCCAGTGCACACCCGGCACCGTTTACCTCAATCTCCTCTGTCCTATCCTGCTATGGGTTCTCGTTGGCAATGCTCCTCAAATTTTTGCTTGAACGTAAATAACTGGCTTCTACGAGGTAAGATTGAATCTTCCAACTACAACATTCTTGAACATTTTTCTGATTCGAAATTTCAACGAACTCTCAGTTACGCCTCAACTGTAATCATAAACGCCTGCTGTCCCAGCTTTTTTGATGCCAGGATGATTCTACGATGCTCTCCTTTGTGTGCGTGTTAATCTCTCCTCTTCCGTCGGATGTGGACCGGTTGTCAAGGCTCATTCTGCAACCCTAACTAAGAGCAAGCCATGCTTTTTATTTTTATCACAAAGTCAGTTTCACCTGGCAATTTGCCATCAGAGTATTCCTCGCTACTTATTCGCAAGCTAAGTGTTCGTGCTCTTACTAAACCATCAATGCAGAGAACGCTTATAGAGTTCCAGCGAGGACCACTTTTGCGGAAGCTTCTGCAAAGTATACATGAGCATGCTGTTTCAAAACAATATGATAGCATTTTCTGCGACGTAGAGAGAGAGAGAGAGAGAGATGCAGTTTTTTTAATCCGGTTTTGCTCGCATTAACGCAGGTAGCCGGATTCACTTCGTGCTTCTCGACAGTTCGTAAACACCATTACGCCACTTTACTCTGTCAATGGCATCCTCCCTTTTCAGTCCAATCTAATTGTTATGCTCCTTCACTTGTCTCTTCCACGTCATATTCGGTCGCCCACGTCCTCTTCTTCCCGCCACTTCAAAATCCAACGCTCTTCTCAAAACATCACCATTATCCCTTCTCAAAACATGCCCATACCATCGCGCTCCATTCGCCCTGGCCAATCCATCAAAAGTATTCTTTAAACCCAGCAAACTCATAAGTTCTTGGCTTCTTCTTTTCTCAATGATCTTAACTCCACACATTGGTCTCATCATGGCTTTTTCAGTTCTCAAAATTGCCATCTCATTCTCCCTTAGATACCACGTCTCGCTCCCATACAGCATTGCTGATCTTACACAACTCTGATAAACCTTTCCTTTCATTTTTAACAAAAACTTTCTCCCATGAAGTAACTCCCCACATTCTCTAAATTTTATCAATATAATTCTCGTTCTTGCTGTTACCGCTGCTTCACTTCCACCACTGGCGTTCAACCTGTCCTCCAAATAACAAAAGCTCTTCACAAAGTCAACCAGGTCAGAAAAAGATAATTCTTCACCTGGTTTCACAATTCCTTCCTTTGTATAAACACATAGTTCACAAACAAAACCTTTTGCCACTAATACTTGTAATAACTGAAAAAATAATTTTAGACTACCTCAAAAGCATTGCATAGAATGCTGATGATAGCGTGAGACAACTCAAGAGTACCAGCAGTTTTTTAAGGTTAGATTACTGGCTATACTAGTACTTAAACATTAGAAAACGAAATCTCAAATTTCTAGGATACTCTTCACTTACCATCATCAAATAACGAATCAGCTGCTGGCGCCTTTTTCTTTTCCTTGGGCTTCGAAGGAGGAAGATCCCCAAATAAATCATCGTCATCATCGTTAAACAAATCTTTGCTCTTTGAACTTTTCTTTTTCGATGTCGTTGTCAATGTGACGTCACCAAACAAATCGTCCGCGTCCAATGATGCAACCTGCCAATCAATGTTGTGAAAGCAACACAAATTGAATCTTTAACCGATTAAAAAAACTTTAAAGCAAGCGTTAAGAACACAAAATAACGAGGTCAGAGATTCAATTTCGAGCGTTAACTGCAGACAATGCACTCCGTTTCGACCTGGCAAGTCGCATCGGTGCTGTTGGTAACCTACAATTGTCGATGAGTTACTGTCACCAGATAACGAGTTCGACATCGGCCAAATCCCGTAATGTGGTTTTGAGGTATTTGACGACCGGACCTTGAGGTATGTACGCTACGAAGAAAACCTCGGCCCGCAAACCTGAAGATGACCTTCGGAATTATCAGCATTTGAAGTCAAGTGGGCAGTCACGTGGCGTATTGTTACTATTTTGCAAATATTGCGACTCAAAAGAGACCGATTGCAACAGCTCATTAATTTCTTCTGAGCTATTACGCTGCGTGGAAAGGGAAAACATGTCGAGTGGCTTAATATCTCCCTTCCACAGATCCTAGCCCATCGTAGCGTAGTAACCGCGTAATATAACTGGTATGCTGAAACTTGTCCTCAGGAAAAAGAATCAAAGATATTACAGGCAAGAAACACTTTCAATTTTCCCGTCTCCACTGAATTAGTACAGTGGAGCTGCCTAGGAGACACAGAGCATATTATAAGAAGGCAGCATTATCAGTTAACTGCCACTGCCAGTCAACCTTGGTAGAGGTTAAGCTGCAAGCTTGCATTTATACCTGTTTCAAAATAAAGCTAACCTGTTCATCGTGTTTCTACTGCTTCATTGGGTTTGCTACGTAGACCTATATATTACATACGCGTCTTCACACTCCAAGAGGAGAAATTATCATCATTAAAAAGAAGAACAACAATAAATCATAAAATCACGACACAATATTGTGAAATATCAATAAAGCTTACCTCTGCTTTTGTTTTCTTTTTTGATTTGACAGGAGTAACAGAAAATAAATCGTCATCGCCCTGAAATATTAACTACCATTGTTTACTATACAAGTTTGGTGTTGACATCCCAATGAGCCGGCACATGATTGCAGCAACAGGATTTTACATCTTCTTCTTAGTACTATGTAGGGCTAGATTTGTTAGATGCAGAATCTGTGAATGCTAATCTCTAACCATTTGCGTTTGGACCGCACTACTTCAAATAGCAAGTGCGTTTTGAAAGATGCCAACAGGCTTGTTTCGATGTGTAAGATCTCTCCAGATTACAGGTGTAAGCTACATTTATGATCTCAAAAAAATTCCCTGCTTGTGGAACAGTTTTTTCGAGATTACAACGGTAGTCTTCGCGTGACGTAGTTGCCCAAAAGCGGTCTTATAAATCGAAGCAAACCTTTGGCATTAGGCATACTTTGACTATAGCCTTTTACAGCTCGTTACCTCGTTAGACACGAGTTTGGGCACTCTGCTGATAGCCGTTTCGGGCTATCTAGAAGCACAAGGGACGAACTGTCTCCCACCACTTGTCGGCTACGAAGGACAAGGCATAGTTACTGCGTCATGAAATTCCGGATAATTTTTCTAAGTAATAGCCATAGCATTTATGCGATAATAACCGCAATGAAAGATAAATATTTTCATTGAACCAAGACCGCTTAATTTCAATTAGAATCAGCGGGAGTAAATTGAAAAACGAAGAGTATAAACTCACATTTTCGAGAGCTGTAAACGTTTTCTTTTTGTCACTTTTAGGTTCAATTTCTGCAAATATATCGTCTTCAAACAGCTTTGGAGCTTTCGATTTCGTCTTCTTGTTGCTTGGAGTGAATAAGGTATCGGGTTCAAAAGTCAAGTCGTCCGAGAACAGATCGTTTTCAACTTTCAATTTCTTCGTTTTTGAAGGAAATATATCACCGGAATCATTAGTGACGTCTTTGGGGGGTCCAAATAAGTCATCTGTGTCGTCTGAAATCCATCAATTAAGTAGCGTGACCACTTCTTTCATAGATACGATAGCATCATCTTCACTACAATAGCGAGTTTGGTAGAGAAATTGATTTAATTACAGATTTTTTTAATAAATTTATCTATCGTTTATTTTCTAGAAAAAAATTCGAACGTGAAGAAAACAGATGGGGAAGATTGTTATAAATTATCATTGCACAATAGAACAAGAAAACCTTAACCGTTTTAAACACAACAACTTAAGCTCAGCACCGGAGATACGAGAACAGTGCGCTTCTTCCACATTGCATACCAGGAAAAGAAAAACCGTTGCAAAGCGTCTAATGCTTGGTCAGCACTGAGGTCAAGAGCGACTTGACTGTTCGTTATATTTTTGCTCAGTAGCAACAAACTATGACTTCGTCGTCTTTGCTTGCGACTGAGCCAAAGTAAACCAAAGAGTGACGCTGCGCATGACTTTACTGCTAACCAGGCTTCAAGCCATAGTTCAATGTGCAATGTCACGATTTCAAATAAAAACAACTCACCGAACAAACTTGGCAATTTTGTATTTTTCTTTTTAACACTAGAGGATTTCTTTTCGTCAGCAGCAACAGAATTGGATGATGGCGATAATATGTCAACTGAAATTCAAAAACATGTTCTTACGGCGATGGCGGTGTTAACAGTTACGCCAAGTATCCCAACACAAGTTAGCAGTGCAGACCTTGCTATTCAAAATCTGATGCAACACCGCATGCTCAGGGAGAGGTTTTCATCCCACCAGGAAGACGGAATTGTTCCATACGCAAGAATCGCTGTTGTTTAGGCAAAGTTGCTGTACTGCATGCCCACCTCCAGTTAAATGTGGGCTGACGTTCATGAATGATAATGTTGTTCATCATCCAAACTATTCAAAGCATAGCTCATATTTGTTGAATTGTATTAGGAAGAGAATGGTACTATGAGATGTTTTATGCTAATTGTATCGCATCCACCTGCCGCAGTAGCGTCAATCTGCCTGCAAGGAGGCGAAGCAGACCCCAGCTCATAGCACAACAATAACATAGCTTTCGTCAACTTTTAGTTTAGTATAAAAAATATTACTTAAGAAATCATCGTCAATCAAGGAGGATTTGTCAGGTGTCGGTTTCTTTGTCGTTGGGACAGTCGTAGTTGGAGTCGTTTCGGGAGATGAAAAGGGGGATGTAAAATCAACAGGGGCAACACCATCTACAAATAAAAAATAGATTTAATCAAACTCCACATTTAAAGACCGGTGATCCAAAAAGCTTCTAGGCATTGACGTTGCACCATGACAGCATAAACGAAACTGTTTACCTGGCATGTCGAAAGCCACGGCAACCAGCTGCTCTACCCATCACTGCTATTCCGATTTGGCTGCCATTCTGCATGCATGAGTAAATTCCCACTTCTCGGGTGGGGACATGGCGGAAGACCATGGTGCCCAAAAAGCCGGGCGACTCCCCAAGACTTGGACCATAGGTCGGATATTGAAAAGAAGTCGCCGAAGAGCGAACGGTGCAGAGTCGGTAGCTGGACAGAACAGAAGGACACGAAGTTTAATGAGAAGAATGACCGCAAGCGCTAAATGAAAAACTCTCAATTCTGCCAATTCCAGAGAGATTAAAAGTGTAACAGTGGACTGTTAGCATAAACGAAAGGTAGAAACGCAGGGAAATCATTGATTAAGAGAGTATAGAACAGGGCTAAGAACGGATTCTTGCTGAACTCCTCAGCGGACTCGCAAGGAACGACACTTGTGATCAAAAAAACCCTGCAAGCGCGCCTGTCAGAAAAGATGGAGTCCATCGAACAAAGCAAGACGGGAGACCACGAGAAATACGCCCGTGGATGAGGGCGGAGTGTCAGACAGACTCGAAAAAACCTCCAGTGGCATGGACCGTACGAGAGCCCATCTTGGATTTCTTAAACTCATTCGAAACAAAAAAGAAAAAAAATTTGATCAAAATTAGGTGAACAACGGCAGAACCCGGCTTAGCGGGAAGGAAGAGAGAATGGGATTAGACTCCAGAAAAAAGTAAACGGGATAAAATGATAAGGTTAAACCGGTTTAAAACGTCGGAGGTGAGAGAGATGATTCGAAAGAGCTATTGCTTGCTTTTCGTTTGATCGTCATGTTTCTGCTGGTTGATATCTTTGAGGCGAGCTGTACGTTTTACGTAATAGTTTATTAAAAAGACGAGGAAGAGTGATATCATCAGCATCAGAGCCGCAAGTTCATTGCGTGGTTTTCACCATTCCCTGTTTGTAGCACGCATTGGTTTATTAATTGAATCAATTTTCACTACTTGTGCACGCTGAGGCAACATGCTCACCCGTTTCAGTAGATTCCGCAACTTTTTTTCTGCCTCTACGGGTTGGGGGACGCCTTCCTGCCTGTCCGCGTGACCTGGTCTTGGTAACACTTTCCAGGGGGGCATTGACATCAACAGTCGACTTGATGGAGGGGGCAGCGCCTGGGAGGAGAGCGGCAGGGTTGATGGTCAAGCTGGCCTGAAAGGAATATTTCTAACTTGTAGCAAAATAAAATTATTGTGACAACTTGTGTTCATGACTGCTACACAGTTTCCAGTACTGCACACCATCGACTTTGTACCATCAACGGTAATGCTGTTGTTTATTAATAACTATTGCTGGCACCTTGAAAGCAGCCATCCAGTGACAACCTTCTTACGAATGCTTTCATTTGACCTGTGAGGTCTTGAACACCTTATCATAAACACAACAACAGCCAGCTTTTGCAACAAAATTTGAGTTCAATTGAATTCGAGCAGTAAGTTAGGTCACGTACCTGCAACTTCTCTACTCCACTTCCACTTTTAACCACAGGAGCCGATACTTTAGCAACTGTTGGTTTAGCCATGGGGCTAGCGAGAGTGAAAGGCTTGGCAGTAACATTGGAAGTTTGCACTGGCTTGGCAGTTTTCTTTTCATCCACATTTTCCGATAAAGCACCATTGGTTTCCGCCTTCACTTCTTTGTCGCTTGAAGACGAAACGCTAGATTTGTGAGATTCTGATCTGAAAACACAACATAAAAGATAAGTCGCATGAACTTCAGAAAAAAATCAACTTCCATCCAATTGTGTTGATCGTAAAAATTCTGTCTTCAAAAAGGAGCGAAAGTAATTGCGAAACCAATATCAACATATGAAGTAAATCGTTAATTTCGAAGGTCGCAATATACACCATCATAAAGCAGCATCAGCAAATATTATTTCGGGTAAAACTTGGTCGACCTGCAAATGCCATCCAGGAAAGTGATACCCATTACTATTTGGTGATTAATTGGTCATGAAGCGATGTTTCACTCGGTTACAGTGGTTTTACAAGAGAAACGTCGGACAATGTTTCATATCAAGCTACGCTTTCTTCAACATTATTGACATAATAGTAAATGGCTTGAAAGGATAACAGACATCGAGAGTTTTTACAATGGTTAATAAACGTAGCTTCATGGGATCTGAGTAAATGACAAACATTTCGTCAAAAACTCTTTACCTTTTTTTTGATAAGGCAGCCAACAATTCCCCACCTCCAGCACCGAACATAGACACTGCTCCAGCAGGTTTCTTTTTAGGGGTATCGCTAGATAGACCATCAATAACATCTTCCTTTGGTTGGGCTGGTGCTATTTTATCAGAATCTGCAGAGAAATACTCGTACTGTAACTGTAAATCTGTAGTCCCCAAAATAAAGTACAAAGGGTATTTGGCACAATGATAGCATCGAAAAGTCGAGCAAAATTCTTGTAAACTGGGGTGTAATAACAGATCCATAGCTATTTCTCATTTCCAATCAGCTTTATAGTTAAATACATGTCAACTTGAGTTAAGACCTCCTTGCTGTTGAGTTATGATCTCCTTGCTGTCGCTGTTACCTGACCCTTCCTTGGAATGAGGTAAAGGTGGAAAACCATGGAGGCCTAAAAGTGGGGAAATCTCCAAAATCTGGACCAGTGGTCGTATATAGAAAAGAAGTCGCCGAAAAGCGAGCGGCGCGAAATGCGTAACTGGCAGACCACAATCAGACGAAAAGGGCAGGAGTCAGATAACCGCAGGCGCCACACGAAGAATAATTCTAAAAAGATAAAAAGTTTGACAGTGGGCCGTGTCCGTTGCAACGGAGACCAGCGAGGACACCACCAGCGGATGAAGCATAAGTTTTTCAGGAGATACTGAGAAACCAGTGTTGTCGAAAAATCTTGATGAGACAGTATGCCTCCAGTCCCAAAGAAGAGATGAAGGGATACGCAGGCTACATAGAACTACATATGGATCAAGCAGCGCACATTGTTTGGGCAGCTCATCGCCCGTGACAATGCCTGGAAGAAATGAGTAACCGGGAACTCATTGTAGCCTGATAGAACAGGAGGAAAGAACAGACGGTTCCTGCCAGACGTCCTAATAAGTGTAAGAAAAAAGGAAAAGTTGGAAGAAAGGAAAATCAGCTAAGCAGAGCGGGAGTCGGAGAACAAAGAGGCCAGAGCCTCTTTACCAAAAAAAAAGAGACAGAGCCATTGGTCCAAATTACGAGATGGGAGAATGTAAAGATAAGCGAAAGGAGCACCTTGACGAGAAAGAAGAAAGTCAGAGCAAAAGTGATAAGTAGAACGAATGAGTTCCACACTGCAGGAATGGGGGTTCAAGAGGAGGGCAGGCAAGAAAAATATTCCTGGAGGAAGGAAAAAGCATGAGCAGGTGAGTGATCGCCAGATGCCGCCGGTCGGAAAGCCCTGGTTTCACTTGGTGTCAAGTCCATTTTAAAATAGGAAAAGAGGGAAACAAAGGGCCCACTAAGGAAGTTTTCAGCGCAGTACATTTTGTTTACAAGCACTGAAACCAAGCAAGTTGTTTTATGTACCTCTCTCAAAAGCACATTACCATATGAACCTTGTGGGGTCATGCTGTTATTGTTGTTGTGGTTACCCGACCCCTTCCGAGAGATGGGGCACGGCGGAAGACTATCGACCTCCAGAAGCCGGGCAACTCCCCAGGGTCTGGACCAGAGGTCGAAAAGAGACAGAGAGTCGCCAAAGAGTGAGCAATGCAAAGAGTTCGTAGCTGGACAGTGCAGAATGAGATGAGTGGTGTCCTGGGGCGAGTGTCCACAGGCGCTGCAGGAAGGATTCTCAATTCTGCCAATCCTAGAGAGACAAGAACCTAAAAGAAGGCTGTGTCCGTTGCAGCGAAGACGAGAGAGCACAAGTTCCTCAGTGGAAATCGATGAAGCCTGTGTGTCAAAGAACTTCGAGGAGACAGTACGCCTCCAGTCCGAGATAAGACGAGAGTGGTTCGAGAGGTAAGAGAGAGACTACAAGGGATTGCGGAGGCTGCAAGTAGCTCACCCCGTCTGGCCAGCTCATCGGTCGCGTCGTTCCCCAGGAGAAACGAGTGTCCGGGGACCCATTGTAGCCTGATAGAGCAGGAGGAGATAGAAGGACAGTTCCTGCCATATCTGCCACAGGGTTTGAGATAACAGGAAAGATGGAGGAGAGGACAGGGTGGCGAGGACAGAACGAGAGTCAGATAGGAGGAGAAGAGAAGAGAAATGGCAGACTTGTTGGTGTTGCCGAGACCAGCAAAGAGCGTACAGAATGGCGCAGGCTTCAGCGGAAAAACTTGAACATACTGGGCCTGCCGAAAAGGAAAGAGTGGCCTCAGTGCCACAGAGAGAGCAGTTGGCAAGAACGCCAGAGCCGCCCTTACCAAAAGGAAAAGGAACAGAGTCGTCTGTCCAGAGTGCCCCTGTCCAGATTATGAGGGGGGAGAGAGTCAAGATGGGGGAGAGCCGCACCTTGGCGAGAGAGAGGGGGATCAGAGCGAGAGCATGGAGTGGAAAGGGTGGACTCCACCGTGAACGAAGGCAGATTCCAAGGAGGACAGGGAGGGCAAGCAAGAAGAGCCTCCCTAAGAGAACCAGAAGGAAGCATGAGCGGGTGAGTGAACGCAAAAGCTCTTCAGAACGATCTGCAGAGTCTTGGCCTCACTCCTAGTCTGGCCAAACCTGAAATAGGAAAGGAGTTTGGGAGACGAAGTGCCCGCTCATAAGATAAAAGAGTGAAATGAGTCAGAGTGACTCAAAGGAGAGGTAGAGAAGCCTCGGAGAGAAGAAGATGGATAGGGGAGGACGAGAGGCAGCCGGTGATGGTGCGACTGGCTGCTCGGTGGAGGCGTTCCAATTTGGTGATATTGGTGATGCTTAGGAAAGGAAGCCATCCGGGTGAAGCGTGAGAAGGGACCGTAGAAAAGAATTGTACAGAAGAGAGAGGGACTCCTTAGAAGGGTCCCATGAGGAAGCAGAGATACAGCGTAAGGCCTTGAGACGTGGGAAAAACTTGGCCTTCAGCGAAGATATATGTTTAGAAAACAAAAGAGTGCGGTCGAAGGTGACCACAAGAAAAGTTGGAGTGGGATTGAAACGGAAACAGAAGCAGAGCAGGAGGAGGTTGGGTTGGAGGTTAGCTTGGTGGGGATCCACTGAGAAGGAGGACTCACATTTTTTCGGATTGAGAGGAAGACACCAGTACTCAGACCAGCGCTCCAATCGAAACAGAGCTCCTTGTGTGGCCTCCACCACTGGGGGACCGAGGGGGAGGAGGACCAAATGGCCAGTTCGTCAGCGTAAAGAGAGCAGCTGACGGAAGAAGACAGAGAAGCAGGAAGATCATTGATGAAGAGAGAGAAAAGTACAGGGCCAAAAACGGATCCTTGCGGAACACCTCGACGGACTCGAAAGGAACGACTTTTGTGATTTTGAAAAACTACACAAGCGCGCCTATCAAAAAGGAAAGATTGAATCCAACGAGGAAAGCAAGAAGGGAGGCCAGCCGAAATGAATTTGTAGAAAAGGGCGGGATGCCAGACAGAGTCAAAAGCTTTAGACAAATCGATAGTAGACAGGATCGTTCGAGAGCCCGGCCTGGGTTTGTTAAACCCATCCAAGATGGACTGACAAAGAAACAGAATTTGATCGAGTGTAGACCGTCCAGGGCGGAAACCGGCCTGTCGGGGAGAGAGAATGAAATTAGATTCCAGAAAGAAAGGTAAACGGGATAGAATGATGCGTTCAAAAAGCTTTGATACGCAGGAGGTGAGAGAGATAGGCCGGAAGAAAGCAGGAGAGTCGAGAGGCTTTCCCATCTAGTTAATGGGAATAATAGAAGATGTCTTCCAGATGGAAGTAAAGGAATGTAAAGTCCTGGAAAGATTGAAGATGTGAAGAAGAAAATCCATGCCAGAGCGAGGAAGATGCCTTAGCATGGGATAGGCAGCTTTGTCTGGACCAGTGGCAGTGCAGGAGGAAAAGTTGGAGGCAGCCGCAAGAAATTCAGTGGAGGAGAAAGGAGAGCAGAAGGACGAATGAGACTCTTCGGGGCAGATGGCTCGACGGAGCTCAGAGAGGTAGCTCTGTTACGCAGGGCCTTTGGCTGAGAAATGGAAAAGTGAGATCTCAGGCAAGCGACATAAACTGAAGCCAATTCCCTGGGAGAAGAACAGTTTGGGAAGTTAGGAGAGGAGGAAGACGAGGATGGAGAGCCGGCGATAGAGCGGAGAAGAGAGTATACAGTTTTCGGGTTTGATTTGGATGAAAGAGAAGAGCAAGTCGTCTGCCATGCCTCAGCCTTGGCCTTGGTGATGACTGACGAAGCGCGTCGAGATTGTGGAGTCATCGAACCTAGTGATCGCAAAGCAAAACTACACAGACAAAACATGAGACTAAGTGAAACTTACCGGGAGATAAGTTTATAGCTGGTGGATTGATTTTGGTTCCAAATAAGTCATCATCAGAATCACTGTCAAATAAATCTTTACCTGCAAAAAATAAGTTTTTGTGTAGCTGCAGTTTAAGTAACGGCTTCATCGCACAAATATTGTTGGAGTGCGTTGGCTCTTAGTCTGACAGCTTATGCTTTACAGACTACATGAAGAGAAAAGTTTTGTGTCTGTATGAGTGTACTGCTCTTCTACCTGGGGTGGAAGCGCCAAGATACAGTTAATTTCCAATACCTATGGTAAACTTCATGCAGAGAGATAGCTTAATTCGAGCTAGTCATAAATTTAAATTGTAGATCGCCCTGGTGGGTTGCCACGAGCGAGTCTCGTATGACATGCTATAACCCGGCGAAGAACGAGAAGAAAACAGTTTTTGCACACCAAATGAACTTTTACAAGTTCGGCACTAACTTTTCTTATTTGCAACAGGCTTGCTATTCGCTGATTTCTTCACTTCATTATCATTAACATCATCTCCAAACAAACTATCTGTTGGTTTCTGAAATAAAGAACATATCACAGAATGCAGAGCGACTGACAAGATGGAGGCTGGCTGATCAGGCGAATAACTACCAATTCTTTGTAAATATCAAAACTGAAATTTTGAAAAGTTGAACTAGGTGAGTTGGCTTTTGACTTCAACTCTATCTGTTCAAAGCAAATACGTCTACGATTTTAGATCATTGAATACACATCGAAAAACCAAACCAACTTAAGCTTCTAACCCGCAGATGCCTTTTCAGCACCTTTATCAAAAATAAGGTAACATTTTATCGAAAAAGAAAAACTAATGCTAATATAAATTACAATCAACACAATTCTCGAAAACAAAAAGCTAGACTGGTGAAAAATTTAAACCTCGTTTTTGGTTGTAATCTAACCAAGCACTTCATAGGTGAATATTCCTTGGTATTTGCATAATTTGTACCTTCGCAGGTGGTTTTCCTTTTGCAGGTGCAGGTTTGCTCTTTGACAATCCTCCGAAAAGATCGTCATCGTCATCGCTAGCATTATCATCAAACAAGCTAGTTTGCTTTTTCTGAGGTTTTTTAACTAAGGGTTTCGCAGATTTCACCCTTATTTCATCATCACTACTGCTGTCGCCAAAAAGGCCTGAAGATTCTGCTTTCGAACTCTTCGTTGCGCTGGAGAGAGGAGGTGGCTTCGAAAACGGTTCATCGTCACCCTGTTACCAGTAAATGCATGTTTAAGAGCCCTATACTAAAAGAGCGTTTAAAAGCTATTTGATTACACATGCAATTAGTCAAAGCAAGGTTTAAATTCGGCTGAAATTAATTGTCGAGCCAATCAAACAATCAATTTTTTTAGCTTTGAAAATGCGCTGCACTAACGTAATTTATAAAATACATATGAAAAAACACTAAAAACTCTGTGATATAAATTTTTTAAATTCGATTCGTGAGCGATTCAAAACAAGCTGATAAAAACGGTGCAACCAATAATAAGAGTTTCTCGCGATTCATCAACACTAAAATCGCACAAAGTTTAATATTTTGAGTTTTGTGATCTCATTTCTTGCGGGTATCAGCTTCAACTGAACCTATGATGCGTCAAGTTCATATTGTTAGGTGAATTGGTTAACGTGGTCTGCAAGCAGATCATTAAATTGGTAAGCAACTAATCATGATATTGCATGAAAATTAAAAGAAAAATAATTTGTTAAATACGAACTTGGCTAATTGAAATATGTTGATTGGATGACTTGAACAACCCTGAATCACTGTCAGATAGATCAAACAAATTGGATTTTGAATCAGATTTTTCACGATGTGTTGTGGGTTCTTTTGCCACTTTTTGAATTTTGTCAGAGATAGTTGAGTCTTCAGCGTTATCAAAAAGAGGATCTTTATGCAATTTTTCGACATTTGATTTTTTTGCTAGCTGGGATTTTTTTACAGCTGCAGATCCTTTGCTGGGAACTGAGCCACTGCGAATGCTCGATTGTTTCTGGGAGGTAGTAGCAGAGCTGGAAAAAAGTCCATCATTTTCGTCAGAAGAGTCTGCAAATAGGTTTCGGTGTGGGACGGTCGCCTTCTTTTCTTTCGAAGAAGTTTTGTTCTTTGGTGGAAGGATCGATGAACCAAATAAATCATCATCATCGTCGTCATCAAATAACGATTTTGGTTGTGAATCACTTTTTAATTTTTGATCATTTGATTTAGGAGCTTTTGATTCTGATTTTCCAGCCTTAATTGAAATTAACAAATTACAAAACAATTGGAAACAGGACCATTGCTCAGCCAGCCATGGATTTAAGACATATAGCTAAGAATCAAAACCTCAAACGAATATCATTAGAAATATTATCTTCCAGCCTTGCTGGGTAAAAATAGCGTGGCAAACCACAAACACTTGTCCAGACTTGCGTCGCATTTTTCGAGTTATAGACCTAGGCTTTAAAAAGAATTTTTTTTTGATAAAATCTACTAAGACTTTAAGTGTCATTTTCACTAAATTTACCGCTCGTTAAAATCAGTAGACCTGTACTCTTCCACCGTTTGGCGTTGTGAAACCTTTGCCATATTTTTCCAAATGTCAAGGAACCCCATCACTTAAAAATCATTAAAACTGCATTGGGTCTGGTTTCTTGCATAAAAACGTTGGTTCATAGTTTTTCAAGCTGAGATATGCAAGAGAGAGTTTAGTGGTACTTAAGCCAGTTGGTCGTACAGGCCACATCGACAACTTTTGAAAACGGCCTATGTTTATTTGCTGCTTTCGCTTATTCTCTACTTGAAGACGTTTTTTTGAGATGAATTTCACCACAGATTATTTTGCCCATTTATGCCGCGAAAAACAATATATTTTTTGATGTTTCGTTGCTTAGGCTTTTTCTCAACTTGAAAACCTTGTTTTCGGAATCAACTTTATGAAATCGAACTTTGCTAATGCTATATTCTTTTTTAGGGGTAAGCCTTGCAATTTGGTTCAGGTAAGAAGTATGTAGCTAACAAAATTAGGACCCCTGTCTCCGTTCCATACCAATTTTAAGTTATAATACGTGCATTACAACTTGTTGAAGAAGTGAACAACTAGTAGTATAATCAGGGCTTCCATACCGTCCTTAATTTAAAGGACAACGTCTCAAAAATAATGTCTTTACTTCTAACGAATGTCATTATGTTTGACAATTCGTTCTTATTTTGTTTTGTTTTCAGCAATATGCAACCAATTACGTGTATTTTAATGAAAACTTTTTTTATCTCATTCTAAATTGAGAGTTACAATTAGAATTTACCCAATTAATTCGGCTGGCTGCCCAGAGATTTAAGGTAAACTACTTTGAAACCCCTAAAAAAGAACATTAAAACCCAATATGTACAAATAAATGCTTACATCTGACAAAAAATTGTGATTGATGTTAAAAAGTAACAGAACAAATATTTGTTTCCAGTCGCCCTTAATTTAAATTTCAGGTTGATGAAAGCCATGCATATCGTATTCCGCAACCATTTGGTAAAATTCAACTTCTGCTTTTTAAACTTTTCGAGAAAATCAGCTTTTCCCTTGGCTGGGTATATGTGACGCAATAGCATTTGAAATCGTTGCGCTTAAAATCAAACAAAATGCACATTTATGGTAATTGTTAAATCATGCATTCACACTAAAGTTAAGTTTCGACAAATTACTCTCGAAAAATTAAAAAAACGTCATGTTTTCCCAAACGAAAACAAAAAAGGAGAAACCCTTGCGGAACCCCTCGAACTGTTCTGCTGAACATTAAGAGTTCCACTGAACCCGGTCGAAGAGCACTGCCATAGTTAAAAAAATCATCACCACGTGGCTTTCCCAGTGGCGCGGTTACGTATCAGTCGTTTGTAAAGAAGTTGATCGCAAATCAAAAGATCAATTGGCTAATGTTTTTTCAGGATAATTAACGGCAATTATTCTGACAATTCTAATACTTAATAGACACCGGCCTGGAAATCCATTGTAAGAAGATTAATGGTGTTATATGAACAATGTCATTAGTGAGCATGCACGTAGTTCTTATCGTGGATTATACTGCAAAATGATGACACTATTACATGCTTAATACAAAGGGTTAACTGCAAACACCCAAACTGCAACGATATGAGTTTAACTAATTAAGACACATTGATCACCATACCAAGCTGTGTTCATATGGGTAGCTCATACTTATCATAGAAATAATATGTTGGGTAAAACAAGTCTGATGGGCTGCATAAAGTTAACGATCAAATAGTCAGTCTACAAATGGACTGATAAAATGACTATTACCTCACATACACGACTGCTTGATATTGTGCAGTAATAATAAAACTTGACAAGCCCTACGCCAAGCAGAATGTCACGTTGTAGTAGCAGCAGTAGTAGTAGTAATACAAATCAAACGATTACAAAATCTTACAGTAGATGATGATGTTGAAGTTGATGAAACTCCCCGGTTTCGGAGAGCATCTTGCAATGCTCCGCCTCCTGCTCCAAACATAGAAACACCTCCAGTAGGACGTTTGGCTCCAGAACTTTTTCTTTCTTTAGCTGGACTCTCTATCAAGCAAAACGCAATTCGCTGTAGAAATCAACGCATACTGGCATAAAGCTTGGCTACAATGGAGAAGTTAGTACTTAGCAATCAGTTTAAAAATGTAATGTTAAAATCAAACCAATACAAAAAGATGGTTTGATTTCGTGTCACAACAAGCCTTCTCTTTTATCTGGTAAATAAACGCTAAGGAAGAATAGATCAGAGGATAAATACGCTGTGGACAAAACGAAGTGGTGCAACGGTGTTTTTAAAGTTGTGAGATACATGACATGAATCTGGCCACCCACTTTAACGAAGACAAAACTGCATTTTGAAGAGATGGATCTCTATCTCTTTCCCTGCCATAACATTGGTAACTGTGTGATAAAAAACTACTTCAAGCTTGAAATGTCGAACAAGAAATGTCTAGTGAAAAAGAGCTTTTAGATTGATAATAACCTCAGCTGATACAATCTGCAGCAGTGCTTCCCAATAGTTTCAGTTCGGAAACCATCTTTACCGATGTTGCGGTGATTCTTTTGGCGTTTTTCCATTCGAAAATTTTTTGAAATCAACTTTACAATATCAAATTTTGTGTTATTTTTAAGAGGGTGCGAAGAAGATACAATAGCAGATTTGTGAGCCCTTAAAATGGCCCAGATCTTCTTAAATAAAGCGTTTTATGTTATTTTCCAAATTACATAAATGGTAGGGATTGGAAGCAGCTGCAGAATTAAAACTAATTCTTGGGATGTTTCGACTAAAATAAGCTTTTACTAGGAATGCACCGAACCCAGAATTTTGCGGAAGCCAAAGCCTACATAGTTATCCACTTAACCACAATTAAAGCATGTTAATGTGGTATTACTGAATATACAGATTATACTTTGATGCTATATGGTATGATGTTCGGATGATTCACCATTTACTAGATTATGCCCTTAAATTTTATACTTGTAGGTAACACGTTAAATACACAAAACATGTAAACAAATTTAAATTGCCTAACAGCAGGAAACTTCAAAATTTGAAATCAATAAAATGATAATCGAATGTTCTTTGCATCTGCAGGGGAATTTCGTGTTTAATTACCTTTGCAAAAAAAACTGCACATTTTCTTTGAACAAAACGTATACCTAATTGGTAATTGGTTATATGTACTATATCTATGAATCATTTTTTTTTCATCAAAGATAGAATGCAGCGAAAATGTACGATAGGCTTAAAATAATTTTTAAGTGGCATTCAATCATCTGATTGTATACAGAATTACGCATTTTTCTAAGACGGTTTTGAAGATTTAGTGCCTCTACACAATTTCTTCTTGCCAAGCATGTAGACTGTTTTACTGCTATCTTCATCAACAAAATGAAGGATGTTAGTATACTGTAACCCCATAAAGGAACTCCACAAACGATTGTCATTTTGCTTAGGCATTATAAGTCAGAATAATGAAGTTATCACTGGTAATGTGCATGGGTTTTTAATTTCTATGCAATAGCTATTAACTGAATATTGAAATATTACGTTCAGTGATATAAACGGGTGCTAATACTCGTAAAATCGGCGAGCATTAAAATGTTTGGTTAGCAAACAGTAATGTTTAAAAAATATGAAAACCAAAGTTTTACTTTCAAATATTGAACAGTACTTTAAAAGAGAAACTAAAAATAATTTGCCTAAGTCAAAAATTCGGCAAAACATGCCCCTGGCTTTGGCAGAGGCCGAAGCTTGGGTACATCCCTGGCTTTTTACATTCTTACTTTCAACTGGAGGTGGTGGTTCACCGAACAAGTCATCTTCATCACTTTCATCAAACAATCCACCAGACTTTTTAAGAGCAGGCTCCGATTTAGGGGCTGAAAAAATTGAACGTAGCAAATTTCCTTTCACAGCTTGTGCAACATTTGATGTTGCTAACATGGTGAGTGCTATTGTTTACACAAACACCTGCTTTTGCATTAAAAGACAAGCGATTTCCCACTTGTTCGCAGAGCTTGCTGTGCCGGTAGTATTTCTAATTTCAAAACACATGTGAACACAAGTTGATCTGTAAATATTCCACAATATTTTTGTCCTTGCTACTGAGGGTAAAAATATTTAACTCACTCAAACTTGGTCAAGTGAGTTTTTAAATTTCAGATGCTTTTACGACACATACCGATGACACATAAAAAAGGATTTGAACTTTCAATTACATGTATATGCTTTAGATAGCTATAGTGCATTAGCTAAAGACAACCTATACAGAGCCAACGGTTTGAATACAGACCTGTTTCAAATGGTGGAGGCTTGTCACTGAACAGACCACCTTCGTCAGAATCATCATCATCATCAAATAAATTTGAAGGCTTTTTGTTTGATGTAGTGGTAAGAGGCGGAGGACCATCATCATCATCATTTTCATCTTCCGATTCAGCATCATCCTTCACGAAAAACAACGACGGTACATCAATTATCAAAAAATTTTTAACTTAAAGTTCTTAAATTGACTTGCTGTTTGTAGTAATGTATTTTATTTCGTTTATAGTGTAATATCAGAGGATAAAAGGAGACCACAACCTACATACTTTCAGACATACAATAGCAGTGTTTACCGTTAATAGTCCAACAGACAGCGCATACGTACTGCATGTGAAAGTGAGGAAAGATACATAACAATACTGATTTGAAGCAACAATTTTTTCGTTTCTTGTTGAAGAAAACTTGCTGGAATCATCGTTCAGTTGCTCAGCGCAAATGGATGATCGATATTCAAATATTTTAACTCTTACTTGGAAGAAACCTTTTTTGATTGCCCCGCCAAACAACGACACACCACCAACTGGAGTTTTCTTCTCCGGTTTTTTGCTTCTTTTCTCTACAACTGGTTCTGGTTTTTCTTCGGCTTCAGAATCTGCTTCATTTACCTCTTCATCATCATCATCACCAAAACCATCCACTCCTTCAAATAAATCTAAACAAAAATGTCATACACATTGCAATTTTATAAATGATTTGAACCGCAGCAATTACATCATCATCTTCCATTTCTTTCAATTCCGAAGACTCAGTGTTTGTCCCTGCTACCAAGGGTCACTTTTTCCACACATCATATGTAGTATTCTTATTTCAGTTGTTTCCAACCTATTTATAGTCTCAACTTTCTACTGTATAATCCCAGCTTTCTACTCCACGTAGTTTCTAGACCTCAGCTCCATCAGTCCCTACAGAAAAACTTGCGCTTCCTTATCACGTTCGCCGTGTCTTCGGTAGTCTTTGTTGTAATGAACATATTATTTTTCTCAGCCTGTTTTTCAAATTGGTAAAAATAAAAATCCTTCCTGCAGTGCTTGTGATCCTTACACTGGACACTTTTTATCTCATTCTTTCTGTCGGGCTGAAAATTTTTCATGCCACACGCTTTCAGCTCACTCTATCTCTGCACGCGAATTATGGTCCAGAGGGTGGAGAGTTACCTAACTTCTTTGCTGCTATCTCCCATCATAAAGTAATAACAAGTAATAACCCACAATGAGACTGACTCACTCAATCCCGAACAAAAACTTTTGCTTTAATAATGGTAGATACAAAGCAAGTGGTTGGCATAAACTGCATCAGGAGCAGTTAATTTCGAATAACACAGAACTGTAGTAAAGTAAGCATCAAGCGTTTACCTCCTTTGGGAGCATCAAATAACCCTCCAGTTTTACCGAATAAAGCTCCGGAACCAGAGAAAAGGTCATTATCATCTTCATCAGCATCTTCAAACATGCCTGTACATTAAAGAATGCTTACATTCTGCCAGAGAATTGATTTCTTCTACTTCTAAACGTTACGATTAACTTTCGATAATTGAAAACAAGTATTAGCTATTCTTCTGCGTGCGAGTTAGGTATAATACCTTAAATTAGATTTTTATTTCCGTTTACTGTATAATCGCAAAAGTTCCATTCATAAAATAAAATTGCCTTAAACACTCAGCCCTTTGCGCTACATTGCAAGGATAACTTTGATAACGAAAGAATCGTACATCATGGAATACCAATTTTGAACCCAAAATACCGAGCAGTCATCCCCCACCCACATACGAAAGTCCTGAGTATGACATCAACAGCTAAATCAGGCATTTCCTGATTTGCTGAACAGTTATGTTGTTTTTTAAAGCCTCTGATTATAATGCACTGAATAGAAACATTAAAGCTACTTGACAAAAAGACTACGAACCTTATTTACGTTAAACGAACATGAAAATGTCCAATAATAATGAAAAAAATGGGAAGGCTAATCCCAGCAAAAGATAAAATTACAAACTGATACCAGTTGTTGGCAGCATAGGAGTCGCTAAGAGCACTTGTGAAAGTGTTTTTCTAAATATAAATATCCAACAATACTTTGGTAGAAACTTCATTGTTTTTATTTTTTGCAGGTTCAGACGTTCTGATTGATTGTATGGTTGCCTCTGTTTGTAGCAGGTTTTTTACTTGAGCAATGACGTGCTATATTTTGGGAATCTTATACCTGACGAATACCAACGGAGCTTTGATGAAGTTTAACACTACGGCATTTCGTACCGTAGCCCAAAACAAATACCTCTTCACTACAGCAAACGGAGCTAGCGTTCTTAGATGCGTATTGATATAAGATCAAAAAAGGCAATCACGAGTGCATAAAAGTGATTAAAAGCGGTCATATGAAAAGATCGAAAAAATGCGGTTTTGAATGGTCTCCCACCTTGTTCCTGTTTCTGAGATTTCTTTGACTGGGCTCTTTTTTTTTGGACTGGTTCTTCAGACACACTAGAAACGTCCTGATGAAAACAAAATAGATTTTACAGGCAAGTTATCGTTGTTAGTGCTATTGCATGAGTATGGTTGCCAAACATGCAGAGTTTTCGAATTTAGAAACGCTAACTGGTAGCAAGACAAAGCAGATAGTCGTAAGTGGGGAGTTAATAGTAAGGGACGTTCTAATACAAGCCAAGCAGCTTCGCCATTGTAACCCGCTGACGTGCATTACATTAGAACTATGTCAGAGTCGTTTAAATGCATTTGGTTTTGGCCAAGCAAAGAATTGAGTGCCATATGTATTCCATCTTTCACTTAATTTATAAGCGGGTTGACGTAATATCAACCAAGAAATAACTTATTTACTAACCCCAATTCTCATTTACCAAGGTACTTCCTGGGTTTTTATAACATAAAGCGAAATGACATCTACTACTAGCAAATCAAGCAAATGTCGGTCACTAGAAACTGCCTCGGCAACGTAGGACTTACATCACTGCTTCTAGTTTTATTTCCAAACAGATCTCCATCTTCACTTGACGAAAAATTGTCACTTGAAGAATTACTTTTTGATCTTTTTTTGGTTGTAACTTTGTCATCTTCGCTTGCATCTGTTCCTACGCAATGATGCAAATCTGCCATAAGTAACACTTCTACAAAATATAAGCTCTAAGCACAATGAACACAAATCTGAATCAATAAGCTTTTTCAAGAATTTTGCATCAGCATTTTAATCAACACAAGGAAACATCAGACAGTAGCTTACGGCATTTAAGATTGAAAAGGCATCTAAGCAACTATGCTTTAACATACCGCTAAATCTTGGTAATAAGACAAGCAGTAAGGTATCATAAAATATTGCACATTTTGTTGTCTAACGACTATACCCTCAACGCAGTGCGAGCTATTGCTCAGAATATACCGGTGGTTAACTCGTTTTAAAAAGCTTCAGTGTTCTCGTTACATAGCTTTATTATTTGCATTTTTGTAAATCTATCATATTGATAGCAACTACATGCATTTGGTGCTAAAAATTACTTTGTTATTAGAAATCGATTTTTGTTGAATAAAGTCAACTCGAACAATATTCTCGCACACACAAACCACTAGTTGTTCCATTATTATCTATTTTTAAGTAGTTGCAGACTACGATATTAAGCCTCAACTATTCTCTTGATAACTCGCGTAAGCTTCTCTCACTTCTTTGTATGCCTAGTCAAATCAAGCAGTAAGACAATGCGTGAATGAATCATGTTTAAAGAAAAGAAATTTCTACTATTCCGGATAAGCATCCACTGGTCAAATGACGCCAAGCAATTAGATTAGAAATCACCAGGAAAACAATATTTGAGCTTTGGGTTCAAAATGTGGTCAAAACGCATAGTACTTTGTGCATCATATATACTCGAGGAATGACAACGGAATAAACTATACATCATAAAGCAGGCTGTCAAAATTAGAGCGAATTGTTTTTCTTTGAATTGAGCTGGATGCTTGTCAATGACACGATAGTGGTTCAGCGTGTTTCGCAGTTAGCATACCTGGGTTCAAATTTCTTGTCAAGTACCATCAAACTTCAAAAATAATATTCACAGCTTCCCTGCTGAAGGGTGAAATTCACCATTCCGTCTATTCAGCACGGAAAAGTGAGAAAATATTACAACCAGATCAAGTCGTTCTTTCGACAAATTTATTGATCAAACTTGACGTTTCGCTCCTCTTAGTTACCGGGGAGCTTCTTCAGAATACGGTAGATGTTACACTGGTAACATCTACCGTAGTTTTTGCCACGATGAAGATAGTTGTGATGACTTGCAAAACATCGATAGCAACTGAGTTTAGTAGAACAGCTAGGTGTTCATTGATAGAACACTCGACGACAGTTATTTGCTTTGAGAAGTTTCATTTTTAAACAATCATTATTTTTGAAGTAACTAAATCGAGTGTATGTATCATATTTTAGAATTGATTTTTTTCTAACCGTCTATGAGTTTTGGAATCCAACATGACATACGGCGTGTGTCAAGAGGGGCTTTTAAATCAAATCTAACCGCATGCCATTGCCAAAAAGATTATGCTCTGAGTAAATAAGCTGGGTCCAATATCACTTACCACTGTCTTCATCTGACTCATAATCAGATGAAGAGACATCAGACACAGATGGAGCTTTCTCGATTTCATCTTCCGATTCACTCACAGATCCAACCTCGCTCTCTAATTCATCTAGCAAACGCATTCATGTCATTATAATGTTTTTGTGATAGAAGATTTTCTCTTCTACGCTTTACAAACACAACAAACATAAGAAACTGAGGCATTAGAGATATCAATGAGAATGTCAAAGTTTTTTTTTTATATTTATACTAAAATGAAAATCAATGATTACTAGCTTTAAACGTAACCCTGATCTTAAAATAACATTGTAAGCGTTTTGACTGATCGATTCTGCACTCAAATCCTAAAATTTGAAGTTTCTACCTCCACTAAGCAACTCTCCCACTCCAACATCATCTTCTTGATGAAAACTTCGACTGCCAATTAAATGAGGAAGAGGCCGAGATACGTAAGGATCCTGAAAGATAGAGGTTTATTTAAACTATATTATTAAAGATATTGCAGTAAACTAATACATTTCAAATAATTCAAAACGGTAGTATAATGAGGTTATCCAACAGTTTGATCTATCTGGGATCAACACTGGGCTTGAAAATTTTCCCAAATAGCATGAGCTGACGGCTTGTAATTGTTGGCAAATACAGCTGTTCTCACAAGTGGGCGCAACTCGCATAGCGTTCATCAATAAATGAATGGTGAGTTTAAAAAAATCTTAAAGCATAACCTTGGGATCAAGAATAACTTCATCCGAAGGAAGATCATCTTCTTCTGAATCAGAATTATCAACGTCAACATCCAGCACGTCGTATGCATCTTCAATAACATTTAAACCAATGCCGACCGCTTCTTTTAACTGCGTCAATACAACAATGTTTAACTTTAAGTTAAGCTGTCAAGAGTCGAATTTGAACATCAATTTCAAGCATTGTACCAAAAAAAGACGTTTATTCTGAAACAAATAAAAAAGAGTTTGCCAAAGTTTTTGTCACCAAACTGTCTGTCTTCTGTCAGCATGCACCAAGAATAGATACAATTTAACTCTAGCAATTACCAAAATAGTTTGAGTTTGATATTTAGATCAAAAACCAAAAAAGCCTAAGCTACACACAAAGTGCTTTATCATTTTCGGAAACATATTATAAACATCCATTGCAAACATTTGTAAGGCGAAATGATAAGAAGTGATGATACGCTTAAAATAACAACTAATTCACTTAGTCTACAACTCAGTTCTTTCTCAGTGAACTGTTTGTTATTTCTACCATCAAAAAATATATCAAACAAATCTATATCATAGAGCGCAATTCTGCCTGAGCGAGTGTCCGTCTCTGTGTTTTAACTCCTCCAAAGCTACTGGACGTACGAGCATCAAATTTGGCATGATTGATCACCATCCCGGGGTGAGCGCCATAAGGGTTTCGTGACGTCATGATGACGTCATAAGTTTTTTTCAAAAATAATATTTTTTGACCAAGGAAAGTAGTTTTTGGCTGAAACGAGAATCAGTGCCCAACTTTAAAATTTTTTAATTTTTATGGAAAAATTTTTAATTTTTATGGATTTCTTGTTTTCAGTCGATCTTCGACTGAAATTTATTGTAGATTTGAAATCTGCTATCAGTTTTTAAGCACCTTATTTCCTTTTCAGTAAAAATCATATTTATTGCAATTCTCTCCAAGAATTTTTTTTAATTTCCAGGAAATATTAAAAAACATTTTTAACGCCTAATTTTCTTCCAGTTGGTTTAAATAAATAGCAGCATTTATTAGTTATTTTGGTAGAAGTGTATTGACAAACTAGTTTCCGGTTGTAAATATTGAAATTATTGACAGCATATAACCTTGATAGGGGATATTAAGATCAGGTTAAAACGAAATTTTAGTAAATTCAATGATATTTTTATAGTAAAACTTTGAAGGCGATTTTTCAAAATGGTGGTTTTCAGTATTAACCCTTTCCACTCTATTAAAATCTGACCATTAACTATGACCACTCTATAAAAACTGTCATAATCAATCATAATTAATCATGATTAATTGCCTCAAGTTTGTTTGTAAATCATTACTCAGCTGTCTACTTCTACATTAAGTGTCATATATCGTTGAAATCTACATTTCTTGAGGATTTCAAATAAAAAAAAAAACATTTTTTTTGAATATGCAAATTTTATGCAAATGAACCCCCCAACTGGGGGGTAGTTGTCTTCAAAATTAAAGAGGTACCCTCACCTCAAAGATCACTCCAGATTTTATTTTCTACCAATTTTTTTAGAAATGGTCGCAAGATGATGCTAAGGAAATAAGCTTTCAAGGTACATCAATCAAAACTTACCTAAAAGCCTAGGTTTTCTACAATTTGCAATTTTCTGAGGCAAATGACCTCTTTTTGACCGGTACCGACCGGTACCAAATTTTGGTAGTTAAATTCAGTACCTAAAATATGATCAGTTATTATCTGGTAGAGGTTAGCCTAAACCATGTAACATTATGTATTTTTGAACAGGGAATTTCTTCAAGATTCAGAAAATATTAAGTTTAAATAGAATATGCTGTCACTGACAATGAAACAGCAGCTTGTTTTCATCCTTCCCATTTCTTGAGAAACAAGGGGGATACAGCAAACTTTGATTTAGAGAAGCCAAACTTGTGCTAGCTTTTAAACTTGTATTTCGCTTCTTGTCTCCTTGGAAACTTGATACAAAATGACGACTTTAGTGGTGAAACATTTGCAATTTATTTTATCTTTTTATAGGGTGTAGTTTTTCTAAAAATTATAATTTAGTGAAGGTAAGTCAAAAAATTTTGGGGGGTTTTGAACTGACAAGATGTGCAGTACTCATTTTTGATCAGTAAATATCATATACCACTTAGTCTAAACTATTTAAAGTTATATATTGCTGGAAAGCAAATTTCCTAAGCTTTCAAAATGAGACCAATATTTAGCAACATATCATATTTTTTACGCACTAAATTTACTTTTATCTACTTACCATTAAAATTTGTTTGGGGGGTTTTGAGACCCCTAAAAAATTTGGAAATTTAAATAAGTAAAATTTATTATTATCGCTTGAAATTTGGTCAAATGATGCCCCAAAAGAGTAGTTTTCAAACTGTGTTAATGATAAAGGGTTTGGTTTTGTGGTAAAGATGTAATCTCAATTTGATTTTAGCGTAGTTGGCATGTGCTGAGAATTTGGCCGATTTTGTCGTCTGCAACTGGGTTGTTGGTCCTTTTAACCGTTTTTGGGTATAAAAATTCAAGAATTAGGGCACAAATTATAGATCTTCCGATGCGTGAGTAAATAAGCGTGATCTTTTGAAAACTTTATGAAAATCGGATGAAAAATAGTCACAAATCGATTTTGTCGAGCATAGGTCGCCAAAAGAGTTCTTTAAACAGCATTTAATTCTTATGTCGAGTGTGACTCGACAAAAGAGTGCAACGGAAAATCACAAATGTCGAGTCCAGCTCGACAAAAGAGTGGAAAGGGTTAAAATTGCTACTGCTTAAAAAGTACTTGTCAGATTTGGCTGAAATTTTCAGGAACTGTGTACAAATGTCAAACTATAAACTAATGGAGCATTTTTTGAAAATTTTGTCTTTCAGTACTTTTATAAAGAAAAGAATAGTCAAAATTGTAAATTTGAACGTTGCCACCCAAATTTTTTAATTAAAGATTACAAAAAATTATTTTGTGTACTTAGTGTGCGTCTTGATCCACACTTACTTTGAGCAATGTATTATTTGTGGCTGCGTACTTTTAAGATTTTTGTAAAGCTGTTGAATAACTTTTTGGTGTAAATTCCGGTATAAAATATTTTGTCAGATTTTTACAAAGAGAAATGGCGTGTATAGTTGGATTCCTTTTTTCATTTCCTTTCTGGCAATATATAGTTTTTAGGGACTTGCTTTTTTACTTTAGCACTCCAATTAACTTGTACCCTATGGGCTCGAAAATTGTGTATACCCAGGTGTGTGCGCTTAAACAAATTTCACTTCTTCAGGATCTTACAAGACGTCATAATTAACGATTTAATGTAAAATTTGTTTTCTTCATTTTCTCAAAATATACTGATCGTAGAAACGGGATTCAAAGCTTTTTTGGAAGATCGTAGCAAGATGCTTTCCATAAAAATACTTTACAGCAATTAAAGCACAATAACGATGCAATACCAAATTTTTTATTGAAACATTTCAAGCCTTTTACGCATGCTTCTTGCTTTTTCCTGCAGGCTTGAACTCGCTGTATGATGTCATAATGCTGTCTGGCACGATCAACACAGCGTTTCGCTACTAGAGATCATCATTCAGTGGAATTCGCCTCAGTCGTCACGTCACCTCTAGGGAAAAGTGACGACTTAGACGAACTGGTACAAATCATGTGAAAATCACTATAAAAGGCATTGCTTTTTCTTAGCTAGTAATTGTTTCATTAAGTAGCTATTCATTTTGTGTAGCATGCCAGAAAAATCTTCACCTTTGGTTTCTTGACACATTAGGTAAAGCTGTGGTTGTTTGACCATGTCCAGGACTTCTTTCGTGGATGGGGAAAAGGGGCTTCTTCCCAGTTATCATTGTCTTCTTCAGTAGGTTCTTCTCAATGTGTCCTTGAGTTTTCTCTGCTTTTTTCGATAATGCTTGTTTCTGTGACCGTCTTCCTTGTCACCACCTGTGCATCTGCTTCTGATATTCAGCAAAAACAGTTGTAGGAGAAACAAGACATGAATCTTGCAACCTTTTCCAAGTTTTTTCAGCTTCATCATACAGATGCTTGTATTCAATGCCATCTACTTCTCTTTCCTCGTCCTGCTCCATAGATTGGACTTTCTTGAAACAGCTTTGAATGACTTTATCAGACACTGAAGTGCAAGCTTTTTCTTGGATTGGTAGAGCGTTCAGCAAATCAACCTTGAACTCAGACTGTTCTTCAAAAGCCACCCAGCGCATCTCAGCCAGATTTTTCCTGTAGTAAAATTTGAGACATTGAATAACTCCAGCATCCATGGGCTGAGTCTTTGCTTCGGTGTTGGGGGGGGGGGGGGGGGGGGGGGAAGAAAGACTAGTTTCACATGAGTCAGTCCGTTTATATCCGGATGAGATGAGCAATCGTGTAAGACTAAACCAATTTTTTTTCCTTCTTTTTGCATTCTGAACTCCAAATTCCTTAGTCATTTCTCAAGCAGAACTGAGGTCATCCATGCTTTGGCATTGGAATCATACGAAACTGGAAGCTTTTTAACCTCTTCTAAACATCTAGGATTGGCATATTTTCCTATCACAAACAAAGGCAGCTTCTCCCCTGTCATACTAGCAGTGACCAGCACAGTGGCTCTCTCTTTGGACATCTTCCCACCTGTGCACTTTTCTGCTTTGAAAACATGAGTTTTTTCAGGAAGGCATTTAAAAAACAGCTCGGTCTAATCAGTGTTAAACATATTTTCTGCTTTGTATTCTTTCAGAAGCAAGGGCAATCTGTCTTTTTGCCAGTCATCAGTTCCTTGCTGATCCACTGAATCTGCTTCTTCATGAAGCTTGCACACAACCTCCTCTCTCACCTTCCATCGGCAGATCCGGTTCATGTCTAGGTTCTTGTAGTTTTCATAGCCAATTTCTTTCGCAAATTCTTGGCCTTTCAGCAATAGCATCTCCCTACTGATGGAAATTTTCTGATCCCTGGCACATTGAAACCGCTTCAGCAAATACTTATCTACGTCTTGAAAACTATGTTTTCTTTTTCTTTTTGAGTTGCTGTTATGTCAGGCTTCATAATCAGTAATGCAGTAATGATCTTATTGAAACTGGCACAAATGAAGTTGAAAGTTGTTCTTTTAATCCCCATATCTTCAGCAAACTTTGTATTATTTTTGATCTCACCATTGCTGAGTTTTTTGATATTTTCGTACTTTTTTTTAACGAGAGTCTTTATTTTTGAACAAAATCAATCCTGAGAAAATTATTGTAGGCTACATCTAGTTTCACTGCAGCCAATACTGTAAAGGCTGTATTACTGAGCCTGTCTAGTGACTACGGTATATTGTTGCTTTCTAATCATGGGTTGCTGCGTCATAAATAGCTTTGAAATTGGATGTGCAGGGTGGTTATGCGCTTAAACTGACTGACAACTAAAGGACTGACTAAAACATCTGTTTAAATTTGCTGATGATTGAAGAAGTAAACAAAACTTTCTTTTAAGGGGAAGCAAAATCGGTGACGAGTTAGCCGATGATGACTGCAACAACTTGATTTGTACACAGACCATAGCAGCTTTGTTCGGGACTTCGAAAAATTGACGAGTTAGCCGAAGACGACTTAAACGAATGCTACTGTATAACAATTTTTTAAAAACTTGCACAATTTGCTAAAAATAGTTTAAATGAGGTCACAAATGAGTTTTTTAAAAATAACTGATTCGTGACTTCATTTAAACTATTTTTCAGCAAATTAAAGGATATTTCAAGTCAATTCTGTTAACATATGACACGTACCTTTATTAATAGTTTTTACACCAAAAAAGTTGAACTTTACACCTGTAGTTTAACTTTTTACTTACCCCCAAAAAAGTGGTAAGCTTAGTAAAAACAGGTAAGTTCAATATATAAAGCTTGCGATAAGGCACAACAGTTAGTGCCGTTTGAAAGCTAAAGGAAATTTGCTTTCCAGCAATATGTAACTCTAATTATTTAGGGCTAATGATTAGTTAACTGTGAGTGATTTATTTCAGGTTGGTTTGTACTTTGCATGGGTTGGTATATCCCCAGGATCAAGCAAAATGCACGCAGCCAGAGGCTCTAGGTTGTACAAATAGGCATAGGCCTAACAATTACAAAAAAGTCATAAGTGGAGGTCCTAATATTTAAAGGTTTTTTTTTGAAAATACATATCAATAACTTTGATGCCAATCCCTATCCTACAACTTTGAAATTAGGCTTCCATGCACTTCACACAATGAATAAAACTATTTGAAATTGCTGACTGTTTGCTTGTAAGCAAGTTCATTTCCTAACTACCAAACAAGGCAAGCAAGTTATAGCCAAGATTTACAGAATCTTTGGGAGAAATATAGCGGCAATGCCTAACCCTCAACAACGTTTCATTTTAGGCTTAATTGATTTCCTTTAAAACAACAATGCGGTTAATTTTGGAACAACATTTAGCTATGTCAACAACACAATAACTTTTTACTGGATCAACTGTTCTCACAAATATCAATGGGGTAAAGTCAGAAAGCCAGCTGAACTGACATTCCCAATCTTCACATTATAGATGGTGAACCCTGCTTTTGTAATCACTTAATTGTGAGTACTCAATTTTGGGTTAATTTGCTCATTGCCTGGCTGCGTCTATACCAGGACCTAACAACATGTGTGCAGCTAGAAGCAATAGCTCATACAAAAACGCCTACAGTTATGAAAAAGTGGTAAGTAGTGGACCTAATATTTAATAGCTCAATCCTAAAAATGCATATCACCTTGGCACTCTTCCACAACTTTGATATGGTTTCAAGCACTTGCTGGATTTAACGGATCAAGGATTGTTAAATTAAAGGATGCCTATAGTAAAAACAGGGCAAACAAGACATTGTCAGGGACACAAGAAACTCAGGACATAGGTAACAGCTACAAGCAACCTTCCGCAATGTTTTTTTTTAATTGATTGCAATTCAAAAAACAATAGCTTTGTTACAGAACCAAGTCTGGCCATAAGAAAAAAAACATTAACTTTTAATTACTGTTTCAAAACTCTCCATTGGGCAAAACAGGTGCAGTCGGCTGAATCGATATTGTTAACTTTGACATTACTAATGGGGACCATGCAGGTGACACCAGATGGCAAAGTATAAAAATAAGTAGCAGCATACCCTGGGCAACATTTCAGCCTCCCTTTCTTCTCTAGTCTTATTTTTCGTAGCTGGTTTTTCATCCTTCTTTTCATCGACTGCATCATCTTCATCATACACTCTCTAAAAGCAATAATATTGTAAGTTATTAAGATCAGCACTAAATCAAAAATCACTGGTATCTATGTTATGCAGTTTATCTCATCCATTATTCAACTTAACTCTTAAAAACATCCTTTTCTGTAAAACACAAGACAGACAAAATAGAAATTGCTACAAAAAACAGACAAATAGTGTTAATGCATATCACTCAAATAGTGTTATGCATTTGAATTTAACAGTCTAGTTTGCTGTATGCTCCATCCAAGTTTGTTTCAAGAGCTACTGACAGGTGAGGTTGAAGCAAGTAATGAAGCATTACCACAATCAGCTTTCGTCAATGTGGTAAGAGGCTGAAAATTATGAAGATTACGAGCACCCAACTTTAAAATTTAAAAATCATAATTACTTTCACCTAGGGTTGCAAAAAGTAGAATAACTCTAAAATAGTAATTTAAATCCTATTTTAGAATAAAATAAAAAGCAAATATTGTATTTACGAGTTTTACTAAAACGAACAATTGAAAATCCAAACATGGTACACAAACATAATATTATAGTGCAAATGTAAAAACTTCAATAAAAATTTTACCTGAAGTTGGAAAGAATTCTGCTTGAAATTTCACACTTATATGCATTTAACCAATTTTGTCTGTACTAGGTGTCTATGTCAAGATTTATGGCTATTTATTTTTGAATCTTATTACCCAATTAAAAATGCAAATCTGGATTTGAATCCAAAAAAATTCAAATTTTAAGGATTCAAAATTCTTTTATGTGCATCCTTACTTGCACAATAAAAGTTTGTCACTTTTGCCAAACGAGGAAAATTTTAGTGCCTTTGACCTGGGATGAGCCAGAAAATGTGCCTGATGAAATAAAAAACATGAACGCTGATAATTCGTTAATATGCCAGAAAAAGACAAAATCAAACTATAAGCATATTGTATATAGTAAGACAAACTTACATTTTCGATAAACTGACTGTCACTGAGGGTCAAGAAATAATCAGTAACACTTTGAATCTTTGCATCAGTTAATCGGGTATCATGCAGTAATTGGGAAACTTCTCGAGATACATCATGAGCTTGAGCAGTAAGCCGTGAGGCAAAATCCTTCATGTGCTCCAGAAGCTAAAATATAAACTGTAAACAGTTTTATACATTTTAACAATTGTTCAACTCGCTATAATATTGATTACAGGCAGTCATTGAGTTAGACTGGTACTAGATTTACAAGTAATCACAATTTATTCACACCACATATTGTTATGTCAAAGGAACTAAAACTCACTGTCTAGCCCTAGCTTTAAATATTCCAACTCTTGGTCAACCCATTAAAAGCAACGACAAAGTGGATAGTTGTATTTCATCCCTACAAACCAATGATCATGGTACAACTGGTGGTAAAAATGTGGAATTCAAAACTCCAATGTTGATAACAGGTCGGGAATTATGAGATCCAAGAACTCAATTGTTAACTAATTTTTTTGATGCATTAACAGCATTTACTAAAGTTTTTAAGCTGTAAGGTACAATATAGAGCTATCGCTTGCGGCATGCCAGAGTAGAGTTGTTACTACTGGTAAATTTTAAATACTCATTTAATTTATGATTAGTGCTTTTATCAGTCCTGCAAAATATGTATTAATGGCTACTGACCACACCAGGGGTGGGAAATCTTTTTGCTATGAAGAGCTGCATAATAAACTGTGGAATATCATTAATGGGCCATAACCAAAATTAAATTTTACTAAAAAATAGAAAATACACATAAAGTTTTGCTTTATTTCAATACATGTTTCATGCTTAGTGAGATGGCTAAGTGTTCTTTTCTTTGGTGAGGCATAAGTTGTCTGCTGACAATGAGGATGTTGCTACTTGCAACTGCCTTTTCACATTTGCATCAGTTTGTTTGAAGTGTAGCTGACTCTTGGTAAGATATAGTTAAAAAAAAGCTACTTGCAGTAGCAGGTGGTTTCAAACTCATATATTAGTGCATGTTTCCACCGAATCAGAAAATGATCAGCAATTACTTTACATTAATGTCTTGATGAGATGTTGTAATAAGACTTAATGTCTTGATGAGATAATGTGTTTGCAAGGTTCCTTAACTAGCTTTCAATCTAAGAGCAGTAAAGCTAGCAATTTAGTTGCAGCCTTTCCTATAGTAATGATTATGACATTCAGTACAAGAGAACAACAAACATGCCAGTCATCCATTACAGTAATGCCAAACAGGTCACAGCATCAACTTGTTGTAATGACATCAGGGACAAGTCCATGACTGACAACACAACAGCACATTACATTACATCAGGGTGTTTGAAGTTAAATATGGTAAAATTCTGCTGTGAGCCACATCAATTGGTCTTGCAGGTTGCAAGCGATGGGTTCCTCACCTTTGGAATATACTGTTTTCTATGAACTATATTTCTTTATCTATCTCAAGTTTGAAGAGTTAATTTCTGTTATTAAATAATACAAAGTGAGAAGTTAGGTTCTTATCCTTTTGGTTGAAGAAAAATCTTTTACTGTTATAGACAACAGGTTTATAAAGATTTTATTGGAGTGGCCAGGTTCACCATCACAACAGTATTGCAGTCATGCAGCAATATCATCACAATGTGCCTTTCCCAAGACTTCAGCAATACGGTACAAGGCACATCTTGTGATTTATTCAGCCTCTAATCATGCAAAATCTTTTGTTGGTCTTGCCAAAGCATCTTATGTTCAGAGCCACTTGATGGCAACCAGAACTGCTGAAACAGTACATTTTTACCACAAGCAGTAAAACTAAATCAGAGAATTGCTGAAATGTAAATCTTTCCAAATAGTGGTGATCGTGATGCACCACAATGTCTGCTTTAAGCAAGATTAGGGTTAAAGCTAGAGTTAGTTGACAATACAAGACATCATCATAGACATCATTTGCATTGCAGATATAAACTATTTGGTAAAACCCTTTTTAATTAAGCAGCATTGAATAGCATCCATCTAATTTAATAACTTTACTCACTCCAACATCAGCAGCAAGTGACCATTGTTCAGCACTTTTGCGAATTTCATCTATACTCCATGGATGTTCCCATGATTTTCCTGAGCTTAAAGTTTCCTACAAAAGTTACCTAACTTGAAAATTAATATTGCTATTAATTTCTTTCCAAAAACTATTTATATTGGCCTAGCCTTACTAAAAAGTTGGTCATTAAGATATTGCTGATGAGAAGTTGCAAAGCAATCAATCAAGTTTTTTCCAAATTAGCAGCTTCTTAAGTTATTAAATGCATCAAGTTTAAATAAAAGGGAGTAAACACAAACCAGCACATTTCATTGAACAAAAAAAATTATATTCTATGAAATCTTAATCAACAGTGCAATATGTGTTGCCACAGTACTGGTAATAAACGTTGCCACATTTCAGAACAGCAGACATGCTTATCAATTAGGCTATAGATCAACACAGAGGAGAACAACCTTCCACAAGCAAAGAAAATGCAGCAAACCAAAGTTATGCAGCCCACAGATTGCTGTGGTGTTTAGGCAAAGTGCAGTTATGACATGAATTTAGTAATAAATAGTTTTGAGTTATTTCTAATTCTACTATTCAGGCAACTTTTATCAACTTTGTTATTGAAAAGGCAGTAGCTATTTTGCCATGGCAATTTACCCTTGGAAACTGTTTTGCTGAGACATTTTTCATTAGTCAATTTTAGTGATGTATTAAACATGTGACTTTATATGGTTTTTAATTGGTCAGTTTCAATGATGAATTAAAAAAAATTTGCCTTTCCAGTCTACACTCCCTCCCTGTGTACACCACCCTGTAAATTCACATACAGGGCCCTCCCCTCCAGTGTACACCGCCTTTCTCTAAGTGCCCTGCCTGCCAAGATTCCAACCCCTAACCTTTGCAATTCAAGGCAGCTGCACTATCGACGTGTCACAGAGTCACTGCCAGAACTGTAGCAATTAAGGTTATATAAAACACACATGATTGGTGACAGCAAAATAGCCTGCAAAGGTAAAGGCTGTTGATGGCAAAATAGCCAGTTCGTACTGAAAACTAATTTGATTTGCAATAAAAGCAATCTATCTTTACGGTAGTCACAAATAAGTAGCCCAGTCAATGACAAATTCAATCCCGGTCCACAATTTAACCCACAAGCCTGATTAGACGAATTCAGCTTGAATGTGTGGTATAAAATTGCACATAGAGCAAAGAATATGCATGCATTCACCTGTGTTGTTGACATTTCAGGATTCTGTAAATCAGCATTTGATGCCATTTTCACTATTTACCACATAAATACAAAAAGAACTATCCTAGTCTACATTAACCAGTTAATAGTACACTTAAACAATTAGCATCTACAGATTTTAGAAAAAAAATTTGAGAAGTTTATTAATATAGGATGAAACACTTATCATCACAGCTTAAACTGTTAAACCAACTCAAACACAGCAAGGTGGTTGAGTAGGCAGAACAGTCTTGCAGTAGCCTGGTTGATCATTCCGACTTTAAGTTGCTACATTAATGTCTTTGGAAAAAACCTAGGATAGCCATTTTACAGCAATTTATGACTTGTGAATGAAATTCACCATGCCAGTAGTACCGTAATTTTAACTCTGAAGCGGCTTGGAGTACAAAAACAAAAGAGAAAACGCAACATAAATGACCGACTTTTCAGCACTACCCTAGTTTTGATTATTTTTGAAGGCAACTTCACGCGTTTTAGCGGTACCTAAACACCAGTGACAACAACGGTACATCTCAAGTTTAGTCACGAGATAGCGAGAAGCACTGTGATGCCAGTCAGTACCGCTACGAGGAGGCAATCTTAACCGTAACCGCTACAATAAGAGACAATTCAAAATTATGGAAACTTGGAATCACAGAAATTCTCGTGGAAATAAGGAAAAAACACCAAATTTCGGACAGCCCAGTTCAAAACTTCAAATCACTTAAATTTTCCAATTTCACCTTTTAATTGGATGGTTACATGTTTAGTTTTTATTAACTTCCATAAATTTTCCTATTTCTGCGATTTCCAGACATCTTTGGTTGAAAGTTTTTACCTATTCCCTTAACTTTTTTCTTAATAGCATTTTGTATTTCTGTAATTCCATGTCTTAGAACAGGGGTGGGCAACCTACGGCCCATGGGCCGCATGCGGCCCCCGAGAGCATTTTGTGCGGCCCGCGAACACGTTTTGAAACTTCAGTAAATCTGAGTTACGATGATAAGAGGGGAATGAATTGCCGTGTTAAAGAGCCAAAAACTGTACATGCCACAATGAAAAGAGCATTTGTTGGTTCGCACAGACACATTTTCCGTCTAATCACAGGGTAATGAGCTTTTTTTTTGAGACCACCATTTTCAAAGCTCGAAATTGTTGCAAGATTTTATGTTTTGGCCCTCGGCCAACTTTTGAATGTTCAATGCGGCCCTCCGGCTAAAAAGGTTGCCCACCCCTGTCTTAGAATGACTTGCGGTATTTCCTAATTCAATAATTCCATATTTTAATATCAATTTTCATTACTATAGATTTTTTATTTATTGTTGTGCTGAACCTATGTCGCTTTTATCTTATGTATGAAATCACACTATGGCGACCTTACGGGATACAAACTGTGGATCATTGATGTTTTGCTGAAATCATGTGGGTGACTCATAAACGTTCTCGTTCTGTTCGTGCGCTCGTTGTTGTACTGTGATCGTTATTGTGAATCATCCGTTGGCCTAAAAACTGGTCATAAAAGAATAACCATAGCTACATATCATGATGTAACAATACTGGGTGACTAAGCCGTATGACCAGGCGTGGTTCCGTCTGACGTGCGGCGGACTGACCTAGTAAACAAGCATACAAAAAGAAGCATTGTTCTTTTCATTGATTCTTTTCTATTCAATGCATTCGATTATAAATTGAAGTTCAAAATTCATTGGCTTCAATCCAAATTCGATTCGATTAAATCAAGATTCGTGCTTTCAACGTCGTGTTGTGATTTAATACATTCGTTCTTGGAGTCAGACGTGCTGTGGAAACTCGATTCCCACAACACCACGCACTTTACAAGTTCGTCGTTTTAAAAGGAAGGCTCTCAACATAAGTTTGAGGTCTAAAAATAGCCAATAGTAGGGACAAAAAGCTCGTAACATAGCTTGATTTTTCAAAAAAGTTATTATGGGTCTAAGCTTGCGACACCCTCTTTGTCCTAAAATGACGCTCTAGTGCATCGCGACACCCTAATCGGAAATCTCTGCCCTAGTTCAACTCAAATCAATTATCCAGCCTCACCTTATTGTATGGCGTCCTTACGAGATACAAACTCTGGATCATTGATGTTTTGCTGAAATCATGTGGGTAACTCACAAACGTTCTCGTTCTGTTCGTGCGCTCGTTATTGTACTATATATCATTATTGTAAATCATCCGTTGACCTTAATATCCAAATCATTCGTTGGCCTACAAACTGGTCATAAAAGAATATACATAGCTACATATCATGATGTAACAATATTGGGTGACTAAGCCGTATGGCCAGGCGTGGCTCCATCTGACGTGCGGCGGACTGACCTAGTAAATAAGCATATAAAAAGAAGCATCACTATTCCGATTCATTGGATTCAACTCAAAATTAAATTCATAGGATTCTATTGGCTTCAAATCAAATTCGATTCGCTTCAAATCAAGATTCGTGCTTCCAACGTTGTGTTTACAATTTAAAATATATTCGTTCTGTGGTGTCATACGTGCTGTGGGAACTACAGAAACTCGATCTCCACAGTTGGAGAGATTTCTTTTTAGTTTATTTACTTCCGTAAAGTTTTGCATTTTTGAAATTTTCACCTTTTTTGTTGGTTGTTATTTGTATTTTAGTAGTTACTTTTTCGAATAAACTTCCGCATGAATGTGATACTGTAGCGCTCCGGCAGGCATCTGACTGTAGTCCAAAGTTAAAAAAGTGCACTCCGTATGGTGACTAGTCACTTCTATCCTAGTAGCGAGCAATGTAGATTTCAATCCAGATATAACTCAAACGTCTTGTAGATATTTTTCCACTTGTTGTTTTTAGTCGAATTTTCTTCGTGCTCATACGTCGCTCAGAAGCTAGATCACGTCGCCGCGATAGCGGCGCATGATTGCATCGAAATTGCTGAGATTGTAACGATACCGTAAAACGAGGTGAATAGGAACATGGAAGCAAATAGGTACAAATTTTTGGAATAAAATCTTTTTTTAGGTATATATTTTCGTTTGTATTGTTTTACATTAATCACACGACATTTTTTTTAGGTATACTATAGGGTATTAACAAGTGGTAACATTGTATTTGTAGTTACTTTGCTATAGTTAAAAATCAATGGTATTTGAAGAGCCTGTTAGGGGGCAATTTTACAAACTGGAACAAACTTTTTTACCAGAAGTAGTCACGTGATTTAGAACATCGGCTTATTACCAAAGACTTCCAGTATGGTAAGTAGTTTGCTTTCTCACGTTTTGTTTTGACAGGATTCAAATATGCATGGTGTGAGCCTAAAATAATGGAATCTCACACCAGGTTGTGAATTTTTAGGGGTGAATAGGAACGCAATGACTCGGACATACAAACCAGATCCCAGAGGAAAGAAGTATGCAAAACACACTCCAGAGGCCATCAATTGGGTTTGGCAAATTATCAACGTGGTATGTGTTTTCAGGCATGCTCTAGAAACCATGGAATTCCAATAGCAGTCCTATGTAGGAGGGCACGTAATCTACGTATGAAACCCCAAGAGGTCAAACCGTTTTTAGTAAAGATGCAGAGAAATTTATGGCCAAAAGAGTCGCAAGTTGCGTGCATTGGGCTTTCCACTGGATAGTACTGATGTTCGTTATCTGGTTAAAGGATATCTTGATAAACATGGTTTGGTCATCACAAGGTTCAAAAACAATATGCCGAGTGAAGACTGGATCGATTTTTTTGAAAAGAGAAACCAAGAAATAGCTTTTCTTAAAATATGTCAAAGCATAAAACCAACAAGGGCATCATTGTCACCATCTACCCTAAAAGACTTTATTTCCAATATTGCACAAACCCTTAGAGATGTTCCCTCATCAAACATAATGAACTATGATGAAGCAAACCAGCAAGATGATCCGGGGGAAAAAGAAAGTGATATCAAAACGAGTCATCAAATACCCAGAACGAGCGATGGACCTCAGCAAATCTTCAACATCAGTAATGTTTGCTCGTTGCGCAGATGAAACGTTACTTCCTCCTTATGTATGCTACGAAGCTGCCCATTTATATGAATCTAGGGCAGTTGGTGGACCACCTGGGACCAGATACAACCGCTCGGCGTCTGGTTGGCTCGAATTGCAAACCTTCGAAGATTGGTTCGAGGCTATTGCATTGCCATACCTCTTGAGACTTCAAGGGAAAAAGTTTTGATCGGCGACAATCTTAGCTCCCACTTATCTGTGGAGGTTATCAGAAAATGTGAGCAGAACAACATCTCGTTTGTCTTTTTTCTGCCATCTTCGAATCACATCTTGCAACCGCTGCATGTTTCTTTTTTCGTCCCTTGAAAAGATCTTGGCGCAAAATACTTGAAGACAAGAAGAGAAGCTGCCACGGGAAACCTTGTAATCTTGCGAAAGACACTTTTCCTCTCCTTTTAAAACGCTGGTACAAAGAAGTGTACTCCAAAGATGCATCCAATATAAAAGCAGGCTGTGAAAAACGTGGTTTGTTTCCCTCAAATGTGGAGAAACTTTTTGCAGTGCTTCCTCAGGTTGCTGCTGGAGACAACACACCAGAAAGCTATCTTAGCTCTATCTCAGCAATGGATGATAGCTTAATTTCAGTCTTGCAAGGAATGCGTTACGGTGATGCCTCAAATTCAAAAGTTTCGAGTCGGAAAAAGCTCAACGTTGAGCCAGGAAAGAGCGTTGGATAGGCTGACTTTCGATCTACCTCCACAAATAGGAACCTCGAAGAAGAAAGCGAAGGCAACAACAAATATGATCATGATGTCAATGAATTAGATGATTCCAAATATTTTGTTGGAAACTTTGTGAAATTTGTGTATGAAGGTGAATGTTTTCCAGGCCAGATGATATCTACTAATGAAAGTGGCTGTGTGATACAATCCATGACTAGAAGTGGTTTTAATTGGAGGTGGCCCCAACATGAGGACATCATGCATTACCCATTTGCAGATATCAAGACCAAAATTGGTCCTCCAGTTCCAAAGAAACGAGGAGTTTTTTCTGTTTCAGAACTGGATGACGAGCGGGGATTCAAGTTGTGATAAAAAACTTTTTTATTTGGGATTTGAACGCTGTTTATTGACTTTGATTTGAAAGTGGGGTGTTTTCGTCTTTGGCATTCATTTTATAAAATGAATATTTCGTTTCGTACAACAAATTTTTGCTTGCTACTTTCCCGCCCGCTATGCTATTAGCATTGCTGTGTTGATCAGCCGTAGTTAAAACTCGTTTCTGTTTATCTATATATGGGGTAGATTAGAAATAACCACTAGTTGAATAGAGCTGTTCCTATTGACCCCAAAATTGGGAGTGAATAAAAACATGCCATTTCTGCAAATAGCTTCAAAAGTAAAGGAAAAACATTTTTGTCGTCTCTCCAAATCAGGATTCCAAACAATATTAAACGCTAACTTTATAAGTTTTATCAATATCTTGAAAATGCTACTAAAAATATGTTGAAAATGTTTCTATTCTCCCCGTTTTACGGTATTGATCAAGCATAGTGAAGGTATAGTTTAGGCAAAGTGCAGGTATATTAGCCTAAATTACTGGCTAAAGTACAAACATAGTAATCCGCAAGCATAATGAGTTGAGTACCGCTATAAGAATGGAAGGTGTCCTAAGACAAATGACCACACCATATCTGCACTGAGAATTCTCAATTACGGCTACTGAGGAGATATAATAGTTTAAGAGAAGTCTGCGACTGCTGCAACAAAACGCAAGAGGATATTGCGAGGATGACGAGAACGCACAAGTTCTTTAGTGAATACAGTAGGCTACGCCACCAGTCCCAGAGAAAAAACAAATAAGTGCATCCAAAAAGCAAGAAAAAAGATACTACACAGCACAGTAGGTGGCAAGGGCAGCACCCCTCTTCTGGCTGGCTTGTTGATTGTGTTGTTGCAACCTGAGCAATTTCGATGCAATTATGCGCAGCTATCGCGGCGACGTGATCTAGCTTCTGAGCGACGTATGAGCACGAAGGAAATTCAACTAACAACAACAAGTGGAAAAATATCTACAAGACGTTTGAGTTATATCTGGATTGAAATCTACATTGCTCGCTATCGCAATACAAGTGACTAGTCACCATCGGAGTGCACTTTTTCGACTTTGGACTACAGTCAGATGCCTGCCGGAGTTCGACAGTGTCATTGTCCAAAAGAAATGCTTGACTGGATGCCCATGGTAGTCTAATAGCAGAAAAAGAGATAAATAGTTTCTGACAGATGTATCTCTTTGTGTGAGAAATAAAAACGACGGAGGAGAGAAAAGCGATTAGCTGCAGCGAGAACAAGCAAGAATATACGGAGAAGTGGCAGATTCGTTGGCACTTTCGAGATCAGTGCAAGAGCTTGTAGATTTTAGCGTAAAAACTTTTACTAGAGAAAAAAACAGTTCAAAACGAAACAAAACGAAATTTCGTTTCAAAATATTTTGAAATTTTTTTCATTGTCACTCATCTGTGTCATCGTTCTTCGAAAATTCATTTATGGACGCTCGATGTGTTCAACGCGGTTTGTTCAAAGCATGTTCGTCACCCCGGATGAGCCCAACCTTTCACGGTTTGGAACAACAGTGTTACCCACGGTCGACCATAAACCCTCACTTGTGGTGGAAGTTGCTGGCACAGCCAACGAAATGCGCGCTAGCTTTGCCACAGTTTGAAAATGAGTCTTATTGACTTTTTACCACTTCAATGGGTATTCGTTTGTTTGTATCCACTCTGCTTTTTAAAACTGTTGCAGTTCATTGTCAAAATTGCATGCTAGTGCCTTTTCGCCAACATTTCTTTCTTTTTTTTCTTTTCTAAACATTCCCACTCAGTAGGGCCTGTAGTGACTGTCTCCTTGACCTCCGCTTCTTGAACTTCGGCGTCTTCGTCTGAATGCAGGCGTCCTTGAACTTTGTGATGTAATTCTAAAAGCGTTCGTCTCACTCGCTCGCTAACCTCTTTGTCAAGTGAAGTTAATTAAAATCCCTGGTAGACGGCAGTGGCAGCTTGAGATCATTTTTCTTTCTTTGCTTTCATTTCGATTGCCGTACTGGTAGAAGTCTAAGTTTGACTGCAGCGTGACACCAAATTCAACCAACTTTTCTTGCAGTAGCCTACTACCAAAGGCTCCTCTGATCTATCTCTCTGCTTTTTGTATTGTCGGCGTTCTTGCAGATGGGGTAAGATAAAATTGGTCACTCATAATTTTTGTCAGTTGTACGATTGGCTTGAAAATCTCAATGCACTGATCTGCAATCGTCCATTGTGCTCCACTTCGTGAGGCCTTATCCCCGCCATCAACACTTATCAACATAAATGGCGCGCTTCAATTCTTGCAGGCGTGCTTTTTGATGTAAGTACGAATTCAAACAAGTGGAAACGTACTAAATCACATTCAATGACTCCATCTGCAAAGTTTCACAAGCCTTCTTTAATTTTTCTTTTGCTACTCCCCGCGTTTGATATATAAGCAACGATGTAAGTTCCGCTCTGAAATGCTGCATGTAAGGGGAGAGCAGGCATAGTTGGCGCACTCTAATCTTTACGACACAGAAACTAACTAATCATGAACGCTCTTGCTCATTGACAGGACATGTTAGTTTTTCTGATATTAAAAAAGGGAGGAAGCGACGGTAGACAAAACAAGTGAATAACAAGAGCAAATTAGCAGACAGTGACACTGTTTCGACCTATCAGGTCTCTTCAGTGCAGTTGGTGACCGACAAGAAGTCTTGTCGGTCACCAACTGCACTGAAGAGACCTGATAGGTCGAAACAGTGTCACTGTCTGCAGTTTTGCTATGTGCATCGCTAGCCTCTTGCATTACTATACATGTAAGAGCAAATTAGTTTTTGCTAACATTTAGCAATTTTTTCATGGGTGAGTTTTTATATTTTTAGAGCTTCATTGGCTATGTCATGTGAAACAGATGGCTTGTAGTTAGACCACAACCTAAAGTAAATTGTGTAAAAGAACAATGAGATTATTTTTTAATCAAAAACAAAACCAGCCTCCATTTCGCAGTTATTAGGCGGTGTTGACCAGTTGGCGCATCAACATGCAAGTATATTGGCTCAGTGTGCCAACTGACTCTCATTATGAAGTTTATAGAATTAATCAAACTTGGTCTCAAACTCTTTCAAAGTCAAAGTGATTGTCTTTGTTTCAGATAGGAAAGTTATCTGATTTTTTTAGTGAGTTAACGTTTGTTTAGCGACAAGAAGAAAAGATAGAAAAACTAGAGAAGAAGTGCCTTCACAAGTTTATATACGTGCTGCTAAGGCTCATGCAAAAGATTGCCCAAACTCCAGGCCGCAAAAGAGATTCTGGAATCTACTTTCTGGCGTTATCTCAAAAAATTGGCAAATGATTAAATGGCTCGTATGGGATATGCGCAGCATAGAGAAGTGTTTAATAATGAAATGGAAAATGATCTAACCCAAAGTTGTATAAATCTGGCGAGAGTGCACCATGGGCTGTCATCAGAAAAGAAAAAGCAATTAGCTTTTGAATTTGCGCTTCGTAACAACTTAAAGATGCCACAAAGCTGGTTGGAAAACAGAAAAGCTGGCCGACAAAAGCTTATCCGACCTATCTACTTTTACTACCAAGCTACTTTATCCGACGACGCAATTTGTTTCTTAGAACGTCTGAGGCCACGTCTTTGGGAAGGTCAATATCATTTAACCCTTCAGCCTTTAAGTTTTTTTAAATAATCTTATTAAGCTTATAGATCGGTTTAATTTTGCTCCGGAAGCTATTTATAACATTGATGAAACCGGTTGTACCACGGAACAAAAACCTACTCGACTAGTGGCGTCAAAAGGTGTGAAGCGAGTGGGCTTATCAAGGTCGGCAGAAAGAGGCACTTTTACTACAATGATTGAAGGAATCAATGCCTTGGTAAATGTGATTCTTCCTTACTTTATCTTTCCAAGAATCCATTTTAAAAGCTTATCGCAGATGGTGCTCCTCCAAGGTCGGCAGAAAATGCTCAGCCAAGCGTGTATTCAAACAAAGACATTTTTTGCATTGCTTCAAACACTTTGTCAAACACGCAAAATGTTCGATAAATAATCCTGTAATGCTTATGATGGACAATCAGAGTTCTCATATATCCTTTGCTGGGGCCGATTTTGCAAAAGAAAATTGACTGTGGCCTGTCACTTTTTATCTGCACACATCTCATAAACTTCAACCACTTGACCAAACTGTTCTTGGGCCTTTTAAGTGCTTCTATAGAAACGCACTTGCCAACTGGATGCGCGAACACCCTAACGCTGTGTTTTCCATCTACAGCCTTGTTGCTATCGCCAAAACAGCTTTCGACCTTGCTTTTACGCGAAACAATATTTTATCTGGTATATCATCATTGAATACACCTTTCGAATTCTGACATATTTACGAAGGAAGGTTTTGCTGCTTGTGAAGTCTCCGATAGACCGCTCAATTCAACTACTGACGACAGTACAATTTGATATTGCTGAAGGTCAAAATTCAGACCTATTGTTTCTGCCAACAAATGTGCGAAGTTCTGAAGAACCTAACGACATTAGTGTGACATCTGTTCAAAACAGTCGTGAAACCAATGGTGATGTAGTGGTAAATATAGAACCTAATTTCAATGATGATATACTTACGGCGACAAAATATGTTTCTTCGCATAACTTGATTCCAATTCCCAAAGCAACAGTGAGAGGCAAAACTCAAAGAAAGGAAGAAAAGGATAATCTCTCATTGTAAAAGTCACATTTGTGAAATTGTGATTTCAGAAAGAGCAAGAAAAAAAACATAAACATAAAGGTCAAAAATTGAAAAACAACCAAAAAAAAACAAAAGGCTCAATCAAATAGATCAAGGCGTAAGAAAAAAAAGTTGTGAAAATATCAAATTTGTCTGATGAAATTCCTGCGATTTATATTAATTCGTACTTGAAATTGGATGAGAACTTTTCGGAGATTGAATGGTTTTGCGAGATTTGTGGCAATTCTTTGGCAAATACTAAGTCTATAGAGAATTGGGACCAGTGCAGTTGTCCAGGATGTAACTATTGCAGTCTTGGAAGATCAAACTTAAATTTCGAGAACTCTTGCACAAAGTAGGCTCATTTTGTTCATGCACACACCTCAAAACTGTACCTTTGTCTGAAGTGTAGCTTACATAAATTCAAGTTGTTTTGTTGCCTCAGCATGAGCAAGTGTTGTTATCTTTTTCGTTTGTTAAACAGTTCTTAAATATAATAATTAAAAGATCTAAATTACCTCATCCCTCTTAGGCTATATTTGCTTTTTGAACCAACCTATCACAAAGTCTATACTTGAGTTGTAAATTGGGCGACTACTTTTAAGTGTTTTTATGATTTACACAAATTTGAATCCATCGTTTATGATTGTATAAGCTTGTTGAATGTAAAGTCTGTACTCAAGTCATAGGAAGCAAACCGGCGCGTTGGTGAGTGGCAAAAGCGCTCGCTTCGCGGTCGACCGACTTGATTCGATTTCCATGTCGAGGCAACTGGCAACTTTAAAAAATGTTTACGCAAGCTTTTCTCTTGAAGTTCAACATGAAAAAGATGATGCGAAAAAAACGGCAATTTCAAGTGTTGTGTCCTTTAAAAAAGCTCTTAACGGGATTTTTCCCTTGTTCTATGGCAGACTGGAGGGGTACCTTCGCGGTGGCCCAATGTAACTAAACAAGCGAACAGAGCACGAGCTTATGTGTGTGAATGAAGCTAGCAAATATTTATTTAGCGGTTTCACGCATAGTCTACCACTATGAACAACCAAGCATACGGTAATTTATTAAGAGCCCCACCATTAAACAGAATGCGTCAACTTATCTTAATGAGTAGGTTAGTTGGGGCATTTTTTCGGAAATTTTCAAAGGCATAAATCAACTGTCATGTTTGATCACAAAACGCTGAAATTGCCTCCCAAAGCAGCGATATGAAATGATTTTCCATCAGTAAAAATTTGGCAGCAATTGATAAAGCAATAAACTAATTTTCGAAGAATAAGTAAAAAAGCTCTTAGAGTAATGTAAGAGGCCAGCGATGCACTTAGCAAACTTAAGACAGTGACTGCGTTTCGACCTATCAGATCTCTTCAGTGCAGTTAATCTAAGCTATGCTTTATTAAAAGCCTCTAGCTTCTGGTCGGTCACCAACTGCACTGAAGAAACGTAATAGGTCGAAACACTGTCAGCTGTCTGCAGTTTGAAAAGTAGAGCTACTTTTCGCCTTTTTTCAGTAGCAATCTTAGGGTTGTTCCAAACAAAAATATTTAGAAATTTCATTTCATTTCCTTCAAACAAAATTTTGTTCCTCGTAGGCTATAACGCTATTCAATACCCAACCTTGCCCTTCAGTCCTTCGTACCTCTTGATAGTAGCATAAAATTTCTACTAGAGAGAGTCCATCATTCGGAGCCTTTGAAGAACAAGACGCGAGGTCAATGCCACGCGCTTCAAATATTATTATCGCGCTGTCTACGGTCTGAAAATTCTCTTGTCTTTCGTTTTCGTTTCGAGCGTTTAGCGAAACGAAATTGCTTGGATTTCGAAACGAAACGAAATTCTTAACGAAGGAAGTTGAATCGAAACGAAACCAAACAAAGAAATTTTGCGCTAAAACGAAGCGAAATGTTTACTACGAGTAACAAACGTTACAGTTACTTTTAAATCTTTTAACGTCATAGGTTACGTTTGCTAAGTAAAAACAACGGCGAGTAAGTACGATAACGATTTCGTAATGAAAATGTTACAAGTGTACTCTTCCTACAGAAGAGAATACAACGGCGAACTGAATCACAAAACAAGAAAGCCAAAGAATACACAACCCTTAATATCTATTTAAAAAGGCCAACAATTCAAAATTTTGATCCGTGAGACCAGAATGCTTTGCTTTTGAAACTTTTTTGCGGAGATAAAAAGCCTTTCAACATCGGCGCTGGGTGGCAGTGCAGAGCTGTATTTCACAAAAACATCTTTGAGATTTTTTGAGAGGAAAAAGTTTGCTGTGCAGAGGTGCATTTTCCCGGCGAGTGTTCAGAAATTTGTTGACGACCTCTTTGTAACATTCCTTTTCTGAGAGACAATTTAAATAAAGTCAAAAGTTCAGCGTCATTGCTGTCGGGAAAATCGAAGCTGGAGTTGCTGCTGCTTGATTTTGATAAGCAGAGATCGCTTTCGTCACCCACAAAAACTACTTTCTTTATAATTATTTTTTTTGCCACCTCGATATCAAAGCCAAATTCATTTTCTTCGAACCATGCCAACCAAAATTGTTTGAAATGTAGATGCAGTGCAGAGCTTGGAAGATGATCCAAATAACCAAAACACTGCTGAAATCTGGTGTTGATATCGCTGGTCAGTGCACGTGCAAGGAGGAAGGTTTATATTGACTCTATGATGAGTTGTACTGCTATTATATGTAATACATCTCATCCTAATTTCCTACACCTTCAACTATCATTGAGATAAAATCAGTTGCCCACCATACAGAACCAAGCAACACTTTTCGTTAGTTGTAATTTTTTCAGTTCTCTAGATGTCTCGATGTTAAAAAGTATGTCCTTCTACCGTGAGGTTCGTGTCACACGAAGAGGCTGATGAATTTCACTAAGCTCTTTCGTCAACCATGCGTACTTGTAATGTTATTCCGCTTAGCCAGCAAATTAGTTCTCAGAACAAAGAGCGATTTGTTTAAATCTGTTTGAAAGGAACTTTTAAACTACGAGTGGTTATGGTTTCATTGCTTTTATAAATATCACCAAGCAATACGATTTGAATAAAATATTAAAGCACACAGCAACATAGTAACGAGTAACTTTTGAAAATCGCCAATAAAGTAATGACGTCTCCGCTTTTGTTACTTCTCGGCAAATATAACGGCGTTAACATCGTCATCACTCAAAAAGTAACAAGTTACAGTTACAGTACAATTGCAACCCGTTTACTAGTTAAATGAAACAGAAAAAAGAAAAAGTTTACATTAAACAGGTAAATGAAAAAAAAAAAAAGAAACAGAAAAAATGAAAAAAAAGAAACAGAAAAATGAAAAAGTTTACATTCAACAGGTATAGACCTGTTTAATGTAAACTTTTTCATTTTTCTGTAATTTAATGTTTTAGTGTGATTTGACGGGATGCAGTAATTTTATTTTATAATATGATTTTCTGTGTTTCCTTGAGTGCAGATTTAGTGTTGCTTGCTACAAGAGTCGTCATGTTGGTGATGTGACTTTTAAATTCCAGTTTCCATTTCAAGAAAAAATGTCTAGAAGAATTGAGAGCTAAGAGAAAACCAAAATAAAGTGCCATCCGTTGGTAACTTCAAGGCGGATCAGAACACAAGTTGCTCTAGTCTAGTCAAACTGTGACTGAAGGAAAAACGTAACGTTTTCTTAAAATATTCTACACTCGGATAAGGTAACACCTCAATACCATACTTCATTGCATTTGGCTTGGCCTAACGCAATTAGTTTAATCTAAACTTCTCACGGTCTTTTAAATAAATTATTTGAACCTTGAACCTTTATACCTAAACAGGTAAATGCAAACCTTTTCAAAATTTTCCTACTCATAGCTACGCCAAAGTTTGGAGGATAGGTGCCCAACCATTAAAGTAACTTTTTTCGCTTGTCTTTTATGTGGTTACCGCTTGATGAGTGGCTGCTGAGTAGCTCCTAACGATCTAAGGCTCGTATTTTTTAAAGCAAGGTGGAATTTCCAGCACAACAATCAAAAAAGATTTTGCTTTTCATATTGGTAGAATTTCTTCTTTACACTACAAGACTACGGCGGAGACGCAACGCATTGAACAATGATTGTTCACACTCGCTTCGGAATTTCTTAGTTTCAGCATTCCTTTTGAATGGTTGAGAATGACTTTCAATTATAAAACTTTATATTGGAACAAGGAGAAAAAGAGGAATTCCAGTGAGTACTTTTCGTATGTTTGAAAGGTAAGAACACAAACTGGTAAAATTCGAATTGCACAAAAAATACTTTGCAGCGTGTTTAGATTTAAACATACGTATTGATCATTTATTTGAAATTTAAGTTCTCTCTCTAACTTAAAAGTGAAGCCTCCGATGAGAGATATTTTGATGAGCCAAAAGCTTTCACATTTGATATAAAGTGTTTTACATGTATCGTCTACCAATGTTTGATATTTTTGCTTTTACTACTTCACAGCTTGTAAATAAAATCCATTTACCGAGCAAAGTACTGCAAAATACTTTTTCCGCGTCACAATAACGAAGTCACTGTGAGGTTGAACTTGTGTCCATTCAATCCTTAAAGCCATTAAGCAACGTTTTAACCTAATCGGCCACGATGAAAACTATTCGTGATTAATTACTGTTTTTGACCTTATGATAAGTTTTGTGGTCAGATGTTTACGTTACCAGTAGTTCTAGCCGACAGGCCAGTTGAGGCGTCTATGCTAGACAGTACACTAAACAGCATGGCAAGTGTGAGTTACGATCAAGCACCGGTAGGAGCAATTTTCTCCAATTGCAAAGTTGTATGAGGCCAGACAAAAAAAAGGATGAGGACACACTAGTCGTCAGTGACGTCGCTGAAGTCCGTGGCCACTGAAGCAGTTACGGAAAGCGTCACCTCCCTGTTCCAGCAGTCACCAGTTAAAGATAAATTTTAGAGGTTATTTATGATTTGATCTAAGGGGAGGAGGAGACCGGGAAAGGATGGTCAATATAATAGACACTATAAAAAGAAAACTTTGAAACAAAAAATCACCTCATTAGTGTCCAAAAATTTGAATTAATTAGGCCTGCATATGACGCTTGATATTAAAAGAAGTGTTTATTCTAATAATCTAAATATTTCTTTCGATGTTAAGCGCTAATAATCAAATTTTTGGTTTGTCTTGACTTAATGTACCGTATTCGGCCCACCTCATTTAGGAGCATCTCTGAGCAAGAAAAATAAAGAGCGATGGCCCCCCCCAAATGATGTTACTGGTGCAAAAAATGTAAAAAATGATTTTTGAGAGATCGGTCCCCAAAAGAGAAAAAAGTCTTCAACTTTGTTTCCAGAGCGAAATGGTTCAAATAGTCGCGATGAAAGAAAAGGTCTCCAAGCTTGTTTCGAGACTATAATGGGCATAATGACAGCTTTGCAAAAGCTAGTCTCCAAACACAAAGGTCTTCACGTTGGCATAGGACAGGGGTGGCAATAACACACTTGGTGCACAAAAGAGCCAAAATCACGAGGGCCAACACAGAAAGAGTCTCTGCGAAATTCTTAAGTTTAAACTGACAACATTTTTCCACCAAATGAGTGGATGATCTATTTTTGGAGATTATCATTTTCAAACCCCAAAATTATGCAGGTGCATCCTTCTACCTGCCACATAACTTAACGTGTCGCACTGCAAGTTACACAATCCCACACCACATCACTGCTCACAAAAACAACACGAATCAAAAAAGCGGCATTTAAAGACCCAAAAACAAACCCCTAAGTACGCTCGCCCTTCTCCTCAAATTGATTTCTTTACATGCTCAATGTGCTATGAGTCCAAAGTCGTAATATCTCTTCAGTTAACTTAAGGAAAGAGTAAGTCATAAAAACATCCTTATACCTAAAAATACAGCCGAGCGGCTTGTATTTATGCCTATATACTTACGAGTCTTCAGCTTTGCCACCACAGTAGCCTACATCTTTGCTGCAAACACTGCAATCAAGAAGAGAAACCGCTCTAAGCTGCCTTTCGCAAAGGCACAACACAAAAATTATGAACTTATAGTCTCGCCATTGCATGCGAGCGACTTGTCTTGCCAAGCTCATTCTTTATAACGACTAAATTTGACAGCTTTTGAAAATGAGTAATCTCATGCAAAGCGGTTTCTAAGCCATGAAAAAGTGGTGAGATACATCTTGCATAAGTGTTAACAGTTTGAAAATTATTTTGTTGTCGTGACTGGCACACCTAGTTGGCAAGTCTGTGATAAATTGGCGATAACAGTCTTTTTAACACGACCAAGGAAACCATGCAGAAAGTAATGAGAAGCAAATGCACCACAATCTCGCTAATTTACCCCTGGTTTGAGGTAAATGTGACTATTTTAAGCAATTACAGATTAAACGAGCGCCACTCCTCAAAGTTAACAACTAATCAATTAAATTGATAGGTCAAGGTTCTGAAATGTAAATAAACTGCAGATAAACCACTCAAACACAAACGAATGGTTAAGACTAGACATTAACTACGGTTTTTACAAGCTGACACAAATGGTCTGTAACTCTTACTACCGTACAGTCCCCGGTTTCTCTCATAATAACATGAGTGCAATTAATGTTAATATCGTGTTTTTTCAACTTCAAAGAATAATTGCATTTAGAAAAAAAAATCATCGTAGAATGCCTCAGGCATAAGGTTATATACCAAATATGGTTGTTTGATGCGTGGGGGACATGTTAAAAAAATTTAATTCTGTTACAGTGGACGCCGCTTAATGTAATCACGGATAATGTTATCAATCGGTTAATATTATCGGAATTCCTGATCACCGCCCGAACGTACAATATACATTACAAATATGCTGCTTATTGTAATCAGTACATCGGTTATTGTTATCAATATTTTCCCAAACGTAGGGACTAATATTGTTAACTTCCAGCATAAATGCCCAGCTCTGATGATTAGCGGCCTGAGAAAGCTATAAATATCGAAACAGGAACTGTCGGAACGATGCCCCCATCCCTCGGAAGGAGCCGGGTAAACAACATGAAAGAGCAAATGAACTGGGTCATAATTTCGCGGCAATATCGTGTTACGTGTTACGGCCTGGAGTGCAAAATAAATCTTCTGAATTTGAACTGCATTATGAATATGAGTCCTTTATAAATGATTAGCTGCGAAAAGACATGAAGCAGACAAAGCTAGACGATTTCCTAAATAAATAATGTATTGTACTATGTCTATTGTAAGTTTTATTGTTTATTAAATATTTCATTTATTTAATTTTATTTTTGCGACACCTAATGAACGATAAAATGGCAATTTTCATTTTTTCGGTTAATGTTATCAATCGGTTATTGTTATCATTTTTGGTGTTAACAAAAGTGATCACATTAAGCGGCGTCCACTGTACTTTATAACATTAATCTGTTTTATTGCGTCATAATTTGAGTAAATGGTTCATATTTTTGGTTCTGTGATTAAACAAACACGCCATACAAGAAATTAGAAACGCAAACAACTTGTTGAGTACGCTGACATGATAATTACGAAACTAGGCTCGTTACTTACGTTATCAAAATTACGTTTTTGAAATTATTCACCCTAGTAATTGTTATCGTTTTTAGTGGATTATGAAAGTAATTGAAATTTATTGAAGGGCAAGCGACTCAGCTTGAGTGGACTGCAGAGAATAACCCTATTTTGACCTGTAAGACCTCATCACTGTCACTGATTTAATGATTTAATGTGACCATTTGCTTTTTTTAGAAGAAGCTATTTCGTAAATTGACAAAATCTTTTTCGCTTGATTGGGAGTCCAACCCATTTCTATAGATCGATCTTCCGCCAACAAAGTGCTTACGTAATTATCATCTAATAACGGTTTAGCGCGAAACCACTTAAAATCGTAGAACGTATCTAATAACAGTCTTCGTTTTTGCAAAATTATGATTCATCAAAAGAACTTCGTTAATACTGATTTCGCCACCGTAATTATCATGATGATTAGATCAATATGGAAGGGAACAACGAAAAAACAACCGAAGATGAAATATATAGAACGAGAATCGATGAAATGTGCTTAGTTACAGTTTGAGGGTAAATTGAAATGTATGCTTAGTTCTCAATTCGTTGAAATATCTTCCCGGTTATGCATATATATAGGAGTTATACATACAGGAGATTTGAGATCTACGAGTTTGAGTTACCAAACCAATAATTTTATTTTCATTTTATTTATTTCAATACTGCCATGTTAAATAGGAGAACTCAAAAGCAGTAAAGATAATGAGCAAGAAAAGCAATGGACGACCGAACGGTTTGTGAAAAAATAATATAATTTGTTACCTTATTTATGTAATTTTACACTAATTCAATAGTAGAATCTCAGACTGACTTCAATTGTTTGGGAATTAAAACATGTTATAACTAATTTGTTGTTGCAGACATAATTAAAGTACAACAAAAATATTTATTGGTATTAATACAAAATGTACTCGAGAAAATTTGTTCTACTGGTAGTATTTATGTTTGTCACTGAAGCATTTTGTTCATACTACATTCAAACAGTGGCAAGTAATGAAGGTTATAACGGAGTCATGCGACGACTGGTTGCTAAATACATGTCCAACAATCAGTAAGTCAAAGTTAAAAGTATTTTATTGTTTAAATGGTGATTTCATAATGCATCAAATGCATCTAATGCATGCATCTGTTTGATTATCATGACCAAATTCATTATATCAATAAAATTATTATCAATCAATAGGTAGCAGCTCGAAGTGCGGTTCTAAATGCGAAAGCAGCTCCATCCTCTTTTAGTTTGATCCATAAATTTTCTTTGCCATTTATTTATTGAAAAAATCTATAATTTTAGCCATCGATTTCACACATTCTGTTGTTTCCCGTCTACTTTTACTATATTGCAGTAGATAACCTACCGATCAAATACAATAGAAAATTGGGGAGATTGGAATTTTTACTCGTGATGATGATGTTGTCCCTGTTACAAGCTCGAAATTTAGGAGATGATCGCGGCTTTTAGTGCCCCTTTCCAGAGAAGGTTCCTGAATTGTAGAAATTATTTAACTTGAGATATAGCTAAACGTACCACCAGAATCACTATTCGCGATTTCTGGGGCTTTCCAATAATTGCAATCAATTTGAAAGAACGGAAAATTGCTACTCTCCGCACTTAATGAACTTCGGTCACCATAGCAGTAAACTTACACCAATTGATTTTGCACCTAACGAGAGTGTGATAGAATCGAACCCACTTTCCTCAAATTACTAGGCAAGAGTTTAATAAAAATCACGTTCAAGATGCTGATTATTACGTTGATAGTTTGACGATACTGTGTCATGAGTCAAGCAATTAGTGGTTGCCCCTACCACATGATCATTTCAGAATTTCGGGCCACCACACCTTCTTCCTCTACCCTCGCTAATAACGTGAATTAACATTCCATTCATTTATTAAAACTTTGCTTTACGCTAGAGACTGCATGACTGTCGAACTAAAGTTTGCTGACCATTGGAAACCCGTGAGAAATTTGGAAGAGATTCAATACAATTTTTACTTTTTGAATTATAGACTAAATTTAGGGGAATCCATCACACGTAAATCTCTGTAAAACATCATCAACATCACAAAAGGAGAAAAATAATTACGAAAACTTAACTACAGCTTAGCCACGTAAACAAAACAATACTAAACAACATAGCAAAAAAATTTCTTTCCCCCTTTTAATTTCTCTTATACGATACAAATGGCGTCCATCGTAATTTCAAACAAGTAAAAGGGGCCCGCCAGACCTAAACTTTGATGACCATGGCGCTAAAGATGTGAAGTAATATCAAGAGAAATTTCGAGGGCCGGAGCAAGCCCAAGGAAGGCCGGGGCGCTCTTCCACTAAAGTGGACTCCAATAGCAAGTGTGAGTCTAATTTTTTTGAAATGCGGCGTCCTTTTTTTGTCACTGTCTCGTGCAAATGCATTACGTGTGCCTTTTTATGGGTGGCTCAACGATAAGTTTGGGAATCTGAACCGGCCAGTTTTCTCGCCCTGCGTAACACATTGTTAATATCATTGGAGGCACATACTGTTATCAAATTTTTGTATTTTCAGCTCAATGGGCTGGGGACGATTATTTTGTTATTTCCTTCGCCGATATAACAGTTCTATCAAGTGCTGAAATGATACCGGTACGTAGTGATTGAATTTAGTTTATATATTCTTTTATATTTTAAACTATATATTTTTGATGTTTTTTATGTCAACACAGCATGAAACAATATATAACTAACTTAATTTAAATCAAAAATGTCTCCGATTGATCTTTGGAACGTCTTAATGAACGTTGCAAATTGTCTAGATGTTTGGTTAACGCAAACTATACTTTTCTTTATATTCACTGTATTGATTCATGTATTACTTTTCCATTAGGTAATTGGAACCTCCTGTCATATCCGTTACGCTGCTCCCCCCCCCCCCTCTCCCATTTGTGAAGCAGTACGAGAAATTAATTTAAATCGGACGAGCACCTCCAGTGTCTTAACTAATCAAAGCGATACATCATTGTTACGTATAATTAATTTGTGTTTGTATGAACTTTATTGACGTTTTTTCAAATTACAATAATACATTTTACGAATTGTCGATCAAAGTTTTTCGCAAAACCGAACAAATCTACAAAACGGAAAAAATAAACAAAAGCATAGACGTCAAATCTAATGTGCCGTAAAAATAATCTTAAACAAGGAGCATGAAAATTAACTTTCTTTACTAATCTGAGTCGAAATATGATGGCCAGTAAACTAGTGAACATTTTATTTAAAAAGGTTCATACTTAAAGCATCATCAGTTATAATTAAAATGCCACTTTTATAACTGATGATGCTTTAGGTATAAAGCGAAACGTTTTTAAATAAAACGCTTATTAGTTTACTGGCAATCATATTTCTACTCAGAACCTTAAACAACTTTGCGCATTAATCGTGCATGATGACGTCGTGGTGACGTCGAGATAATGATTAATTCAAGAAAGCAAGTTATTTAGAAGTTGAAGCAGTTAAAGCATAGGTGGAGAGCAATGGGGTATTTTTTATATTCAACCACAAATCGCCCATTTGTTTGGTTGAATAGAATTATTTAAATTAATTTATCAGAAGATGTATATTAAGCGCCGGATTGCTTTATTTATTTTGTTATATACCGACAGTAAAGTCAAGGATCGGACCCATATAATAGGTAAATCTTTCCTATTTCAAAGATTTATACTTTCGTGGCACTAGGAGGATCGAAGTGACATTCGTCCAATAATCAAGCTGTAGTTTGATTTTTAGAACTGCTAGTCCATTTGCATTATAATATTAACGATGTTGTGAACGGAAAGAGTTGAAAGCTCAGTTTCTCCCTATTCCAAAATTTTCACTTCATCTTGTCTCTCTTTGGAGCAAGGATCTCCACAAATTGCCTTCTGAATCTTCTTCGAAAAAGAACCTTTATCCCCAACTAAACCATTTCCTCCAGTAATGATCTACAATGACGTAAAAATTAGAATTTTTTTGGCAACACAAAAGAAAAAGTTACTCAAAAATACGTGTCAAAACAGGAATTGGCTACAAACACTGAGAAAGAAAACTTTCCACAAACAATATTTGAATATTAGAAGTTACAGTATTTGAACCAGTGCACTGGTTGTTGCGTTTGAATGACAGCTATTTAATCCTAGGCTTGCTTATAAATTTGCACAGAAAACAATCGAAATTCTTGCTAGAAGTTTTGTAGTTTTATCGTAAGCCTATCAACAAATTAGTCGTAGAATTAAATTTGGATTTTAATCTAGAGCTTCTTCTTATGAGAAAGCAGTCGAAATTGCATCTGAATAAGAATTTTGTGCTGTTTGCCATAAACTAAGCAAGGATATAAAGAGATTTTCCCTCGTCTTAACAGAATATGCAACTGGACCATTTTGCAGCATATTACAGAAACAGCAAAACATTCATTAAACCATCAAGCAAAAAATCTGTCGATACTTTTCCTAACGCTGCGATTTGTTACCACTTTTTCATAAACAGTCAAAGCAATGATTCGAGAAGTTGTTGAACCAACCATTTTAGTAGATCCAGTAATCCTCAGTAAGGTCTTTTCATAACTAGGAGTTATCGGCTGTCCCTTTGGTTGAATGTTCAAAGCTATAATCTGAAAAAAGAAATTTTACAATACTTTATTGTGTTACATCATACGGAGTTAAATATAATTATTGAGTTGCTCACTGTTCACGCAAAGCCTCCGTAGGATCCCATGCTGCTGACTTAAAATTTTTGAAAACCTCGCAGACTCAAGCGCGAGTATACCCTTTCCTTGAGAGGCAACTTCAATGATGGACGAAGACTATTTTAAGGAGATTTTTTTTGAATAAAATTTATCTCCTGACAAGTTGCCTTAGGTGAAACAGACTGTTGAGGTGGTTTCAATTTGAATATATTTCATTTTATTAAAGAGATCATCCGTAAAAGAAGTCAGCCTAAAAATTTCAAGAAAAATAGGAGCCAAACTTTTATTTCTAGCCAATCCTTGTTTTGGTGCTCACCATTAGCCCAACTTCTTGCATTTTTGGTCAAACTTAATTGGCAATTGAACATTTAAACATCTGAGCAATACCTACATAAAGATATATGGTGGGCTTTTAGACGAAGAACAATTTAAGTTTGATCAAGGACCGCAAAAATGTAATCTGGGCGATTTATTTGTAGTTTTTGCAAAACTGATAACAACTTCGGTATTAGAACACTTACACACTTAGAGAAAATTGAGTTTAATTCTTTTGTTGGTAAGGATTGATTTTGTAAGAAAGTAACAATAGGACCGAAAAGTTAAAAAAAATGTAAATAGCTTAAAAAATAAATTTTGCAATTTTCATGGCAAAGGGCTGAATCACATCTCATCCATTATTAACGGTCGGTGGATTGTAACAAACCTTTACTCCATGGTCACGTAATTGCCTTGCAGGTATGCTTGCCAAATAAGGTTCATTTCTGAACTCGTTTCCATATGTTACTAGAATCAACACATCTCTGTATGAGCCTCGATCGCCTTTAGAAGGGATAAAAGAAGTGCTTTGCGCGTGTTTTATCGCGTACTCAATGGAGACTCCTGAAAGATTACAAAGATGAATTATAGTATAGTTTTGAAAAAAGCTGTTTGAGCCATAAGCTTTTCATGACGCTCTCATCAGTGGCGGTATCGCAAAGATAAATTAAGGAAATTATATCTTGTCCTACAGGCACGAGATAGAAACAAAATTACTTGCGTTGAAACTTGCTTTGGAGTTACCAGTGCTGCTGGTACAAAGCATTTCTTCGCCGTAGTACAGCAATCAAGCAAGAAATTGCCATGAAATGCCTTTTTCAAAGAAAAAATAACGTAGGCATCGCAAGATTACAACTTATTTCCAAGCGATCATTATCCACAAAAAATTACTCACAATTACAAAGAATGTCTGAATGCAAATAATTTTTTGTAAACCCGCGAAAGTTTCTTTTGAATAAAGTTGCAACCTGATTGAATCAAAACCAGTTAAAGGGAGTTAAAAGTTTCAGGAAATAATGAATACATTTAGCATATTAGTAATAATTGCTCAACTTCGTACCGTTTGCGAACGATCAGCAGTCCTTCGAAAAATTGATACTATTTTGTTAAAAAATTATCAGCAAGCGAGGCTGCTTGTTTGTTTGTTACAAAAATACGCTTGACATATGAAGGTTATCATAAGTAACTTATGAATAGAAAAAGGCATTTTGTTTTTCGTCATTTTATCCGGTACGGAATATCTGTTACGATGTGTTTCCCCTCAAATATTTATTTGCCTTGGAATATTTATGAAGAATCGCTAGGGCTTTTGTAAATCTTGTATCCTTCACATTCAGACGCATTCTATCTTGGCTTACCTGGATATGACGTAGAAGAGACGTAACGCATTTTTTCCTGAGCGTCATCAATATTTTTGAATCCATCTTTTAAATATATTTCGTTCCTGCGGTCAGGTTTACTATCGAAAGTGAAAAGGCCTATTCTAGCGTCGGTTGTCGGTTTTTTGAAAAAAGGACTGAAAGAAAAGTGTTTAATCAAAATCAGATAGTCAACTTATAAAATGAAAAGATCATTTACTGCATCATGTTAATCTGTTGTTTAAAGTAAATTGTATGACCGGTTATAGGATTAAAAAATAGAAAGCAAATTTCACGTCTTGAATTTTTACAATTGGCTTCATTGCTAATACGAAAATAATTTTAAATTGCACTTTATTGCCATATACATTTTTCTTTCAAAATATTATATTGTGTACTTTTAATAACTCGTTTAATATTGTTGTTAATAGAAGTAGAAAGTCAGTAAGAATATCGCGCCTACCTTACGGATTCAACGACTAGTCTTTTCACTCGAACCCAATCTCCTTCGTTCAAAATATTGGACTGTACGGCAAATACAAGATCAATCTTCCCGTTGGGGGGACATGGCTCTGTAAAAATTTTAATGTGAGTTGGAGTAGTATTAAAGAAGAATAGATTCTGATGTTGCAGAAGAATCTTCACTTCTAAGACGAAAGCGTTATAAAACGAAATCTTCACTTATAAAACGAGCCATGCAGTTGATAGAAGAGCTTTATGCCACTAGCAAAACAGACAAATATCTTAAGTGCAAGTTTATTAACAGTAATTCACTAATTTAAAGCTTTTTGTTTAGGTTGAATATAAGCTTTATTTATTCATAAATAATTTTTTTGGTAATTTTAGTTATATTTTTCACCCAACAAGCCAAAACAACGATACACGTAATAAGGGGATTTTCAATTTGACAAAACAAAAGAAATTTTGTAGGTGTTGGGAAAAAGTTCTTGCTTGCTACCTCAGGCTTTAACAACTGAAAAAAGTCATAACCCATGTGCTCATATAGCGTTCATCTTTCACAAACTGTTATTGCATCAATTAATGGTTACAAAACAAACATTCAATTTTGATTGCTTTTCCTGATTGGAATAGCGTTAGCAGTCACAGATGGTTGGTTTTAACAAAAAAAGTGGAGTTACTCTATTGGCATCAGATAAACGGATCTTAACGCATCATCAGAATGCATGTTTACAGTTACTGAGATGTGAAAAGCTGCTTCGGATGGAGTTCCTATTAGCAAAGTAAAAAAACGCAATTGTTGGAAAGAATAATATGAGGCCTACTTGTACTTTCCTTCTTTACTACAAGTTGAATGTGAAGGAAAGCTTTGGATGAGTTACTTTACTGAATCTTAAAATTTTGTTCCACAAATCAACGAAATCTAAATTCGAGTTCGACTCCTATAGCCTGAAAATTCACATAACAGCAATTAAATGGTAGAGTTTCTAGGGTTTTGCCATAATTATTATTACACCTACTCGCACAGCACGGAGGCTTTTTTGTCCATAAAGCGTTGATTCCGTCAGTCTTTTGACAACTAATCTCAGAAGATCCGTACATTTCCAGTCCTTTATTGCACTTGATTTGGCATAGAGTTCCCAGCTGAAATCCTTCCGTGCAAGTGTGTTTACCGTAACGGATTTTAAACGGAGTGCAAAGTGGAGTTCCAACCTTCTTATCTCCTTCATCCCTTTCAGGCTTTCGGGTTCGATAAGGATACAACGTGGGGACAACTGGATCTGCACAAAGTAAGATACATGTCTTGTCTTTAGGGCAACAGAAAACTTTTTGCGCGAACATGACGTGAAAAAACTTGTGTTCAAACCTGCTTCAAGGTTACTACTACTAGAACTGATGGCACCGTGAATTTTAGCCACACGCCTGCAACCAAGCAAGAGACTGCTAGTAAGTGCCTTTTTTAAGGGCACAACAGTAAGGCTTGAGGAAATTGCTAGTAAGTGCCTTTTTTAAGGGCATAACGGAAAGGCTTGAAAGTAAAGCAAATATAGTAGTTACAAATTAATTGGTCCTCATGCTACTTGGCACAATTAGTAAAAAGCCACCGAAAATTCCACAAAACTTTGACTATTTATAAAACAGTTAAATACAGTAATGAAAACAGCAACATTGTGCATAACAATTTTTTTATAGAACAATTTTGTTTAACTAGGTTATAATTAGCTATGCCCAGATTTATCATTTAGCTACCAACAAATTTATAGTAGTTAATAATATTGCTGCTAGTTACAACCCTAAAACTAGTTTCAAAATAAAGATCCAGCATGAAAATGAGCTTTCTTTACTGATCTGAATAGAAGTATGATAGCCAGCAAACCAGTAAACAATTTATTTCAAAACGTTTCGCTATATACTTAAAGCATCATCAGTGGTAATTAAAATGCTACCTACTAGGCTAAGTTGAATATTGTACAATTGTAACTGATGATGCTTTAAGTATAAAGCGAAACGTTTTGCAATAAAATGTTCACTAGTTTACTGGCTATCATATTTCTAATCAGAAAGATCAAGCAATTTCAGAATAAAGTTATTGTCAATACGATAATTGCTCCAGCATATTCTCACGTCATTACGAGGGTATTGACCAAAACAATATTTAATTGCACTTGCCATTACGATGCATCTGATATAACATTACTACCATTGTTACGCTGAAATAAGCTTTCACCTTGAAAGCAACTACTGTGAATTCCACTGTTGCACATATTTGAGCTGCAGCAACATCTACACGTTGATTTTGTAAAAGGAATACCATTCAAATCAGCACATTGCCTCCCTGTTCCAAGGCTATTCCCTCTATAGCCACCGACATTTTGTAAATAATTATTGTCACAAGCTAGTGGCTGCTTGCAACGTTTGGTTATGCTCAACGGTTTTCGGCGGGAGTTTTGACGGCGGATTTCTGTAGAGCAAATCCCCTGTGTAAAAGCAATAACATCAGAAAAATGAGGCACAAAACACATACCGAAAGCAGAGCTCGAAACAACTGTAGTGGAATGCCGATCACTTGCGCACTTTGGCGTAAATGGTCGTAAAGCTGGAAAAAGTTTTTAAAACAAAATTCAATGCAATGCGTTTCAAAAGTGCTCGTAAGCACGATAAGAGCGTTTGTTGGCTGGGGCTCATAAGGTATTACCCAAAAGGCTTATCTAGTAATTAATTTTGGGGAAAGGGGCTAGGAGCAACCGAAAATTCCTCTCATTTTAAGTAATCAACTCCCCCCCTACTTCTTTACTCTCTCAATAAAACCACAAGAGAAAGAGTAAAATAGCGTGTTTTTCCAGTGTTTTACTGAAAGGTGAGAAAATGATGTGTTGTATTCTACCAGTAATAGATTTTGGAAAGGGGGAAATTTTTCTTTCATATTTTTATTGACCAAACCGATACCATACATAGTTCTTTATTTAACATAATAAAGCTAACACAACAGGACTAACAAAAAAAAACGCTGAAGTTTTTCATCCCATATAATAAGAGTGTTAAAAATTTTAACGCTCTCATTAACTGAACAGGAGTGTTAAAATTAAAAAAATTTTAACAAGAAAAGAACTGAGCAAGAATGTTAATATTAAAAAAATTAAATTAAAATTTAATAAATATTTTATAATTCAATATAAAATATAATTAAACAAAACTTAACACTCTCGTTATAAGCTAAAATAATAAAGTTAACATAACAGGACTAACAAAAAAACACTGAAGTTTTTATCCCTTCGCCGGACTTCGTCAGGACAATATAGTCTGAAATTTCGACGATTAATATAAATTTCACAGAACCGAACACTTATAACGAAAGTATTAAAAATTTTAACGCTCTCATTAACTGAACAAAAGAGTAAAATTTAAAAAATTTTAACAAGAAAAGAATTGAGCAAGAATGTTAATATTAAAAAAATCAAATTAAAATTAAATAAATATTTTATAATTCAATATAAAATAAAATTAAAAAAATTTTAACTCTCTCGTTATAAGTTATGTATTTTCTAGAATAACTTATTAAATAACAGGACCACTACTTACGACATTTTGTAATTGTATACCTATTTTAACAATCTCTCTGGCTATGCGCATGTTGTTTGTCCTGGCAGAAACGCAGTCAGGCAAAAAGCAAACTAAGCCGTAATGAAACATTTGTATGATATGTAGCTGGACAAGCAAGGATTGTTGTGAAACACAAGACAGAAACACCTTTAGCCCCTCTTTCTGTAAGGGGATAACTAATTGTTTTGCAAGGAGTGGGCTATTTTTCAAAATGTTTAGAGACTTCATTTTTTGTTGAATCTCTTTGAAAATTTTGATAGCTAATGCCAAAAAGCTGTGCTTGTGAAGAAGAATAGCCAAAATGTACCAAAAAACTCAGTATATCTAGAAATTGCAGTTTAAAAAAAGCCCAGCTAACAAAATTTTGAGTGTTTTTGACCGGTAGGCTATATTTTAAGATTTTACTGGCTTCATTTTTTGGTAAATCTTTATTAAGAATTTAGATAGATGATATCAAAGTAGCATGCTTGCGAGGAAAAGTAGTCAAAATGCACCAAAGAATTAACTTTTTTTAAAAATTGCAAGTTTGCTAGGACAAGTATGACAATTGTTCGATTGAAAAAGGAACGTAATGAATGACAACCAATTTTGATCAGCCATTGTAAACCAACTATTGTTCTTAACCAATTAGAGTTACATATTACTGGAAAGCAAATTTTCTTAGCTTTCAAACAATACTATTTGTTAGTGCCTTGCCAAAGCCTTTATGTCTATGAAACTCACTTGTTCTTACTCAGCTAACCAATTTCTGTGGTGCAGGAAAAAGTTACAGTGCGGGTGTTACAGTTCAATGCTTTACTAGAAAAACAAATAGTTTGAAGATACAATTCATATATCATTGTCTAGAAGTTACCTTCAATTTGTTAAAAAAAGTTCAAAATTACTTGAGAAATGACATCAAAGCAGTTTTTAAGTAAACTGATTTTGTAAACCTTGCAATATAAATAAAAATTATTTTTTTGTGAAGATTTGAGGTAGCAACAGCAAAGGATTTGATCGTGCCAAAGAGCATTTATCACAAAACAAACGTGAAACGTGCAGAAAAAGCAAAGTAGCATAGTTAGAAGGCTTTTAATGCTGAAAAAAAGAATCTGTTGTCGCATCGTCAATTGAGATTCAATTGTTTTGTAGTTGGCTTTATCAAAAGTACCTTGTTAATATCTCCCAAAAAAGCTGTTAATCGCGTTTCTAAAATGAGTAGTTTTTGAAAAAATGAAGAAACAGACTTTACAATTAATTGTTAATAATGACGTTATGTGAGATGCTGAAGAAGTGAAATTTGTCAAAGTTGGTAAGTTAAGTACTGGTTTGCGCTTGAGTTAAAAACTACGTTCCTTGGTCAGAAAATTATCTTTAATTATGACGTTATCATGACGTCACCAACCCCTTCCCTATGACACTCACCCCGGGGTGGTGATCAGTCGTGGCAAATTTCATGGTCGTACGTGTAGTAGTTTTGGAGGAATCTGAAGATACACACACACACACACACACACACACACAAACAGAATTGCGCTTTATGGTATAGATAAAGTACTGCTTATCGTATTGGTTTGGCTGATAAAAATATATTTCATCAATATTGACCATCCGTAAGATGGCGCAAAAGTATCATCTATAATGACGTAAAAGTGAGAATTTTTGCCGATGCACGCACTTGAAGCACGCGGCGGTGTTTCATTCTTTTATTTCACCAAAAATTTGCTGATATAAAACAAACAAGAAATATTTTAAAGTTAGTTTGAAGAGCGGGAAATTGAAAGCAGATTTTGCTTGCAACGCATATGCTTATGGATAATTTTTTATCTTGAAATGTCTAGCCAATTGACAAGAACCAGAAAATCAGTTTCAAAGTGTAGAACTTGATGAGGCCAGAAATTGATATCAAATTGGAGTTCAAACTTCAAGCAACAATTTTAAAATCTGAGCTAAATTAAACCTTAATGGTGTCAGTGCTCAGGCAATAAACCATATATTGGCCGCGTAGACTAAAGCCTCTCATAATGGTGACATCAATAAATGTTGGTGTGCTCGATCTTTGCTGGGGTTACGAGCTTGTGACCTTGGAAAATGCACTTTGCAGTAATTTTCTCTGCATGTCGGATTCTCGGAAGCAGTGGATTTTCTGAAAGCAGTAGTTTGCTGAAAGCAAAACAAGCGGGATGTTGGAACTTGGAAACTTCGAACCAGGTCTGAATGACTATCCTGTGTTTAGTTCCACTTTCTTTGTCCTGCAAGTGTGGAGGAGAAAATTGCAATAAATATCAAGTAACTTGTGTAGGAATTTAGACCATTAGTGTTTACATATTTTTTGGGGGCCTGACGTTAAATTTGATAAAAAGATGAGATAACGATCTTTTCCGGTAAGAAATCCTTTCACGAATTGGGAAAACGCAATCTCTCTCAAAAACCGGGCCCCCTGAAAATTTCGATTCTCTTGCAACGCTGCTGATAAAGTGGCCAACTTTACGCTTGAACCTTTTCTTAAAGTGTTGATTATTTGTTACGTCACACACATCATGCTCTGAAATCACAAATGACGTCAGTGATTTAGCAACTACTTAAAAACTTGAATAATGGCATATAATGGGCGCAATTTGAATAAGGTTTAGCATTCGTTTTCGGCAGTTCTTCACATTCCAGCATTCAATAGAAAATGTCTAAGTACTGGTATAAATTTCTAGTGATGAAAGAAAAGTTAGATCACTGGAAAAACCTGTTGTTGGTTTACAAGAATAACAACGTTATGTCTCACTTTCCTAGTCCAGGTCAACTTCTTAAGGGAGTATTAAAGGAATTCATTGTGTTTACAGCAATACGCTTCAGGCGTGTAGGGTAATTGTTGCAGCATGGTACGCCTTCTTACCTCATTTAAAGGACACAAGCGCACACTACCTGTGCGCATACATTCAACGTGAGATGGTGCATTAGTGCATTCTACACACATTATTCGCTTTTTCTCTTTGTGCCCTGAAAAAAATTACTCGAAGTTAAAAACAAAAACTATCACAAAAATTAAGCGGTTAATAGATAGTAAGCCATTTCTCTTTTCGTGACCACAAACTACTTTGTTTTTGCTTTAGTGTTATTTTCAATCTTTCAATCACAGTATCGAGGTCGGGGCAAACTTGGTCTGGTATCCCTTCCCCACACATCCCGGTATAGGTCTCCCTTGGCTTGCACAATATAACCTGGAACATATATGGTACGTGCAAGCCTTCAGACTGTAACAACTTGTTGACCTAGGTCGTCCAGAGCAGTAAGACCTAATTTTTTCCCAAAGTGCGCAGTTTCTTTTGAGCAATAAAACTGGCTTGTTGTTTAAATGATACTCACAATATTGGAAGCACTTGTAGAAAAACATCTTGTGGGTGTGCCGCTTTCCGGCTAGACGAAGGATTATAGGATATATTTCAATGTCTGGTGGGCAGCTTCACCAAGTACTTGGAAATGAATGTTCACACAGTGACTACACGATCACGCTCAGTGGCGACTGCAGCTTTTTATGGCTACTCGGGCTCGTCACTGACAGTGTCGCAAAATATCGCAAAAACAGTAAATAAAGCACTAAAACTAGCGAGAAGACAAAAAAATAGCGACAATTTATCCAGCCATTTAAATATTGTAAAACGCCTTTATTTACACAGTTTTAAAAAAACGCGTGCTTTCATCAACTGTGCCCAATTTCAATAAAAAATTAAGCAAAAAAGTGTCTGAAACAACGCATTAAACGCTCGCATTGTTAGAGCTCGGACAACTGCAATCAAGCCCGAGTTAGATTTGATTTGAAAAAATGCTTGCAAATCGTTTTCTCTGCACAGCGAGTCTGGCTATTTTCGTTGAGCCCGAGCCAGACAAAACTTTGAGCACAAAAAGCAACTGCCACCACAAACGCTGGTGGTTTATACGATGTCCGGCTTCTTCTTTGGACTTAATATAAATTAAGTTAAAAAGTTTTAAACTTGTTTTGCAGAATTTAGATTTAACAAAGTCTTCCCTCATTTCGTAACTCAGGCTCAGCTCGAGTAGCCCGAGTGCCGGAGTCGCCTCTGTTCACGCTATATAAATAACTTATCGGTTTGATCAAGGTGTGAAATTACTGGATATTCCTAGGGTTGTTTTTCCCTCAATCTTATGAAGAGAAAAAGCTAGTCTACAAATGTATGCTTACAAAACATTGTTTCTAGCTTATTCATGTCGGATTAACTTTTCAATTAAATATAAAAGAAAAAGAAAAAATGCCCATATTTAGTTTGAAAGTGAAAAATCCAATAACTTTTGAAATCATATAATCTTTTTATACTTGAATTTTCGCCAGCTTCATTGACATCCGATAAAACACTTCATTATTCCACATCAATTTATTTGCATCCAAAATATGATTATTTGACTTAAACATTAAAAAGTTGAAGTAAACCAACACTAATCACTGCCAAGCGGTAACGTTGGGACGCCTACTGTATTCTTTTATGACATAAGAAACACCGAACGTCATCTTAACCTGTTAAGCGTCACCAACGAGATATCTCGTTTATGGTCATCTGCTTGGAAATGTCATCAACGAGATATCTCGTTTTTGGTTGTAGACTTCTACAATAAGCTGTCATACACGAAATATCTCGTTTCTCTCGTACAATGCCAGAAAGGAAAAAGGGCAAATCTGTATGGAAGGCGGTAAGGTCAACTGTGGTCAATTTTGGTGTGATAAAAACATGCTATACACGTGTTGGCCTAATAAAGCTTCTGTTTCCAGTTAGACTGCCAATCAGTGTCTACGCCAAGCTTCTGAAAGTGGGGTGGGGGGTAGCATTTATTTGGTTTGAGCTAATAGGGTATAAATATAGGGTAATGATAACATATATTATAGTTACAAGTGGGTAGGCTTGACATTAGAATGAGGGCTCAGCCCCCCCCCCCCCCCTATTACAAGAAGGTTTTTCGTCACATGTTAGATATGACACTTCTCAATTCCTACATTGCGTATAAAGCATTAGGTGGAAAAACTACAAGACGCGACTTTATTTTGACACTGAGTGAAAAACTGATATCAAAATATGCTGACGAAATACCCGCTAGTGTGCGTAGGCCTCCCCGACTGTCAGTGAAGCCATTGCGGCTAATTGGAAGGCATTTCCCTGAGTATTGTCCTCCTACCGCAAAAAAGGAAAGACCGACCAGAGTTTGCGTGCAGTGTCGGAAAAGACAGATAAGAAAGGAAAGCTCATATTGGTGCAAAGACTGCCAGGTTGGCTTATGTGCTGCACCCTGTTTCAAATATTGGCACACAAAAGAATAAAGGCAAAATTTTATGAAAGAAAGACAGTATGAACTAGTTGTGCAACGTATAAGTGAACTTTTGAATGCTTATTAAGCTCAAGATTTCTACTTAAAATTTTGATAATAAATATTTTCATTAATTTAGTGTAATTTTAACGTTAAGCAAGAAAAGCAGCACGATCTAATCATCTGTGAAATGAACAAACGATATTGAAAGCGTATAATCGAGTGTATGCGCGATGAAAGAAAAACTGACAATAAAGGTGACGCTACGAAAGCGACACGGTTACGCAAGCGTGACGCTTAACAGGTTAATTACGCGTTATAATTAAATATTTGTGATTTTATTGAAATTTGGATGTCTGCTGTGTAGTCAACGATACACCACGAAACTTGGCCAATGCTCAATCTATTGACCGATTTTGCGGCAATCCGAGCAAGTTTGCAGCAAAGCTAATGAGGCAACAGCTGTTTTTAAACTAAAAGTTGACATGTTTTCGAAATTTACAATTCAACCACGTGATGCAAGCATTTTAAGAAAGCAAAAGCTTTATTTAAGAGGCAAAGATTTTTTAAATTGTGGGATAATAACTTAGTCAAATAACTGGGAAAACAATGATAATGGCAGCAGTGATTTAATGGTCGTGAGTTCAAGCCTCATGATGAACGTTCTGAGTTCCTGTTGCGAAAGACACTTAATGATGATATCCTCCGCTGGGCAGATAATAACACAAACTAAATGTATTGATAGCCATACCAATCAATTCTAACGGACTATAAAAACTCGAAAGCTGCGAAGCGGATTTAAAAAATCATTTGAGACTTGGAGCCACAGTCATTGACTTGGGTGTCTAAACTCTAGGTGATAAAAATGCAATATCTGCAACATCATTTAGAAAAAGGTTTTTGAGCAAATAAAATGACGGCAAAAAATGGGAACTGCTGAATATATATAAGTAAGATTTTGTATTTTGTGATAGATTTGAACCGGCGGAAGTAAATAAACTTTTGACGAATAAATAATCGTTTCGATCAGAGTTTTTCATTCCTCGTTTGTAAATAAAGCAAACCCTGTTGATTTATGCTTGTACGATAAACTTACGATCAACTAACTTCAACAACAGATCTTTAAATTCCCTTAGAGCAAAAAAAATTGCAACATTTTGAGAAAAAGAGCTTGAAAATTTCTGACCAAAGATCAAAGGAATTGTTAGAGGCAGAAAAAGTTGTATCGGCTGCAGCTCTCAAGATACCCCCTTACTTTTCTATCTACGTAACTGAGAAGATCCATGCCACCGCTAAATGCAGGTGAACTTTCAGAAACTTTTTTCTAAGATGTTTGATCACACTTTCCAACGACTTTTGTTTGGATTTTTTCCGTGCACAACTGCGGTCAAGTCGGTTTAGGAGCAATTATTCTCGAAGAAACGTCGTCGTCACAATGCAAGTAGCCCCGTTTACTTCGAACATCGAGAAATCAATCAAACTGCATCTCGAATAAATGAGTTTGTTTTTTGTTCTGCTAATTACAAACGTGATGCAAAAACATGAAATTAAATATTTTTTGCATCCGATGGCACAAAATACTTTATTCTAAAATCGATATTTTTTTTATTTCAAACGTGAAGTTTTATTACATGTATGGGCGTATTTTGAAATAAGTTAATGATTTATTTAATTTTCCATTTGGTCTTAATAAATTTTTTCATCGTAGAAAGCCTTTATTTTGTTGGTTACTTGAAATTTTTAAGTTCTTTGAAGCTAGTCTTACTGAAGTTAACACGAAGCAGAAACTGCAATTTTAAACCATTTGAGGGCTTGAAATGTCAAATTCATTTCGAAATAACAACCTAAGACCATTTTACAAATCGGTCACTGACCTGAATATGATGTGGTTTTTTACACTAATCAGTTTTCTTCTTCTTCGTCGTTAGAGGCTATTTGTTGTGAGCATTATGCAGGAAGATGTATATACACTGCGTTAGCGCTCACGCTCGGTTTGCGAGTCTTCAGTTAGAACTGGGGCCACCACGACAAGTAGACTGCTTGGCCCCACCACCTGTCTGCCACATGAAGATGGAGGCATCCCGTTAAGTGCCTTGCCCAAGGACACAACAAGCAAGCTTGCCGGCTTGTTCTCCACGCTATTCCTATTTGCTGAGCGCCAAGCAGGGAAGCTGTGAATACCATTTTTTAAAGTCTTTTATTATGACTCGACTTGGAAATGAACCCCAGGTCTACCAACTGCGAAGCGGACGCTCTGAACACTACGCCATCACGCCGATTTTACTATTACACTAGTCAGCAAAATACTACAAATATGATAGCTTTTTTTGCAGCAATATCAATTCCTTGTTATGCAAAAAAATTCGTGAAAATCTGTTTTACATTTTTGATTGCTTGATACAAACTCATACTTTCGTATTTATTTCGATACCCTTTTTTTTTGGAGTGATCAGTGAGAAAAATTAAACGTAGCTTTGTAAGTTTGAAAAATATGTGGCACACTATTATTTTATCTGTTTTATTTCGTGATAAAATAAATTAGTCGTAAATAAACAATGGCTCGAAATGATTTAAGTTTTTGATTGCAATACCAGTAAAAGTAAAGCAAGAAAAACGAGAAGAGTGCTCTTCGCGCAGGTTTGTTGTACTTTCCCCACTTAGAGGTGAGATTTTTGTGGTGCGATGGCTGTTTACAATGTGGTAAGCGTTAACAAAATAAGTCGACTTCGTCAACGTTGATGCAAACCGCTTAAAAAGTTAACGCCGTCATCAGCAGATGCCAACAACAAAGAAAAGTGACGCCGTTGGCGACAACGCCAAGTAGCGCGAATACACTCCTTAACAAAAAAGTTTTGAGCCTTATTTCGATTGAACCGATATATTTTATTACCTTTCAAGAACACAAGCATTTTAAAATGTCTGTCTGTGCGCCATTTCCGTTTTGCTACAGAACAGCAATTGTTACGTAACAGGCAATTGGCAATGTACGCGTAGACAATCATAAACTCATATTGACAAGAACTAATTTAAAATGAGAAAAAGTCGATAGAATGATTATTTTTTGAAAAAAAGCGACGATTTACGCTAGCGTTTGGCATTGCTACTGCCGTTATGGGATAATCGCACAGCACTGGATACTTGTTGTCAACCGCCAGGTCTAATGTTTTGTGTGCGGCATGAATTAACGAGCAGAATCTATATAATGTCTGATTAAAGAGTATTCTTGCCTTATGCTTCACTTGTTTTTAGTTTAATCTAACGATAACTGGCTGTATATCAATTAATGAGTGATGGTAGGCGTGTTAAAGGCGAACGCAATCTGTTGAAAAACACCACTTCCAAAACCAGTTTTGCTCTAAGGCTTGGCTAATGAGTAACCTTTCCACGAGGTCGTAGGTTCAATGCCTGAGTCCATTAGAAGAATTTTAACAGGAACGAACCGGTCTTGAAAGTGGCATTTTTCAAAAGATTGCGTTAGTATTTAACGTGCCTGCCATCACTTTTTAAACTGATTCCCCATATCGGGCTAACACCAGGACCGTGAAATGTGAATTATTGCTCTTTACCAATTATTCAATTAGCGACATTTCCTTACTTTGATTGATAAGCATGTTTACCCACATATAGCTTTTTTGATGGAATGATGTGTGGTCATGTCTTTTTGCCCTTTTGAAATTAAACAAATGTTGGTATTTTTAACAGGGAAACATCTGTAAAATCAATATACGCCACAATGCAATGAAAATTATGTTACAAATTTTATTTTGACTATGAGTAAAGTGGGCAGATTAGAAAGTTATATCAATACTAAATAGAAATAGGTTTAACAAAATTGAATCTTATAAAGGGTTTAGATTTCGACCAAATCGATTTTACGTATCGATGTACTGACATTTGATTTCTTGCGTTCTTCCTATGATGGCAAGCGAGTTTATTTGAAAATATTTGCTGTTAAAATCGTGAGCAGGCGTTTGTTTTCCAAACGTAGTAAAATCCTTTATATATTGCCGCTTTTCCAGGAATTCGGAAACGGCAGGCCACTATCTCAACCATATGTGTAAATTTAGCTTGTTGTTGAAGAATATAGTCAAATACATTGTGATAACTGAATTTCGGTAAAGGCTTACTGGTAGTTTTTCTCCAGAAGGCCAAATATATTTAACATCATCGCCACCATTTTTTGTGACATCTGTATCTTCTCAGTAGTCAAAAACTTGTATTTCTACTGTTACAACGACTGTTTTATTCTAGAAAAAAACAAACACTTTCCAAAACTTTTTGCTCTCAGTATAAAAAAACTTGTTCAACATATGGAAGCTATTACGTATTTTGACACTTGAGGTAATGAACGTATTTATCTTGATTTGCGACAATAAAATGTTGAAGTCTTAATGAGAAAAACAAAATATGAACAAACGTTCATCTTTACTACTTTTTATGAAAATTATAAGCTTGTATTATAGTAATTAACCAAAAATGTCAGAAATGTTAAGCAAATCATCGCATCATCTTCTTATATGTTCGCGGACCGACTAAAGTTTTCTGGCAAATTAAATTTTTGAAAAACTAAGTACCAGTGGTCTACGCTATCACCCGACTATGTAAGTGCAGTCATCCCTCGTTATTTGTAGGTTTTTTACCTACAGTTTTAACTATTTACTGATTTCAATTGAAAAAAATGAATGCAAAAAATAAATTTTAACACATTGGAAAACCACTCATACATTCCTTGAAAAATGAAAGCAGCTAATCGCCCCAGGAAAACGTCCACAGAAGGCAGCCAATTGTTATTCGCCTTTCATGTGTCACTTTAAAACGTTTTAAAACGAGTGAAGACATCTTTAAGATTATGTTCATGTCATGGTGGGCCAGGGGAGAAGGTTTTGAGGACATGCGGGAAGAAGACATTCGCGAATAGTTGAAGAAAGAGAAGAATTGACTAAGAAAAGATAGATGATGTGTTGAATGAAGAGTAAGTGAAAAAGGAAGAGGATTAGGCAGAAGAGGAAACTTCATTACCACAAGCATGGACTTTGAAGAAATTGAGAGAAATTCAGAGAAACTGGAAACATCTTGAATCTTTGATTTCCTATTATGATCCCTCTCTAGAGAGTTCAATCATCGCCAAAAACAAATTTGGAAATGGCTTATCTCCTTATATGGAGATCGCGAAGGTGATCAAAAAAGAACGTTCACAGCTCCCCATCACCATGCTCTTAAAGAAGGTGCCCGCGGTACAGTCTGTGAGCCAGCGCCACAACCTTCAGGGTTTTCAGCATCATCAAAAGCAGCAGCCGACATCTCGAGCACATCTTCAATTGATGATGGGTGACTGAGACCAAATTAAATCAATAAAACATTTAAATTTTCATTGTTTTAGTAAAAATTTATTTAAAACTTTTTTCCGTAGATTTTCAATAGTTTTCTCAAAAAGAGTATCTCGCGGAGTTTTTGAAAATGTATCCCCCGCGAATAACGAGGAATGAATGCACGTATTGACGTCATTGCAACTGTACAGTTGCCAAAATTAACTTTTTATTTAATTGCAGTGAAGTGGTTGGTTAAGAGAACCTTTCAAGTACACCACCTCTTTGAGTGCGCCCTTTTTTTGTTATGACTTGTAAGTGGGTCTAGACTTCCTTTCTTTGAAAACATAGCCCATATAATTTTTATCATGTAGCACTTTTATTCTTTAGCATATTTTGAATATCGTGTTGATTCTAGCATGATGACGTCGTAATGCAAAGCAATTTGGTGTCAATTGTGTGGTTATAAAATTGTTTGCAAAAAAGAAAAACTAGAGTTACTTTAAATTGCAGAAATACTTTGCAGATATAATCTTGTGCTAGCACTTTAAGCTAAAAATGTTTAAAAAAAAATGTAATTTTGTTTAATGAATAACGACACGTAAGAACAACATTGTTTACGTCATCAGACGACGGTAGTGTAATGCTGCTATACAACATGAAAGATTAAGACATCAAACTAAAACAAATTCGCAATTTGTTTAGTTTGAGGATTATTTATTGGTGTGAATGTGACCACTTTTATCTCAGTCATTGTTTAATACTAAATATATAGCAGAATTTTCGAGGTGTGTGCTCATCTCTTCATCAGTAAAAAAGCTGCTTTTAGCTTAAATTTTTTTGTTGTTTAGTTTGCGCTGTTAGCAAGAACAAAGGAAACGAAAACTAATTACTTACATTGTCCAAGATGGATAATTATGGCATCATATCATTTGTGATGTAAAAATAATGACTATGTCGTCAAAAGTAATTAAGTTATTATGTATTTTGAAGATACAGGTAAAAGTGATTTGACTGTTTGCCAAATATTTAATTTGATGCAAATTTGAAGGAAAATTATAAAACTGATTTTTCGAAACAGCATACTTTGAAATGTCTCAAAATATACTGATTATAACGTAATAATTAGGAGCAGAATTAACTTCTAGACCTTTATCCAAGGTTGCAATCTGTCTCAACAAAAAGATAAGCTCATCAAGAAAAAAAATTTTCTTCATAAATTTTGAGTAAAGATCTTTTTTTGTAGATCCAATTTTGAAACAATGAAATTTTAAGACAGTAGCAATATCGATAACAAACTAAGTGCTTTTCTTAGAAATAAACACATCATTTTTTTAAAAGGTGATTTTGAAAATAACCACAAATCTTAGAAATAAGCCGTAAATGGTTGACCTTGGCTGCAGCTTAATTACGTAATTAAAATGGTTTTCCGCCTTAGTTTTGGATATAGTACAATCTAAATTTAAAATAAGCTTACTGTGACACTTTAAAGGCTAACTAGTGCGTTATATTACATAAAAACGCGATTTCTGACAAAACTTAAAGATCTTGACGTATTACAGCTTGTTTGGTTTGTTGAAAACGCCCTCAACACAACCCGTTATCATTATTGCGTACGTTTAGAGCAGATGTTCTCAAGCGCTTTATTTTCGGGCCACTTTCGTAAATTATTTCGTGAGCCACTTCTTAAAGTTGTACGAACACCCCTTTTCATGTTTTCAATCCAAATCAAAGGCAAAGACTTTTTTCCAAGAAAACTTTTTTGAAGACTGTGTTTTCTTATTTTTGCCCACTTTGAGAACCACTGTCCTAAACAGCCTCAAGTAGAGCCAAGACCTTCTAGAAGGTCATGACCCACCGGTTGAGAACTGTTGCTTTGGAGTGTGTGGGCGGAACTGGCTCTTACATTGGTAATTCTCTGCAGCGGCTAAAAAGTTAGAGCGTTTGCTGAGAATGCAGAAGGCTGCCCACTCAAACTTTCACCGGGTCATATCGAAAACATTTTGAATTTGGCATTCACCATTATGCAGTTTTGCTTGTTGTGATCTTAAGAAAGCACTTGACAGATTTCCTTCATCTTTAAGTGAGGGACAGTTTGGAGGAACAGATGGCAATTCGCTTCTTGTGTCTTCGAAAAACGTACTTAAAGTGAAGTTCTTACTTTTACGTAGCAAACAGGACTACCACATGGAGCAATTTACTCATTGCTGCGATTCAATCTGACAAAAGATTAAATATTAGAGTGTGAGATTTTGCGAATGAACAAATTGGAAAGTCAGACGCTAGACGTAGGTATGCTTACAAGCACATGATATTTTTTTGATCTCTGGGGCAGCAGCTCGTTCCGTTGGATTCTTACTTGCTTTAGACCACTTCATCAACTGGGTCACAACGCCCACTGCTTGCTTCCAACTAATTCAACAGCCAATTTTTATCATTGCAAATGCATAGGATTTTTTATTTCTCTCATTTAAAAAGCACTTTCAGGCATTTGCGGTCTAGATCTAATGGGCACAAATTGGCTGAGTCAGTTGAAACTAAACAATGGGCATTGTAACGAATCACTAAAGTGGTTTACTAAGAAGGAGTATTTACGTCATTATGTCTGCGAGATCACTAAATTTGAAGAAATAACGCATTTGCATCTTACTGAAGTTATTTAAGAAATAGCAGAATTGCTTTCGGAATAGGTTGCAGAGCAGACAACGTACAGGGTGTCCCCAAAAAAATGACACCATTTTAAAATGTAATAATTACGTCTATTCTTACTCAAACAGTGTCAAATTCTACTTATGTGCACACAGATATTATATGTTTTCATGTTTTGGTTTTCAGGTATTTCTTATTTTAAACCTAGAAATGCCATACAGTAGTGTACAAAAAGCATTTTGGGTTCTAGAATATGCTAAAACACAGTCGTTCAAGACAGTGCAGCGGGCATTTGCACAACGATTTGAAAAAAACAAGATCTGAAAAAGTACCAAACAAAAAGCAAATTTGGACATGGCACAAAAAGTTCAAAGAAGAAGGTTGCTAGTGCAGAGTAAAAGGATCTGGAAGAACGCCAATATCAGAAGGAAACATAGAGCAAATTCGCAGAAAACTTGTAAACAGTCCAAGGAAATCCATAAGAAGAACGAGTTTTGAAACTCAAATTCCAAAATCAAGTGTTTGGCGTATTGTGAGAAAACGTTTGCAAATGAGACCATAAAGCTGCAATTCGTTCAAGCGTTAAAAGCAGATGACAAACGAAAACGAATTCAATTTTGTATCGATATGCAACAAGAACTGGAAGAAGACCAGTTTGATGAAAAACTGGTTTTCAGTGATGAGGTCACTTTTCACACTAGTCGAAAAGTGAACAAGCAAAATGTTCGAATTTGGGGACTTGAGAACCCCCACGAGTCACTGGAGCAAGTTAGGGATTCTCCAAAAGTGAATGTTTTTTGTGCAATTTCCAAGAAACATGTTCATGGCCCCTACTTTTTTGATGAGAATGTGACTGGTGACAATTATCTGTATATGCTGCAGGCCTGGCTTATGGATCGACTCACTGCAAATGAAGCTGAGGACTTCATTTTCCAGCAAGACAGTGCTCCACCCCACTGGAAACTTTCAGTACGAGCTTACTTGAATGAGAATCTGCCAGGAAGATGGATTGGACGTGCTGGAAGTGATGACAGTGTCTTGCTAAAATGGCCCCGCGATCACCTGACTTGACCCCTTGCCATTTTTTCTTTGGGGCTATGTAAAAGGTTTGGTTTACGTCCCTCCTCTGCCCACAAACGTTGTGGAATTGAAGCAGAGAATTTCTTCAGCGTTAGAGACTGTTACAGAAGACATGGTGCAGCGAGTTTGGGATGAACTCGGTTATCGCCTAGACGTTTGCCGTGTTGCAGGAGGAGCACACATTGAAAATCTGTAAATTTCTGAAAATCAATAAGCACGTGTGTTGTACTGCCGACAATGCGTAAATGACAATATCTTTTACAATAAATTATATCAACTCATATGGCTGTCAAGTTTCATTGATTTCGAGTTATAATTTTTGGAGATATTTGCATCTCAAATGGTGTCATTTTTTTGGGACACCCTTTTTAAAAAAACTTTCGTAACATCAGAAAATTCTTTGGCAAAACGACCCCAATGTAATTAATGAACATGACAACGTCAATTACTTTGTCGGAGGTGTGCGCTTATTTATGATCTTGCTTATCGCAGTTCACCGATTTTGCAATGTCATAATGCTTCTATTCTAAGCTGAAGCCAGACAATAATTTTTATCAAAACAACTTTTATTATGTCATGTACAAAAGTCAAGTATGTTTGTGCAGGTGCCAAGAGTTTAATTACGTTATGATGTTTCTATTTTCTAGAATCACTTCTTGAAACAACGTTGTTGTCACGAAAAAGAGCCGGTAGTTTCCTACACCAGCAAAAACTTATCAGCATCATGTCGCAATCATTTAAAAATGACGTCACTTACGTCAATCAAAATTGCAGCTACGTAAAAGCCGAGGCGAAAAATGAGCGAGAAGCGATAAGCAAGCTAAATTTGATACAACATATCTCAGAAAGAGTACATCCAATTAAAGTAAAGCAGCATTTAGTGACTGGCTTTGGAATAAAAGACCAGGTTAACAGAAGAAAAAATTTTCAAAACTATTCTCAATGTTCAATCTGGGGGGAGGGAAAAAAGCAATATGGTAGCTAAACATCTAGCATTAGCCATACCACATTGGTTTAAAACAATGTTTAAGACTTTCTTAAATAATTCAACAACTTCAATCGAAAAATAACGGTGTTGCTCTAGTCCCCCCCCTCGCAAAAAGTCTAAATGTACGCCTGTAAGCCAGTCGCAGAGAAAAGAGAGTTCTCTTCCCTCTAAGTAAAGCGATGCTTTGAAAAGCTTCATGAGCAATTTATGGCTGCAGTTTTATTGACTTGTGTCGCCACAATCGAAACTTTTACCTTTCCTATTTAAAGTTGTTATTCAGACTATTAAAAGAAAGCATAATCGATTGCTGCAGGAAAGCATTAAATTGCACATGAAATGCTTTTGGCGAGACAATGTTGTTAAGGAATCTCGCTAAATGACACATTTCCGTGGTACCGTCTGCACTTTTGAAGCCATTTTTCTGTTGTACCTTCTGCACATCTTGCACTAATAAATTTTTTCACTGTGCCTCCGCAGGTCTGAAGCAAATTCAAGCATTGCCCAAAAAAAAGAGAAAAAGTGAGGGGAGAAATTTGGTTTATGGTTTCCGATCGAAACTGATAAAATTCAAAAATGCGGGGAGAGGACGACGTCACTTTCCTCCCCCAGTCACACTTATTAAATGCAAAACGTGGTGTTTTTACGGGACATTGAGAGCATGACGAATGCCAGGACCATAGAAATAACGCAACCTACCAATTTATTTGAAATTTATTGACTTGATTATGATTAATGCTTTACTTATCGCAGTGTATAGATTTGTCCCAAGTTGTACAATATTGATTTAAATAATCTAATTTTATGAAAAAGTAAAATATGAATAATAATAAATCAAAAACTTACGTTGAGTCTGTGTCTGGTGTATCACTACCAACATAGGCAGAAGAAAAATCAAATGAAGCTTCATTATCGTTCAACTTGTTCTTTGGCCCAACTTAATTTAAAAGTTTGCTGTTATCTAAAAAATTTTGAATAAGAAATTTTTAATATTCTTATCAAGCCAGATTTAGTTTGACTTTTTCAGCCTTGAAACATATAGAATCGTTTTGCCATTGTTATTTTTGGTCAATTGTTTTGATTCGTTTTTTTCTCGAGCTGTTTTGAATAAAGTAAAATCAACTAGATTTAATAAACAAAGTTGCATTGGTTATTTAAGTATGTTCAGAATTTTTCAAAAAAATATTCATTCTAGCTAGTGAATTTAAGTACAATATTTTTAGCATTAGTTTTTAACAGTTTGTGTACTTGTTTATAAGACCTACTAGACCTACTAGTACTTTGTAACTGGACTCTTATAACAAAACCTTGAATAACCAAAAAATGTTTTCTAACTTGTGTTGGCAAGAGACCTTCTATCTTATTTGATAAAAAAATTCTAGTTTGTACTGCATCCATAAAAACATCATATTTTTCTTAGTAATGTAAACACATTTACACATTCTAATGCTGTTGCGAATCTCAAACCTAGGATTACGACTGTCTTTGCATTTTTTAAGCTTTTTAGAATTATTTTTTATTTTTGATTGCTTTAGGTTTGTTTGTGTGCTTGTAGTTAGCGGCTTAATGAGTTCACGTCGTTTGCCGTCGCAACTAATCAACCTCCAATAGCACGTCCCCGAATTTATATCTTTTATCTCGTGGGGTTTGATTCATAATAACCGCAAAAAAAAGTTTAGGTGCCTTTTTTTGCGAAAATTTTTTCTAATCTCAAACTTGTTAAATCAATCTCGTCACGACTATGCAATTGAAAAATACAAGCATGATAATACATGGTAGCTAGCGCGAGCTAGTTTGCTCAATGGAAAGATGTCACGAAGTTGATGCAGTGCGGTAAAACTGTAAAAAATATAAATGAAAGACTTCAGGTTATTGTTCTTGATATATATTCAGTTTGCATTTTCAAGCATCCTCTGTCATCTAAAAATATTGAATAAACGATTTGTCTATTATGCTTTTTGTGTTCTAAACAAGAATTATTTGCCATAACTTTTTCTGCTCCTCGCGGTTTGTACAGCGAGCAAACGTTTTGAAAAATGAGAATCAATTGTTTTACACCAGGGGTGGGCACACGTTTTAGCCGGAGGGCCGCATTAACCATTTAAGAGTTGGCCGAGAACCAGCGCTTTAAATCTCGCAATAGCTTCCTGCAATGTCATATTACATTAGATACATGAAAGTTTCCACGAGTTTTGGCGGGTCGCGTAAAATGCCTGGTGGTGGGCCGTGGTTTGCCCACCATTGGTCTGCGTCGAACAACTGCAATAAGCTACGGAAATATAACAACGAGCCTTTCTCTTTACTCACAAACTGAGGATATATATACTAAGCAAATGAAACGTTCAGTCAAGTATTACAATGTGGAATGGCTTGATGCATTTTGTTGTGCGAGGTCCTTCGTACCTAAAGTGCACTTACTGTGAGGTGATTCCGAGCATCCCACAAAATTGCAGAAAAAGTTTTTTTTAAATTGACTGCAATTTTGATAGCATGCAGCCAGGTAATAAGGGTTTCAGAGAATTGAACTAACGTTTAATAAAATTCCTATTTTGCCAAATTACTTCATTCCTTTGGCACAATTTTTACTTCAACTTATTGCTACTCGAGAATCTTTTTAATTTACTTAATATTGTTGTTGGAAAGTCAGAAATGGGTTAGGATATTTACAAAACAATTTTGATTATAACCCTTCAAACTCCCTTTTGAATTCAGCTGCATCATTGCTTCAACGAAAATGATTTTCACTCTGTCTCGTCATAAAGCAAAGTCGCGAGATTTTTTATTTTATAACGTCGCGGTAAGCTTTCTGTCGAACATGTCATGATATTACTTTTGTAGCAAAATAATCAAAATTTCAAATCATTCACTTTGTTTATAAAAAATCATAATGACTCACTTTGGCTGATGCGACAGCAATTTTTAAATGAATTGTGATGTAGCTGTGAGCCGAGGTTGGAAATTAAACTTGCAACCAGCCTCTCTTATAAAAGAGGCTTAAATTCGAAAAGAATTAATTTTATTACTGAAAGCGTTGTCGGACATCCGAGGCTGCGTTTTTCGGTACAAGAAGAATTCGATACGTCAGCAGATACAAGGGGTCCACTTGGCAACAAAGAATTCGTGTGGCTAAAGGTTAAAGAAAATTCTAACTTTTCCTGAAAAGTACAAACATATGCCGAGATCCGTAAACCCTCTCGCTATCTGCGGGTTTGTGGGACAAACAACTCAACATAATTAGGGTTGCTACCAAGTAGAGCTAAGGGCCATACCTTCCTTATCAGTATCACTTTATTTAAAAAAAAATTTTAAGATATTTAACAACTTTTTGCCAAAGAAAACACCATAACAATTTTCATTAGATCTTGTCCTCCTTATAAAAATCGTGGTTATACTTTTGAATCGAGCCTTTCTTTTGCTTTATCGCTTTTTCGCTATGGCGATCAAACGAAAGACGGTTATTAATTTTATCAAAAATGATAGTACGAGATGAAAGAGAAGACCGTAGGATGGGAATATATTTAATCTTGAAAGATGGTGGGTATTGCCATAGAAATGCGCTGGTGCTAAGATGTTTGTTGTTGTTGTTGTTTGTTTGTGTATTTGTTGCTTTTAATCGCATCCAAATCGATAAAAAACAAATCGTTATGATACACAGCAGCCTCAATATATAAAACATTTTTGTTTAAATTGTAAACGTTTTCGGCACTTTTTAATCTATCGCGAGATTAAAAAACAATTTTACTTTTGTTGATTAAAAAAAACTTACTAAAATAGTGTGCATTTACTAAATAATAGATATTTAGATAAAAACATTGTACAGCCATGTTACAGGTGAGGAAACAAGACATTAGTTACCATTCTGTAACGTTAACTTGGCCACCTCACTCCACGTTATAATTAGCAACAACATCATTAAAACGTTGGAAATGCTTTTTAATGATGTTGCTTTTAATTAAAACAGCAAAATGTCTCGGAAACAACAAAGCTTTGGCTTCAGTAAAGGTTGCACTAGTAGCTGCTCAATCTATTTAAGTGTTCCGCATTTTTTTCGCCACCATATCCTGACAATAGACAGTCTAAGTCTATTGAAGTCACAATTCCAACTGTCTATTTTGGTTGTGATTGTTCATTAGCACCAAATACAGAGCCATGGAGCGCACACTGTATTAACAGCGATCTCGGGGCCTTTAGCTGGTGAAAACAAACCAAAATCCTCTAGAGGAAACACACCCAAACTTAGTTCCTAGCCAACATATGACTGCGCTTCCGCAAGTGATCAATTGATCGGCGTTTCATCAAGTCAAATCAGTAGATCTTCACTCATCACAGAGTATGAAATCAATGTACATTTAAGGAAAAAATAATTTATTTTCGGTGCGATTCAAAGCTATGCTTTCTACTTCTGTTATCTCTTCTGCCCTTCAAAAAATTTTAGATGCATCTACGTGTTTACAACTATTAGGCTACTACTGCTTTTATAATTGAAACGCTCTAAAGGTGACTTCCGATAGTTTTTCTGCTTTAAAAGATCATTTTAAACCTAAAAGATATAGGTAAAAGGCCGGCGCAGCATGATTTTTGAAATGATAATATCGTCAATTGCCTTCAATTGAAAACTGTTTGCCAAAAATGTTTTCTCAATTACCCCCTTATTGAAAATTATAATATTCAAGAGAAAGGGCTTGCTCAATTTCACTTCGAAATTTACATGCGACTTCAAAGCAGTGATGTGAATCAGAAGGCAAAATTTTCAAAAAGCGTCCAAAAATTGAGGTTTTTTCGAAAAGAAAGAAACATTTTCAAATATTTGATCAACCAGTATAATACGAAACTACAAAGTTGATTTAACGTAGCTGTTCTTGAAGCAAAACCTAAAAATCATTTTCTTAACATATACTTCAAGTTTAAAACAAATGTTTTGGCACGAAACAATTTGATTAATGTCATCCTGTCGTTTTTTAATGTTTATTTTACAAAATTTCAACCGTAAAAGACTTGCGAAGAGAAAATTAGATGACAGTTGTTTATCCTCAACACTATTTTAAATCCAAGCAAAAATCTCATGTGAAAAAAAGCTTTGACTAGAGTGAAGTTAGTGGATTTGGTATTCTCTTTACTGGTATTTGTTTATGCTTAAAACTGAATGTTTATAAGAATTCTATAAAGTTGTGATGTCATAAAGCAGTTATTATTACTACGGATATTTTGAAAATTTTTCATTACCAGCTGTAAAAGCACAAATATTTATTTGAAGCTTTACTACATCTTATAATGTTTATGTTATTAGGCACTTTACTTTTTCACACATTTCACTTTTAACCCGAAATAAACAACCTTCTGTAGGCATTGGAGTAATTTCGTCTATGAATGATTTTGTAATTGCTATAAATTATAAAACGTTGCTATAACGTCACTTTAGGCACGGTTACAACAACTTCACATGGTCAGAGACGTAGCAGCCGCCCCCCAAACCCCCCAATTGGGGGGGGCCCAGGCCAACTTTGGGGGCCCAAGTTAGTCTGAAATTGCTTTTTGGCTACGTGACTATTTTCAGTTCAGCAGACTTGTTTACAACCGATTTAAACTGTAGGAAGAAATTGGCTTGTGACATCATAAGTGAATGCAACGTCATTTTATCTCGCAGAATCTAGAATATTTCGATTGATTTTCTGGTAGAATCTTGAATATTCGATTGACGTAACAATGCCGTTGTTACGCAACAATCATAGAATGGTCTGGAATTCTGTTTGGCTATAAATACCGGGACAATATATATACACTGCAGAGTGCAGATAAAGTATTTTATTGACATTGTATAGAATGAAACGTTCAAAAAGTGGTGCTCAAAAGAGAAAAGAAGCAGCCACTGCTCGAGATGCTGTAGCGAAATTGCCCAAGATGACAGATTTTTTCAAGATTACTGAGCAGAGTAGACCTGGCACTAGTACCGAGAGGGATGAAGAAAACTATAGTGTACAAGAAAAAGAAGACTATGACGATCAGCATCAAAGTGATTGTGAATTTCCAGAAAATGTAAGTTGTGATTTACCTGCCAATATGCAACCTTCAATATCAAAAATAACTCAATCTCAATTTACCCCTATCCCTGATGACCCATGTAAATGGCCTGAAAGTATTTCTGATGCTCAACGATGTGATATAGTAAAGCGTAGACCACATCAACTAATAATGAATTTTCCATATAATAACACAACTCCAAGGCGACGTTTTTCCTCCAACCATTATAAACGTGTGTTACCTAATGGTGAAAGTGTTTCACGGTCGTGGCTAGTTTATTCTGGGGAATCAGATCAAGTTTTTTGCTTTTGTTGTAAGCTATTTGGAAAAACACTAAGCCCCTTTTGTAGTGGTATAAATACATGGGAGGGTTTTTCGAAAAAACTGAAAGACCATGAAAACGGCATTTCCCACCAAGAATGCTGCAGTCAATGGATGTTGCTAGCTGAAGGGATAAGAAATTCATCCACTATCGACAAACGCGAGATGAATATTTTTTTCAATGAAAGACGTTTTTGGAGAAATGTTTTAGAGAGACTTATCGACATTGCCTTGTTTCTATCGGAAAGGAATCTTGCTTTTAGAGGATCTGAAGAAGTCTTAGGATCTCCTCACAATGGAAATTTTCTGGGTATATTTGAGCTTTTGGCAAGAAGAGATCCGATCCTAAAAGAGCTTCAAGACAGAATCAAGAATAAAAACACTAAAGATCACTATTTGAGTCCTACCATACAAAATGAACTAATTGAATTGCTAGCGACAGAAGTTCAAAAAAGATAATTTACAGCAATTGAAATTGGCAAAATATTTTTCTATAATTTTGGACTGCACTCCAGATATGTCACATCATGAACAAATGTCTGTCATTCTCCGTTATGTACTATGTAATGAAGAAGCTGCTGTTGTTAAAGAAACATTTTTTGGCTACTTGAGAATAAGTGACAGTACTGGGAAAGGCTTGTTGGACGCTTTCTTAGAAAAAGCGACCGAACTGCAACTCGAATTGTCTGATTGTCGAGGTCAGTCATATGATAATGGTGCTAACATGAAAGGAAAACATTCTGGGGTCCAAGCAAGAATGCTAGACATCAATCCCAAAGCTGTTTACGTGCCCTGTGCAAACCATACCCTTAACTTAGTTGTTCTTGACAGTGTTAATTCATCGACGGAAGCATTGACATTTTTTGGAGTACTTACAAGGTTGTATGTGCTGTTTTCTTCCTCTGCTCAGCGTTGGGAAATTTTGAAGAAACATGTGGAGCTGTCCATAAAGTCACAATCTGATACTCGTTGGGAAAGCAGAATTAAATGCATCAAAACTCTTCGGTACAATTTAAAAGAGGTGTTGCTGGCACTGAAAGACTTGGAAGCCATTTCCATAGAAAGAAAAGATGGAAGAGCTGCCTCAGAAACAAAATCGTTGATAGCTCATTTATCAAAATGGAGTTTTCTTTTGTCGGTGTTTATTTGGTATGATATCCTATTCCAAGTCAATAAAGCAAGCAAGATTCTTCAATCGTATGGAGTCTCCCTTCATACAATGGAAACGGAAATCCAGGCAACTGAAAAGTTTTTGCAAAACTATCGCACAACGGGTTATGACAGTGCCGCAACATCTGCTGTTGAAATAGCACAGGAATTGGATATTGATCCTTCTTTTCCTCTGTCAAGAAGTGGAAAGAAAAGAAGATTGTTTGATTACCAAGGTGAAGAGGAACAACGAGCTACTTCTGAACTGAAATTTAAAAGCAACTTTTTCTATCCATTAGTAGACCAGGCTATTATGTCAATAAAGGAGCGCTTTAATTTGTTACGTGAGGTTTCTTCCGCCTTTTCGTTTTTGTACACACGAGACAAACTTTTGCTTGTGCAACAAGAAAATGCTCTTCTTACTTGCTGTAAAGAGTTCCAAAAAAAGTTCGGTGACATTGATTCTGATGAAATGAGCGCTGAGCTACAGCGGCTTGTTTTAATTTTACAAAAAAACGCAATCTCAATACGGCTCAAGACTTTCTGAACTATCTTCTAAAGACTCATTTATTTGAATTGTATCCGAATGTGTACATCGCACTTCGAATCTTACTAACTTGTCCCGTGACTGTTGCCAGCGCTGAAAGAAGCTTCAGCAAATTGAAACTGATCAAAACTTTTAATAGAACGTCTATGACAGACAGTAGACTATCTTCATTAGCCATGTTGTCAATCGAAAATGACTGCGCCCGATCTCTTGATTATGACAATGTCATAACAGCATTTGCGAACAAAAAGGTTCGCTCCAGACTATTTAAATGATACTGTGTTTTTATAACTTTTTCATGTTTTTCAGTGTCATTGCTTTCGTTTCGCAGTGTCTGCATAAATGTCCTACTGAACTCTGGCATCGGTGCCGAATTTTTTATGACTTGCACCTTCGGTATCGGCATGCTTTATTCTGACATTAGCCTGTTTACTTATGTACAAATTGTGGTGTATTTTCTTAATGCAGCTTTTCAATTTTACACCTCTAAAGTGATATGACCTGTGCACAGGGGCTCTTGCGCTTACTTTGGGGGGGGCCCGAAGTTGGAGTGCTACGGGACTGCACATGGTAAACAGCAAAAAGTGCGAAGCTCGCAACCTTTTTATACAAATACAACAACTTACTATGGTTAATTTCAGCCAGATATCTCAACTTTAGTGGTCTTTGGAAAAGGTCTTTTCTGCCAGAGTAATCGATTCATATGAAAACCTGCCGGTTCTGCCGGCGTCGCCGGGCAGGGCTACCAGAAAGTCATGTCTGGCTGCAAACATCGGTTTAGGTTGCTATGCTGACTTTAAACAAAAAATATTTTTACGACCACAGTTGCTACAAGTGGAAGCATTACCCAATGCTATTAATTACAATCATAGTTTAGGAAGAGGAAGTGTAGGGGCGTTGAGACAAAAGAACTAAAGAGACATTAACATTGTTCGAAATGTTGTGAAGATAAATTTGCTCCTTTCAAACTAAAGGAATGAGCTGGAAACTCTTGTATGATCTTGCTCAGTTGGTATTAGATTCACTTTACCCGTAATCAGTGAAAGTTAATAGTGTGTTTTTTACATGCTAAAGTAAATATTTCGACGTTAGCACAAAATAACTTTTAGGTTATCAAGTTAAGCTCTGGAATGTGATAATGCAGGCCATCAAAGCTTTGCCAAGAACTAACATTTGCCGATTTTGTAATGTTAATGGCTAGTGAGACCAATGAGGCAGCTAATCCCATGCTCCACATTGTTCGAGATTGCAAGTACAAGCTAGTTAGAAAATAGGTTGGTTGCAACACGAGAACATACTATTTATCCAGTTATGTCCATCCTGCATAATCTTGCATCCCAATCCTAAACGTCCACCCATAAGGGCCGACGAGATAAAGGCATGATCATGCGTTTGTCTCATCGGTCACCAGGGGTGTCTCAAACTCCCAGGGGTTGAGGATCGGTGAGACAAATGCCAAAATTTTTGTTTAGATAAAATTTAAAATAAAAGGCTAAAAATTTGTAATGAAATACTAAAAATTTAAACTGAAAAATCGTCCATAGGTTAGCCTTGTGGCAAAGTATACGACACCAAGAAAAAAGTAAAAAATCTGCTGCAAAATTGATTACATAACCAACTCAACTTTTTTGTCTCAACTATCCCAAACTTCTCCTACTACAAATTTAGACAGATCTCTAAAACTCTTTATCATTTCACAAATTCTATACCTTTTTTCAAAAACGTGCCGGAGCACAAATGCAAAGTTGCAAATGAGCGTCATAATGGCTGTTATTATGTCATTACAGAAGCCAATCACTTGATGATATGCATATTTCACGACTTGCTGCAACTCCCTCGCAAAAGTAATAACCTGTAAAGAAACAAAGAAATTATCAGGATAATTGAATCCCTATTCCTGACATTTCTGTTGCTTCTTATGCGGCATGCTTCCGAGAGAACCTGAGAGAACGCTTTCGGGAGAATTGCCGGTGACAAGTTTATGAGGTTATCCTCCGTACAGCGAAAAATAAAGGTGAGGCAATCACTCACTTAATATTGAGCCAGGTTGCAATCCAGGTCAACGAGTAAAAAGGCAATCAAAATAATACTACCCAGTAGCGTACAAAGGCGACTTCTTAAGGGCGCACCCCCTCCTTATATCAAATTTATCTGAAGAGTTTTTGCCCAGCTGCAGTGTATCCGTTGTAAGTGTAAAAACGTCAATAGTTAATAAATTCTTAGGCGTAGTGGTTACAAAAAGCTAACAAATTTCAAACAAAAATAACCTTAAAAGTGGTTATAGAAAGCACTAAAATCGCGTGTATTTGAGTTTATTTCGCAAAATTTACCCGGGGATGGCATGCCCCTAAACCTCCTAGGATAATCATACCTTCGGCACTCATAAAACGAAAATGTGCCTTCGGCACATTTTTGTGCCCCCTCAGAAAATTTCTGTGCACGCCCCTGACAAAATCTCAATAACATTTTTTGCAAAAATCTACCTCTTCTATTGGATTGATACCGCGTTTGAGGTTGATACACTTAGAATTAGTTTATTCCTTACAAAAACGAATACTAAGTGTAGATAAAAAGATATTTTACTTGAAATATATGGTAAGGAGTTACATAATAAATCAATGGTTTTTCTTAAAACACTCTACGCTTTTTGTAAGATTTTGTCTCATTTATCCACAGCCTATTACTTTATATCTGAAAAAAAAATTAAACCGCCTTTGTGCGGTCAGCATTCTTTGAAAAAATGGCGTAAGCAACAATCAATTATCAATTATGATGTCATGTTAAACAATAAAGAAATGAGATTTTTGAAATTTGGTGAGTCGGTTGCTGTCTTTCATTTAAGCACAAAGCGTTTTCTTCCGTTAAGAGATGCAAATCAAAAAAATATTTTTCACTGTGACGTATGGAGACGTCACAAAACCCTTTACAACACTCACTAGGAAAGATGATCAATCTTGCCAAGTTTTATGTTTTTTGCAATTATGGAGGAAAGAAAAGGCAACACCCCCAAAACAGCATGACAAAACTTTCAAAAAGTCGATCAAGTTCAAAAAGTTGACCTAAAAAAAAGTTCTTCGTGCGTGTTTGGAGAAGACAGTTGTCAAAATTCATACTTTCAAAACGTTCTTCTTCTTCGTCGTATGGTAGGGTATCCATGATTCAGGTCAGACATTGGGAAAGGATTGGGGCCTAGGGTTTATCCTTTTACCACCCCAACCTGTTGTATTGCCCAGATCGGATGCTGGAAGTGATGGAGTTGAGCCAGCCTCTTGTTTCGTCATCCAAAACTGTCAGACCCATTATTCCTCGAGGTGCCAGATGTTTGAAGCATGTTGAAATAATGTGGTCTGCAGTTTGTTCACTAGCGCTACACTCGCAATTCGCTGAAAAAGCGAGACCCCATTTGTGCATGGACGAAACAAAACGCCCAACGCTATTACACAAGCAATTAAGTTTGACCCAGGATGTTCTGGTCAAACTCATTCCAATGGATCTTGTGCTGACCTTGGGAGTGCAGACACAGAGCGCTAATGTACTCTTAGAGTACTCCGCGTCCCATGTCAAGTTCGTCAATTGGGCAGCGCGGATGCCCAACTTAGATAACTTGTGCAATAATTTGCGCGCTGCAGGAAGAAACGCGTGTCAAGATTTCAGTCTCCCCTTGCTAGCAGCCTGCGACTCAGTCAGCTGGCCATGCAGAATGTGGTCGGGGTCCAAAAAAACTGCTGGTAGCCAAGGAGAGTGCCTGAGAGAACTTGGAAGTTGTCCGTTGAAGTGGGACATAGGCATTCAGTCACACTGCGCAAAGCGTCATTAAGAACGCTGTCAATGAGGCGAGTGTGCGCACTGCGACACCAAGATGGTGCGCAGTACTCAGCAGTTGAGTAGATCAGGGACAAGGCAGCTGTCTGCAATGTCTTGGCACCATCGCCCCACCTTGAACTCGAAAGTCGCATTAGCAGCGAAATACGCGCGGATAGTTTTTTTGCGCAATGCCTCAAGGTGATGGTGATAGGTGAGCGCTCTGTCCAGTTTCACACCAAGATAGGTCCGCTCTGGGCCAAATAGATGGTAAGACTTTGCCAGTGTTATCAACTTTGAGCTCACACTTGGCCTCTCAATTGTGGAGATGAAAGGCTACCGTCACCGTTTTAGCATGGCTGAGCTTTAGCCGCCAAGTCTGAAGATTTGCAGAAAGTGCAGTCATGCCTTCGCTCAAAGTTCGTTCCACCACCTTCCAAGCTCCAGATGAATGAAGTATCGCCAAGTCGTCAGCGTAGGCATACTTTTTGGAGGTTATGGAAGGCAGATCGTATACGTATATGTTGAAAAGAGAAGGGCCAAGATTGATCCCGGAGGGACGTCATTTTTCAGATGTCGGAGCCTGCTTGGGTTGCTGTCACCACTGTTCAGGGTGAAGCTTCTGTTCCGAACAAGTTCCATGATCATTCGGACCATGTGCTTGTCCGGCAGAAGTTTCAGCAGCTTTCAGGTGATGCCACGGTGCCAGACAATGTCATAAGCAGCTGTCAGATCGACAAACACGGCACCGGGATTTTTTTGCGTCAAAAGAATCCTCAATGTTTTGCGTAAGCAAAACGACCTGACCCACGGTAGACTTTCCCTGTCAAAATCTCGCCTGTTTCTTTGGGAGCAAGGGGTCGACTATTGATTGTAGATCAGTCGTTCAAGGATCTTGTAAGGGACGCAGAACAAAGAGATGGGACCATACCTATGTGAGTCCTCGACAGGTTTTGAGGACTCAGGGATCGCGACTGCCAGAGCTCTTCTCCACACTTTCGAAGTTTTGAGTTGGCGCCAGCAAGAAGAACGGAAGCCACGTAGCCAGAAATTCAAGCCGGGAACAGCATGGATCACAAGCTCCGGACAAATAGAGTCAGAGCCCGGAGCTTTACCTGGTTTCAAGTGATGGCGAGCAGAAGCAAGGACTCTTGGAAAAAACCTCCGAAGATATTTACTGCATCTGGGGCAGTGTCCCTCCAAAGGTCAGACAATTCCTGCATAACGAGTCGGGGAGTCTCTCGATTTGCACCCTCGTATTTCCCGTTTTTTACCAGCTGACTAGCAATAGCATGTGCTGAAACAGGACATTGACGAGGGAATTGTTGTGATTACCAGTAAGATTGTTTAACGGACACCAAGCTACCTGCTAGAGTGTGAAAAGTTGATGTTCTGGACAGCCTCAGACCATCAATCCCTCCGTTTCCTGTCAAGCCTGGCAAGCAAAACTGTAGCAGCTCTGCTAGAGTCATGCTCTTCAGGGTATTGAAAGAATGTTCGGCAGAGGTTTTCACACTCGGCATTCCAAGTGTGATACACTTTTTCGCCGCAGTGCTGATGGCGTCACAGAAACATTGATATGCCTGATCCATATCAGATAAGTCAGGTGTGGGCAAAGTCCTGGCAAGTTTGTTTGTGAGAGCAATACAGTGGCTCCTCTTTGCCTTGCGAAAGTTCAATCGCTTTATAGGCTTGCTTGGTACAGGAAGAGCAAACCTGGGTGGAGTAATAAGCAAGGGTCGATGTTGAGACCTTGGGAACTTTTCTAAGACACGTCTGTCAGGTGAACGACTTTCCGAATCGACAATGACGAATGCAAGATCCGGGTTGGTATTTGCATTTCAGAAGCCAGAGTGGAAGCTGGCGGCATCCTTTGAGTTATGGAGTAGGGCCAGATTGTTGGTACTTCCCCAGCCAACCAGGCATTCTCCATCTGCACTGTTAGCATCATAACCCCAATCAACATGCTGACAATTAAATTCGCCAGCATAGAGACAGGGATGTGAAGATACTGGGAGATTGGATACTTGCAAACGAATCGGTGGAGGTTTGTAAACGTTGACTATCTTATATCCATCATCGTCGACGCACAGCCACTTAGTCTTCGTTGTAAGTGGGGATTGGTCGAAAAGGGTCCATTTTAGTCGTTCATGGACAAACGCGGCTAGGCGGTGCTTCCTGCTTAAGGAGAACCCAGCTAGTTGGTAGTCCGGTAAAACTAACCTCTCGGCAGAAGTGCAGTGGGTTTTCTCGAGTAGGATGACGAGTGCCTCACACTGTGAGGCAAGATGGTAAACAACATTCATCTTGCTTGCAGTGAGACCTTCGATGTTCAGCTAAAAGATGGCAGGTCTTCGGACTTATTGACGATGCGTTATGATGCAGCATCTCACCCTAAAAAGGGCGCTTACCACTTGCAAGGCCTTGCCAGAACATCGGCAACAGTAGATGCCCTACTGCTAGGGCAGATATAGTTTCGATCTGTCATACAAGTTCGGAGGACAGTCGCACTCACGGATCGGGGTATGAGAAATCATCTGCTGTCCAATCCTTCAAAACGTTGATTTTCTGAAAAAGGTTTTTTTGCTTGTTTGTGTACCAAAATTGAAAAAATCTCTTTTTAAAAAAGTTTATCTTCCTTAATTGCTAAATTGTGTTCACTTATTTTATATGTACGTAGCTCTGCACCGAGCATCTTCTCTCGGTGCAACTATCTGCGCCCCGACCCAACTGTGGACACTCTTGGTGTAGAGTTGAAACTGATGTCCCTTAAACGTGCGTCAAGCTTCGAGTTGGAAATTATTTTTTTACTACGCTTGGCCTTTGGTCAGTGACTTTACTTGTGTTTATAATATCTCGGGTGGCATCAAATAGTGCAATTGCAAAATTTAAAGAAAATCAAAAACGAATATTTTATGTAACGTTTTGTAATAATTTCCAAACAAGGCTTTTACCTAAATTTAAATTTATAGCAGGGCTACACAATTTTCTGTAGTTATTCAAAGCAGATTGCTTCCCACTGTGATACAATTACCTAAAATAAGTTTGATATTTAGACTTAAAAATAGCAAACTTTTTTACAATTGCATTTTCCATATTAAGTCAGTAAATAGTTAGCACATGCATACAGTTATGTTACTGTAGATAACAGGGAAAATTAATGTTTGAAAAAGCTTTCTTTGGTGAAATCAGAAGTTGCTGCAGAAGGTAGGTTAAGACCAGGATATTGAGACAAGGTTTTTTTAATTTTCTTTGATGGAAATAATGTGTTTTTAATTCTACGCACGAATCACTTTATCAGATTGAAAATCCAGGCATTATTAAAGTATAAAATTTGATTAAAACTTTTTTGTTTAGATTATTTGGAATCTAATTAAAAAATTAGCATACTTGGGTAAGGACGAAGGGATTTCTTCAATAATGACCAAGAAATTCTGTAATCTTTTTAAGTTTTGTTTTAAGCTGGTAAAAGAAGAATAAAAATGAAAATAAGTAATGGTAGTTGGTCTTATACCAATTGGTATAGCTGTCTTTTTTAAAAAATATAGCAAACCTAATAAAGCATTACAACAGATGCCAGATATTTCGAATCCTCTCTCATAAAATTGTTTCTGCCAAGTAATAAAAGTTGTTTTTGGGCTGGTTTTGTTTTTGGGTTCCATAAAAAGCCGCTTTTTGGACAAAAACATGCTTTGCTATATGTCGAGCGTTTTAATAGTTTAATTGCCTTAGGGGTAGTGCATAAATATGCCAAGATAGTTGGCCTTTTTTAAAGATGTATAAATGAGCGGAAAGACATTTTGCTGACTGAGCTCACAGCAAACCTGAGTGTATTTACACTGTAAATAACTTTTAGGAACAAAATACTTATTTAAATAATGAATACAAATTGTCCTGCATTTTCAATCAGCGAGAGCCATGACAATGGGTTTTCGTCAAAGAGTTGGCATAAAATATGTTTCTCTTGAAGCATTATTCTGAAAACTTAGGGTATCTGACCAGTGGCGGCTCGTGTACGGTACTGTCGAACTGCAGCACCCCCAGTCCCTACTCCATCTTATCAATGACATTCGATATAAAAAATAAATCTTTTTTTTTCTTTATTTTTCTTATACTTGTAGTTACATTATATAATACATAAAGTTAATCTCAACAACCATCCTAAATTCATGAAAAAAATATAAAAATCTTTTTGCTTCAAAGCTCCTGTGATATGATGTTTGAAATTAGCAGTAGATTGCAATGCAGCTGTAGAAACAGCTCTGTCGCTCGTGCAGTACCGATCCTTGTGTGCTGGTGTAATAAGGGTTTCTTTTTGACGGACAACTGGCGAGCTGTGCGTAAAGCTGATAGATAGTGACAAAAATTAGGCCTACAGGGTAATTTTCTGAAGCAGCCCCCCATTAATTTTGGCTACGAGCCGCCCCTGTTTCTGGTGGATAGTCTTTACTATTGCAAGCTGTGATTTTTGCACAGCCTGTAGCTTTCCATTTGCATAACCAGGAAACCTAGATATCACTGTGCAAAGGACTTCATAGCTTTCTCCTAAACTGTTTACAGTTACTGTAGCTCATCTTTCCAGTGAATAACCGCCAACATTGGTGGATTTTCCATAAATTGATTTATTACAGTTTCGGATACTTTCTATCGATTAGCGATTCGATTTCTGTAAGTTGTAGAACGTGATAAAAAAAATTTATCAAGATATTTTCCGCAGACTTTGGTAAATGATGATATAAGGCATGGTAGCAGCATTATCAGGAATTGGAAATCTGTCGCAGATGCTTGTAGCTGATAGATCATTCATTAAATTTTGAGGTACATTTAACACAACAGTTACCGTAATTGGATGCTCTGGCATCAGAAATTTCTGGTTCATATTCAAAAACTAATTCACTGCAAGAAAATGTGTGAGTTTTCTTCATTGTTTAAACTTTCATGGTGGGGAAACAGCAACAAAAAAGACGGTGCCACATTTTCATTTTCTGTGATTTGTTCACGTTCAACCAGACACTTGCTTCTTCTGGTTGCTTGTCGGAATACCTTGTTCTTACCAGTAATTATAGCATTTCTATCTTTCTACAAATCAGTATCAAACCGTCGGCCTATATCTTCGTCGTCTGCTTCAGGCATGAGTAAACAATTGTTTTGTGCCGTTTTATTTGCATCAGTTGCTCTTAAATCCAAGAGTTTGTCTAAACTACTTTGAAAACAGTCTCCGATTATTTTCTGAGGAAGCGATATTTCGGTTTTTAGTTTACGAATGGTTGTCCGACTGGCTCACAAGCTCTTTAACTGGTGCTGCGCATTCCTTTTTGTTATGGTTTGAATTCTTGCCTTTGCTCAAATAAGCAATACTTCATTCACTGGAGACTCAGGAAATCTTTGCCAATGCCTAAAGTTACGTTGCCTTAATGCGACATTGTATGTACTCCGCTCTTCCTTACGCTCTAAAACCAATCTTGACGACACATCTGTAAAATGGGCTACGTTCTTGGACAATACTAACCTCAGAATAAATACTTTCTCCTGCATCGGAGCAATACTATCGCTGAAGTAGAATCCAGTTCATTTGTGCAACTATTCGATCTATTTTGATATTCACGGGACGCTAAATTACAAAAAATCAACGAAAATAGCTTATTAGCATACGGGAAAATCCCCGCTTTTTTTTTGTAATTCCAACGAAAAACTTTGAGTGCGTTGTGCTAGTTGAAGGGCAAATGTGGATTTTTTTTACTGATGTCATGTTTTGGTCCAATTAATGAGAAAAACTGCGACCTCTGAGAATTTGAATTTTTTTTAATCTAAACAACCCAAGAGATCTATTTGTTACATCATGAAACAAATAGTAAAGTTTTTCTCCTCAATTTCTTCCCGAAAAAAATTCATCCCAAGAATTAGTAATTCCTCTCTTAGTGAGCCAAATGGGTCACGGTAAAGACAGAGTTAGGCTATTAGCATATACTTTCGGGAGAAACTTTTAAGCGATCAGCTTAAAACGTAGATAATTTAACCGCTTGTGATCAAACGATTGGGTTTTTCTGACGTTTAGCAAAACGTCCTAATTAAAATATGTGCAGCAGCATACTAGCTCTGTTTTTTTTTGCTTTTAATCGTTTATGTTTATGTTGCTATCAAACAAAGACGTCTATGACAATACGACCAGATTTATATAAAATTCAATCACCTAATTCAATCAAATTGCAAACAAATTAGTGCAGTTTTGATTCAAACTTTTGTACGAAATGCTGCAAAATTATCAGTTTTTAGATTTCGTGTTCAAAAGAGTTCAATAAAATTTACTCGCAAGTTTATTGAGAAACAGTACCGAGCCCGGTAGCAGAACCTGTGAGGTTCGAACCAGTGGTGACAAACGAGAATTTTATTGAGGAGGGGCAGGTGGCTCTATTTGATGTTTTTTGATTTCAAGATTTTTGTTCTAGTGATCAAAATTTGGAAGCAATTTTGTGCCATATTTGTTGCGGGAGCACAAAGACAAACATGAACGATAATCCGAGCCAAGAGTTTTGTAGAGGGCCTTAAGATTGCCTCAGGAAACCAGGATCTGCTGAAGTGCCCCCTTAAATTTAACTGCACAAAATTTGATTTCATTTAGCTAATCACCAAAATAATGAAAAAAGGAGCTGAACTTGGGCGAAAGCATTGTTTCAAAGAAACTCTGCACCTTAGTCACGAACACGGACAAAACAATCAAAAGTTGATTTCCTAAAAAAAGTAATCCCACTTGGCAATCAGTGATTGTTGAGAATGAGTTCTAATTTTCACTCTTTGATCAAAGAAAAACTTTTTTCTTATTGGAGCCGCTTTGATCAAAGCTCATGATCAAAGTGGCATTGTGTCACGATTTCTTTTTACTTGTGTGCAGCACATTCACTCGCAACGCACAAATTTTTTTTCCAAACCCTATCAAAGTAGAATATTCGTGCAAAAACAGAGAAGTTTAATTCATCAACATCTGCTAATTTAACTTCAAGAACGTGGTTTCCGGTTTGACAAACCAAATACCTTTCTTACTCAAGGAAACACGTAATTTGAACAACGAAAAAATCTGGTATCTACGGTCTGTGATATCACGCAAGAATAATAAGATTGGTAACTCAATTTGCATAGCCCTAATTGGAATCCTGTTAAAGAATCTTTTCCTGTAAAGAAGCAATAAAGAATAGATTTGTAACACAGGTGAGATAATGCTAACACAATGCTTTTCCGTCTCGAGCCTGTTGCAACCAAACAGTTAGTCCCTCTGACGACCGCGTATTCTTGTAACAATAAGCAAGAAAATGAGAAGTGAAATTTTGCACACCTAGCAATTGTTTGTGGCAGTGCTTTTCAACAGGGGTTACGCAAAATATGTGGTTGTGTTCCGTGAGTTTTAAAGGCTCTTCGTTTATTACTAGTATTTATTTCTGATTTCAGTATATTAAATTCTTATATGTGGTGGTGTTCCGTGCATAAAAATTGTTAGTAATGGAATCTTGTGATAGCAAATAGGAGATTGTGACGTAATCCTGTTTACTTGAGAAGTAGAGACCTTTTTTTTGGAGATCAACTTCAATTTCGGGTATCTACGGGTCCACGTCGGGCTCCTAACATTTTCCTTAAAAAAAAACTGGTTTAAGTATTTAATTATTTTTTGAAGTGTAGTACCGAAATACATGATTTTCTTATAAGCAATTCATGATTCCTAAATTTTTGTTAGTGGGGGTTTCTTGACGAAGGCGAAAGTACGTCTGGGGTTCCGCGATGACAAAAAGGTTGAAAAACATTGGTTTACAGCAAATGTAGCCTATAGCAAAAACGGACGAACTTTATTAAAAAATTCAGCATTTTGCAATTAAATTGATCAGTTGAGTTAGAGTATTTGCTGCAAAACTGTGCTTTGGTAAAATGCCTCAACCTAATTTAACAGACACAGGTGCTTTACAGAACAAGCACAGCCTTCAATCAAGGGAATTTCTTCCGCACCTATAACAGCTGCATAGCGCCATCTAAAGGCCAGTTAACACTTAAAATTTAAGGCAAAAATTTTGATTTCATTACGTCATCTCAACTGGTATACTATGTAATAAATAAACCAATTAATATGTCTGAATTAATACAATAAATAATTCGATTTACCATTAAATCCAATGACATCTAGCCTGTTGAAAACGAGACTAAAAGGGGTGTTCGAAACCACACCATATCAACTAGTCTAACAATGGACGTTGGCTACTTATAGAACAATGGTTCCCAATTTATTCTTCTCGATGCCCTTTGAAACTTTTGAATTCTCGTGGGGTTCTTGTCAATCTAAACTTATCCTCAAGCCGTTTTTAATAATTGCTTCACCCAGCTTGGTAGTAAAGACCTTTTTTATGAAAATCAATTATTTGAAACCACTTGTGTTGCTCAAATTTGTGTCTCAGTTCGGTTTTTGATGCTAACTTTGAGGTTGAAATCTTATTTTTGGTGATCAATAAAATATTACCACTTCTATTTGATTTACGCGGCGTTTTGGGCAAAATCTTACCCACTCACTAGTGGGCCACCGCGTTCACTCTAGGAATCGGGGCTACAGAGCATGATTAAAAGCAGCTGTTCAGAAATCGTATAACGCTTTTTTCCAATTTTCGACTTCCTCCTCCCTCTTTGTGACGCAGTATGAAGTTTTTCTAAACCTACTGCTCCCTCATAAGACGTTTTGCATAAAAAAGTAGTTGAGCAAACTTTATTTATTTGGATTAGGCGCAAAAATTTTCATCAAAAAATTCTATTCTTTTTAATATAATAGCAAGTGTGTCATTTAACAATATTTCTCCTCCCCTCTTCTGCCTATATCACAGCAATATAACAGTTTTGCTCTCTCCTCCATTAGAGTTGTTTAATAATGTTTGAACGGCCCAAAACTAGTTAAATTAGGAAGTTGTAGTTTGTAAAGGATAAGCTATGGAGTAAACTAAGGCTAAAGATTGAAATTGGATGGTTAAACGCAGGAAGGAAACAGAAACGAGATTAGAAGCAATCGAACGCCAGAGGAACGGATAGTTAAGGAAACTGCCTGGTGGATTTGCGATCTTCAAGGCAACAGCAACTAATGTAGGTCGATCCGTTCGGTGCAAGTCGCAGTTTCAACCCAAAGCGCAAGATTTTACGCAAATGCCGGTTACGCTATACGATGCCACTTATTACGCAACCACATGAGCGCTCAAACCGCTGTTCGTCGATGACGTTCGCAAGATGTTGCTGACGTCATCAACAGTATATCTAATAAAAAAATAGAAAACAATTTAGTTTTGATTTGCTGATTTAGTTTGATCAGCGGAATGCTAAACGGATTTCCGAGGGATTGACCGCTTTTTTTTAAACCGAACTTATGCTGCACACAGACATAGTCGGATATGGGACAAATCTTGAGCTTGCTTTTCTTTTGATAAATAGCAATGCTATTCAAGTCAAATTAAAAATATTGCGAGAATAAAATAAAAAGCGTACAGTGTACTGATGCTGAAACCATAATTTAAATAAATAACAGGAAATAGATTCAGTTATAAAATGAAACAACACCAAGCTACAAGTGCATACAGGAAGTCTGCATTGATTGCCTAACAGGAATCAGTTTATTTATTGGATTCTCTCTCTGATTTTACTTCAGCACTCGTTTGCTTAGCTGTATAAATACTAAATAGCGCCACGAATATAACAAGAAAAACCAGAGGACCGAAGATGGACCAAACATTGAAGTTTAAATCTTCTTCCATTTCACTTGCAAAAAAATAAAACCGTTATTTCCCTAATCAGCCAGTAAGAATACCAAGCAACTGCCAGAAATTTTGCTTTGGCGCTCTGGCTACAAAAATTGCTGCTATGCATCGCAACGGATTAGTAAAAACAACACCGCTTGGCCAAAATTCTAATGTTGTATCAGTAATGGAATATTTCGATGAGAATTTACATTATATAATTGACTGCAATATAATATTTTTGAAATCACTTAAACCTTTCTTACTGAGTAGAAGCGAGTTGCAACCTGCTATTTTAAGCTAATAAAACTCAGTACTTTTGTTACACCTTAATAAAAAGCAGCTGTTTGTGATCTACATTGCTATTACGTTAAAATTAGTTGTACTAATTTTTTTTAATTGCCTTGAGCTTTTGGAGATAGATTTTTGAGACACATTTTCATTGCTTTGCTTGCAACAGCTTGTAGAAAAGGTTTTACTGTGCTCGCTATCGAATATGACTGAGCTGAAGACAACACTGACTGACGTTGCGTTGGACAGGTGATGAGGATAGCGTCTACAGCAAACAAAAAAGCGTCATAAAACAACTTGCGCTCAGTTTCGAAGTTGCCACTACTACTGGCACTGCGTATTTATATCAAGAATGCTACAACCAAGCATTAGTAGATAAAGCACTTTTGTAAGGGTACAAAACGATGAAGAAATAAAACATTTATAAATCATCCCGTCGAGCACAACTTACTCCACTTCAACCAGCCGTAGTGCTTCAATAAGTGCATCTTCAGTCATCGAATACTGCATATACATTCCCAATGCGACGCAGATGTGGAACCACTGATGGGAATGGCCCACTACATCAAATATGCCTAAAAATAAACAAAATAGTGTTAACAGTTTACAGTTGTTTGTACTCCCGGCACAAAGAATTATTTATACCGAGAGCGCAATCAGGTGAGCTTAAAGTCCATCATCTTTGACACTGCCCAAAAGTAGACCTTTTAAGAGGTGCAAAAAAAGGTCTTCTTTTGGACAAACAACTTCCCCACAAAAGCATAATAACATTGTTCTCATTTCTCCCCTGATTTCAGCTACAAACAATTCAATCAAGCAAAAAAATAGCACTACCTATCTTTTTGAAGACAAAACTAAGCAGAAATCACTCAAGAATCAAACTGACAGCATCAAGAATAGAAACGAACATCTCACCGTGCAGACCCTCGCTGTCACTCTACGCGTTTTGCTGCTCGAGTTGAACACTGAGTACGCACTCAACATTTAACACTCTGTTTTAACTGAAATACCTGGGAAGATACTTTCAGGAAAGCGAGTAGCGACAAAAAATACTCCTGCTAGGAAGAAGGTGAGGTGAGCAACGTAATTGAGAGTGTGGTCACCACCTAGATAACAACTCCGTGCTCCAGGTACCGGAAAGCCGAGGGAACTCGCAAAATCCGGATACTCTGTGGTTAGAAACCTAAAACAAAGTGTCCAACTTAGGAATCTTTTAGCCTAATTTTTTTATTCGAGTGCTTGAAGAAGTTTGTGATATTACATAACAAGGACCAGATAATAGCAATAGTTACATGTTGTTTCTTATTAATACAACCGATTTGAATAGAGCAATGGCTCTTGACTCTTTTTTTGGTTAGTTGGTTTACCCTTCCTCTTCCTTGGGATGGAGGTATGGCGCGAACAGCAATCCAGGTTCACGCCATCAACCTAACTGAATTAGGCTAAGGGAAAAGTGGCAGCCCATTTCGAAACAGTCATGAATGCCAATTGCCTACTGGCAGCCCCGCCACCAACAAGGCGAACTACCATTGGTGGGTACCCAAAAGTCGCCTCTTACGACATGCTGGGTGAGCAGCTTCACTATTCTAACCCGGTGAAGCACCGGTAGCTTAACCTATAGAGATTATCGGAATCTTAATCGCATGGAATTGCATTTTCATTGACCAGTCTGGTGTGATAACGGAGGTGGCTCAGCACGTGGAACAAACTGTTCAGACCTGCTTCATGATTCGCAACCGAGTTACAACGCTTGCCTTGAATTGCTTAGTAGCACTTTCAATAAATTTGCATCACTCACCTTATTGCGCAAGGAAAGCCTGCTATCCCGTAACTTAGCGCATAAGGACCGAATCTGTACAAATATCGCAATGAGCAACCAGGGCTGCGAGAGCGGCAGGTAAGGTGAACAGCCACAACCATAAGAACAAATACCATTGTAATGTAGGAGCAAGGAAACGAATCTGTTAACAAAAAAATGATAAAGGTAAAGAAAAAGCAGCAGAAGTTGTCGGTTTGTGCTTCATTGGATCAAATACTGAAGCCGTTCACTCAGCATGTTGTGTTTCAGGTAAACTTTGGATAGGCCTACCCACAAATTGCAGGCTTTGGCAGCCTACCATGATGGTGAGCAACCAGGCTGCAGTTTATATTCACGACCTGTTCGGAATAAACAGCCGCTTTGCCCAAGTCTAATTTCAATCAGGTTTGCGGAGTGAATCTGGATTACGTTTCACGCTTTGCCTCAAACTTAAGAGTGGGGCAAGCGCAAGAGAAAAGCAACACATGTAATTTAGCGTTCAACATTGATCATAATGCGATTCATATTTTTTAAAAGACATCCTGATTATAAAGCAGCTCGTTCTTATAATAATCTGTTGTAAAACAGATGGCTAACAGCAGATATGAACCTCATTTAACGATTAATCCGACATTGTGGTCATAGCGAACAGCTATTTACATCAAAGCAATTGTTGCGCAAGAGTCGCCACAATCGTAATCAAAGTCCAACTAACTTGGGAAATGTCAAGAATAAAAAGGTCATAAATGAATTAGTTGGAAATGCGATCACATGGGTTCGAGCGCGATGGTTACGTTGTTGTGCAACAGAGAACAGAACTTCACCGAAATTTCCACAGCTTATTTGAACCATCTGTAATAGAAATGCATCGTCGCAGCAGCACTGAAATCTTCGAAGCTAGTCAGAACTTCATCATGTTCTATTGCAAATAACCGCACAATAGGTTTTCTGTGACCAGCGGATAAAAACATATGACAAAAGAATTAAATAAATGTATTTCTTGTGCTACAAATAAAAGTAGCCGAATAAATAAACAGCAAATTCCGTGCAAAAAATATCGCGCCAAGAAATCTTCTTACCTACACCAATACTGACACCAAAGCAGTGATACGGGCAAGTCATATATTGAAAAGAAATGGCTAACGTGAGGCCAAACACTGCAATGCTACCATAATCAATACAAAAGCACAGTTCCTGCGCGGATACCGAGTAACAGTTGAGCAAATGAGCAGCGGCACTTGAAAACAACACAAAACAGCAGCCTGAAAGACACAAAGAAACATAATTTTTATGTAAATAAATATTAGACTTCAAATGGAGACCCTCAAATATGGGTGTGAAAAGAAAAATTTAAGAGGATTTTTTGATAATGATATCTTGCTGAACTAGTAAGTTCTGAGGTGGAATAATGCCGAGAGGGTGTAATAACTTCACAAAATTTTCAACATTCAATGATATTAACTGACCTTCCGACTTCTGCCTTCCACAATGATAAACATCGTTTGTGCTAATGGATTTTGGTGGATCTACTAAAATTACGAGAACGAATCTTTTAGTAATAAGTAGGGCAACCAATTTTTGACCAAAAAATCTTAAAATTTTGACTTAAAATTTTACAAATTTTGACCTTATTTTGACCAATAAGTTCATGCGCTTGCAACTGTGCAAAATGCAAAAAATTTATATAAATCAAACTGTTAGCATGAATGTCTACTTGTTTCCAATCAAATAACACAAAAACGAAAAAACATGAAAGACTCAAGCAAACTACAGGTAACGAAAGTTGCTCGAAAAAGAACAAGAGATGAGTATGCAGTATCTTTCAGTTTCCTGAAATCACTGACAGGATTACGCGGTGTTGTACTTCAGCATCAAGTGGTGACTCACGTTATCATCTTTAAAGTTTCTGTCTCTCGCCAGAAGTTTTCCTAAAATAGAAAAGTTTCTCTCTAGTGAAGCAGAGGTTGCTTGGGAGTTGCTTAGCAGGCTGTAAAAATGTGGCAAAATATCATCTCGTCCCATTTTCACCATGCAGTTGATGTCATTCCTTGACATTCTTTCTTGAATATATCTTCCAATTTGGCAGCCATCAACACCAAAGTCAAGGGATGTCATTTTTTGATAAGCTTCTCGAATAGTGCAACGGCTGTCTTCCATCTTCTGAATTGCGTCAACTAGTGCACTGTACTGCTCCTCTATTTCTACAAGTTGAGTAGCTAAGTTGGGAGCTTTTGCAGCCTCTTGAGCACGCCGCACGAGGACACCACCATCATGGAAGCCTTGCAGAATATTTCTAACTTCTGGAAGATTTCTTGAGTAATAGAAAGGAGCTGTCAACCAACTGCCCCATCTAGTTACAATTGGCTGTGGAGGTTGGCCAATGGAAGTAAAAAAAGCTCTTCTTGATCTGTTCTTAATGGTCACTGCTTTTACCCTGGCAACCAACTCATCAACAGCAGGTAGTTAGCTCTCACTTTTATAGCACAATTATGCAGAAGATGAGCCATGCATGTTACCTGGAAGAGCCTGGGATATAGTTTTTTTAACAGGACTCTAGCAGCAGTCATGTATCTCGCTGCGTCCGTTAACAACAAGCAAAAGTTTTCTCGTGCAACACCAAGAGAGTGAACTGCATTGTCAATTTCTCGAGTTGCGATGTTACTGACCACAGACTGCGAAAGAGTCTTACAGTTGAATAGCAACGTTTTTTCAGGAGCTGTCAACCTACCAACTAAGATATTCAAAAACTGTTTGTCATTTATGTCACTCTCATCTACAACCATAAACATTTCTTGGTCTTTCAAATAATCTTTCAATCGTAATGCTTCCTTTTTAGCTAACTTCTCAACTTTCGAACGACATTTTCCCTCTGAAGGTAACGGATTACCAAGCTCTTTAAACAAAGATGACAGGTGGCTATTTCTCAACGTGTGCAATGGTATGTCAGCACAAAGAAACGCCTTAGTAACTTTTTCTGCAAAATCCGGTATAGGAGTTTTAAGAAATGTTTGCGTACTTGCCTTTTCATGTAAGAAGCCTCTTTGGTGTTTTGCACTGCCGCGGTGTGAATGCACTATAAACGTTTTGTCGCATTTCACTATGCAGTCACAGACTTTGCAAAAGAGTTCACCTTTAGGTGTTGAGGTAAACTCAGAATCGTATTCATGCAGTACATTACGAACTTTGAAAAAATATGATTGCTTAACCTTAGGCATGATAGCTAGAAGCAAACGAAAACACCAGTAAACTAAAACTCAACACTGTATGCAAAATGACTTGAGCATTTAACTAACCTAGAAGAGAGACTACATTACCTGCCTTCCACGCCAAGTCTACTTAATATTCAATCGCCCATTAGTGGGCAATACAAAACTATTACGTCACAATTTGCACAATAGACCCACTGAAAGCTGAGACAGGTGAACGCAATGGTGGTAAATCAACTAATTCAACGGCAAAATCTAGCCAGGCACAACCTACCTAATTTATTTGTGAGTCGTGACACTGAAATAATTAATGTCGAGAAGAAAATGTGATAAATTTTTTTTTGACCTAACGCTGAATTTTGACTTTTTCTTGACTTAATAACTTTGAAACCTTTCATCGCATCAACCTGAAATTTAGTTTGTGGACGTTTCATCACTTCTAAACAAGGCAGAAAAAATTTGACTTTATTGACTATTGGTTGCCCTAGTAATAAGCCAAAACAGGCAAAAATTATTAAAATTTTTAAAAGTCTGGTTCGAAAGCGAGTGTGTGGTGGTAGACAAACATTGAATCAACACGTCTGAGTCTGCGAAACGCGGGAAAAATAACGTAAAACCGACTTTCTTTCTTTTAAACACTAGTTATGCTAAAAAATTCGATAGATCTGAGACCAGAAAAATAACTCACTCTCAGCTAACGACATGATGACGAAGATGATGAATAGGCCTACTCTAACTCAACTTACCAAACGAATACGCCCATAAGGGATACGTCACTTTATCAGTGGGGTTTTCAATGTGTGTGAAAATAAGAATAGTTTTCCAAATCATCAGTACGGCGGCTAGTAAATGTGTCCACATGTTAAATGTTTCATTCGTAGGGTAAAATGCGCTGAAACCGATGTTGCAATTAAGTCATAGTCAGCTAGAACGTCAACATACTATCGCTCTTATTGGATCAGTTAGTTGTGCAAATTAGCAATATATTTGACCACACCTGAGTTCTATGCCAGAGTAAATATTTTTAAACAGTGGTAAGATTTAATTTGATATCTTCTCATGTATCGTAAATATAATTTGCGCTTAAGCACAAGGGTACATCTTTTTCTAGGAAATCAGCTAGTTTCGAAAAGCAAGCAAAATTAATTTTTTTTATGTGAATATGTTATATATAGCCCTTTTGAATCTAGTAATCTAATAGATTACTGTCCCTTAGCCCAGACTTTTGAGCATTTCTTTTTTTCATATGAAGATGTTGTATGCAATTTTTTGTATACGATGTTGTACACAAGTAATAATCTAAGATTACTGTCACTAAGCCAAGGTTTTTGAGCACACATCAAGTAGAAAAAAGTTTAAAATAGAGCGCTGGTTAAATCAAGAATAAATTTTCTCGTTCTCCAGTCGCAAAAAGTTTTTAGGGTTATATATGAAATGTTTTCATGTCCACTCTTGCTTTTGAATTGTCAGGAGACCTATTGGCGGAATTTTCATTATCTCAAAAGCTATCTATCATATTCTTATAAAACTATCACAAATGCTGCTAAGCAGAAGCAATTGCAGTAACATGTCTTTTCCAATAAAAAAATACTGAGGTACTTAAATAATGAGAACTTAGTCACTGAAAAAAAAAGAAAATGGCCAGCTTGGATTGGGAGATTGCAAAATGATTTGTGTTAAGAGTCTATAGCTTTCCACACATGTCGTTGTGGACGGCTAAAGCCACGTAGTTTCCATTCGAAGCATAAGCATTAATGGAAATAGAGGCTCCACTCATTCATGCCTCACGCAACCTAACTTTCTTACTAAAAATCTGTAAGAAATCGCGAACTAACCAAGTAAACAGTGTAGGCTACCTCTTGAAGCAGTACGAGAGGCTGCTAGGACTTGGTCGATAACCATGCCAAATGTGAGGTTCAACGCAATCCTTATGAGTTTCCCAACTTGGAGTTAGTTGAAAAGAACGAAGCCATTTATCATAACTGATTCTAAAAATACATGAAATAAATTTTTTCTCTGGGCTACATTATGAGGTTAAATATCAAGTTAACTAGTAGATTTAGGGTGAGAAGATTGCACCACGGCACCATCCTCCTTTCGGCAAACGCATGGCTGGCTAGGTCTACAAGTTAATCGGCAAAAGTCATTTTCTTGATGGAAAAGATAAACTGCCACTATTTTCACAGCAAAGTGCTATCATCAACTTATTCTGCATTTATAACTTATCCTATTTCAAAACCCAAAACTCTTGGTACCCAAATGCCCGAATGCTGCATAATTCCTTTAATTGATGGAATAACCTCTTTAGCAGATCGTGCAAATCAACTTAAGCTTTTGACCTGGTCTTACTTTCTGGGTATACATCTATTCGGTTGCCAAGTGTTCGCAAAATCTATTTGATTTCTACACTCTGCATTTGACCAAAGCAAAATATCTCAGCTGTATGATAATTAGGGTTATAGCTGACTCACCTGTACATACTACCACTTTTAAGCACAATGTCGTTGTCATCACAAGAGGGTAATAATTCTTTGTTGCGTCTTTTTTCATCTGCAGCCACCATGGTACCACTGGCACTGACACCAGTCGTTTTCAGAGGCATGTTAATTACTACAGTAAATAACAAAATTTAGGTAATGTTCAAACCAATAATTTCATTGCATTTCCATTTCAGAATATAAAAAACTTCGTCACACTTTAGCACCAATCTCCTGTGGTCTTTTTTCTAGCAGCTCTCGATTCAAGCGTGATATGATGCAATTTTCTTCATCTAACTTTCTTCATCTTACCATAGAAGCTGCCAATTGAAATTAGTTGATAGAAATGAAATGATGAAGCTTATAATGACTATTTCCTGTTAAATCATATACAACACAAACCATCTCACAACATCGACAATAGCAAAAACAACACCTACATTGCTCTTTTAATTGTGACTAACACACTTGCCACAAAAACAAGCTTTTACGACATGTTCCGATTGGAGATCCATAATTGCCTCTTACTGGACTTTTGTGTCACAGACCTTGTTATATGACATCATAATCCGCCTCGAATATGACTCACCTTACTAATAAACTAATAATGCGTAACCGTGATCCACAAATGGTAAGGAATTACAAAAGTAGACCATTGAACAAGTTTCAAAATGCGAAATTTGTACCAGGGGCATATTAAGAACCGTTGCTATAAAACATTTGATTGAAATTTTTTTCAAGCCAAGGCAGTGAACTACAAATTCAACTTCTTATTCTTTAAATAAATAAATGGTTGTTTTATTGTTAATAGATCACGTTGAATAATTTATGGTGCTTCTCCTGTCAAAGACACAAATTTAGGTTAGTCTCACAGTTAGTAAGTTATACATTTATTTACCTATAAGAATTTAAAAATAAACGGCTGCCTTGTTTTCGCTTCTAAATGTTCTTGGTGAAAAGTTCTACCTCTAGTGCACTTCGACGTATGCATAATTGTGCTCAAAATAAACGGCTACTCGCGCAAACAGATGTTAAACTGCTTTTCTGTAGCAACTGGATATTTAAATCACAGGTTTTAGAGTTTCGACGTTATTGAACTTTTTGTTAACTTTTAAACGACTTTGATACTAATTAGCCTTAGTATAGCAACATATAGCTACAAAACTACATTTAGTATAGCTAGTATTACTACATGCATATGGGCTTACATAAAGTTTCATTTATTTTTATTGCCTTTATCATCGTTATGCAGTAAGTAATACAATCGATATTATTCCAAAGTTTTTTTATGATTTGCATGTCACCATGCTTCAATACTTTGCTTGTCATTTTTGCTTGGCGATTCGCTTCTTTGCAGTGTGGTAGGTATTTTATGGTGATCGCAATGTATAAAACAACTAAGTGATATCTTTATTCGTAATCCACTTCTTCTCAGCTATGAAGAGTCGTGAGAGCGACAACCCAAGAAGCAATTGGGTAGGATGGGCTTTGGCCGTCCTCGGCAAAATCAAATACACGCCGCCCCATTCTTGATCAAGAAACCACAACGTCGGAGGTGCCGTGTTAGAATTCTGTGTTTGCACAGATACGGTTTTGTCTCTCTCAGTCAAACATGGCTGCCCCCTTCAAGTGGCCCCAAGCGCGTTACTTGCGGCTGAAGCAGAATATTCGTATCCAAAATGGCATGTTGCTACGACTGGCAACTTTGTCTCACGCCGTAAATGGACAGCAAGTGTTCACGTGAATGCATCGAGCACGTACGCAACTCCAGCAGGTTGACTATAAAATATATGAAAGAATAATAACGAAGACAAACCACAACATCATTAAAGTAACAGTGATGCCAAATTAATAATTTTCATGACGAGTTGACGACAACTATCCATCGCCCACAAGGTCACAATTAAGACATCATCCCTCATTCTCATTCTCATTCCTTGATCTCAACGCCCCATCGTTCACTTGTAGAGGTGGCGTAGTGTAGCTCCTGCAGCACTACATTACCATCACTGCTTGTGAACCCCATTTAAGCGGTACGTTTTATCCGGCTTTTTGAAAAATCTGTACATTTTCATCATGTAGCCAATTGTCAAGTTCCCCCCTCCCCGGTTTCTTACGGCAGTGCCTTATACTAAGGTGTTTTTGAACCAATTGCGCGTAACCTTTTATATTAAGACTAAAAACTTATTGCATTTACTTAAAATCTGAAACGAAGAAATGCAGCCACATGAGCGTTGACAAGGGGGTTTGGAGGTAACTTTGGTACCGGGATCGGAAATTTTTAGAAGTCCGAATTTTTGAAAACATCGCGCGCAATGCTGACAATAAATTAGGCCCAAGCTTTCTAATTTTTTGTTAAACAGATGCATTACCTATATAATAATTTTTGTGACATGATAACTAATCTTTTTTTCATTTTGGTCACAAAAATTTAATTAAATACTCCTTTTCAAAAAAATTCGGGTCCCCCAGAATACTTTGTGGCCCGTGGCCAGAAACATTAAATCTGGTTCCTGTAATTCTTAAAGCACATAACTTCTCATGCATAACATAATTTTATGCCCCAAATCTCTAAATCTTAAACCCTGATATCCCACATGAATCAATCAATTTATTTATGGTCAATTTTTTTCAAAATCATTTCAAATCAATCCTGTTATGATTTGTTTTCTCTATTAAACTGGAAGATTGCGATTTAGTAACCGATTACAGGAGATTGAAAATGGTGCATTGCATGTTAGTTACATTTTGTTTTTTGACTTATTTTTAGCTTTATAATATTCCATAGACATAGCATTATAGCTGTGCTTGATTTGTTACCCCACCTATAGAAATTTGATTATTTAAGTCGTAAAGTAGCCAGACAGCAATGTCTTGTTCTTGTTAGAGTAAAGCTAAAAAAGAAAAAAGTGCAGAAAGAAAAGCAATTTCTGAGCAATTATGCCAAACACTCATCCATTTGCAGTTGGACAAAACCCGGCAACTCCAGTTTACCTGATCCTTGGTAAAGAGGGCCCGAAATTAATGTTGGTACCAGGCCCAGACTGTTCTCTCAAGGTATCAGTGCAAACGTAGATTAAGTTGACAAATCGTTCCTACTCTACAGAAGAAACTGCTCCAAAATCAACGTTAGCAACAATATCTTGGTAAATAAATTACGCCCAAATTAGTAATTACAAAACAATACGTTATTATTACATTTGACTGCACTTAAGTCAAGCTAGAGTAGAGAATATTAGCTTATATGTGAGACAACGTAAACGCTGTTGAGGAATCATCTCATTCACTCCTGCACATTCCTTTAGGTCTACGATGGTAGTCCCTATGAACCTAAAAAATTTCGTTTCACCCAGGAGTGTGCCACATACTCGAAGGACAAGAACTAATTTATGTTTTATCACAGAACTCTTGCATAAAATAAATAAATTTTGGTCAGCTTACCCAAAATTGTTTCCATTTGTTCTTGCTTGACGACTCTGCCGAACTGTAAGAAAGGGGCTGGAGAACTTTTTTGAATATTAACTCAAAACTAAGTTTAAGATCAATGTGCTAACCTCCAAAATATTTAAGCACCGAAAAAGATTATACTTAATGTTGTCAATCTAAAGTAAAGGCGAATACCTTTTTTTTGAAAGTCATTATTTTGGTGTTTTAAATGCAAATTGAAGATTTTTTGACGATCACCAGTTAAAATCTTTGTTTTTGTACTTTTTTCTCAATTAAAAACCTTTTTTTATATAGTTCACTTTTACGAAATTAGATTGTGTACGTCTATGCTTTTACTCCATACTTTTTCATTTTTACCATAGTTTTTTACTTTTGCATTAATTGGGATAATTTACCCCAGTTTCCCGGTCTCTGGTTTAAGATAACTAGGCCTACATAAGGTTACACCGCCATCTCTAAACTAAATCGTTTTTACATTAGCTTACGGATACTGACTCATCTTCTGGCTTTGCTTATAACAGCCAAGATTACGTATTTAGAAATCTACCTGGTTTATTGGTTGAGTGGGTAGGAGCGACGTTCATAGTGACAATGATCGAGAGTTCACATCAGTGTCATTTGGAAAAGCACTTACCGGCAATTTCCTTTTTTGGTTGCGGGCTACAGTGAGCAGGGTCCACTGTCAGGGCCACTCGACAACGCCCTACTCTCAGGTCCAATTGCTGCAATGCTTTCTTGATCCTGACAACATACATGCATACATACATTGTTTATTAACAAAATGCTGTCACTGATGAGTCACGAGTGACGAGCAGCATAAGCACTCGTCATCATATGCCAGAATAACGTCTTTAATTTAACATTTGTTTACATTAAGCGATTGGAAAGCGTAGAGAACTAAAAGACTATAGATCATGACGAGAGCAATATGTCTGCACTAATCAACAGCCGCCTCAACGTGGTGGTGCGGTCCCCGATCCCGTTTGGGTTGGGTCGAAGTGACTGTTGGCCTTCCCGAAGGTCCCAGCTACCTTGGGCACTCCCCTCGCACAAACCATTTTTTCGCCATGCTGCCCCGCAGAAGGGCACCACGCAGCATCTTTATCATTAATTGCCTGATTTCTCTCTTCTCCTGCATTTCTATTGCCTGTCTTCGTCTCCTCATTCTCCTCCTTCTCTTGATGAGCGGCAACGTGCATCCTAACTCTAGCCCGTCTTTCCTTGTTTAGTGTGCGCTGGAAATGTGACGTGGCGGGGAAGGTCAACGCAATGCTGCACCTGCTCCAAATGGATCCATGTAAGTGCTCTCTACTCTCCTAATCTGAATTCAGAACTCTTGGTAGCTCTCACTCCTGGAGCTTCCCCTCTGCTGCATCCCTACTTCTTCTGGAGATTCCAGACCTACCAACACTGTGATTTCCTCTTTGGACTCTTCCGGCTTGTATACCTCCACTGTTCAATCTGGCCCCCCTCTGGCTCCATCTCTGCCATTGCAAAACCCCCGCTTCACCCTCGCCTTCAAGACTTTTATCCCCCTTCCGCCCACTTTGTATCCCCCTTTTCTGCATCCTCACCACACCGTCTCATGCTCCTGGCTATCTCTCTCTCTACCACCTACTTCCTCTTCCCCCTGACTCCCTTAGAGTTCTTTAATGGAATGCTGGAGGTCTCCGAGCCAGGAGCACCGAACTTCTGCACTTTCTCTCGTCTTACTCTGTTGACCTTATTTGTATCCAGAAATCTAACCTTTACTCATCTTCCTTTTTCCGGATTCCTGGATTCTCTGTTCTGCGATCTGATTGCACCCACTCCCAGTTTGGCATTCTCTCTCCTAATACCGCACGCGTTGGCGGCGGCGCCATCATTTTTGTTGAGCAGGGCTTATCCTTCTCTGAACTTTCTGTCTCCTATCTTTTTTTGCTTGACCCCTACTCTGATTATATAGGGGCCAACATCTCTCTATACAACTCCTCCCCGCTCTCATTCCTTTAAGTTTATGCTCCCCCTATTCGCTCTTTTCCGACGGATGGCAGAACCGACTCCTTTTCTCCCTTCACCCTTTCCTCCTCCAGAAATCTTTTCATTCTGGGGGGCTTCAACTGCCATCACCCTCTCTGGGACTCAAAAGCTACTTCCAACCCCCACAGGGAGGAAGTATGCGATTGGGTTATCTCTTCTGACCTCCTTCCCCTCAATCACCCGGACATACCTACTCTTTTCCATCGCTCCTCTGGTAGTCGCTCCTCCCCTGACATCTCCTTTGATCCATTCTTTCTCGCCCTATCTTGCTTCTGGGAGATGCTTCAGGACCTGGGTTCTGATCATGGTGGTAGTTTAGCAGAGAGGAGGCCAGATGGGGACAGAAGAATACTGATCTCTTTCTCTTTCCTCTGTTGCTACTCTTTTTACTTCTTTGACACTAAATGCGGCCAAATCTTCCATTCCTTTCGGCCGCATCAAACGCCATTCTAAAGCCTGGTGGTCCGCTAAAGTGGTAGAAGCGGTCAGTGAAAGACGCAAGGCTTTCGCTGTCGCTCACAGTAGTGATAAAGATCGTCTGGCTTACATCTTCTGACGCCTGGTGGCCCTGCGTAGCAGAGCCAGGGGCTACCTTTCTGAGCTCCGCCGAGCCACGTGCCCTGAGGAATCTCACTCGTCCGTTTTCTCCCCCTTCTCCCCCACTGAATTTCTTGTGGCTGCCTCTAACCTCTTCTTGTCCACTGCCACTGGCGCAAACAAAATTGCTTATCCCATGCTAAAGCACTTTCCTCGCTCTGGCATGGATTTTCTTCTTCACATTTTCAATCTCTCCTGGTCTTTGCATTCCTTTCCTTCCATTTGGAAGACATATTTTATTATTTCCTTCCATAAGATGGGAAAGTCTCTCGACTCTCCTGCTTCCTTCCAGCCTATTTCTCTCACCTCCTGCGTATCAATGCTTTTTAAACGCATTATTCTATCTCGTCTACTCTCTTCTTTCTGGAGTCTAATTCCATTCTCTCTCCCTGCCAGGCCGGTTTCCACCCTGGACAGTTTACTCTAGATCAAATTCTATACCTTTCTCAGTCCATTTCGGATGGATTTAACAAACGCAGGCCGGGCTCTCGGACGATCCTTGCTATTATTTATTTCTCGAAAGCTTTCGACTCTGTCCGGCACCCCGTCCTTTTCCGCAGGCTCATTTCTGCTGGCCTTCCTTTTTGCTTTGCTCGTTGGACTCAATCTTTCCTTTGTGATAGGCGCGCTTGTGTGGTTTATCAAAATCACAAAAGTCGTTCCTTTTGAGTCTGTTGAGGTGTTCCGCAAGGATCCGTTCTTGGCCCTGAACTTTTCTCTCTCTTCATGAATGATTTCCCTGCTTCTCTGCCTTCTTCCGTCAGGTGCTCTCTTTACGCTGATAATCTGGCCATTTGGTCCTGCTCCCTCTCGGTGCCTACGGCGGTGGAGGCCACACAAGGAGCTCAGATTCGATTAAAGCGCTGGTCTAAGTACTGGTGTCTTCCTCTCAATTTCAATCTTCCTTTCAATCCGAGCAAACGTGAAGCCTTCTTCATGTCAGTGGATCCCCACCAACCTAACCTCCAGCCCAACCTCTTATTCAACTCCCGCCTTCGTTGTAATTTTATTGCAACCTCTCTTGGGGTCACTTTTGACCGCACTCTTTCCTTTTCTAAACATGTATCTTCGCTGAAAACCTAGTTTTCCTCTCATCTCAATGCCTTACGCTGTATCTCTGCTTCCTCATGGGCCCTTCTAAATCTAAGGAGTCCATCTCTCTTTCATATAAAGCTTTTCTTCAACCCTTCTCATTTATGCTTCACTCGGATGGTTTTCTTTCTTAAGCGCTACCAATATCACCAAATTGGAACGCCTCCACCGAGCGGCCAGTCGCGCCATTCTCTCGTCCCCCCCTCTATCCCACCTCTTCTCTCCGAGGCTTCTTTACCTTCCTTACAAGTCACCCTGACTCATTTCACTCTTTCATCTTATGAGCGGACTCTTCGTCTTCAATCTCCTTTTCCATTTTAAGTTTAGCCAGATTTGGAGTGAAACCAAGACTCTGCAGATCGTCCTGGAGAGCTTTTGCGTCCACTCACCCGCTCATGCCTCCTTCTACTTCCCCTAGGGAGGCTCTTCTTGCTTGCCCTCCCTCATCTCCTTAAAACCTGTCTTCTTTGATTACAGAGTCCATCCTTCCCTCCCCATACTCCCGCTCTGATCTCCCTCTCTCTCGCCAAGGTGCGGCTCTTGTTCACCTTGACTCTCTCCCACCATACAATCTGACGCTTGAAACAGACGGCTCTGTTCTTTTTCTTTTTGGCAAAAGCGGTTCTGGCGTACTTGCCAACTGCTCTCTGTGGCTCTGAGGCCACTCTTTCATTCTCAGCAGGTCCAGTATACTCAAGTTTTTCCACTGAAGCCTGCGCCATTCTGCAAGCTCTCCGCTGGTCTCGGCAGCACCAACAAGTCTGCCACTTCTCATTTCTTCTCTTCCTATTTGACTCTCGCTCTGTCCTCGCTACCCTGTCCTCTGCTCCATCATTCCTTTTACCTCAAACTCTGTGGCAGATATCTGGCATTAACTGTCTTCTCTTTCCTCCTGTTCTACAAGGCTACAATGGGTCCCCGGACACTTGTCTCTTCAGGGGAACGACGCGGCTGATGAGCTGACCAGACAGGGAGCGCTACTCGTGTCCTCTGCAATCCCTTGTAGTCTCTCTCCTCTTATCTCTCGTATCCACTCTTCTCTTTTCGTGGACTGGAAGCGCACTGACTCATCTAAATTCTTCGACACACAGGTTCCCTCGATTTCCACCGAGGAGTTTGTGCTCCCTCGCCACGCTCGCTGTGTCCTCTCTAGTCTACGCTGCAAGGGACACAGCCTACCGTTGAGCTCTTATCTCTTTAGAATTGGCAGAATCGAGAACCCTTCTTGCAGCGCCTGCGGACACTCGTCCCAGGACACCACTCATCTCATTCTGCACTGTCCAGCTACGGACTCTTTACGCCGCTCGCTCTTTGGCGACTCTCTGTCTCTCTACGACCTCTGGTCCAGACCTTGGGGAGTTGCCCGGCTTCAGGGGCTCCATGGTCTTCCGTCATGTCATCATTCCTTGGAAGGGGTCGGGTAACAACAATAACAACAACAGGGCGATATGTAGCGCCGAAAACGTTTGCATTTGTTAAATATATTTCTATTATTGTGTTTAACGAAAGAAGAAGAAATTTAACGGTGTATTGCTAGTAGCAATAATAACAACGTGGATTTTAAAAGTCATCTCCCTACCGAAATTATATTATAGAACTAAAAGGATTTAAGACCTGGGCAAAGCGATAGACGACCAATCTGACACTTCTACAAATTTTGTGAATCTAGGTGAGATCCCCGTTGAGCCTATACGGATCTGATGTAGTCACACAAGTTCAGGTTTCTTGTACATTATGGTTAAACAAATTCTGTACGAAAAACAGAAGTACGATTGTGTTTAACTTACCACTCTTGTTTCAGCGGGTGCACAGAAAATGCGGCTAAACTTAATTAATGACCTAAATAACACAAGATGCATTTTATGAGTGTTGTATTATATTATGTATGTAATTATTTTTTATGTTGGAAACGCTGCTTTGCACCTTGCACGCCTTGCCTTCTCAGATTATGCAAACCCCGTAAGCCATGCTGACAAGCGCTCATGCTTCTAGGCAATGCAACAAATAAAATAACAATTGGTCCAAATTACGCAATTACAATTAGATTTACACTTTATATCAAGCAGGTGTCTGAGCATTTCCATTCTACTACGTTCTTAAATTCTAATGTATCGTTGTGAGTTGAACTGAAACCTTGTGTGGAAAATTGTCATCATATATATATTTAAAAATACAACAATGAGATCACCGTTTTTGTGCATTGTTGACATCACAACATGGGTTATGCTATTGCACAGGGTGTTTCAAAAGTCACGCCCGATTTTTGATATGAAAAAACGTGCTTAAAGAACGAATTTATATTTCTGATAAGTAGTATAACTACATAACAATGAAAAATGGAATTACAGAAAATTATAATGATAAGAATAAATCAGAAAATAAAATAAAGTTAATTGTACAATATCCATTGACTTTTTAACTGTATAAAATCGGGCGTGACTTTTGAAACACCCTGTATATTGAGCTGGTTAACCAACCCACTCCTGTACAAACAATTACAGTAGTTTTTTGGTAATGAAGCAAAAAATTTAGGTAATAAATTTTAAAACACGTAGTCATAAATTTCAAGTTTTCAAATAATAAAAAATGGCCCTACTTGAAAGAGAGCGCGCTTTCTGCATTTTTTTCAAACAAATTGATTCACTAAATAACTTTTCAATTTCGTTAAGTTCATACTTAATATTCCTCAGATTGTTCAGCCTTATTTTGCCGCCTGTGCTCCTCAGTTCATTCTTAGTTCTTTTCAACTTTGAAAACGAACGTTCTCCACAACAATTTGTCACCTTTAGACTACAATAAATATCCAAAGCAATCCCTCAAAGAATTTTTCATATTAGGCAATGCACAGCCACAACGTCTGGCCCTTTGCTTCGATTATGACGTATTGACGTTTGACCGATTGTTCAAGCGGAGCATTAAGCTGGTGTCAAGTAAGCCAAAAGTGTAAATAATTCGCGAGCAATTATTTGACTTGACGACACTCCGTGCGGTAGGCTATACGCAAATAAATATAAACTGTTTAGACAATTAGATTACAGATGTCATGATTATAAAAAGTTTACAAATCATGGCTTCCCGAAACAGCGGAAACTATGGCCCTTGCCGCAAATTCGACATGCAAAATCAAGTCCTGAACCAGGGGGTGTAGCGTGGGATTTGGCCTCTATGTGCGGAAGAAAAAATGTCGCTCTATTTCTAATTAGTAAAGCCATAAATATCGGTGTTTGTGTCTCATGTTCAGACACAGCTGAAATTTTGTTTCTCTAGGTCAAAAATGGCCGCCCTCTTCAAATGGTTGCCCTGTCCAAACCACCCATTTCTTGTTCCGCTATTGGGTGTAGCTACTGGAGCTACAACCTTCTCTTCGCCATTTTATTATGCCTTTAAAACACCAGCATACCGAGGGGGGAGGCCACTGTGCCATGCCCCCCTTAAGACCCTAAAAATGAAAAAATGTAGAGCAAAACCAAGCAGTTTTAGCAAAAGCAAGCTGGTTTTTCGCGAGCATTTGGGGTTCGCCCTGGATTTCGATTTTCCTTGCCTTCGGCACTCCCCATAAATTTAATTTGTGACGTTACACAAATGTGACGAAATTTTGGCCGAGCCCTCGGAAGCTTTCTGCGTACGCCACTGCTCTCAAACAGTCCACAAAAGCCTCTAAAAAACTTTGTCTCAAAAATATCATCAGCATTGATCGGCTTCCTACACACATTCTCGTTCCCCGTCTATTGGTGCTGAAAACGTGGCTGTTCCTCAACCTTTTTCCTCTGTATTTGACCTCAATAACAGTTGATCTTGCCTGTCCTTGTTGCTAAGTCATTCTTTCCCGAATTTTTGCTCACATGAGAGTGAGACTCCAATGCAAATGAGAATACTTGGTGCTTACCAGTCGTGCTCCCTACCAAAAGCGATAAATGACAACAAGTCCAACAATATTGGTGATTGGATGTGTCCATTGAAAGACCAATGCTTGTGCTTATTAATCGATGAAACAGGTTATTCTAGATTACGAACCACTTACATGTGCTTTTGCTTCAAAGGGCATCGATTTTTTGAAGACTCAATAAAACATTTGAAGTCTCGGTTTTGTTTGTTCAACAAATGAAACTTTTTCTGCTTTTTGTCGCTTTTAAAGACTGCACCGTATTTATTGACGGTTATTAGTGGGGTGCCATCTGGCAAGTACGTGGTGAAGTAAATTTTTTCAGAGTTTAGGACAAATCATACAGCAACGAAACAATTTTTCCCTTCCAACGAAAAATCATACAACTACGAAACAATTTTTCCTTTCAAACCACAAATCATACAGCAACGAAAACATTTTTCTTTTCCAGAAACAAACCATACAGCAACGAAGCAATTTTGCTCTTCCAACAACAAATTATATAGTAACGAAGCATTTTTTTCCTTTCCAAGGAAAAAACACACAGGAACGAAAAGAGGGTAAAAGTGCTGTCTCTAAAATAGCGCAATCGGTACTAGTAAAATAGTGCTGCGTGCAAAATATGTTCAAAAACTTTTCTAATAATTCGGAACCGGCAGGTTCGATTTACAGAAACATGAGCTAGTTGTTTATAGGTGGGCTTAGTAACAATTAAAATTGGAAAACAGCAATGAAACCCTGGGAGGATAGTCTATCCAAGCGACTTTACTCCATATCAGTAAACGTTGAAAAAGGGTCTGCTATTAATAAACTGTAGCAAAGTCAGCTCAGACATTTATTTGCCATAAGAAAAATTAATTTCGCTAACGCATCCTCAATTTCTGCAAAAAAATAATAAAAAACGCACAAAAAAACATCAAAGATTTTCAAACAAATTAATGTTAAATCAGAGAAAAGGCTGTACTAAGATAATAAAATCTTCAAAGCTTAACAAGAAGCAAAAATATTTATCTGCACGGGTTCTATAATAATAATAAACAGCTATCAAAACTGCAGACCATAAAACTAGCTTAGACTTCTTTCAAAATACATTCAAACTAATGTGATAGATTAAGTTGTATAGAAATAGATGTGAGATAAAAGTGACGTCTAATTATTAAGTAAACAAAGGGCAGTATATCATAATAATGAGTGATGGGTCATAACCTATAGAAGCCGTGACGGAAGTGATAAATAACGAACTGATTATGAGAGGAAATAAAACTAAAACAGAGTTTCAAAAACAAAAAAAATAGTTACAAAATCACTTAATTGAGGGCAAAAGCATTTTATTTATGTTAATAGTGGCATTTAATTTGTCTAGCCATATGTTTTCGTAAATAGATAAAAGATGTTTGGGCGGTTGATCTACAAACGTTACAAAAAAACAATCGGCAACATCTGGTTTTGTCTGTAATTTGAGTCTATGGAAAATGTGGTAATGGTATAATAATGCTGCTTTATCGTCAATATTGTCGTATTTAAATTGATTCCAAATAAATCTGTGGTGTAACCAGCGTTTTGAAAATTTGTTTGTGGTTTGACCAATATATTGTTGGTGACATAAATGGCATGTAGCCACGTATATGCCGTAGTTTGAACAATCCAAGATTTGCATTAATACAAAAATTATATCATTGGCTGCTGTGATGGTACTGGTTTGATGTACCATGGATTTATAATGGTTAAAATGGCCGCAAAGGGCACATTTCTTGCAAGGTTGAGATCTTCCTTGACCAGTATTTTCAGTGGTTGAATGAGCTACCTTTTTATAATTGGTGAGCATACTGGCAAGGGTAGATGGACGCTTATACACGACGATGGCTTGAACCAGGCAGCGGTAGCAAGGATTAGCGGCAGGGTTGTAAAAAATTTATACTTCTTGCTTATAAATTTAAAATTGGTCACTTTTGTTCCGATGCCACCGAACGTTGTCGCTGTTTCACTTGATTATCAACATATATTTTGGGCTTCTCAATATAGCTTTTCTGGTGTTAATTGAAAGTTAAAATAATCTTTATTTAGATTTAAAATCTACATAAAATTCATAAAAACTCAACGTTTCGAAAAACTAAAATTAGTTTTTTCTTCGTCAGGAGTGACTAAAGTTCAAACACAGACAACGGTCACATAGTAATCAACATAACGAAAACGTGAAAAGAAAATTATGGTAATAAACAAGTGCAGCAGCGACAACTGGCGGTCAAAAATTTATGAATTTGTACAATCCGGGATAAAAACTGTTAATTTTATCGTTAAAAGAAAAATCAGTTTTGTGTATACAAAATGATTCTAAAAACCGTCTTTTCTTATAGTCATTTTCAATAGCTAAAATTGCAGAGCTTTCACAAACAATCCGGTGTCCATTTAAGCAAACGTGTTTCACTAGAGCGGATTTCTTTTTTAATTTCTCATTTGTTAGTTGGGCAATTATGTCAGGTTTGACGTCCCTTTGATTTTCTTAGCGTCGCGTTTTAAATAATCGACCAGTTTCACCAATATAAACACCTGTGCAATCTAAACATGGAATTTTATATACAACACCGCGTTGATCAAATTTGTTGATTTTATCTTTTAAACTTGGCAGCATGTTTTCCACAGTGCGTAATGGTTTTGTTGCCACTTTGATTTGATGGTTTTTCGAAAGACGCTTCAATCTTTCAGTTATTCCAGATATAAATGGCAAAATAACCAATCCAATATGTCTTTCTTCTTCTTGTAACTTACTGTAGCTTGAGCTTGAGTCTTTCTTTTTTTCAGTGTTTTTAGTATGAACCATTTAGGATAATCATTTTCAGTGAGCATATGAGATAGGAAATGAATGCTTGGTTTCTTTTTTCCAGTCTGTTAATTTGGTAATGAGCGATTGTATAAATTCATCACCACACCTTGTTTTTGTTCAATGGAGTGAGCTGAATGGTAATTCAAATATCGATTGGTCTGGGCTGTTTTTCGGTGTACTTTAGTGGCCAATTTTCCATTCTGCGTTCGTATGACTAGGACATCCAAAAATGCTAATTTTTCATCTTGCTCTAGTTCAATTGTAAAATTTATGTTCGGGTCCACGTTATTCAAATGATCAAAAAATCTATTCACTTTTTTGGTTTGCATGATCACAAATGTGTTATCGACAAATCGTTTCTATAATTTAGGAGATGAACTGAAAGAAGAGATTGCTTTCTGTTCGACAAATTCCATTACCAAGTTTGCAATTACCACAGAAATGGGGCACCCCGTAGATACGCCAAATATCTGCTGATAATGTTTTCCTTCGAAAGTGAAATAAGTGTTATTCAAGCAAAAATTTAAAGCAATTTCAATATCATCCATCGTCCAATCGGTACGATTACATAATGTATCATCTTCATTTAACAAATCAAAGGTAACTTTTTTTCCAATTCTACTGGAATATTAGTAAAGAGTGAAACGACATCAAAAGAAACCAAGCATTCATTTCCTATCTCATATGCTCACTGAAAATGATTATCCTAAATGGTTCATACTAAAAACACTGAAAAAAAGAAAGACTCAAGCTCAAGCTACAGTAAGTTACAAGAAGAAGAAAGACATATTGGATTGGTTATTTTGCCATTTATATCTGGAATAACTGAAAGATTGAAGCGTCTTTCGAAAAACCATCAAATCAAAGTGGCAACAAAACCATTACGCACTGTGGAAAACATGCTGCCAAGTTTAAAAGATAAAATCAACAAATTTGATCAACGCGGTGTTGTATATAAAATTCCATGTTTAGATTGCACAGGTGTTTATATTGGTGAAACTGGTCGATTATTTAAAACGCGACGCTAAGAAAATCAAAGGGACGTCAAACCTGACATAATTGCCCAACTAACAAATGAGAAATTAAAAAAGAAATCCGCTCTAGTGAAACACGTTTGCTTAAATGGACACCGGATTGTTTGTGAAAGCTCTGCAATTTTAGCTATTGAAAATGACTATAAGAAAAGACGGTTTTTAGAATCATTTTGTATACACAAAACTGATTTTTCTTTTAACGATAAAATTAACAGTTTTTATCCCGGATTGTACAAATTCATAAATTTTTGACCGCCAGTTGTCGCTGCTGCACTTGTTTATTACCATAATTTTCTTTTCACGTTTTCGTTATGTTGATTACTATGTGACCGTTGTCTGTGTTTGAACTTTAGTCACTCCTGACGAAGAAAAAACTGATTTTAGTTTTTCGAAACGTTGAGTTTTTATGAATTTTATGTAGATTTTAAATCTAAATAAAGATTATTTTAACTTTCAATTAACACCAGAAAAGCTATATTGAGAAGTTAAAAGATGCCTGGTGACAAAAGCAAAATATATATTTTGGGCCTAACTTAAGTAAATATTGCTCTGAAATAACGGTTGGTAAAGTTGGAGCTCCTTTTGTGTTACCCCAAATAGAAGTGTTCTCCAAAAACAAAGATAATCACAATTCTCTCTGTCACCAATCGTGCTACTCGCGGCAAACTTGACGGAATCTATTCAAAACGAACGACTGAACACTAAAATTCCTAATATTTATGCACTTTTTTGCATTTCTCCCTGACCCAGATTGTGACACTAAAATCCCGGATATGTCCGGGAAAATCCTGACGTATGGCAACCCTATACTAAACACTAAAATTCCGGACATTTGGACATTTTTAAAAATTTTTTCCGGACACAGATTTTAAAGCCAAAATTCTGGACACAGATTTTAAAGCCAAAATTCTGGAAAATCCGGACGTATAGCAACCCTAACTTAATTTTTGTTTAGGTGTTTAGGAAATTTTGCCGCTTGTAAATAACCAGGAAAATTTCCTAACATATTTTGCACGCAGCACTGTTTTCCAGCCGGCACTAGATCGTCTTTTCGTTACTGTATGATTTGTCTTTGGAAAGGAAAAATTGTTTCGTTGTTGAATGATTTGTCCTGAACTCTGCAAAATTTTACTTTACCACATACTTTATAGATGGCAGCCCATAGTTATTGAAGTAGCTTGAAGCGGTGTCGACAGCAGTGGTCGGGGCTTTTAGCTTTTCGAAGGTTGTGGTTTTGAAAGACATTTAACACCATTTTTTGTTCGCGTTGGAAATGCATTGCTCCAGCACTACCGCCAACTCCTAAACGGATGTAAACATAGATTTGCGCTTTCTAATTGAAATAAAATATTTCAGTGAGTTGGCAATTGAAAACAAACAGAGTTTTCAATTGCAGATCAAGTACGAGAACTGTCACTTGTGGAGTGCCTGCTCTTGGACTGCTGCTTTTTCTTTTATAAGTGAATGATTTACTTTCTTCTTCAAACTTTAAAACTACTTTATTTGCTGACAATACTTTGTTATTATGGGAATCTAGTATCCACAGCACGTCTGACTCCAAGAAACGAATTTATTTAATCACAGCACAACGTTGAATGCACGAAATTGCTTGAATCGAATCGAATAGAATTCTTGCCAATGAATTTTGAATTTTAATTTTTTATCGAAAAACCTCTCTCCGAAAATAGCAATGCTTCTTTTTTATGTACTGGTTTACTAGGTCACTCCGCCGCACGTCAGACGGAACCACGCCTGGCCATACGGCTTAGTCACCTAGTATTGTTACATCATGATACGCAACTATGGTTATTCTTTTATGACCTGTTTGTAGGCCAACGGATGATTTATACAAACGATTACAGTAAAACAACGAGCGCACGAACAGAACGAGAACGTTTGTGAGTCACCCACATAATTTCAGCAAAACATCAATGATCCACAGTTGGTATCCCGTAAGGTCGCCATAATTACTCCCCGCGGAAAAGGGACACTGCTGCACGTTGGGAAGCTTGGTGGCTCCCAGATGAGCTATTCAGTAAGCATTTTCTTGTATCGCGTGTTAGCGTTATTGTTAATGCTTGTTGATTTGTTTCCGCTTCCTCTTCTGCAGTACGCGGATTTGTTGAATCCGCAGTTGTCTCTGGGGCAGTAATTGTTTGTTGTTGGCGCTGCGTGGATACAGGATGCGATGCTTTGCTGTTGTCGACGGATTTTCCTTTCTTCTTGATTGGGGTGCTCAAAATCTCGTACTCTGTTCGTCTCCGTACTCGTGCACATGAAACAAAACATACATATAAACAATACACACGGAATTTTACGTTACACAAAATCATTAAATTGATACCATATTACAGTTGGTTGTTACTGTTTTGCAAAAGTTCTGCATCAGCAACAACTCTCTCACTCCGAGCATGGGTTTTTCCATCTCGGATTTTAGCAATTCCAAGCGGAATAAAATACTTAAAGGCGAGTATAGTTAAAACAACAGACCAGAATAACGATAAGAAAAGCAAAACGGTGATGATACCACTCAAAATTGGGTCGGTTATTGAGCTAATTACTGATAAAAACACGTTTTTCATTGTTTTAGTAATAGAGTTATCGATGTATTCAAAATCTGCCTCAGAATTTGAATCAGTATTCGAAGCTAAAAATTTGCGCACATATTGACGGTCTTCTTGTAATTGGCTCAATGATAGTAACATGTTTTGTACATCATTGTACCTATCATAAGCTTCTGCGAAATCTACCATTAGGTATAAAAAAACAATTCTTTACCGCCGAACTGATGCGAAACAAGTTAGGTCAAACATTCAAAACAATCGCGACGAATAGTTTGTTTGAGCGTGTGAATTGGTAGCATAAGGGCAAATGTTATTGAAAATTTATCTATCGCTGGCAGTTACCAACCACCCCCGCTCAGAAGACTTTCTCGGCAATGCTTATTTGTTGACGCGATATGGGATTAGGGGAGTGTGCGAGCGTGCTTGCGAAGAAAAGCGGCATAGTTTGCCGGGCTCTGGCTCAATTTGGTTAGAGCGTAGAGGATTGACGGCGTGGTTCGCCAGGCTCTGGCTCAATTTGGTTAGAGCGTAGAGTTGAGGCGCGAATAAAAGTACGATAAATATTGATGCGCAGCGCTCAATTGCGGGAAGTGGGCTGAATCGTCTAATCCCATTGTCTAACAATTTTGTGCATGCTTTACAAAGTCTCGAGAGCTGGGATAACCGGCGCACGTTAAGCGACCGATGAATAAAAAATATGTAACCCATAAATTATGATTATTTATGCTAGCAAAACCAAAGCTACTTTGTATTTTTGAAAAATGTTCTAACAACACGGAAGCTACATTGTAAATTTAAAAATACGCTTAATTGATTTACGTTTTATATTAGCGATGAGCGGTCTAACAAGAGTACGCATTTAAGGGGTAGGTATTAATAATAATTTTTAACATTTAGTTAATTTTTATTGAAACGAGGTTAAAACTAAGAAGAATTAATAAATGCAATTGCTTGAATATATCACCGGTAGATCTACATATGTCACATCCTTTATGCTGTAAAACACTTTTAGTGTTTCTATCTTGTTCATCTTTAAATTATTGCCTAATTTTTTGTTTGGAACAAGAGGTCTATTTTATGGTTGTTACAAAAGTTGTGCGTTACTTTTTTTAATTTAAACAAATTATCCAATTTTGAGCGGTCTCCTACATGAGTTATTTTTACAAAAAATGACATTGATACTACAAATGCACAATTATAAAAAATAAAATAATCGGTACATCACCGGTTTTCGTTCTTTTTTTTCGTCTTCGCGGCTGCACAAGTGTTCTTGCGGGGTCACCAATTATGGGAATCGAGTATCCACAGCACGTCTGACTCCAAGAAACGAATTTATTTAATCACAGCACAACGTTGAATGCACGAAATTGCTTGAATCGAATCGAATAGAATTCTTGCCAATGAATTTTGAATTTTAATTTTTTATCGAAAAACCTCTCTCCGAAAATAGCAATGCTTCTTTTTTATGTACTGGTTTACTAGGTCACTCCGCCGCACGTCAGACGGAACCACGCCTGGCCATACGGCTTAGTCACCTAGTATTGTTACATCATGATACGCAACTATGGTTATTCTTTTATGACCTGTTTGTAGGCCAACGGATGATTTATACAAACGATTACAGTAAAACAACGAGCGCACGAACAGAACGAGAACGTTTATGAGTCACCCACATAATTTCAGCAAAACATCAATGATCCACAGTTGGTATCCCGTAAGGTCGCCATATTATAACTATCTGATCATAATATTAAAAAGTTGGAAAAAGGGGTAAACAGTGAACTACATAAAATAAATGTTTGGCTGAGAAACAATAAGATATCTTTAAATATATCTAAAACTCATTATATGTTCATTGACAACAATGTCAATGCCTCAACTAATAAAAATTTTGAAATCAAATTACAACAAAATGTAATCAATAGAGTTAGAAACGTAAAATATTGAGGTATGCTCATAGATGATGGTCTTAATTGAGAACTACATATTAAACATCTTTCACTGCAACTTTCGAAATTCTCAGCTATAATATTTTGCTTACGTAATTTTGTTCATATTGAAACACTCAAATTGTTATATTATAGTTTGATTTACAGTCGTGTTCAATATGGTATCATTTTATGGAGAACAGCAACTAGCAATTAGACAAAAAGAAATAGTTTTAAGACTTAACAACATTGTTCGGATTATGACCTGGAGCAGGAAATTTGATCACATTAGCATTTTGTATAAGCAACTTAAATTATCGAAATTAGAAGACATTTACAGAATAGAATTGTCGAAGTTTGTGCATCAACTAAACTGCAATTTGACTCCTAAAGTTTTTGAAAAAAATTTTGTTAAACTTGAAAGTGTGCATTCGTACATTACCAGACAAAAAAACTAAAAATGATTATTTCTTACCCCTGGTCAACAAAACGTCACAAAATTAATTGGCTTTTCGAGTTACTAAATTGTGGGAAACTGTAGACAATTCTATAAAATCAAAACTGTTACCAGTCTTCAAAAAAATATTAAAAGAACAAATGATTAGAGATTATTAAATTGTAAGTTTTGCTTTAATTCTAGATTTATTTCATAAAAATTGCGGCGTCATTTAATATGTGGCTTTCACGTAATGTGCTTTTATATTAAATTCAACTTCCTCTCTTTTTTCTTTTCTTTTGCCTCTTCTTTCCAGTCTTCATTAAGTTTATATTTGTTGCAGGTCATGTTTTTGTCATCAGGAGGCACGAACTAGAAAATCTTTGGGTTGTTTCAGTATTTTCTGGCCCTTTGCAGGCATGTACTGCATTATCTTATCATTGTTCTCCAAAAAAACAATCAAGAATTTCTGATATTGTTTTAGTGTAAATTTCAAAAAATTTTTTTCTTATGGTGACCTCTAATGAGTGTATTGGGCAAACAACAATAAACTATGCCTATGATGTCTAATAGAAATAAATACCACTGTCAACGAAACCGAGGAAACATATAATTTCAATGCAGGATTACGTGTACTAAAGATAAGCAAAAACGATAATTACACCTTCTCTCCTGATTTTTGGTACCAGGTTGATGGTGTTTGAGAAAAGTTAATTTTTTTGTCATGCTGACGACACTTGTTTTGAGAGAAACCTCATTCAAATACTCAGTGAGAATGAGGGACGTGTCGAAGTTAGCTGCTGCACCTTCAAGACTTCTTTTTTATGAGGGGACCACCTCACAACCATTTGCTTTCGAAGACAAATGATGTGAACAGAGCCTAATACAAAATTCTTCGGGCTCTACTGGGTGTAAAGCGTCAAAAAAGTATTTTTAAGAACAGCTCTTGTTTTATCTTCGTCGCAGAAACCTTTTTACTATGATATTCTGGTTACTCAGCACGTCGGCACTAAATGAATTTTTTGCTCGTTTCACGCAATGACAACCTGCGTCGAACCTCGTGACATCAATATTTAAAAACTGATTCCTCAAAACGATTGTTTCCCATCTCCATTAAAAAAATAATAATTAAAACAGGTCATTAACTTACTGCACAACTAAGCCTTTGGAATTAGTGGTTCTCCAAAAAAATGCTTTACGTTTGTTTTGCGTTTGACATGGGCAAATAGCTATTTCCCCCTTAAAACTGCAAACGTGACTACCGCAAATACATCAGAATAAAAGACTCTTAAGACACGGAAACCCGAATCAATTAGCAAGTGTTGGCATGCGTCCCAAGAAAAATTATTCGCTGAACGTGGCTCTTACAGTTTTTGAGTTGTTCAGGTCTAATGTGTCTGTTTCACGTTGTGACTCCTTTCTCTCTCTCGCAGTCCTAAAAAGACGAGTAAACCACACTTGCTCTCAAGAGCCACAGATCACAACTATCGTCGTTAAACGAGAGTATCATTGAGAAATTATTCCACAACAAATTAGCACACACTCATTTGATCGACTGTTCCCAACACCACAAAGATATAAGTTCTTGGTCCTGTTGATCGCATAGATCCGACAAGAACGCGTTCATCGGGTTGAAATAACAAAGCTCCTCGTATAGCATGTAACAAGAGGTAACTTTAGGGCAGATTGTCTACCTAAGGCAGTCCGTTTTAGCGACGCGACTAACATCTACGTAAGGTTTGGGGGCGTGGACTATAGCCGTATCATGTCACGTCTATCTCAAGGACAAGAGATACATCAACAATAATAACACCAAAATGATTCGTCTGCTTTCTAAGCAGGCTCAGAGCTTCACCTTGGTGCACTTTGTTTAATCAAAAACAAAGACAGATAACCTTCAATGAAGGATTTCATTACCACCAGTTACACATATTGAAGCCAATTACGCTCAGAAGCGAAATCATGAGTTGGCTTTTCACAACATATCCATCAAAGACGTTATCAGATAAACTTTTCAACTTTTGACCGAATTGTTAACATTTAAAAAGAAAGGATAAGCTTTAAATTTACAGCATTAATTTGGTAAATATCCCTGATTCTTACCTGAAAACTTTCCAGAAGTTCTTTAAAAACGGTTGATAACAATCAGTTATCTACCAAAAATTTTTGCCGGTTACGCTCTGCTTTAATACCTACCATGAAGCACTAAAAATGATCTCGATGGTACCTGAACTCTTAGCCCTTGATTAACGGTCAATGTAAGTGACATTAATATGCAACCAAAAATAATGGGAAAAATTCTGACCTCATAAAACTAGATGAAACAGTGATCATAAGTCTACAACCAAATCATGATCTTGCTCACCTAAATCAGGGGTGGGCAACCTGGCTGCGCTAAAATTATTGTTCAGTCATATGGCCGCAAAATTCAACGCTAGGTAACCTTTTACGGCCGAAGAGTCATTTGGATTTCTTTCCCACAGAGATGAGAGCCATCATAAATCTCCTGAACGTGTGGTCTAAAAAAAAAAGTCTTCAACTCTATCTAACCGGTGGCAATAAACCGAGTATCAACACACTCCACGCAGATTGCCGATCTGTGGCAAACTATTTTAAAACACAACGATACATCATGCCTTACATATACAGAAGTTAAGCAGTGTATTTATTTACGAAGCCGCACATTGATTATGAAATGGCTGCCGGTTGCCCACCCTGGCTTAAATCAAGGTCAATCGAGTTCCGAAAAACGATTGTGCAATTGTGGTGATTGTTTTGCCATTGTCTAAAGCAGCAAAATATAACATTATTTCAATATTAAATTTACCAAAAAACTTTTTGCCATCTCAATGAACCTTTATATTTGAATATGAATGATTTCAAAGGGACGAGAAGAACAGACACAGTAACAACTGAGACAATGAAAAGTCATGTCTCAGCAGTAGCAAAATATCAAACGTCATACTTTCATGGGCAATGACAATTCAACCGAAGTTCTATTACACACATTATTGCATAGTTTGTACGAATTACAGAATATTTACATGGCGTTTCACAAGTCACCACACAATTTTAATACAGCGCATTAATATCAATGACAACAAAGAAACTGTTATTATCATTGAGTTTATTTATATCTGCGGTATCAACAAGATGTAGAGCAGTTAAATAGGCTTGCTACCACATTGCATCTCTATTAACAGCAGTACAGTTGAACGAGATACAAAACTTCTCCTTATTCAAAAAATGTTCTGGATTCATTTTAAAAACTACAAAAAATAGTTAATAAATTATGAACCGTTTAACTATCATATGACGCCTCTGGGAAAAGGGAACATCATGATATGACAGACTTGCTGCCATATTGAAAAGAATTAAACTTTTCAATCGTTTAATGCGAAAGATTTCTTTGATGAATCGGAAAAACTCAAAATTGCCTGAGTACTTTTTTGTATGACGCGTCATAAGCGGGAAGGGGGTAAACAAAAACCCTATAATGACCTAAAGATCCCTTTGCAGCCGTCCCAGTTATTCACAAACATTTCAAAGCTGTTTCATCCTTTCTGCTTCGATCGTAATTGATGGCGTTTTTAAGTAAAATAAAATTTGCTTCGCTGTAATGCGTCACATTTGGAGAGGGGTGTAAAAAAATCATACAAAAAAGCGTGATATGATTTCTGAAAAGCCTTTTGTTCAAATTCATGGCTATTTGAATTCATTTAAATAAGATGTTGGAATAAAATCAAACGCAGGGTTGTTATTTTTGTAAACTAACATATCTATATCTCTAAGCTAATCTTTTAATGGTGAAAAACAAAAATCGTAAACCTGCTGGTAGTGTTCGTGTTACGCCCGAAATATAAGCGAAAATCAGTCAGAAAACAAGAATTACGAAGATCACACAAAAATCAAAAATGCAGTTAGATCAATTCTACAAGAATCCAATGTCATCAATGAAAGTATATATAAGACAAATAAATTTTCAGGTGAAGAAGTATTTGAGATAACGACAAGTAATCTTTACTTATTTCTAAATAGTCTATCGTCTTTGAATTTTTTTAAATCGGTCCTCTAATCGTTTTGAATACGCGTCCAGTTTATAAGCTGCTTGCTCAAGAGCCAATACACTTGCTTCAATAGATTCAATTTGGTCAAGATAAGGCTGAATGTCTACAATTTTTTGATTCAAACTGTGCAGATTGTCGCCAGTGGTTTTAGCCATTTGATGCATATGCTCATACTTTTCTATTGCAGCCAAATTCATTTTTTCAAGCAATTTATAATCTTCTACGGTTACATCTATTTCACTATTCATATATAAACCGATCTTTGAAAACATATCTGCACAGAGAGCATGCAAATCATCTTTTTTTGAAGGGCTGTTAGATGAAGGAGCTTGAAGTGTTGATGATACTAAACCAACTTCTTGATCATCTTCACCAGCATGTGAGGTCCCAGTAGAAGATGGAACAGGAAGCTCTACTGTAGTACTGGTAGCAGGTAAGGTCTCGGCATCTTCATCATGCGACTGGTTAGAAGTTTCAGCATTGTTTGAACTTTTCGTTTCATCCATAATCTAACTACTATATTAATTTCACAAATTCATATTACAATTTACTGCTTATTGTTTCTACAACAAAATTACAATGATGAATCATCAAAAGCAAAACAACCTCTAATAACACTGTTACAAATTACACAAAACAAGATGCTCTTAAAGCTGCGACCAGATGACTATTTCTTATGTAACTACAGCTTTTTCATTGAGAATTATTGTGAAATGAAAATAATTCAGATTGAGAAAAAGCACTTGAATGGACATAGTCAACACTAAAACAATAAAAAAAAATTAAAAAAGGACTAACTGCGTTTGAGACCACCATAGACAAGACAAAAACAAACAGTAATAGAGAGAAATGATCACGAAATCTGATAAATATGGTGCTTTATGATGAATTTTAGCCTTTGATTTGAATTTTGATTGAAGTTAAGCTCAAATAACTTGCCAATACATGGGCTAATAGCAATACGAGTACTTAGTAAATAAAATATGCAAATGTGGTGACTTTACCTCAGTGCTTCCTCAATAATCTGTACCTAGTTAAAGTGGCAATCAACCATCTGATCGCCTGAGGAAGCCGCTTCATTACGTAAAAACACACAAAAAAAAACAAATAAACTGTGAAGCCTTAGGTAGCTCTAATGTAGACCGGGCTTTATACTATGTGGTAGTGGTCTTTAATCAATGGTCTAAAAGCTGTTATTTCCAGGTCGCACAGAAAAAAATGCTATAGATTTTAGATTTCAATTCAAGGCACAATAGTAGGGTCCTTCCAAAAAAGTAATGCAGACATTTCAGACAGTAGATATAAAACAAGAAATGTAGAAAATGCAGGTAGTGCATTTACTTTTTAGAACTCGTGCCAACTCTGGGTGCACTGTCTTTATTGCGATTTTAGAAGGACTCACAATTGCATGTGCATTTGCTTTGTTGTCCTCTTGACTAGCTGAAACGTGGAGGCACTATATTACATATTACCCAGACCCACTTTCAAAAATAAAATAAAAAGCGGCAATTTCTAGCTTAACTTTTTGTTTTTCTAGTTGTCCCTAACTTGAAGAGAAGTTTTTGAAAATAAGGCCTACATTTCACTGGTTTGTAATGCAGAGGTTTGGCACCACAGGAACTGGCATACAACAATTGAACAACTTTAGCTTATTATTTTATAAAAGTATTGCACTTTCTAGCCTACTACTTTACACACATGTAGCATTTCTTACTACACGATTTTTTTGACTTGGTAATTAGAAAGTAATTATCCACATTTTGCTTATTTTCTTAGATTTCTAAAGATACCATTACAACTAGTGTAGCAATACAGCTGTTTTTGATTATGATATCAGTTGAAGATTTAAACAAATGTTAATTAAAAAAGATGTTAACCATTATTATTTACCATTATACAATTATTCAAATGAATCAAAATGATGCAAAACGAAACCACACAACTTACTAAATTCCTTATCCATCATCAATTATTTTTGTTTGCCTTTTTAAGGTGACTATCATCCCAATCATTAAGGTCGACCAGTCTGCAGCGACGCCTCTCCTTGCCACTCTCCTGAGATCTTCAAGTGTCAAACTTCTTCTTTTCATGTCATCCTTCACCATCTCTCACCACATTTTCTTTGGACCTCCTCTTCTCACATTTCCAATAGTTGTCTTTTCTTGCACACTTCTCATTAAACTCTCCATATTCGTTTGTCCAAGATCCCCCAACTACCTTAATTGATGTCCTCTAAACTGTTTGTCAATGATTTCAACACCAGTCCATTCCCTTAAAACACTGTTGAAAATTTTGTCTAAAAGTGCCTTGCCGCACATCATCTAAATCACTCTCATTTCTGCAGATGGAGAAAATTTAAACTATTGTTGGGTACACTTAGCAGCATAATGCTTTCCCGCAAATTTAAAGGTAGACTATATAAAGTATGCATGAGAATAGTAATGTGCTGTAGGACTGAATGAGCCTTCCAGTGCTGTCATATTTTCCTAGCATGTCTCCTAAGTGACAAAATTGTTTAACAATCACAAAGTCATTGCATCCTAGTTACACATATTTTTCATCTTCTATATCGTTAACACCATCCTTACATTTCCCACATTCTTAATTCATTACACTCAATAACCTTCTTTAAATATTTGAGTATGTTTATGCATCCATTATTTGCATTTTTGGCACTGAATGGAGTTCCTTATCAATTCATGAACCAACAGCATCACTGGCTATTCCTTTAGATAAATTAGCTCCAATTTTCATTGCTGTAGTTTTATTAGCATTAACTTTTAACCCCTAGCTTTCTAATGCCTTTTTCCATTTGATGAACTTCTCTTCCGTCCTTCCAGTCCTCTCCAACAAAAACTACACGGTCAACATACAAGAATTCTTTCATTGTTTTTACCACATGGATCAGTCAAAACCTCTTAAAGATTTGCTAAGAGCAGAGGATTATGCACTGAACCTTGATGTATTCCAAACTTTCACTAGAAACCATTCTGACATTTCACCTTTAAGTTTTACTGATGCCTCAGCTTCCTTATATATCTCCATCAGCACACCCACTTCTGATTCCATGACACCTTTCTTTCTTTCTTTCTTAATACCCACTAAACCACTTCTCTGGATACAAGATCTAAGGTTTTCTTTGAATCTACAAAGACAAAATACAATCCCTTCTTGCTTTTCCATATTTCTTTGTTGGTGATGTTGTGGCAAATATAGCAAACACTGTACCTTTTCCTGGCATAAAACCACTTTAAATCTTGCTAATTTCAACTGTCGTTTGTATTTTCTCCTCTAAAAATTATTCTACTTGGCCCAATTTTTTTCGTTCAGACATTGCCTTTCTCTTTTCTTCAACTGTTGTTTTCTGCATAGGTTCTATGCTTTTGCTTGAATTCCAGTGTATTGTTTCATAAATTCTCTTCATTTAGCAGCTTTTCACAATAATCCTTCCATATCTTTAATTTATCCACCAACTGCAAATTTAACTGTCAATTGTCTTCTCATGCAAGGACTATTGAAAACAGCTGTTCTACACATTGCCTTGTTTGTGTGTTTGTTTGCGGTTACCCCTCCTCTTCCTCGGGATGGAGGTACAACATGAATGGCAATTCAGGTTCATGGCATCAACCTAAATGAAATTAGGCTAGGGGAAAGATGGCAGCCCATTTTAAACCAGTCTTGAGTGACTGGTAGCCCCACCACCAACAAGGCGGACTGCCATTGGTGGGTACCCAAGAGTCATTTTTTACGACATGCTGGGTGAGCAACTTTACAATTGTAATCCGATGAAGTACAAGTGGGCCACCTGTCTGCCATATAAAGGTGGAGGCATCCTGTTAAGTGCCTTGCCCAAGGACACAACAAGCGAGCTTGCTGCCTTGTTCTCCACACTATCCCTTTTTTGTGCTGAGTGCCAAGCAGGGAAGCTGTGAATACCATTTTTTAAAGTCTTTTGGTATGACTCAACTTAGGGAATGAACCCCAGGTCTGCCGACTACGATGCAGACACTCTAACCACTACACCAGTGGTTCTCAAACTGTGCGTCGCGACGCTCCGGTGGGTCGTTTCAGTTTTCCAAAGGCGTCGCGGGATAAATTGGTTTTGTGTCATTAAATCTAGTTTTTTTGGGTCAAAAGAATTCTGATTGTAGATTCCATTTTTACTTTCTTCTGGCATTCATAATCAATTGTATTTTCACAATAGTGCTTTTAATACACTGTTGTAATTGTTGACTTGTGATTCATGAATAAAATTGCAGAAGTTTAACTTAAATGACGAAAAATATATCAAGAATAAAGCATTCAGTTGTATGTTGGACGAAAACAGGAAAGATGAGTTACAAACTTAGAAGAGCGTAATTTTACGATTGAAGATGACAGAACAATCCAAAATCTCGGGAGCATAAGAACACTTATTTGTGTGGATTATGGGTCACATTTATTTTGCAGTACGGCAAACTAAATCTTAGGATGCTGTTTGGTGCGTCGCAAAGTCTCATAAGCTTTTTTAAATGCGTCGCATCGCAAAAAGTTTGAGAACCACTGCACTACACCATTGGGCCGATACACATTGCTTTTGTTTTGGTCATATGATAGCTGTCTTATCTTTTCTTCCACTCTCATTTCTTCAACTTTTTTTCTAGCATCTCCATGCATGGCTTTTGCAAACTTACCATACTCATAGCTTTACTGCTCTTGTTTTTTTCACTTCTCTAACTCCAACATTTTTTACAATTCTCCTTTTTCTCTTTGAGGGCCTTCTGGACAGCTTTACTAGTCCACCAAGTTTCTTTTCTGCTGGTTCTTTTGGACACTCCACATACTTCTTTTAAGATTTTAGCGAGTGTACAGTTATCTCATCACATTCCAAATCTTCAGAGACTGCATTTCTTGCCATATCTCTCAAAGTTATTTAAAAAGTTGGTTGGTGGTACAGAATTTGAAAATAGCAGATGGCAATGAATTCATCTCAAAGCTTTTTGTCTGACTCTTGTGAAGGCAATATATGCCAAAATCAGGAGAAAAGTGCGATGGCTTTTCTGGCAAAAACATGAACAAAGAAGGGCACAAAATAAAAGGTGCAAACAGAAAAAAGACATGCTCACACCGATTGGTCAAAAGTGACTAAAAGAACGAGCGCTAGTGTGACAGCTTGAGGCAGTAAATAAATTCTTTTGTGTGAGCATAAATGAGGTTTTGATGCTTTTATGGATGTGGCTTCAAGAGTGGAAAGATGGAAGGCGATGCACCAACAGGCCAAGGATTAAGAGTTTGCAAATTAATCAACCTCACCCATGGATGCATGACCTTGTCTTGATAGGGTAAGACAGTGCAAGGATCGGACAAAATTTACCGAAAAATTTGCATTTGCTATCAAAGTTTTTATCCAAGCCACCTATTGCTGCTTCCAAGCACAACAATAAAATAGATCAAAAGCTTCACTAACCAATATCTAAGAAGATTGGTGACTGTGAATTAATCTGCCAACAAAAAAATTGTTGCAAAAAATGCCTTTTTTGATATCTGACTTTTCCCATCAGTGGAAAAAGTCAGATGTAAAAGGGGCATTCAGAAAGTAATGCAACTCATTTAATTTCTTGAAGCATTCATTTAATTAACATCTGCTCTTTCACAGATTACACTGGTCTACAAAAATTTTTTTTTCTCTGGCATTGGTTCTGACGAGCCCATTTAGTTATTTAATTAATTTGAGGTCGCTGAATCCGAATTTGAGCTCAGATTTTCTTTATCACATCGAGTTTTGTAGCTAGTCACACTTTTATATTTTTAGAACTTTTATATTTTAGGAAGGCATTGTGAGAGAAACTGTAAACGTGTAGTAATTGCTATTCCTTTAAATGTTTATGACTATTTCATATTGTATTACATAAGCTTCATATTAACCAATAAAAGAAAGTGCAAAGACTTGTACTTCTGCCTCCACGTACCAATACTTTATTATCGGTATCTGCAGCATCCAAAAGTAGACCACTATATACTTTGAAATTTTAAGACTATTGTATGGTCTTTTTTGTTCTACTAATCCATTTTATCTTAATTGCTTTGTTATGCTTTATCTCAAGAGCATACAGCTCCAAATCATGGGATTGTGCTGATGCAACTCATTCATTAGTGCAACTGCTTTATGCTGATCAAAGCAATAACAAGGTTTGAAACAAATTTAATCTTATTTTGCCAACATTCGTTTTTCTATGTGCCCTGTGGTCATTTCACCCTTATTGTGTTTTGTTCATGGGCTAGTTAGACCATGTTTTGTAGTAGCAAAACCGATAAGAAATTTCCTTGTTGATAGAAATATTGTATCAGTCAGAATGATGAGAGACTGAGCTGCTGGTCTGGTTGAGCAAAGCAACTGTTACTGGTTTATTACTTAGTGATTCTAAAGTTCTAGTTGGTGGGTAACCTAAATTTTACTTTTTGCTTCAGATTGCCTAGATATAACTTATTGATATAGGCAGCTATTGTTAACATGTCTTCTTGCAGTGAAAGAAGAAAGTGCATTAACGACCCTGATATTTTCTGCTATATATGTGGTTGTTTTGTGTTACCAAGCCAAAAATGCATTACTACTTTCTTTTGTGCAAAAGGCTTATCTTGGTTATGTAAAAGTGAAATTAGGAGATCAGAACATAAGCTGGGCTCCTCATAAAGCTTGTAAGACCCCTGTTGAGCTTTGAGATCCTGGACCCAAGGAAAAAGTTCACTTACAATTTGGAATACCAATGATCTGGAGAGAACAAAAAGTCATGGTTGATGGTTGCTATTTTGCTTTGTTAATATGAAGGGGTATAGCCGAAAAAAATGTGTACTTCAATCTAATATCTAAATTTGGATTCTGCTTTGCAACTTATTCTACATAGTGATCAAATTCCTGTTCCTACTTTTATGCATCTTCCTCAAATTGATGATGAAGACTCTGCATCTTCATCAGATTTATCACAAGATCAGCAAGAAGACAGCAAATTCCAAATGTTAGGTTCTACAGTTGTAGTTTGAATAGACATTCGCCATTTAATTAGCTGCAGTTGAATGATCTGATAAGAGATCTGTGTTTGCCTAAGCAGTCTGCAAAATTACTGGCATTAAGGTTGCAAGAAAAGAATCTTCGTTATCCAGGCATTAGTGTGACATTTTATTGGAAGAAAGAAGAAGAGTTTTTGAAGTATTTTAGTTTTGAGGATGGTTTGTTATTTTGCATTGATATACATCACCTTTTTCTAAATGTGGGTTTGCTTGAGTACAAACCTGAAGAATGGAGGCTTTTCATTGACTGTTCAAAGCGGAGCCTAAAATGGGTTTTACTTCACAAAGAAACAAGTTTGGCTCAATTCCAATTGGACGCTCCATAACTCTATAAGAAAAGTATGAAAATACGAAACTTGTATTACACAAATTAAAGTACTATGAGCATCGCTGGCTAATTTGTATGGATTTCAAAATGGTGAACAATCTGTTAGGACAGCAGGGATGAACATACAAAGCATCCATGTTTTCTGTGCGATTGGGACCCCATAGCTAAATCTTAGCACTGGGTCAAAGATGTGTGGCCTGCAAACAACAGCTTAAAACTTGGTGATAAAAACCTTATCATTGACCTTCAGTTGAACCAGAAAAAAATCATTCTATCTCTTTTTACACATTAAACTAGGACTTATGAAACAATTTGTTAAGGCTTTACACTTTCATAGAGATTGTTTGAAATATAACTGTTACACTTTCCCTGGACTAAGCGGGGAAAAAGCAAAAAGCTGGGATCTTCAATGGACCTCAAATCAGACAGTTGATGAAGGATTCAAGTTTTCTGGCCGCAATAACTTTCAAAGAAACTCAAATTTGAAAAGCTCTGACTAAAGTGATCAAAATTTCCTTGAAAATAAGAAACCTGAAAATCACAAAGAACTGCTAAGAGTTACTGTCAAGCTTTTAAGAAATAGTTTGTAGCATGAGTATTAAACTCCACTATTTGCAAAGCCATGCAGACAAATTTCCTCAAAACCTTGGTAGCATAGGTGAAGAACAAGGAGAACGATTTCATCGAGATATTAAAACAATGGGAGAACACTACCAAGGTCGATGGGACAGCCATAAAATAGCAGACTATTGCTGGATTTTGAAAAGAGATGTCCCAGAGGCTTCCTACAAAGAAAGTTTTTAAAGAGAAAGTTTGTTGGTCCATAATTTGTATTTATACTGCAAGTAGTGTTTTGTATTTTGTTTTGTTGAAAAAGTGTATGGTAATGGCCACACTAAAAAGGTAGCTTCTTGCTTTCTGTCAGTATTTAATGGCGCAGTTTTGCTTGCACAATATTACACTATGGTGATTGTTTTATTTGGAGTTTTTGCTAGTCCTAATATAGAATTTTTAAGCAACTATAATACAAGACATATTAGGATATTGACTTGTTTGGATGATTTCACTGCGCAAAAATCTGAAATTTGCATTGTGAGAATTTTTTATTTCAAAATCCTGATGTGTTAGAAAAAAACTGATTACAGATTTGAAATCAGCAACCCAAATTACCCTAAATCAGTTGCAAAATTCAATGCCAGAACTTTCGTGTAGACCGGTGTTATAGATCATTAACTAAGTGCTAAGTATTTTTTTGAAAATGTGAAGTTTGAATTACTGCAACCTGCCTTTCAAAGTTTAAGCAACCTCTCTGTGTCTTCTTTGTTATAAAGTAAAATTGGCACGATTGACTCAAAGCAATCTCAGCAAAAGCAAAGAGTTGTTATTGAATTTCTACTGTTGGAGGGAAAACAACTCTCAACATAAGCAAATAGTGGCAATGCGCTAGACTATAGCACAATGATGAGGCAAGTCAAGCAAATCAATGATGGACAGGTAGAATCCGGACCTGACAGAAACTGGATATAAACGCTGTCTGTAGAATTTTACAATCACAGAATATGTGCACTTGTTAAAAGATGGAAAAAGGTGGTTCGGAAAGCAGATTTTATTGAGGGTAACTATGAAATGCTCATGCTAGATACTTTTTTTGACATAAAATTTGTGTACCTTTAAAACTAAATCTCATATAAACAAACCTAGTTGCAGTGCTTTTTGAATGTCCCTTGTACCTTTACTGCTGATTCTTTTCAATAATCAATTTTTCCAAACAACTTTTGTGTGTCAGAAAAGACATTGTTTGGAAGGAAAAAAATAATTTTAATTGAAGATGTTATATATTCAGATGCACAAGTACTTCCAACCTGTAAAATTCAACTTGTCTGTCTGATTTTTTCCAAAAATGTCTGACATATCCCAATGTCCAAGATTACCCCCATTGAATAGTGAGATTTTGATCCATTTTGTTGTTGTGCTTGGCACCATAGCTTGCTCAGATAATATTCCCAAAATGCAAACACAAATTTTTCAGTAAATTTTGTGCAACATTACTTCATCTTATCTTAGTAAATGACAAAAGTTGTCAGTTGCTTTTCCTAATACTGTTGGAGAATACATCTACCAGTCAATAAATGTCTTTTGTTATCATTTTTTTGGTGCATTGTAAATACTGCAATGATTATTTTTTTAATACTGACCAGTTATTTATCTATGAAATAAGAGTTTGCCTAAAAATAGCAAGAAGCATTTTACTTTCATTTAACAACATTAAGTATGAAACTTTTAGTATAAACCTAGTTTTGACCATAATTATTTTAGGAAGAGGCTATTTAGCCATTCATAGAGTTTTGCCCTTGGAGATAATTTTCCCATCACCATTTAACTGGGTCTAAATAGTCGTATTAACTAAAATTCTGGCAGTGATGCTGTGGTGTAGTGGATAGTGCACATGCTTTGAACTGTAATAGTTACGGTTCAATTCTTCACTGGCAGAGTACTTGGACAATGAAGGTAGTGTACAGTGAAAGGGGAGGCCTGGTATGTGTATGTATAGGGGAGTGTAAACTGGGGGGCAAATTTGTTAAATTTATCATTGAAACTAACCAATCAGAAATGGGCTAGTCACACATTTCCTAAGTCATTAAAATTTACCAATAACAAATGTCTGATGCCAAAATAGTCTTGAAGAGTAAAATGCAATTGATGGAAAAATCATCTTGAAGGGTAAAATACCATTGACGGCAAAATAGCAACTGCCATTATTTTAATGAAAACTTGGTGTCACATGCAGTATTGCATGACTCAGACAACTACTCTTTTGGACAGGAATAATAACACTTTAACCACCTACAAAAATAACAAATGAAGATTTCGTTAAGCTATGCTTTCAAACCTAATAGCTTCAAAACATGTAAACTGTCTTTTTGCTTAACCACAATGATAAGCCTCCCATACCTTGATACTGTACTGGTACCTATTTTATCAACATCTGGATTTAGTTGCCAGAAAAGGCTTTCTTAAAAATTATTTTCTGACCAACAATAATGGAAAAACACTTTCTAATTTACTAGTGAGTGTACTACTGATTGGAGGTAACCCAAGATAACATTTCTCAAAGGTTAATAAATTGTTACCAGTAGAGCCTCCTGGTATCTATTAAGTCGTTAGTTTTTGTGGTACAAGTATAAATCTAACCCATTTTCTCAGTGCTTCAACTTCTTTCTTGGACACAAAAAACCGACGTTTTATTACCAATATCATAAGTTATAACTGGTCTGGTTACACATTACTTTCTATTTACAGGATGTCACATCATAACATCATTTTTAACGATATTTAGGCCTAATTAACTGGTCAAAAAAGGCTGTTCTTACCTTTCCAAGTTTTATACAAACAGCTTATACACCATGTTTGTAACATAAAAACGATTTCATGCGGCACGTATATGTCACAAAATGGCGAACTGGTCTGGTAATTACCATTCAGCCTCGAAGTAAACGGACAACACTTTCAATATAGAGCATGAAGCAGGCTACCAATGCTGCAATGCTAGCTTGGGAAGTAAAACGATAAATTCGATGTTCTTTATCTAATTTTCTTTGAAAAACTTGAATGACTTACAAATATTTGATGCGAAAAACTCGCCTCCTGACTTGAGCTTGAAAATCACGGTGTTCAGGCCAGTTACAAAGATCGCCTGGATTCAACGGTTGACTACTTTCTGGAACAAGGAGGTGTTTAGAAGGAATCCTATTTTTTATTTTCATTACAGATGTTATAAAAATTGCGTTTGTCGCAAAGAAATATTTAAGCAAAGCATTTTAAAGCGAAAATAGACATATATTTATAATTTGAATACTCATTTCAAATAAACTCACCACAAAAACAAATGAACGCCAAAAACCAGTAACTTAATGGCTTGGTTACATGTCTTCGCTTTTTAATTAGTTAACCCCATAAATTATAGACACATTCACTGACAGATTTACAAGCAAACCGAAAGCGTGAAGACAAACACTTTAAATTACATCAGTAGATGTAAAGAAAAAATACAAAAAATGCGTGATTAAAACTATTTGTTTCTAATTAGGACAGGGACCCATAGTAAATGGTTCAATTCCCCATAGAAGCAATTTAAATTTTAGTTGGCTTGTAAGATTTTGTGAGTTTACCATTAATGCCATAAGGTTTTGCAAATCAAAAAAATTTGCAGCTTGAACAGTTATCTTATAGTTTTGATAGTTGATTTGAAACTCACTTCTCTATGCCCTCTCAACAATTAAAGTATTTCCCAATCGTTAGCTTATTGAGTTTTTATTAAACCGAAATGTTGTATATGCTTTTTGTAACTACATGGCTTCTTAGTCAGCTCCAGCTAACTATCCAGCAAACCGAAACTTCAGTTGCCGGTAAGTTAAAATAACTTGCACAAGGCTTTTCTCATTGAGTTAAAGGATGGGGGCAATGTAATGGCATTACTACTGATAGCTTGCTTAGATTTCAATTGCGAAGCCAGGGGATTAAGACCTCCTTCCTTAGGTCTCTGGCGTTTGCTTCAAAAACCCATGGAGGTAAATTTACTTCAAACTAAGTAATACTGAACTAGATCTAGGAAACTAGCTAGGCCTTCGTTAGTTGGTGGCTCCTAGGTTGAAAATTGCACCCCTAATAACGTGGACTAGTTCAAAAATTGTTTCAGAACTGAAACAAAATCGGTTGAATTACGCTGTAGGCGTATTTTTATAAGCCAATGACCGTTGTTCGACTGTTTAATATAGTTGTGGGATTGATCTCCCCCCCAGTTCTGTTTTCATCATACCAGAGTTTGTGCGATCTAAAAGTCAATCCAATTATTAATTCTTTAAATATAGATCTGGAAGCGCAAATACAAAGCAACAGAAACTTTTCGCAAAATTTATTGGAAAGAATAAATTCTATTCGAGAAGGTGAGAAACAAAACTTGTATAAAGAGGGTATTTTTCGAGGAAAAGGGGTTGCTTAGCATCGGCTATGAACTACCAATAAAACGAGGAAAAGAAGTTATCAATTAATATATCAACAGACAGTGCATTGTAACATCAACGAGTTAAAGGCGTGGTTGATTGTTAATCGTAAATGCATTTATTTAGTCATTCTCAACAGCAGAACGGTCGTTTTACCAAAACTGAAAAGTCTTGCACCTACCCTGATGTACTTTTACAACACTGTTATGTCGGATTTAATGCAACTCTATAAATGCTGAACTCACTTTATCTCTCAACAAATAATAATTGCAGTCTTGGTGATGCTCTATCTCAGGGCTACTCAACTAGTTTTAATGAAGGTCCAGTCGGAGAAGTTCAGTATTTGCTGAAGTCCAGCGCAGTAGAATTGTACATTTGCAGAAAATAGTTAGATTTTCGGCAGCGAAACAGGTGGTGACCTTTTCTTTTTGGAGATCACCCTTGCCTACGGATTTCAAAAAAAAAAGGGTCATCACCTGTTTGGCTGCCGAAAATCCAACTATTTCGCTGCAGGTCATCAATTCTACCTAAAAAAAGGTCTCGAACTGAATTTGAGCGCCCCGTTTTTTATCAACTGTTACTCATTGCTCTTACTGCTACTCATCCTGAAGCTCGAGGTCCGGCTGTAACACCTCAAAGGTCCGGATTCGGACCGCGGTCCGCCAGTTGAGTAGCCCTGCTCTATCTCGTTTGTTATCCTCTTTCCTCCTCTCTTTCAAAAGCAGTTGCTTATTGAAGTCTTAGTGAAATAAGTTGTTGGCTACAAAGATACAAAATGGGCTTGGCTGAGTCTCTAAGTGTCATAATCAGTGCTTTAGTAAGTTCACTTGGCCATTTTTACAGCAGGTTGGGGTCAGGACCAAGTTCAAAATATGGGCTACTGTGAGCTTTACATGCTGTCCTAGATAGCATTCACGTTGCATTTCAAAAATAACAATTAATTTTTCCATATTTACTAAGGTTGTGTAAAGCCTCATTTCAGTAAGTTTTTTTTACATCTTTGGAAATGACTCGTTCAACTCAAGGCAACTCGAATTTAGATCTGATCTTTTTTTATAGGCATAACGCTTGTAAAACAAATTAAACAGCTTTATTAAAAGTTCACCTAGCTTGCCACAGTTTTTCTTTTAAATAGGCTTACTACTCAGCCCTGACCCTGGGTGGTACAACGGATTAAACGGATATCAATACAAGCCAACGGAATCCCGGAGAAACTGGAACGACAGCCGGAAGCTCTGTCAGGAAATGGAAGGGGATCTTGCCGTTTACGGAGCACGGGACTTCACTAGAAAGTAAAATGACAAGAAATCTTTCATATAATCACTCAACAATTAAGAGGAAACCCAGTTTTCTATCTATCAAAACGTCAAACAAAAGCCAGAAATTGAGGGTTGTTGGACTAGATGGTAAAAAATGTCGGTTGGGTTTACCTTAGTAGAAACTAGGAGCGTTGATACATCATTACTGAAAAAAATCTCAATCTTTATGTCATGCAATTATTGTTCTCATACATCGTTAAATGTTTTCTAAAAAATGAAAAAGACATTTAACTTGATGTTGAGATTCCTTCTCTTGGCAAGGGTTTCGGTGAACACGTGAACATAGACAGAAATTTTGTGCACACAATTTTAATGATAGGCATGTCTTGGCAAGAGTTTTTTGTTTTTTGTTTTATTTGCCATATTTATCCTCCATTCACGAGAAAGCGAATTGTATCGCTATACTTTGGACGGTAAGTCCGCACTCGCTTGGGAGTTGCCTTTCTCGAGGTTTATGGGCCACCTGTTTTCCACATAAAGGTGGGGCGTCCCGTTAAGTGCCTTGCCCAAGGACACAACAAGCGAACTTGCCGGCTTGTTCTCCACAACCTCCCCTAAATGCCGAGCGCCAAGCAGGGAAGCTGCGGATGCCATTTTTTAAAGTCTTTTGGTATGACTCGACAAGGGGAATGAGCCCCAGGTCTACCGACTGCTAAGCGGACGCTCTAACCACTACGCCATCGCGTCGGTTTCGAGCTCAGGTCTACCAAAATGACTGTAATGCAACATGCAAGTTAAAGTCATGGTGGAAGTAAATGATAATGAATATAGGTCATAATTCTAAAACAAAATCAAAAAGAGATTGATATTACCGTTAAGAACGAAGCACTATGTAAAACATTCGCTCCATGCTACAAACGTGATCATTGATTAAGACAGGGTGTAATTTTAAAACAGGGAGTAATTTACCGGGGGTAAATTTAACCCTTGGGGGTACATTTACCCAGCTTTGGGGTTAAATTTTGTTAGCAAAAAATTTACACTTTTACCTATTACAATAGGCATTTGTAGAAGTGAAAATATAAAAAAATTTTGTGAGTAAAATTTACTCTTGAAATTTTCCAAGGGGTAGATGAGAAAATGAAGATTGAGAACCCCTGGATTAAAACGTAGCGCAGTAAATTACAATGGCGTTGAGAGGAAGAGACACCCACAGATTTCAAACTGGTAGCCCCACTGCCGACAAAGTGCTGGTTTTGGTGGGTGGCCATTGATAAATATAGGCAGAGCAGTTTTTTATCATTATGCTCATAATCAACCAAAACACAAATTTTCATCATGATCTTTTTCTTTAGGGCAGCAGCTTTGCACTTTTCTGTTTCTCGGGAGTTTTTATGGATCGGTTTAACAGATATAGATGAAGAAGGAGTTTTTAGGTGGTTAGACGGAACAAATGCAACAAATGAAAATACTCCATGGTTTAATGACGCACCTAACGGCGGAACAAGGGAAAGATGCGCAGAAATTTATTCCGGATTCCTCTCCTACGGAATCAATGATGCGGATTGCAAGCTTGAGCAGCGCGCGCTGTGCGAGAAGCCATTGTCTATTGGCGATTGTGTTTTGTGATTGCTTGTTGCAATGAAACGCAAATACAAAATGTAGAAAGTAATACAAAACTCGACTTACTTGGAAAGGAGCATTGGCGTCATCAGAGACCGCTTCATCTGGTTAGGATCTCCCTAATCTGACCAAAAAGATTGGGGGGCTAAGTTTTCTTTCAATGTGTAAATATTACATTCTTTTAAAATTTTGGATCTGTGTTTGGGAATATTGTCGTTAATGAATTCGACATTCCGTTCCCTCTTTTTGAGTAAAACTACATTGTCCCACGCATTTCCATAAGCAAATCAATGCATGTAGATTTGTTGAGGATTTGATTTCTAAAATAATGAAGCTAAAGAATTGCCCAAGTTAAAGTCTGATGAAAGCTATAAAATTTATCTAACGTTTTACATTCAATATACTGGGTGTCCATAAATTATCGCTACAATTTCAAAAATTCAACAAAATATTTCATTTTTAAAATATTGTCGTTTGGTTTGTTTTTGCAGCAAAGGGAAATACTAAAAGCTTTTTCTCTCTTAAAAGGTGTTTTTTTCAATTAATCAGGTTTGAAATTAAAATTCATCTAGTAGTTAAGCAGAATCTTGAACTTGGCGAAAGTGGAGTTTATGAAAATTAGCATTTCGCAGGCAAAAAGCCCAACGAGTTTTCAGGTTTATAGAGATGAACTCAGACATCAAAATCCACTGCACACTTTAGAGGCAATTATGGAAGAAAGTCACTTGCTACATCTACCGTTTGATTATAACATAAAAAGTTTGGAGAGACTTGTAATAAGTTACAAAAAGGGAACTGGCCGTGTGACTGATGGTGCATACGCACAGGTGTATTTCTACATCAAAAAACTTTTAAAGTATTCACCGTTATTACAAATAAACCAATGAAAACATCCCTAAAAATAGAATTTTTGAAATTTCAGCGATAATCTATAGCACTCTGTATTTTGTGGTATTTACGATTGCACCTACAAAAGTTTTCGTTGTAATATGTTAAAGAAGCAAACAGCAAAAATAAAAAACCTGGCATTGAATCAGAACATAATCTATGGGCTTTCGTCCTTTGCGTTACCCTGAAATGTGAAAAAGACAAGGTCACGTGAGTATTTGCAAAAATGTCTATTAATCCTCGCTGGCCTTTCTTACTTTTAACCAAATTGCCTTTCTCAAGATATTGAAGATGTTCACACTACTGTTTCCTCAGTTCGCCTGCTCCCCCACTTCCATACCAGTGATGAAGGGAGGGTGGGGGATGCTCCGCGCTGTATCAAAATGACGTTCCATTTTGGAAAAGACAAATCATAAGGTTCGACATTTGTTGGCGTTTATTGGAGGTCAACGTTTTAAAAATATCTGTTTTCCGCCCAAAATGAAAGTGAAAACCTTTGTTTGAAATCCACTATTCAAAGGTGGTCGTTCTCTTCAAGCAACGAACCGCAAACACACTTGCTACGCCACTACACCAAACGCATAGGCTACGCTGTAGCTCCTCTCCTACATGAATCCCATTAAATGTTGATATGAATTTCAGTATTGAAAGAGCATATTTTAACGAAACAAAGAGCATATTTTAACATAGCAAGTGGAAGAGGAAACAAAAAAATTAGTTTGAAGACGGAGGACGCCCTAAATCGAGTGATATGACGGAATAGAGAGCAAATAATTGCGTACGGGATGGGGCGAATACGCCCAACTTCGTTAAGGGGATAAAATCGTACTAAAATTAAAAAGCAGAAAAACTGAAAGAAAATGAAAAACTACTACAAAACTACTTTAGTATTCTATCACAACATAAAACATTTTTCATCAAAATTATTTGAATTGTTGCGAGCAACAAAACCCTAAACCATTTAGACATGCAAATTACAAAAAAGCAAATGTTTGTAGTATAATTATGCATGGCTGCATTACCTTTCTCGAAATAATTGTAACCGAAACTAACAAAAACAATAAAGTTGCCACACGAAAACACAACATCTAATGAAGCAGAATTCCACAGTGTAAAGACTACACCGTACTAGGTGTCAATCAATCAGTTATCAAAGCGTGTGCTGCCAATGCTAACGCATGTTGTCTTGGCTAGAGGAGGCTAACAGGTACTGCTACCTTACCAGAAAGCAATCGAGACGGGCTCCTCTGATTTATCCTTACTTAAAAAATAAGTTCAAGACCAGTTGCTTGTGCCCTGTAGCCGATTTATTATAGCCGCCGTTATATGTACTTTTTGTCGATAATGATATCAAAGTAGTTGCAGGCCTATTGCTGAGAGTGGATTAGGCAATATACATTTACTAACTACCAACCATAGAAATAATTATCAAAAAACGCAGTGTCAAATGCAATTTAAATAAACCCTGAACAATAGCCGTTGAAAGTAATCAGCTGGAAACTAGAGATACTTAAGATAGCCTACAACGCTTCCACCGACCCAGGGGAAGCCAACCAATAGCCAACTGTATTTATTTTCAACCAGTGCGAACACAAAAAATCAAACAGGACCGAAACCTGTGACACACTGGTAAAGTTTAGGAAACAGCTTTTTCTTTTAACTTCAAGTCACAAATGATGCAATTATCATCTATCCAACCATGGAGAGATTGTTCAAGATAAGCTAAACACAAATTTATTGCTGGTTTGAATAGCGCTGTTTTTCCGTTTATCTTGAAAACTAATTTTAAACCTGTTTTTTAAAAAGTTTTTGCTGATTGAAAAACTATTGTTGAACTGCTCCAAAGTTTTAATTTTTAATGCCTCCCCACCCCATTACAAAACAAATTTTTTTACAAGAATATGTCAGCACGGGTTAATGCATATCCTGCAAATTTTCAAACTTAACGTAACTTTTCGATCTTGACCGCATGTTTTGTTTGGAGAAGAACGTGACATTTAGCACCCCCCAAAATAATTATGAAAAAGCGAAAGGATAGTTTATATAGCCTACCAGCCTTCTTAACCTGGATTAGAATTACTCCTAGAGATAAATTTTTTATGTTTGAAGGTACGATTCATCATTTTACTCTTCTTTGTGTTGTTGTAAAAATCATTTATAGCCCACTAACAAACTTGCTGTCAATGGGCGGTTTAGCAAAAATCTGCCTATTTAAAGAGATAAAAGTGCCAAACAGTAGAATAATAGTTAAGATTCACTTCATATACGGCATTCATACTTTATTATTGAAGTTGAAATTGGAGCACTTTTTCAAACGTCTTTAAGACTTGAGAAATCTACAATAAACTAAAGCTTTGGCCTGCGAAGGGCCTCCAGTCTCTCCTGTTAATTACCATCAAGCTTCACAGACTCATTTAAAAAGTACATCTAAAGAAAGTTTTTCTCTAAAACGAATAATTTTGCCGTAAATATTTATCTGTTTGATCTATGTTGGCCAGCAGTTAGAAAACGTTATTCTTATTTTATGACGACAAAGTGACCTAACATTAGAGCAGTGGTTCCCAACCACTGTGCCACGAAATGATTGCTGGTGTGCCGCGAAAAGATGATACCTAGGAGCCATTAAATTCCATTTTGCTTAAAAAAAAAATAGCAAAATCCCTCTTTCAAACAATACAATTCAGCGAATGATTCTTGACTTGTCTGATAACATCGAGGAAATTGTAATATCAAAATTTCAAAAAAGTCTGTTTGCTCTCCAAATTGATGAATCCACTAAAATCAGTAATCATGCACAGTTAATTGCATTTATACATGTCATTGATGAAGATGCCATAATTAATCAATTTCTATGCTGCAAACAGTTACCCACAACTGAAGAAGGTCAAGATATTTTTGATACAATTACTGTGTAACGGCAGCGTACTGAGTGGGGCTTGGCACTCGCTGGCGTTACAAGATGGTTCACGTTGGATTACTCGCTCGCTGATTCTACTTCTCTATAATTGACGACTTCCAACACGATGATGTTTATTAACGAAATATAATTATTTGAGATGGAGAAAGATGAAGGTAGTTGTTGATAAATGAAATTTTACAGCGAAGCAGTTTCCTATAAATGCATAATTTTAAATAAAAAACGATCTAATCTCGTTATTATGCGCTAAACTCACCAAATTATGAACTACCAAGCCCAAATAACACGAGCCGCGGAACTTTAGGCGCAGGCAGACAGTTCAATATCACAACGGAGCTTACAAACGGGGTAATGTCACGAGAGCAAAGCCTGCACTCTGCAAGCACAAAGGGACAAACATTAATAATATACAAGCTACCACAATTAAACACTTACGTACCTGTGCAAGCTTTTATCAACTTCACAATAAACAATTAAACCAAGTTAAGTCACTACAGTCTCTAAATGACAACAATAAGTAACACTAGAACTGATAAACAAAATATCACTTCCTACTAAATCCTTATTTCAATTGCTAAATCCATCTTGAACTATTGCACACACAACAGCAAAACGCTCTAAAACTTTGCCTGCTAAAGCCCGCGGTTATCTAGTTACGTTACAAAAGGCAAAGTTTTGCACACGAGTTAATTATGCAAACGAAACAAGCGCAACTAAGTAAAAAAAAGGAAAACAGAACTGGAGTTCGAATCGCATCTACAACAAAGGCGAACGGAAATTTTACACTCCCCCCTAGATTATAATAATTTATAATTTACACAAACACAGAATTGACGTTCGATACTGCACAAAATGATAATAACAAATTTATGTCGTTTCACAATTACACCATTGTGATTTCAGTTCATGAGAGTTTGTTGTCAGTTCGATGAATCCTCTTCTTCTTTATCCTTGGAGGCCGGGACAAGCAAACACAGTTTATGAATGGGCCTTCTTAACTCTGTGCCCTTCGATTTAACTGAGACACTACGAACTATCCCGTGCTCATCGGGATGCACTGTGATTACTCTTCCAAGATTCCATTGAGCTCTTGGCGAAGTCTCATCACATATGAGAACTACATCGTCCGGTTTCAGGTTTGGTTTTTTCTTGTGCCACTTCTGACGAGTCGTAATTTTATGTAGATATTCTTTGGAAAATCTGCGCCAAAACTCGTCAGCCAAATACTGCACATGTCGCCATCTACTTCTAGCATAGCAGTCGTTCTTTGTCGTCAGTGTCGGCGGGAGTTCAACTGCTGGATGCAATTTGAGAAGGTGGTTTGGGGTAAGTGCTTCATGACTGTCGACGTCAAGTGTAATAGGAATAAGAGGTCGGGAGTTCATTATCGATTCTGCCTCCAGCAAGAACGTGTGCAGCTGGTCATCTGAAAGACATTGATCATCAGCAATTGATATCAGCATACGTCGTACTGACCTTATCTGCCGCTCCCACGCTCCCCCCATATGACTCGCGGTAGGCGGCATGAACGTCCATTGTATGTCTCGTTTTAGAAGGAAATTTTGTATCTGTTGTTGATTCCACTCGTTTATGCACTCACGAAGGATCTTTACCGCTCCTACTAGATTCGTTCCGTTGTCTGAGAACATGTGATTAACCGGTCCACGTCTGCACAAAAAACGTCTAAGAACATTAATAAATGCATCTGATGTTAAATCAATTGCCACCTCCAAATGAATAGCACGGGAGGTCAAACAAGTAAAGAGGCAGCCATACCGCTTCACCTTGCTTCGTTTGATTCGAATCATTATGGGACCAAAGTAATCCACTCCTGTACATGCAAATGGATGTGTGTTCAGTTGTAAACGAGCAAATGGAAGATCAGCCATAACCTGTTCTTGAGGTTTGACAAACTTGCGACGACAGCGCATGCAGTCTTTGATTATTCTGCGGACAACAGATGTGCATTTCACAACCCAAAATCGCTGAGCAACTAAATTCATAGTCATGTTGATGCCACCATGACTTACTGCTTCATGGCAATGCTTTACAATGAGATTTGTGAGGTGTGACACATGAGGCATAATAATGGGGTGTCTGGCATTAAAGGCTATAGGGGCATTTTCTAGGCGCCCACCAACTCGTAGAACGCCGTTCACTAAAATCGGGTTCAGTTTATTTAATGAGTTTTTTGGCAAACAATGTTCTGAATGAGCACTTGTCGGAATTCTTTTCAAAAGTTCCCCAAAGGTTTGGCGTTGCTCATATTTGATCAGGTCTAATTCAACATTTTGCAACTCTCGTAACGTCAAATAGCCTTGAGATATAGGTCTATTTGACTTCGAAGTAGATAACAAAAATTGTTTAAATCTAACCAACCAAGCGGCTGCCTTTTTCAATTTATAGAAGGACGAAAAATAAGCTATCAGCTGGTCCATAGCTAAAATGTGCTCACTCACAAAAAGGGAAATTACAGTACGTTTATTAAATGATTCGATGTCAGAGTCTGTTAATGTCCGATTTGTAAACCGATTTGGCCAATCACTTGGTTCACATTTCAAAAAATCAGGTCCTGTAAGCCATAACGAATTGCTTGTTAACTTATCAGCTCTGCAACCTCGAGATAAAAGATCTGCCGGATTCAACTCTGAGGGTACATGGTTCCAACTTGAAACTGACGTATGTTGAGCAATCATAGCTAAACGACGGTGTACAAACAATGGGAATCGCTTGCGCTCATTGCATAAACTCAATAAAACAATTGACGAATCTGTCCAAAATATAGAAGATTGCGATTCAATTGCTATGTCCCGTTTTAACATCAAGTTCATTCTCACGGCCGTAACCGCAGCCATCAATTCAAGACGAGGTATGGACATTTCGTCTTTAGGGACCAAATGAGATTTACTCATTACTAGTGAACAAACAACATCGTTTCTAGTAATTGTCCTTATGTAACACACAGCACCGTAAGCCAGTTTAGAGGCGTCGACAAAATAGTGCAATTGGCATTTACGCAAATCTTCAAAAGCTTGCAATCCTAAACATCTAGGTATTAAAATATTTTTTAAATATACCAAGGTCGCAAGCCATCTTTCCCAACGCAACAAATCATTCTCAGGTAGGTCTTCGTCCCATCCCAGCTTCTCTTCACATATAAATCGATACAATAGCTTGACTTCTGTTATCACAGGTGAGATGAAACCTAACGGGTCAAATAATGAATTCATTGTGGATAACAGTCCGCGCTTCGTGCGAGGTGTCCAAGGCAAACACACATCAAACCGAAAACTGTCAGAATTAATGTCCCACATAACACCAAGTACTCGTTCATTCATACTTCCCATCAAGGTACCGACACGCAAAGTTTTTGATCTTTCTGGTTCAGGTATAGAATCCATTATTTCTTGGCTGTTTGATATCCATTTGGTAAGCTTAAAACCGGCGTTTCTTAAAATAGAAGTCAATCCTTCTACCATTTTAAAGGCCATCGCAACGTTTGGAACACTCAACAAACAATCATCTACGTAGAAGTTTTGTTCAATTGCCGTAGAAATTGTCGCTTCATAATCGTCCCCGAAATCGACAGCGGTTTGACGGAGAGCGAACGCGGCACAACTGGGCGACGAAGTAGCACCAAATATATGAACTTTCATTCGATAGGTAGCGGGATTTTTTGACAAGTCCCCGGCTGGCCACCAAAGAAATCGCAGACTGTCCCTGTCTGCAGGTCTAACCTTAACCTGATGAAACATGGCCTCTATATCAGCCACCAAGGCTACGGGGTACTTTCTAAATCGGGTAAGGACGCCAACCAAGCTATTAACTAAGTCTGGCCCTTGCATTAAAACCTTGTTTAAAGATAATCCTCTGTGTTCGGCACCGCAATCAAAAACAATTCGAAGTTTTTCTGGTTTTCGCGGGTTTACAACTGGATGATGAGGGACATACCAAATTTTAGAGCTATCTCCCAGATCAACATCATCTTCCTCATCTATTCTTTCAGCATACCCTTTTTGTAACATTAGATCTATCTGTTCTACGTATTTCTTCTTCAAAATATCGTCACGCTTCATTTTATTTCCCAAGGATTTTAATCTTCTTAAGGCAATCCATTTGTTGTTTGGAAGATTTTGATCCAAGGAACGCCATAACAATGGAAGCTCGTAATGACCATCAACAAGTCGACATGATTCCTTCATTATCTTGTAACTTCTTTGATCTTCAAGCGAAATCATTTCATTACTGTGAGCAGTTTTTAAATCCTGATTAAACTCATCGGCGTCAGCTGATACAAACATACTACTAGTTAACTCTAACTGCTGATGTGAGTGTTCTTCATTTGCCAAAGTCAAGCATCCGATCGTTGACGGACCCAATAGCGACCAACCAAGCGGTGACTTTACTGCATCAGGATATCTAAGATTAGGAGCAGGTTTGATTTCCTCAAGTCTAAACACTTGTGGTACATTTGCTCCAATCAAGAGCTTGACTGAGGTTTGATTTATTTTTTGCAGATGCACATCCTTCAAATACTCATGACTCTTCAATACTTCATTCTCCGGAACAGCATTGGGTTTAACTGGTATATTGTCTACTACAACAACGTCTGGAATTTCAATCCACATTCCTCCGTTGAGCGCTTGCACTGACAGAGAAAAAGACATCGTTCTTAAAAACCTTGGTGAGGTTAAGGTGCGCAACGCTAGGCAACGTGGACTTCCAGAGGCCTGTAATAAGTTAGCAAGACCCTTATCACAAAAGGAAGACGTGGAGCCTTGGTCCAAAAGAGCGTAAATGGTCTCCTCATTATCCTTATAACGAACTTTGACAGGAACAACATTTAAATATATAGATGGTTCGGCAACGTTGTGGTTCACGACTTGTACCGTATTACACATGTCATCAGTCTCAGTGCCTTTACCCTGAGTGGGTGTTTGTGATCTATGCAACAACTTATGATGCAACGTTCCCGTACATCCAGGAACTGTACAGTTTTGTTTGGACTTGCAATCGCGAGCAAAATGTTTTCCATTGAGGCACTTAAAACATAAATTTTTGGACTTCACCACCATGCATTTGTCCTCATACGTCTTTTTACGAAATTCATTGCACTCCGTTAATCTGTGTGGGCCTTCACAACAATAACATTTGACGCACTTTAACACTTCATTATTTTGAACTGCAGGGGTAGTAACAGTATATGCGATTTCTTTACGCATCTTCACTCTGCTGGGAAATGTCTCTCTCCCAAAAATAGAATTCGCTAGTCGACTACGCTCAGAAAGGAAAGTAGACAAATCATTAAACCTTGCTCTATTTCCAGACTGACGTTCAATCTTGACAGAAAATTCTATCCACGCTCTTTTCAAGTCTAAGGGCAGCTTATTAATTACACTCATCATGACGTGCATCGAATCTAAACTGGACGTCTGCCCAATGTCCTTAAGAGACACGCAGCATTTCTCTAAGAGATTAGCTAACGATTTAAGCTTCTCACGGTCATCTTCAGGAACCTTCGGGGCACTTCTAAGCCGTTCCTCACAACAACGCGCAATTTCGTGAGAATGCCCATATTCATCATACAAGAGATCCCAGGCCATACAAAAGGCAACGCTAGGGGACTGATTTGAAAAATGATTTATTTTAAGCTGCACCGCTGATTCACAACTTTGATATAACAAAGGAAATAGTTCATATTCCTCTACCTTGCCCAAAACGTGGGCTTCAAATTGTCTAGCAAATAACCAATAGTTCATCGGGTCCCCATTAAATTTTTGAATTACTACTGCTGGTGCTGGACGGTCACATCTGATAGGACGTTCATTTAACCTGGAATGTAACGGATTGATAGGGGGTTGACGAGGAACAAATGACGAATTCGCATTTTGAAAATAACATTTTGATTCAACAGGTTGGTAGCCCTTTCCTATGGGAGAAGTAGAAAAAGGAGGGAGACAACGATTCGCATTATTTAGATCATCAATACCAATCACTGATCGTATGGGATTCAAATTTCCGGACACAGGTATTGAATTAGCATTGGCACCAACACGAGAAAACTGACTCTTAGTGTGCTGTTGGAACGTATTATAAGGCATGGTGCAGACGGGGACCGATGTTGAGACCATTTTATTGGTAATTCCTTCTTGCACAAGATTATATGGGTTAATAGTCGTTAGTTTGACATTACAACTATGAGAAGTGTTAGCGTCAAAAGGGGCTTTTCCAATTAAGGCCTTCGGTTGCGATATTGCTTGGGCCAAGACATTTTTACGATCCCTTTCGCCATCCTCATGCCATGCCTGTAGCTCAACCTTGGCTAATTCAAGTTCATGCTGTTTTTCAAGAAGGCCACGTTATGCTTTCTCTTCAGCATCTAACAATTCTCTTTCGGCCTCTTCTTGAGCCTTTCTTGCCATTTCTTGGGCTTTATTTGCCATTTCTTGCGCTTCTCTTTTTTTTCTTTCGGCTTGTTCTCGAGCACGTGATCTTGTTTGGTACACTTTTACCCTTTCCTGCTCTACAGCAACGGAAGCCACTTTTAGCTTTACTTGACTTTCTAGTTTCTTGCTACGGGTGGAGCTACTAGAGGAGCAGCACGAGGGTGAATGACGTGCAACACTTGCAATCATAGGGGCTGCCTCCAAAATGTTCTCCTCACTAACGAGACGTTCACTTTCACATATCCAGCTCGACACTTGCACGTCAAATGCCAACTTTTCCTTGATTAAATCTGCTTTAGATACATACAATCCTGGCACTAATTCATCATCGGCGGTTTCAACACACACTTTCATGAGCTCATCAAAACAACTGTCGATAGCAGGCAGAAGTGCCTTTGTAGCACTGACACCCTCCCGCTTCACCATTAAGCCTTCAGCTCTCACATACAGGTTATGGAGTTCATGATTCACCTGCGCTACACTCACGGACTGCATTGTCAGACCCAGAGTGGCAAGTGCACAGATCGGCCAGAAACACAAGGAACAATACAGACTCACCGTCAGGAGTTGTCTTCAATTTGGAAACTTTTGTAACGGCAGCGTACTGAGTGGGGCTTGGCACTCGCTGGCGTTACAAGATGGTTCACGTTGGATTACTCGCTCGCTGATTCTACTTCTCTATAATTGACGACTTCCAACACGATGATGTTTATTAACGAAATATAATTATTTGAGATGGAGAAAGATGAAGGTAGTTGTTGATAAATGAAATTTTACAGCGAAGCAGTTTCCTATAAATGCATAATTTTAAATAAAAAACGATCTAATCTCGTTATTATGCGCTAAACTCACCAAATTATGAACTACCAAGCCCAAATAACACGAGCCGCGGAACTTTAGGCGCAGGCAGACAGTTCGATATCACAACGGAGCTTACAAACGGGGTAATGTCACGAGAGCAAAGCCTGCACTCTGCAAGCACAAAGGGACAAACATTAATAATATACAAGCTACCACAATTAAACACTTACGTACCTGTGCAAGCTTTTATCAACTTCACAATAAACAATTAAACCAAGTTAAGTCACTACAGTCTCTAAATGACAACAATAAGTAACACTAGAACTGATAAACAAAATATCACTTCCTACTAAATCCTTATTTCAATTGCTAAATCCATCTTGAACTATTGCACACACAACAGCAAAACGCTCTAAAACTTTGCCTGCTAAAGCCCGCGGTTATCTAGTTACGTTACAAAAGGCAAAGTTTTGCACACGAGTTAATTATGCAAACGAAACAAGCGCAACTAAGTAAAAAAAAGGAAAACAGAACTGGAGTTCGAATCGCATCTACAACAAAGACGAACGGAAATTTTACTGTATGTCTCAAAAAATATGGCTTATTCTTGGATTCATGTGTGGGAATATTTACCGATGGAGCTCCATCAATGGCTGTTTGTAAAAAAGATTTTGCATATTTAGCTGAAAAACACAATCTTTACATCGTACGAATTCAATGCTTTTTACAATGAGATGTTTTAGTTTCAAATATAGAACAATATGGATTAAAAGAGGCAACGAATCAAGTTATTGAAATGGTAAATTTTATAAAAACTTGGCCCTTGAAGTCAAGAATTATTGAGTTTCTGTGCAAGGATATAAACTCTAATTATGTTCGTTTACTACTTCACACGGAAGTAAGATGGTTATGAAAAGGGAACGTACTATCTCGAGTAATTGGGCTTCAGAAAGAACTTCTTATTTTTCTAAAAATGAAAATGAAAAACCTGATAGATTTTGTAAATACCACAAAAATGAATTGTGGATGTCTAAAATAGAGTACTTAAGTGAAATATTTAGACATCTTAATAGTCTGAATAGCAATATGCAAGGTAGAAATGAAAATATTCTTACAGCAACAGACAAATTAGTTGCTTTTAAGAAAAAAGTTGCAATATGGAAGAAAAGAATGAGGGAAGATAATTTGGATACATTTTCCTTGGTTCAAAAAACTTGTGTTACCGAGATGATTCCCATTACTGGTGAGCATTTGACATGTTTGGAAAATAAAATTTAACAATATTCTTTCTCAATCAACATTGAAGTATTTGATTGGATTCGCAATTCGTTCCTAGATTTATCAGTCATCAACTATTACAATTTTAAGTTATGTGAAGAAGAAGAATAAGCTAGCCTTTCCAGTGACTGTACTCTCAAATTGAATTATGCACAACTGCCATTGGACGCTTTTTGAATTTCTGTTATGGGAGAGTATCCAACTCTAAGTAAAAAAGCTCTCAAAATATTTCTGCAATTCTCAACTTCGTACCTATGTGAACTGGGATTTTCCTACCTGAACAACATTAAAAATAAGAAACGTGAAAGACTTTAAAATATTCAAGAAGAGTTAAGAGTGTGCCTCTCTCACATTTGTCGAAATATTGCAGCAGTAGTCAAGAAGCACCAGGCACAACTGTCCCACTGACAATTACCATTATTATTTATTACCAGATATTACTGTATACAAGATATGTTGATTTATGTGAATAAAAATTTTCCTTATGTAGTGTTTTTGGTTTTTTATTGTTCTATTGTAAAAAAGCCTTTATTAGTAGAAAATATTTATTTTTTTGTGATAAGGGTGTCGTGAAAATTTATAGAACTCAATACTGTGCCGCCATATAAAAAAGGTTGAGAACCACTGCATTAGAGGCAAAAACGTCATCAAACAGGGTTAACTATTTACCAAGCAAACCAACAGCAGTAGAAATGATTTGGCCAATGGCCAGAAAACATTTGTTTGGAAGGAACAGGGTTAGCTTTTTGCTTGTTGCAATAAATTAGTAGCCAATCACTGGAAATCCAAAATTTGATTAACAAAGCGTCACACAGGGACGGCACCAATGTTTTGATAAAGAGGGAGGCTATTACAAAACAACTATATGAATATAAATTTTGCACAGATTAACCTTGAATATTTTTTGAACATAACAATCTTGTTACTTAATCTGAAAAAAATTCGCTGGACCGAATTATTTTCTTCCTCCTTCAGCGATTTAATCTCAAATTTTCAATGAATTGTCCAACAAATGTGTCGTGGATTGCATCTACAGTAAATAAATAATACTGTACTTTGTTCTAAAAAATTGATGTGGGCCGTGTTTTCATTCAAAATTTATTATTTGGCCCGCCAGTGAAAAAGGTTGCACATGCCCGATCTAATAGAAGGCTAGACGTGAAATGTCATATACACGTATTAAAAGTTGTAAAGCGAGCTATACATTTCTTTAAACGACAGTCATAAAGTGATTGAAGTAAACTAGGATACGCCACTCTGGCCCGCAACCGGAGCTCAAAAAAATGGCCAGAGTCTGGCCGCAACCAGAGCATATTCCATCATTAATAAAAAGTACAGTTTGTTTAGACATAGCATAGTGTTTTTCAAAATGAAAAGTACCTTGTTTCAAATAAGAATCTAGTAGGAAAACATTTGGCAGCGTTGCGCATAGTCATTATATTTCTCCCGAAGTTTTTCAAGTTCCTAGCAACATCTTGCTTACTCTGTTTGTAGCATATGCTTAGAAAATGGACTGCTTACCATCGAAACAGGCAATAATTTCACTCACGCTTATGCGTTTATTTTACCACTCGCATAGAAGCATGAATGCAATGGTGTGGAGAGGATGAGCGCAAAAGTGATTGTCGGGTAATTTTTGAAATAAACTATTAAATATTTGGCATACTGCCTACAACCTTTTGTAATTGTTTACATATTTGTATGACCAAAAATCTCTGGCTGTGCGTATATAGCTCGGTCCTGGCATAATCGCAGCGCAGCCAAGGGAAGTGCAGACTAACCTAAAGTAAAGTTACTACGATAGAATAGGATTAAAGAGTATAAACTGTGGACCAGGTCTTTGAGCTAAAGAAGCGGATAATTGCTGTGATTACTGTGAGATTTTGCATAAAAAATCGTTAATTTGTTCAACTTTTCTGCATTTGATTTGATATATTTTTGTGGTTAAAATCAGCCAGATTTGTGACTCAACTGTCAAAAAGTATTGTAACTTGCGACTGCATAACTTAAAACCACGTTTTTTGATGAACTGTGATGTTACTACTACAATGTATCATTCTTCTTTTCTCAGGCAGCATATAAGTTGTTTACTTTTGAAATAACACTGAATAAAAGCTGTGCGCGTCGCTTGCTGCCTTCTGCTTTTTTTCATTATTTTTCTCTGTAGTCGTACCAGACACATTATAATTTATATCAATACTGCTTAGGATCGTGGTTCGGAAACTTTTTGAGACGTGTCCCTTTTGGTAGGGTCAGCAAACGCTCGAGTTTCTCTTGGTCCATGAAAATCTTTCATATTTACGTTTTTCTACAATTTTCGTCAAAATCATCGTAAAGACCTTTTTTTTGTTTGGATATAAAGAATTTTCAAATCACTTTCCTGGTTGATTTCGCAGAGTTCTTGTCAAATCCAACGTGATAACCTTTTTTCTTTAGCGGGATCAATCATTTCAGAGAAGCTTGCTTCCTCCCTGGAAAACTCTCAGGTCCTCTAGTTTTAGAACCACTGGTTTAGTGATTCTGATGGTTAGTTTCATTCCTTAATTGTAGATTGTTTCAGTATGCATGCAAGAAAGAAGAAGAAGAAGCATGCTTTAAAATGGTTAAAATGCTTAAAATTGGATCTGCTGTTGCATTGTCAATTCAGCTTAAATTCCTCTAAAATTATTTTTATCAAAAGCACCTTGTCAGTGGCTCCTGAAAAAGTTTTTAATCGCGTTTCTAGGGATAGTACTTACATAGAAAATGAAATCAAGCTGAGCTGTGACGCCATCTTGTACTGTAAAATATTACGATTTGTGCAAATTGGTAAGTTTCCTTTGAGCAAAAAACGGTTTCCTTTCTCAAGAAATGCAAATTTATAAAATTTGTCTTTGATTATGATGGCATCATGACGTCACTAACCGCCTAATGAGACTCGCTCTTGGGAGGTGAACAATCGTGCCAAGTTTGATGTTTATACCCCTAGCAGTTGCGGAAGAATTAAAACAGGCAAACACACACATACAAACAGAATAATACTTCGTGGTATAGATTGGCGGGGAATTCCAGGGAAAAGAAGTGCGGTTACCACCTTCGTCAGATATTAGACAAAAATATCGCGCAAGCTTTTTAAATATTCCGCGAAAAATGCTGCCAATTTCAGGAAAAACCATTTGTTGGGATTCGTCAGTGGGCATCCTGTAATTATATCTTGCCATTTTTGTACGCTTCGTTTAATTTTATTGTAACTGTTTGTTATAAAGCACAATTAATCAAGGTGATATTCATAAACAACTTTGATGCAATTACATTACCGGCATCTAGTATTTAATTATCGCTAATTCTTAATTTGTTTCACTTATCTTCAATGCACCGACGACATTTTCTTGATCGATTTTCATATCTGTTGGTTGGACTTGACTTTGAACTTTGCATTTGTTGCTGCAGCCACCCGCTTAAACAGGGATGTAACGTTACGGGAATTTCCAAGTGAAGCATCGAATCAGTTTTTAATACGCAGCGAGTTCTAACGACCAAATAGGGTCAGCGACGTTATGATACCTTACATAAAACCCAACAATTTTGCATATTCGAGCGCGACTTTTTAGAAAATGCGTTGCCACAAGACACCAAAGCAAACAAGGAATTGTAGAAGATCTGTGCAAATTTGTTTTTGGAAGCAGGTAAAGCCAGCAAAACAAAGGTCAAGAGCAAAAACTATCATATTTTTTCGGAAACTTAGACATTTTTTTGGGAAACTTTTCTCAATTCATCAACACCTCCTTCTCTCCATGGTTCGGTAGAACCTCATCGAGCTACCGTTTTTAAAGTAAAAACCATTGAGCGAAAAAAGCTGTTTTTGCACCAAAAAAGCTACTTTGCGTATGTATTCATTGAGAAGTAAATTTTTGAAACAAGGCAGCTGAAATTTTATCCAAATAAATGATTTCAATTAATTTGTCAATTATGCCACCAATTATATTCTGCAGTTTCTACGGTTCCATCTTCCAAAGTTCATTTTATGAAACGGTAAGAAAGTAAAATGCAATAACATAATACATCTAAACATTTCAAATGGCTTTTAAAGAACATTTACTTCTGTGAAAAAATAAGGGCATTGTCAGTAGGCGGCCGTTGGCCATGTGGCACAGAAATGTAAAAGGCAAAGTTTCCCATCTGTATTTGTTGTAGGGATATCAGAAGCTTCCTACTGCCTTTCGACACTTGTGATAAAATTGCTTTTCTTCAAACATTGAACACATTTTAACCGCTGTTTTTTCAATTTCTTCTTTTCCTTCCTTCGCTTGATGTACCTTGGCCTACACCAATAGCTCTTCGCATATTACACTCTAAAGTTGCTACAAATGTTGATATTTACACTGAATACAGAAAGCTCATTAAAATAACGTGCTGTTTTCAATCACAGTATAAAGTATTTTGAATAGTAAATCACTTGAATTGTTACGACACATAATGTAAATTATGTCATACGCACAAAAATATCAAAAAATGTAAAGCAAGAAACACAGTACAAAGACAACAGTTTTTACAGCTGAGCCAAGTCAATGGTTATTTGGGTTTTGATTTGATGATTTGGATTCGAGTTTTTTCTGATTCTAATCCCTTCTTATTTGATTACGGTTTTCTGGAAGAAGTGACTTCGTTATGCAACACTCCGCCAACAACCATTGCACAACTGTTGAATAATAATTGGTATATCATTACAACGCAGTGGTACAAAATATGCCGAATTTATTTCACAGCTGTTATGTGTTGAAAGTAGTTGACCATTTTGTACAACATCGTGATGGTAAACTGCCACACGTTTCGCGCAACTTTGCTTCTCGACACCAGCACGCGCCAAACAATCATCCAGGACAAAAGTTGAAAGCCGTAGCCAAGGAGACGAAGTCTGAAGCAAAATAAAATTCTGTCACTAAGCCGAAATCTTATTAGAAATTACCAACGTGTGTAAAGGGGGAGGCAGTACTTTGTCGTGAAACAGCTCTACATAAAGATCTTTACTTGTGTATTACTCCATAAACTTTCGTAAAAATTTTCAGTGACTTTTCAAAAAGGTTTTCATTTTAATTATATCTCAAAAGCATATATGTCGGCAAATCTTTGATCCCAAATAACAAGTCTACTCAGGGTATCGATTGTCAATAAGCCAGTGCACACAGAGATATTAGAAAATGGCGCTTCTTAGTAATTCCTAAAATAAAGTAAAGCTACAATGCCAGCGATTGTTTATTCTTTTCTCCGCCTTTTTGAATTTACTCTAGATACACGTTCAGTCAAAAACCAAACTAATTTGTTACCTCGTACATAACCAAAAGAATGTATTAGTATTTATTTTATTTTTGGGTACGTGAGCTGAAATTTGGGTTCTTCATTTTTTCTAGTGGTTTTGATGAATACTAATGAAACATAATTTATTTTTGCCCAACTTGGGAGTAATGATGCCACAAGCACTAAATTGCCTATTTTAACATCACAATAACATAGTCGTCGCGAGGTCTGATCGTTTGTTCATTGCATTCACTTTCGACGCTCCAAACCACTTAAACACACCGTCAACTGTAAATCGTGAGTTATTTGACTGAAGATAATATAAAAATTGAAAATAAAGTTTCAGAGCAAAAGATTCGTTACAGCATTGTGAGATGTTGTTTTACTTGTAAGTACGAAGAAGCTGTTTGATCTGGTTGTACGTTTAAAATTCAGCTTCATTTAAGTCAGAAGCTGATTCTAAATGCATTCAAGTAGAGACGTATGTAGAAAGAAAAAAAGAAGAACAGGTCCCCTACCACAAAAGTACCAGGCTATACTTATATAATTTAAAGAATTGGAAATTAGAAACAATTTGTATTGTTGAAAATAGTGTGAAGAATTATCCTTAAAATTAAGAAAAAATTAACGGGTTAGTTTTTCTGCTCCTGACATCATACTTGCAGCCATGTGCTGCTGTAAAGCACTTTTGTCGACTACTATGACGTTAACCCTGCTCTGGTACCATGGTACTATTCTGATCCCATCCGTATGGCGATGCCATGTATTGCAAACGAAAGATGTTGTGATGTACTCTCGTTTCATTTTTTTTTATATGCTCTTACTAACTTTGTGTCCTCAAACAACTTTGTTTTTATTTCTTGCTACTATTAAAACTTTACAATTTTTTTGTTTGGCGACCATCTAACCCATGATGTCGTTAGTAGCTCCTTAAATTAAACGCAGATTGATGACACCTCAACACCTTAAAATGTAAACCAAATCATTTGCAGCTGCGGAATTTTGCTAGAATCTCCTCCAACTGTGCAAAACAAAGCACATACACAGTAGCCTAGTGTGGATCACAGCGCAAGAAAAGCAACATTTGTCCAAGATTGAAAATTTACCTGAAGTAAATGTCACAACACCATTTGCAAAAAATACAGCGCGATGGCCAGTAATCACTGCCAGGAGTGATTATTAGTGTATTGAGTACACTGACACGTTCTTCTACTAATAATTACAGATTGATCATTGTAACAATAATAATCTCTGGAATATCCATATTATTATCCCGTGTTGACGCAGTTTTTCTGTTTTGGTCATTATTTCTGGTATTTCCCCGTATACAAACCGTCGCTTGTGTATTTTATTCTCAAAGCAATTTTATTGGTAATTATTTCCTGTACTCCCCCCGTAGACAAGCCTTTTTAATTGATTTTATATGCGTTTTTTTGGTCGTTCTTTGGGTAGCAGTTTCCGGTATTCCCCCGTTTTCATACCTTTTCTTGTTAATTTTTAGTTTCTAGATTTTTTTTTGATTGGCTAAAATATTTGGGAACGTTGTTTCGGTTACGTTCGAATGGAAAGTATATATACGGGTGGGGCATTTCGTAAACTCAGAGAAAGAGACAAAAGCAAACAGACGACAGAACAGAGAAGAAAGAAAAGAAGGAAGAAGGGTGAAGAATTAGAAGGCAAGGGCCAAGTGCTACCAGAAGGAAGGGGGACTATCGGCTGCTACAGTGTGGTATCGGTGATTGTCGGAGTGCAACCGCTTATGCATTAATATAAGTCGTGGTGTTAAAGAGGGGGCTGCAACTTAGCTTCATAAGCGTAAGTCCTTAGGCCGAAGGATAGGGCATAGAAGGTAGTCGTTGCACTCTACCAAGCTAATCTTCTAGTCGTCGAATCGTCATCTGCCGGTCACTAGGGTACAGGGCGGGTGACTTAACCGTATTCGGCGACAATCATATACTGAGCGTTCATTCTATTGTTGAAAGTACATTTGTTGTTGAAAATGGTGGGGTCATATTGACCCCGAGGCACCATTACTGTGATTTTTCATGGTACCCGAGCATGGCTAATCAATAATTTACTTACAGCATTAATTTTCTTCTTGCTACTGTGTAGCTTTCAGATTTTTCCTTCATAAGAAATTTCTTACTTCCAATAACGAAATCTTTGGTGTATTTGTCCCAGTCAATATTGTCAGTTGTCAAATTGAATTTCTGTAAATCAATAATCAGAAAATGAATTATTCTTTCCAAAAAATTTATTTAATCTAGAGTAACGATATTTAGAGAGCCACAATTCCTGACAAGGTTTTGTTGGCCACATTCACACTTTTAAGCATTGGCAGGTCATTTGTCCACTGTGGTGTCGAAATAAACATGAAAACCTTTCTTTGGAGATCAACTCTGTCTCGAAACAAACATGAACATCTTTTTATGAGATCCACCTCACTTTGAAACGGAAATTCCTAAATTTTAGTTAGTAGATGCTAAAATTCCTGACACAAAAACATTTCATTTCCTGACACAGACTTTGAAAACGAAAATTCGGGCATCTCCGGGAAATCCTGCACATAACTTTAGTCATGTTCTAGTAGATAAAACAACCAGGGAAACATTAGTAAAATAATGCTGGCCGAATTAAAGAATATACTATGGGTTCGAACTTCCCCGCACCAACCTCCCCCAACTTGACATGTGAAAAATTCTTTGATATGGTGTTCATTTCAAAGCTTTTGCTTAACGAGTATTTCATCTTTTTCTTAAATACAAGTAAAATCAAATCAGATTAACTGTGGAACATTGAAACCCGATTTAAAAAAACTGATGTATTTCGTCCGTTGAGCGGAGCATCGCCACAACTTGTTACAATAGAATACAGTTTAGCGGCAAACTAACTGCTCAATAATGTTAAAGCTGGAAAGATTGAACATTTTTTATCTAACTATCAGCATCTCTAGAGATCATCACACCAGAGGCTGCTCTGAAAAATGTCGGCCCTCAAAATAAAAAATGGCAAAATAAAATTCACATTTTCTTTCCTTTTTTTACATGTAATTCAAAATATCACTGCGATCTTATGGAGCAAATGACTTTTATTACCTTCTGATCATCTTCATTCATCTCCTTTTGCAGGAGCGAAACGCTCCACTTCTCCCACTCCCACTGTGCCGTGGTGAAAAATCTCAAAACTTCAGTCATATCTTGAATGCGTTGATGGTAATAAAGCATTCTAAAAATAGAATCATTTGTGTCTCAGCGATTGGTCAGCGTCAGTATCAGCATCGGCAGCTCAGCCAAAAAAGGGTTGGGGAGATGGAGAGGTCCCGAGTTTAATGCTCGTTTGCGTTTTTGAAGAAAAGTAATTTACGGCAATTTCTGGCCAGTTTTATTGAATTGCTTATACAGTAGTCCCTGCTTGTCCTCTCCATAAATAAGCCTCCTCTCTTAACCAGCCCTAAATTGTCTGGTCCGCAATTGCTCCATTTATTTCCGCAATAAAAAAACGCTTTATAAACCCAAATCTCTGCTTAACTCTTTCGCTACGTTTCGCCACTACAGTGGCGCAAATTTTGTGGAAATTGTACGTTGCGCCACTTCAGTGGTGTAGCTTTTGCTGACGCTTGTACGTTCAGCCACGCTACTGGCGTCTGGGTAATCGCTTTTTTCTTTCACCAAAACGAGAGTGAGTCTTTTTTTCCGCATTTGTGTTAGCGACTACTATTTCCAGTGTTCTGTACTCTTATTTTTATAGGTTTAGGCTAAAGTCGAATGTGAAAATAAGTACTGTAGTGCTGTAACTAGCTAGTGTAGTATGGAAGCCAGGAGATCGCAATCACGCATGTCAGCCTTAGAAGCACAAAATTTGATTTCTGCTTTGATGTGTGAAGACCAACCTGATAGTGATGTAGAACTGTTTGGTGATGAAAATTCGGATTATGATACTGACATAAGTGACGTTGATAGTGATATCCTAAATAGTCATAGCGAAGCACCAGTACAGGTTGCTGCTGGTGCATCTAAAATTCAAGATTTTTCCGTTGCTGATCTTATGTCTGAGAGTGATAGCGATTCCAACCAAACATCAAGTCAGGTTGCTGTGTCCAGCGCTGCTTCTGTTACTCAAGGTGGCTCCACTGCTGATATTGGCTCTTCTGATTCTGCTAGTGACAATCAAGCTACTGCTCCTGGAAGGCCAACGCAAAATCCTCTCCTGGATAGTTGGAAACAAATTTCAGAAGCCAATAGTGACACCAACGTTTATGCTTTCAATTTTGCCAAAAACAGTGGGATTCAAATAGGCGTCTGTAATGATAAATGGGAGGCTGTTGGAATTGATCCAAATGGCACCCTAACACCATATGATTTTTTTCAATTGGTATGGGATGAAAACGTGGTTGATGAATTGGTCAGCATGGTGAACGAGTACGGAGGCAGAAAGAAACAAATGAACATGCCTTCAAGAAGGAGATCTCTTTTAGCTAAATGGACAGACACTAGTGCTGCAGAAATGATGAAGTTTTTGGCTGTTACAATTCAAATGGGAATAGATAAGCGACCATCTGTCAAGAAATACTGGTCAGTAAAAGAACAATACCATACACCATGGTTCAATTCCGTATTTGCACGAGGACGGTTTGAACTTTTGTATCATAGCATGCTTCATGCTGCACCTGTGTCTGCAGAAAAGACGCAAAAAATTTTGCCATTTTTGAAGAAGCTTGTTCAAAATTTCCAGGAGGTTTTTTATCCTTTCCGCAATGTGTCCATTGATAAAATGGTTGTAGGATTCAAAGGGCGTGTCAAGTATATTCAATACAATCCCAGAAAGCCAAGTAAGTTTCATTTGAAAATCTTCGGTCTGTGCGACAGCTCAACTGCTTACGTTTACAACTTGCTGCCTTACTTTGGCTCCCAGACAGTGTACACTCTTCAAGATGAAAAGGCTAGCCAAGCCAAAAAAGTCTTCCATGACCTTCTCTCCGTTCTAGATGATGGACACCATGTCTTTTCTGATAGATACTACACAAGTTTGGATGTGTCAAAGTACTTGGCAGAAGAAAAGAATATGTATTTTACAGGAACTCTGAACACCAACAGAAAGGGGCTGCCAAAGGAAGTCAAGAAGATGAAAATGAAGCATTTAGAGCGAAAATTTTTTCGTGATGAACAAGGTGCTGGTCCACATATTGTCGTTGCCTGGAGGGATAAAAAGGCATCCAAGCCAGTTGTAGCTCTCTCTACTTTCCACAATAACGAAACTGTTCAAAAACAGAGGAGATTTGGACATACTGTAACTATTCCAAAGCTGATTGCAGATTACAATGACAATATGAACGGTTGTGATCGTGCTGACCAAGCAATTGAATATTACTGCAACTTTGATCGAAAGTCTTACAAATTGTGGAAAAAGCTATTTTGGTGGATCCTGGAAGTTGCTCAATATAATGCTTTCGTCCTCTACAATCTCCATCAGGGATCAGGAGAAAAGCGTTTGAAATTACTGCAGTTCAAAGAAGCGCTGATCCAGGCTATCACTAATGAAGCAGCCGAATCCAGCGAAGAGCCTATTCTCAAAAGAAAACGAGCTGGACGTCCAGCCGATACACCTGTGCTGACAAGATTGAAAGACACCAAACATTTTGTCACTGCTGTTGAAAAACAAAGAGAATGCAGAGTGTGTAGTTTCGCAGTTCAGAACAAAAGAAAACGTACAAGCTATGTGTGTTCTAGTTGCCCAGAAAAACCACACCTGTGTCCCAAAGACTGTTTTTTGAAATATCATACCATGACCAAATACAGAAAATGAAGAAATTGGTTTGACCACCAATGAAAAAAAGATACTTCATAAACAATATCGACTTGTTTTATTGTGATTTGTGGTTCTAGGATTTGATTGCTTACTGCATCAATATTGTAGTGCGTAAAATCTACAAAAATGCAAAAAATCGTGAATTTTTGCCAAAATGCCGATAGGGATGTATATAAACTAACTAATTTTGAACAAAAATGATTGTTATTTGCCTGCTTGACCGTTTTTTGTGATGTTATATTGATAGAACGATAATCCATGCCAATATGACATGAATATCTTGAAATTTATTTTTTTGTGATTTTTTGCCAAATTAATTCCGTACAGCAATGAAGAAAAATTACGTAGCGAAAGAGTTAAAAAACCCAATTTTTGAACACATTTGCTTAAAATGGGGTGAAAAAGCGCCGCAACTTACGCTTCTTTGTTTTGCTTTCGACGGTTTCACGCTTCGTTACGCTCCTGATCTAGTTCTCAATTCCACTGTTTCGTCACAGATCATTTATTCGAGCCGTAATCGATTGGTAAGACAAATGGTGAGCTGTAGATTTTTATCTAGCAACTTTTAGCCGTAGTACCGTCGGCCTTACTCATTTGTGCGCATGAGAGTGGCGAAAATTTGTTTCCAGATCTATATGCCCATCTGCTGAATAAGCCCAAAATCGTCTGGTCCCGACCTGGGCTTAACAAACCGGGACTTCTGTAGTAGAAATGACATACCAGTCAATGTCGATCTAATGGTTTCTATGTTTACCGCCTCTAAACATAGGCTGTTCACCTCGTCTTTTGGTTCAAAATCCTCAGCACCGCATCCATGCAAAAGGCAGGTATGTAATCTCTGATGAATGTTTGCATACGATGAGAAAACCTAAGTAATCACAACTAAATCAAAATTTATTGATAAAACGTAACTTAGAACTACCTCGCTAAAAGTTTTTTGATATGCTAATCAACCAGGGGTTATAACAAAGGCTGAAGCCTCTGAAGATGATATCATGAAGTAGAAAACTTTTTCCCAAAAAGTTTTCGTGATTGCTTTGTTTTGTTTTGTTCAATAAATATTACATTTTAAAGGATTTTTTGTGGGCTATCATCTTGATTTTCAAGTTTTGCAAAATAATTCCTCTTCAAGTGGTCTCCTGTCACTAGAAAAATCTTTGTTGGTTATGCAACACTGCAACAATGCAGTGTTCAAACCCTCTTCGGAGATACTAGCACTGCTGGCACAGTGTGTTTCTACGACAAGAAGTGCAAGCAGGAATAGAAACTTTCCATAACTATTTGATTAAAGACAGAGCAACGTAACCAACGCGAGCTAGATCGCGCGATCACCGTTGACTTAAACCGGCAGGCATTCAGTTATTTACGATGCAATCAGCAAGCAAAGGATTGCAAACAAAATCAGTTTATTCAACATCACGATATCGGAAATATAACTTTAGATTTTTTTGGTGTAGAAAACGTTTGAAAAAATTGAAAATATGCTTTTACCACGACTTACTTGTTTTCAATTAAACAAAGATAAGGAATCTGGTAAAAGGAGTCAAACGGATATTCAAGGACATATTTCTGACATAAATCTCCTGCAGAAAACATTCCCAGGTATTAAATGCTACATAAGTGTAGCAGTAGGTGCTTAAACAAAACGTTTTAGCGGAGAAGTCGATATCTGAAATAAGGAATGTCTTGTGTAATAAATCTGACCTTGAAATATTCACTCTTACGAACAAAATGTTGAGATATTTAGTTTCTTGATTTCATACGTAAAACTTGATGATCTCATTTGAGTTACAAAGATTAAGCGATATTTTGAAGTCCAATGGGTAGTATTTGATGAGACCGGCCTAAATTGGTTTGTTACATGATTAAGTGGTATTCTGATAGGGACGCATACGTAAAAGTTTGATGTCATAAGTAATGTATTGGCTTAATAACTCTGCTTAATAATTAAAAATTACGCTCAATACATCTAACGCTTTTCTACAAAAAAAAAACAAAAGAAGAAAAGATCTAGCGTTCGCTTGAGTGCGTTCGAGTAGAAGGTTAACTTCAGAGCATGAATAAGTACTTACTCCAGTCACTTATTTTGATGTTGTTTTCTCCCATTGTGATGTTGTAAACAGGCACTGACTTCCGGCGTCGATGAACAACGGCGGAGTCCACTTCCGGTGCGCAGTGTAGCGACTTGGCGATGGTGTCCACCTTGGACAAATAGTTGTCATTCTCGTCTAAAATTAAGATTGGTTTAAAATGCCAGCTCGATAAAAACCGGAAATCATAAAGTTTGGGTCAATTGCTTGCATGTTTTTTGCTTTGTCGCGCTCTTGGGAAATCCATTTGTGCATTTTGTAACTTTGTGGTAACCTAGCTGTGGATTGCAACCCCGATTCTGGTGGCTCGAAATTTTCTGGAAATTGCCCGTGGTTTTAGAAAATCTTGATCTCCAAGCAAATGACCTTCAACTTTGTTTTGAGACAAAAAATAGGTTTAGCTGGACAGAGTTGCGAACACGTACTTGCAGATTTTGATTAGAGTTAAAATAGGGGCCGCAAGAAATTTTGTGTGGCACTGCGGCTGGACTTTAAGCATTTTATTTTTTCAACAACCTGACTCACTGCATTGGCCAACTAACTTGCAGTTGAAAGTCGGCGAGTTCAACACTTAGAGCATTACGCTGAGCGCGGTATGGGCAAGCGCTGCTGACGTTTACTTCAAGCTTACGTTTGACTTTAATTAATAACTTGAACCGACCACATCGACTCGAAGACTGTAATGTCACTTACCGTCCACTCTCCTAACTTATCCATTGTTAGATGAGTTGATTTAGTTTTTATTTTTACTGCTCTCACAGCAATTAACTTGATGTCAAATCACAGTTATAAAACTCGACCAACCTTCTGAAGAATCGAAATTAAATTTTGGTGTTCTGCATGACAATGCAGTTTTCCATCCTGCGGTTATGATTCCGTTCACGACAAAATCGACCGGTATGACATCGAGATTAAGTGAAGGATAGGTATGAAGAGTATGTAGCAAGCCTTTTCCACCAGCGACAATTATTCCACTTATGCCATTCAAGTTAGTGCACCATCCCTAAATTACTAACCAATGTTAGATCATAGATAACTGTGGTTTAATGACTACTTAGTTCCTGGATCCCTGCTTTTTTGAATCGAAATTTCTTTCGAAATTTTCACTCATTCTTGAATCAACACTAGTTTTTAGCGTAAGTGCAATTTTTGCAACACCTAAACGAACTGTTTCTCCTTTCTTAGAGGGACTCGACCCCAAGTAAATGCGACAAGTTCTCGTTTGAAAGGGCCACGCGGATGAACTTTGTTGTGTATAGTAAACTGATCATGATCTAGCTATAGTTAACTGGTGAGCACTGGTAAATTTTCTTTTTAAAGCAAATTCCAAGAAATTTTTAGTGCCCGTTTTCTCTCTTTTTCGGACCCCTAGTACCCACGTCAAGAATCGCTGGTTGTGACTAATAGAATATCGGAAACGCAAAACTAAACCATCATGCCTAAGTAAAGATAACTCTTAAAAATTTAGGGTAAGCATTTTCCAATAACCTTGAGCTACGTTTAAGCAAAGACTGTTTGTGCTTTACTGCAAGCATGTTTTTTAGCCTGGTCAACAATGAGACTAAGCGGGGCTTAATTCATTTTTGTATCATTTTGGCTCAGTAGGTTTCATTTTGGTTCAAAGTAAAACAAAAATGTTGAACCAAGCTTCGTCTCAGTGTAGCTCTGGCTTTAGGTATGAAGCGGTTTGATTGCATTGATTTAATGACCCTTGACCGAATAACGCGCAATATTTTAACAGCCTGATTGTATTTGTTTAATAAACAGTTGTTTAAATATTTAAAAATTTTGATCTATTTCGCATAAATAGGTGGGGTAAATTCAAATATTGCAGCATATGCTCATAATGTTTGTTTGACCTTGCTCTAGCCGATTTCGGTCAGTGTTTGGTTTTCTAGATAACTCTACCCTTTATTGTTACTGTTTGTTTTAAAATAAACTTTAAACAATGTCAGTTTGTGACGTTATACACCTACTTACAGGAAATGGTTCTTGATATGCAGCTCCAATTATGGAAGGCCTGACAATACAAATGGGCAATCCGTCACCTTCTTTTATTATAACTTCCTCACCAAAAGCTTTCGTCAAAGTGTAGGTGTTCGGTCTGTAAGAGTAGTCTATTTGGCAGTTTTGTCATTAGTTAGTTTCAGTATAGGGAAAAACTTTACAATCATACCTAAGCTTTGCGTTTAGACTCACTTCGATAATGTTGGCACAGTGTATTTTTGACGCAAACTTTTTGTAATGAAGGCAACATTGAGGTCACTGAATCAAGTTTAATCCTTGTTATTGTTTCGGTAAAAGGGATTGCAATACCATACCAATTAAATGGAAAAATACCAAGCTTTTTTCCGAACAACATCAACTTACCTGTCTCTCAAGATGTCAGGAGTTAACTTAGTGATCATTTCATCAGTCATCCACTGCATGGCGCTGTGAAGCTTGTCAAAATCCCATCCAGTTTGATAAACTTCCTCGCCAATCTGGTCGAGGTTGCAGTAAGAATAGGCTGGAAATTAGAAAACAATCTAAGAAGTCTATAGGGGTATCTGGTTGAAGACATTCCAAAGTTTACGTCTCTTTGAAATTGTTATTTGCCCTACCTATAAAACAACATTAAATCAAAATAGCTTACGCTTTTTCATCTCTGAAAACAAGTAGGCTCTAATGAAAAGAACACATAAAAGCACACTAGGTTCACGCAAAATGATCTTGCGCGCATCTCTGTGGCGGAAAAAGATCGCTCTAATATTAATGTCAAGCGACCACAGATGAAGAATGTCTGTCTTTTCATGCCAACAATAACTCACTATTACAATTTTTCTGAAATATTTTCAATTCTGTTGCAGACAAAAAATTGAAAATGGTTTTCTAAAATACGACCACTAAAGTTCAAGTCCTATTGGTAATAATTTAATGCCTGCGTTGTTTTTGAGGTTTGCGTGCCCGTGGGAAGGACATTTTGCACCAGGTTTTACAATTTGGTTGCAACGCTTGTCATTAGATATGCAGTGTGTTTGCTGTGCAAGTAGTTGTAAAATGGGATTAAGCTCAAGATGTTTTATTGATTATCTTGACAATAATTTTTCGCCGTAAACTTGTTATCACCCGAGATGCTTTCTCACCAGTAGACACGTGCACGAGTGCTTCTAGATTCTCAATTCCTCTGCACAAATTCACAACGTAGCGAACTGCTAGCGTGTTGAGCTTGAAAGCGCATCTAAAACGAATATTAACTTTGTTAGGTGAAAGCTATAGACCTGGGTTTGATTCTTTTGTCGATGTTGTGTAAATAAATGCTGAATAAAAAGCTGTTAGAATGACATAAGTAAAATTATACGCAAAAACTTGTATCTTATAGAATATGTGGGTCTATATAAGCCGCAAAAACTTTTAAAACTGTTTCGTACATCACAGTCAAAAAATACAAATTTTTAATCTCTATTTTATCCTTTTCCCCACCGGTGAATCCACTTGCGCCTAGAGCATTCCTACCTCAAATGTTCATCAAATCGTAGTGTTGCAGCAGAATGAATAAAGATATTGACTTCTCGTTGAATCACTTTGATTAAATCATCATCAAGACCAAGATTGTCCTCTTCAAGATCGGCATAGACAGGAACAATCTTCTGTTCAAAACCAGGTTGAGATTGTTTCACAAAGTCGAAGATCTGAAATATGTGCAAAAAGTTGATAATTTTGAAAACCACTTATAAATTTGAAATTGCCCAGGCAACAGGTCTAAGTGTTCTCTATGCACTTGATGACCCAGGTGTAGCTGCTAACACCCAATTTTTTCACTGGTATGTTTTGTCCAAATCAAGTAGTTTATGAACTTCGGTTTAACTTTTTGTTATTTAACTAATTAGCATGTAACAAAGTTTTTCAGCTTCTAAACGACTGCAAGTAAAGTTTATCTTACAACTTACCGGTAACTTGACTAGTTGGGAAACTCTTTCATGAGCACTTAAGTTTCGTTTTTTTCTCAACAAAATTAATATTTTTTTTATTTCCGGACAACCTCGCAATAATTTCTCAACCACACATTGACCAACGAATCCTGTGCCGCCAGTAATAGCCACTGTCTTGTGGGCGTAAAAATCGCGGATGTTGTCTCCCAAAAACTGAACAATAATCATCATCAGTTCTAAAATGTGCATTGCAAAAAACAGAAATTGAAACGTCACCAAAAATGATCAGTTTGAGCTTTCGGTAACTTATTTTTATTGCATTTAAGATTTTATTTTTCGTTGTTGCATTCTTTTTAAGCAGTATAGATCTACTTGTACTGCAACCTGCAATATGATGTGAAAAACATCTCTGAGAGAAAAATATCAAAAGATTTTTTACTATTTGATGTTTTCTTTACGTTTGCAACATACATTTAATTTTATATTTTCGAGATTTTTCTGCAACACTCGACAAATCCAATTCATTTTGATACAATTCAACAAAGTAATGAAGTAAAGCAAAAATTATGATAAAATTACGAATCATTGGCGGAAAATTCCTGGAAGAGCCACTATTGCTGCCACCTAGGTCAGTTATTGAACAAAAAATATTCTAAAAACTTTTCAAACATTTACATGAAAAATTTTGCAAATCTAAGTAAAGGCCGTTTTTTGATCAGTTAGTGAGCATAACGCAATTATATTTTGTTCTATTGCACGCAGCAATTTAATTTCTAAATTTATTTCTAGTAAAGAAAAAATAATCAAGCTGCTATAAAAAAAACAACTTTGTTACAATTACATTGCCGGTATTTAGTATTTGATTATCTCTAATTCTCAACATCGACTCCTCACCTGCATATGCGCCGAAGGCATTTTCTTGATTGATTTTCCTATCTTTTGGTTAAATTCGATTTTCAACGTTGCGTTTACTGCCGTAGCTGCCCGCTTTTACAATTGGGCTATGACGTTACAGGAATGTCGAAGTGCTTTAACGTAGCAGCTTTTAAATACACAGCGGTTTCTCGTAATCAAATAGCGCTTGTGATGCTTTGATAAATTACATAAACTGCGACTCTTTTGCGCATTCGGGCTCGACTTCTTAGAAAACACATTGCAGCAAGAGCAGAAAGTAAACAAGAAATTGCAAAAAATTCGAGCATATTTGCTTTTGAAGCAATGCTTCTGAACTGAACGAAAATTGATCAGAGGAAAGGTCAAGTACAAAAACCAATGTCAATTATCATACATGATTGGAAATTTAGATTTGGAAATTTAGATCTGTTTGGAAATTTAGATCTCTTTCTCGAAACTTATTTTTGAATTCATTTTACGCCTGCCTCTTTCCCTTTTCAGTAGAACCACATTAAGCTATACGTTTTTAAAGTAAAAATGTTTTGCCAAAAAAGCTATGTCTCCAGCAAAAAAATATTATTCGTTTCACAAGTAAAAGCAGCGCTTATATATTTAATAAAGAATGCGGTTAACTCTTGAAATAAGGTAGAAAATTCTTGAAATAAGGCAGCTGAAATCTTATCCAAAAGAATGATCTACAGTTATTCTGGCTACCATGTATTTTTGATAAATTTATTTTTCTTTAGCTCTTCTGGTAATGATAACGTTTATTCAAGTTGATACAAGTTCTTACCGAGCATGCAAAAAACCTCAATATTCGTCAACGTTTCGAACAGCTATATTTATATTGCCTCACTCGTGCTTTCGTTTATTTATTAGCCCTGATGAAGAACAGCTGTATAGCTGTTCGAAACGTTGACGAATATTGAAGTTTTTTGCATGCTCGGTAAGAACTTGTATCAACTTGAATAAACGTTATCATTACCAGAAGAGCTAAATAAAAATGAAAGAATGATCTACATTAATTTGTCAAATGGTGCCATTGAGTGTATTCTGCGGTTTGAGCATTCCGCGTTCCAAAGGTCGGTTTGTGATATGGTCAAAAAGTAGAATGAAAAAGGTATCGCGGGGTGTTAAACCACTAAAACGAGGGTCAGAGGTGATCAGAAATTGGTATTTGAGCGATTCACTTGCATATTCGCCAACATGAAACAAATGTCTTAAAATGTTCCTGATGAGAACTCTTTTTCTGTCAAGAGATTCAGCCGCAAAATTTGTCCGAGACAGAAGTGAAGACTTTTTTTTCTTTTTTAGAGGTTAGAAAATAGGTGGTAGTCAGAAAGGAAGGCCATTTCTTGGAGAATTAGCCACAAAATTGTTGAATCCATGGCTTACTTTATTTTACTTCTCATTAAAATCCCATTTTGACCCATTCAATGAAAAATGTTGCCATTCTTGATATATTTTCGGACATTTTAAATGTTTTTTAAAGAAAATTTATCTTTTTAGAAAAGCAAGGACTATGGTCAGTGGGCCTCGGTTAGCCGCATGGCCCAAAAGTGTAAAGGCAAAGTTCCCCATTCGTATTTGTTGGAAGGGTATCAATCTCTCTTGATTTGCTCTTATCACTTTTTACAAACTTTCTTTTCTTCAAACAATGAAAACATTTCGAACACTGTTTCTTCGATTCTTACACCAATTACTTTTTGCGTATTACAATCTAAGCTTGCTGAAAATTTTGATAATCACACTTAACTCATAAAGATCATGTTTAAATAACTTGTTATCATTCAATCACAGTACTGCATAAAAAATTTTGAAAAGCAAATTACTTGAATTGTTACGACACATAATGTAAATTACGTCAAAAAAAGCAAACCATATCAAAAAATGTAAGGCACAAAAACACACTGCAAAGAAAACAGATTAAGGTTTTTACAATCGAGTCAAGTCATTGCTGCGTTGAATTTTGATTTGGTAGTTCTGATTCGATTCTCTTTTGCTTCAAATCCCTTTTTGTGTTATTACAGTTTGGAAGAAGACAAGTGTATTTTGCAATCCTATGCCAGCAACTGTAAAGAAACTGTTTCATCGTAATCCGTGCATTATGATGAAACCATTTAGGAGCGGTACAAAGTTTTTCAAACTCATTTCACCGCAGTCAAGTTTTGAAAGTAGCTGACCATTTTGTACAATAACGCGATGGTAAATTGCCACGTGTTTCGCGCCAAACTGCTTCTCGACACCAGCACGCGCCAAACAATCATCCAGGTTAAGACTTGAAAGCCGTAGCCAGAGAAGCGAAGTCTGAAACAAAATAAAGTTCTGTCACTAAGACGAAATTTTATTTGAAGTCACTGGCTTATGTAAAGTGGGAGACGATACTTTGCATTGTGACAGCTCTGAAAAAATATCTTTATGTCGTTATTACTCCATAAACTATCGCGAAATTTTCAGTGTCCTCTCAAGAAGGTTTTCTTCTTAATTTTACCTCAAAAACGTACATTTCAGCAAATTTGTGATCCTCACTAATTAGTCTGCTATGGGATATTTCTCCTCTTAAAAATTATTGGTAAGCTAGTGCATAGAGAGATATTAGAAAAATAGCACAAAAATGGCACTTCTTTGTATTCTTGAAGGAAACAAAGGCGCAATGCCAGCGATTGCTTTCTATATTAAACCGTTTTAAATTTACTCTAAAAGCACATTCAGTCTAAAATCAAAATAATTCTTTACCTCGTATATTATCTTAAACGAAAACAAATAATTGATATTTATTTTGGAATTGCACTTGTGAGTTTAAAGTTGGATTCTACGTTTTTATTTTCCTGTGGGTTTGTCTGTCATTGGTAAAACGTTAATGCGTTCAGATTGGCTTAGGGGTAGTTCTGCCACAAGCATAAAAATTTCCCAGCCGTGCCTATTTCAAAATCACGACAACTTAGCCGTGGTGAGTATAAATGCTTGGTCATTGTCACCACTTTCGGCGCTCTCACCCACTCAATCACATTGTCAGCTGTAGACGAAAAGGTATTTGACTAATGATGACATTAAAATTGAAAGTGCAGTTTCATAATAAAATGTTCATTATAGTAAATCAACATATATTTTTACTAAAAGATATATAAAAGCTATTTGATGCTTTTAAGATAAAGTTCTTTTTGCCTTAGAAGCTGGTTTTTAAACGCGTCGAAGTATAGAGGGACGAGGAAAAGAAAGGGCCTGGGATGTTGCCCAGCTTCTGGGGCTCCGTGGTTTCCCCACCCCTCGGAAGGAGTTGGGTAACAACAACGAGAAAAGAAAGACTGTTCCCCTACCAAAAAATTACCAAAGAACTGGAAGTGGAAACAATTTTATAGTTGAAGATATTTTGAAAAATCATCCCTAGAATTGAAAAAAATTCGCACATTATTTGTGCCACTCTCTAAGAGATACTTGAAGCCACGCACCTCAGCACAACACTTTTGTCTAGTAGTACGGCTTTAAAGGTTTACTTACAGCATCAGTTTTCTTCTGGCTACTGTGTAACTTTCAGATTTTTCCTTCATGATAAATTTCTTGCTTCCAATAACGAAATCTTTGGTGTATTTGTCCCAGTCAATATTGTCAGTTGTCAAATTAAATTTCTACAAATTAATAGTCAGATAATATTCTTTCCACAAAACTTATTTAAACTGGGTTATGATATCGGAAGAGCCACAATTCCTGACACATTTATGTTGTTTACGTTCACGATTTTAAGCATTGGCAGGTCATTTGTCATTTGCTTACTGTGGTGTCGCAACATAAAGATCGTGTTTTAAGGATCAACTTTTTGAAGGAGATTGTTTCACCCATTTTGCTCTCGAAACAAACATAAAATCTTTTTTTTCGAGATCAGTTTTTTCAAAGAAGTCGTTTGCCCATTTTGCTTTTGAAAGAAGCCTGGAGACTATGCTTTTCTTTTTGAGATCCACCTCACTTTAAAAAGAAAATCCCTGACTTTAGTATGTAGATGCTAAAATTTCGCACATAAAGGCATTTTTGAAGATTATTCTCTGATGCAGATTTTAACACTGAAGTTCTGGACTTGTCCGAGAAATTTCTGGCCTATGACAACCCCAATTTGGTCATGTTCTTGTGGACAAACAACCAGGCAAATGTTAGTAAAGTGATACAGGCAAAATTAAAGAATATATGAAAGATTTAACTTGGCCGCCTTCTCTCCCTTTACTTGACATGTAAAAATTCTTTGAAAAAGTGTATATTTCTACAGCTGTTATTTATCAAACTTTGTATATTTTTTTGAAATGCAAGACTGAATAAAATCGAATCAGGAAAATTGTAGAATATTAAAACACACTTTAAAATAAGCTAATGCATTTTATCCATCGAAAGTAGCCTCATCAGAACTCGTTCAATTGGAATGCAGTGTAGCAGTAAACAAATCACTTGATGTTGAAGCTGGAAAGTTTAAACCTCTTCTATTTATCCAGTGGTATCTCTAGATCGTGATGCCAAGAGCTACTTTAAAAAAATGTCACTCCTCAAAATAGAAAAGAGTCATCCAGGGCTGTCCAGAAAAGTGTTTCCCATCAAAAATGTCCTCAAAATCAAAAGTGTCTTTAAAAAACCCGCCATTACCTTAAAGTACAGAAATTTTGCGGAAATTATTCAACGAGCATAAATAATATAAAAGAAAATTTCTCAAAAACTTTCATCTCCTAAAATAAATTTACTCGGTTGGACTCCCTTAGTGTCGTCATGGATTAAACTCAAGTTGACTTTCTTAATACCAACATCCCTTTTATATTCTACAAGTTTTTCAAAATACCCATGTGAACCTATGAAGGATGGCTATCATTACCTTCTGATCATCTTCATTCATCTCCTTTTGCAGGAGCAAAACGCTCCGCTTTTCCCACTCCCACTGCGTCGTGGTGAAGAATCTCAAAACTTCAGTCATATCTTGAATGCGCTGATGGTAATAAAGCATTCTGAAAATGAAATCATTTGTATCTCAGCAATTTATCGGCATCTGCATCAGTATCAGTAGCTCAGCAAAACAAAGCGTTGATCTTGTGACCCGACAGGTCCCGAGTTTAATGCCCGCTAGTGTTTTTGAAGAAAGCACTTTATGGCAATTTCTCGCCAGCTTAATGGCACTGCTTTTAGTGAAAATAATGACTTACCATCCAATGACAATATACCGGTTTATATTTTTAAAGCTACTTAACATAAGTTGTTTACCTCGTCTTTTGGTTCAAGATCCTCAACACCGCATCCATGCAGAAGGCAGGGATGTAATCTTTGATGAATGTTTGCATGCGATGAGAAAATCTAAATAATCACAACCAAATCAAAATTTATTGATAAAGTGTAACTTAGAAATACTTTGAACGAAGTTTTTAAGACAAATTACAGCTCAAATGTAGGTTATTACAAAGGCTTAAGCCTGTTTTAGTCACGATATTTTGCCTTAAAGGAGGATGAATATCTTTTTTCTTTAGAGGCTTAAACAAAGCATGCCACAAAAGCACATCAAATAGGGTAATTTCACAAAAACTATCTTAGAAAGGGTAGTAGGCTTTTTTTACGATTTTTGAAACACTGTAAATTTGGGCGCCCTCTTGTAAAAATTCTTTTCGAGTTTAGACCAGCTTCCATGTTACCAAAACTGATGGTACAGTACATTTCTATCAAAAACAGAGCAGCCATACAGAAGTTTTTGTAAAATTCCTTTGCCAAAAACACAACGCAAACGGAGAGTTTGAGCACGGCACCGATGCGGCTTTAGGCGGCAGCCTAACACACTCAACACGTCACCCTACAAAGGACACAGATTTCTTCTCAATCCTAGTCTTCACAGAATCGGAAGAATCGAAAATCTTTGCTTTGCACTTGCAATCTCCCGACTCAGGACACTTTTCACATCATTCTATCCTGCTCTGTTACGGACTGTTTAAGCCACTCTTTCTTTAGCAAATCTTTCGCTTTGGCCGAGATTTGGTCAAGGTCGTGGGGAGTTTCCCGGTTATGGAGATTAATTGTCGTCGGCCATGCCTTATCCCGAGAAAGGAGTGAGATTACAATAGCATAAGCAAGAAAGAGGTTACAAAGATAATGAAGTGGTTTCAACGCGATGAAATCGAAAAAATAACGTTGGTTTTTCCATGCTGTAGTAAAATGTAAATACATGTTTTTAACCCAACTCACTTATTTTCAATCAGACTAAAAGAAGGAATCTGGTAGACGGAGTCAAACGGATATTCTAGGACATACTTTAGACACAAATCTTCTGCAGAAAACATTAAAAGTTATCAGTTCACAAACAACAATAGGTGCAGGGACAAACATTTTTAACTCTAAAATGCAATCTAAAGCTTCGCAATAATTTCTGCAAATGGGATGATAACCAATACATTTTTGTGATATCTCTCGTGAAAAACTTGATGAGTTATATTTCAATTATCTTATACTAAAAATGTTGACAAATGGTATTTGTAAATGTAATATTTGATGAAATAGGTCTTAGTGGTATTCATGTAGTGATATTCTGAGACGCTACAAACGAAGGTCATGGAGTTTAATGAAGCAAATATCATCACCTAATAACAAATATGCCTTGACGTCCCAGTGATTACAGAGTCTACCTTAAATGTACTAGATTGCAGGATTAAACCTGGACTAACTCATTCTAAAGCTTTTTTAAAAACGATGTTTACAGCTTTTCCGCTTAAATCTTAACACGAAAAAGATGATGAGAAAAAAACCAGTGAGATTCTTACTGCTGTTGAAGTTCGCTAATCTTTCGAAAGGCAGTTAAAGACCTTCCTTCATCCTTACGTGCCAGTCAGGTGGTTTTGAGCCAACAGTCTAACTATTGCCGTCGATACCTCTGACCGTAAGCTTGGAGCTTAAGCTCTCTACATCTCACGCTTCATGAGCTGCAGCGTTCGCTTTAGCGTGTTCAAGTTCAGGCTTACTTCCGAGCAGGGATAAGTACTTACTCCAGTCACTTATTTTGATGTTGTTTTCTCCCATTGTGACGTTGTAAACAGGCACTGACTTCCGGCGTCGATGAACAATGACGGAATCCACTTCCGGTGCGCAGTGTAGCGACTTGGCAATGGTGTCCACCTTGGACAAATAGTTGTCATTCTCGTCTAAAATTAAGATTTTCTTAAAAAATCAATCAGCTTTAATGAGATTTGTGTTAAATGCCCACAGGTTTGCTGAGCTGTTGTGCCCTTAAAAAAAGACGCTGTTACTATTTTCTCAGCTGATCTCTCAGCTTTTGAGTTTACGTCAAATTCGCGTGATGGGCTGTGGGGTAAACTTTTAATCGGAAGTCCGCGAGTTCAACGCTCAGAGCGTTACCTTGAATGCGGCAGAGTGCGGGGAAACCTCGGATTCTATTGAGCTCACGCGTTGGGTTCAATCCTCAATTTGTTCGGATAGCGGTGACAAAGGTTCTAGCTCTTATTTTGGGGCCACTCCTCCCACTCAACCAGTGGTCGATGAGTGATGTGAATTTTACCGCACACGCAACAATCAACTTAAAGCCAAATCACAGTTGTAAAACTCGACCAACCTTCTGAAGAATCGAAACTAAATTTTGATGTTCTGCATGACAATGCAGTTTTCCATCCTGCGGTTATGATTCCGTTCACGACAAAATCGACCGGTATGACATCGAGATTAAGTGAAGGATAGGTTCGAAGAGTGTGTAGCAAGCCTTTTCCACCAGCGACAATTATTCCACTTATGCCATTCAAGTTAGTGCACCATCCCTAAATCACCAACCAATGTTAGATCATAGATAACTGTGGTTAAATGACTACTTAGTTCACGACTTTCTGCATTTTTGAATCGAAATTTCTTTTGAAATTTTTACACATTCTGTGATTCTTTTTTTGTTTTCATAATGCATATGAAATAAGCACAATATTTCTTCGGAGTAGTAGTAAATTTGCTTTTTGTGACTCCCAGCATACTTGTTAGCCATATTTTTGACGGGTCGCTAACCTATGTAGTTGCGACAAGTCCCGTGCTTTGAAGGGCCATAAGTCAGAGCCTTATTGTGGATAGCAATCCGGAGGTGACTCATTGTTGGAATTCTCTTTCTAAAGCTAACTCTAGTAAATTTTCTAGGACTTTGTTCCGATTACATCACTAAACCTGCCTTACCAAGATTGAAAATCCCTGGTTTAGAGAAGCAGAATACGAGGAGGGTAAAATTGGTACAGCGTGCTTCCATAAAGGGGAGTCTTAAAAACTGGGCTGGGTTAATCAATCGTTGCTGGGCTCAACTGCAACGGCATCGTTAGATATAAACCGGATTGGTTGCATTGATCTGATGACCTTTGACCGGACCAAAGCTCTATATTCTATCCAACTGATTGTACTTGTTTGATATGCAGAAGTTCAAATAATTAGAAATTCTGATCTGTTTCGCATAAACAGTTGGAATAATTTCAAATAATCCAGCAAATGCTGATGACATCTGTTTGACTTTTTCCCTGTTGATTTTGGTCAATATTTGTTTTTTAGCCGAGCGTGGGTAACTGAGGGTCCGCGGCCCGCCAGCCGCCCGCAGAGGAATTTTTTGCGGCCTATTAACAAATTTCAAGATAGCTTTTAAAACTTGTTAGCAAATATAAATTCTCAAACTGAAAAATTTTGCAACAAAATGCTCTCAACGCGTACAAACAGAAGGGTATATAAGAATACACTTTTGTTGTAAAACAAATTATAAGTCCAATAGAAGGTTAAATTGCAGATGAAACACTGGAGGATTGTCTGCAACTTTCTACCCTGAATATTGTTATTAGCATACAGTCAATAACACCAGAAAAGCCTCCAAGCCAGAAATTCCAGCGCAACTTTGTGATAAATTCAATTAATCGTGCAAATGTCTTTGCTGTTGTTTTAATTTTTAATATTTGCATCAATTATTTTATTCATTTTAAGCGAATTTGCAAGTAAGCCGATGAATTAGTAGGAAATTGGCCCACTGGTCAATAGTAGAAATTGGCCCACTGGTCAATAATAGAAATTGGCCCACAAGCCACCCTGTTCTAAACAATTTTACCCGTTATTGTTACTGTTTGTTTCAAAATAAACTTTAAACAATGTCCATTGGTTACGTCATAAACCCACTTACAGGAATCGGTTCTTGATATGCAGCTCCGATTATGGAAGGCCTGACAATACAAATGGGCAATCCGCCGCCTTCTTTTATTATAACTTCCTCACCAAAAGCTTTCGTCAAAGTGTAGGTGTTCGGTCTGTAAACGTATGACAGAAATTTTTTAAATCTGTTGTTAGTTTTTCCTACATTGTTGGTTTTATCTTCCAGTATCAGAAGAAATACATATTGCGTTTAGACTCATTTCGGAGTTACCAATATAATTGGCACAGTGTATTTCTGACTCAAATTTTTTTTATAATGAATAAAACACTGACGTCGGTGAATGCACGACCGATTTTTTTGTTAAACCTAAAATTTTATTAGATCTAGTTAGTTTCTTTAGGTAAAATTTTGTTGAAACTTACCTGTCTCTCAAGATGTCAGGAGTTAACTTAGTGATCATTTCATCAGTCATCCACTGCATGGCGCTGTGAAGTTTGTCAAAATCCCATCCAGTTTGATAAACTTCCTCGCCAATCTGGTCGAGGTTGCAGTAAGAATAGGCTGGAAATGAGAATGGAATTTAAAAAGCCTATACAAGTATGCAGTAGCAGACTTAAAAATTAATGTATCTTCCGATTAACAACACCTCGTTTTTACTTATAGTCTATAATTTTTTCCAAACTTTTTTAGAAATACAACATTTTTTTGAATGCGATAACTTAATGGTGGCAACACTATGTTTTGCAAATCCAAATTTAGATGAAGTATACATTTTACTTCCGGTTTTCTAAGTTTTTTGCTCTCAAGCATTTTCGGATAGAAGTTTCCATTCGCTCGGATATTTATACGCTGTCAGACACTATAGCTTGTACATTTATGTTTGCAAAAACATATACATTTTCAATTCGTGATTGGGTACATACCGAACTCACATGTTTAAACAACAACAGACACTGTAAAGCATTATATTAAGGTCCAAGCGGATGACAATGGTACAAAAAGGCGTGAGAGAACAAAAATGTTAACTGTTACCGTTTGATTGCAGCCCTTGTGATAGATGTGCAATGTGTTTACAGAACTGGCTACTGCAAGGCAAAACTAAACACAAGCTGTTTCATGGGTAAAAGTTGACAGTAATTTTTCGCTCTGATATTATAATAACCCAAAAATGCTTTCTCACCAGTAGACACGTGCACAAGAGCTTCTAGATTTTCAATTCCTCTGCACAAATTCACAACGTAGCGAACTGCTAGCGTGTTGAGTTTGAAGGCGCATCTAAAACGAATATTACCTTTGTAAGGTGAAAGCTATAGAACTGAGTTTGATTGTTTTGTCAATAAAACTTTCTTTAACGTTTTGTGAAGTAAAGCTAAGGACAAAATTTAAAACCGATATTTTATTTTCAACATAATGCTAACTTGATTGCAGCTTATATGTTGTTTAAACATGTATTGCATAAAATCTGTATGAGTATTCCGTGTAAAAATGGAAGTAAATTTTGCGTATTTAGATATTTGCATATTAACGCGAAAACTTTAAATACTTTGTGACATGACTTCTTAAAAACACAAATTTTTAATCCTCTTCGAAGAAAAAGGGATTTCTATTTTCTTCTCTCTATTGGTCTAGTACTTAAAGCTTTACTACCTCAAATGTTCATCAAATCGTAGTGTTGCAGCAGAATGAATAAAGATATTGACTTCTCGTTGAATCATTTTAATTGAATCATCATCAAGACCAAGATTGTCCTCTTCAAGATCGGCATAGACAGGAATAATCTTCTGTTCAAAACCAGGTTGAGATTGTTTCAGTTGGTCGAAGATCTGCAGTAAACGCAAAAGATTAACCATTTTTAAACTACTTTTGAATTTAGAATTGCCCAGGCAAGAGGTCCAAGTGTTCTCTATGCACTTGATGACCTTTCATATAGTTGCTAACACCCAATTTTTTGTCAGTGGTATGTCTTGACCAAATGAAGTAGTTTATGAACTTCGGATTAACATTTTGTTATTTAACTAATTAGCATGCATCAAAGTTTTTTCAGCTTCTAAACGACTGCAAGTTAAGTTTATCTTGCAACTTACCGGTAACTTGACTAGTTGGGAAACTCTTTCATGAGCACTTAAGTTTCGTTTTTTTCTTAACAAAACTAATATTTTTTTTATTTCCGGACAATATCGCAGTAATTTCTCAACCACACATTGACCAACGAATCCTGTGCCGCCAGTAATAGCCACTGTCTTGTGGGCGTAAAAATCGCGGATGTTGTATCGCAAAAGCTAAAAAAATTTTCATGATTAGTCCTACAACATGTACTGCAAAAAACTCTTAAAAAACATTACCACAAATATTTGCTTTCTTTGTGTTTAATTGTACAAAATTGCTGCATTTTTATAAAACAGTATTACTGTGATTTTATCTACGTGATCATTCAAAAACTTTTGAAGAGTAACAAAAAGCATACTTCAATTTAAATTTTAGTTACCATTTACAACGCACATTTGATTTGATATTTTTCTACAACAGTTAGTGTAAACCATTTCATTTTATGAGATGACCGCTCATTATGTTATGACGACTCGTAAGTTATGACTAGGACCACACAGTAGTTAAATGAAGCACAAGTGATGATAAGAAATCATCAACAATCTGCGGCGGAATCCAGGCGGAAGAGAAGAGGAGGACAGCGGGCACTCTCTCTGTCAGATGTTCAGGAAAAATATTTCGCGCAAAATCTCCCAACATTTATATAGACATGACGAAAACAGAAGAAAAGATCACTTTTTTAATCTTTGTGTGAATGAAAATATATATTTTTATATATCTTAAGTATAGAAGTTTTACTGAAGCAAATAATTAAGTTAGAACGCAAAAAATAACTTTTGTGCAATTACATGATCGGTTTTTGTTTTTGATTTATTAATAAATTTTACCATCAGCTATTCACCTTCATATTAGCCGCCGACATCTTCTTGCTTGATTTTCCACTTTTTCGGTTGCAGTCGATTCTCATCTTAAGTTTTACCACTCTAGCCATCCGCTTATATAACGACGTTGTGAATTTACAGGAACGGCCAAGTGCTCACCGTAACAGTTCGTAAAAATGCAGCAATTTCCTATAACCTCGTAACCTTTGTGACGTTATAATACGTTACATAATTGCGCGAGACTCGCGTTACATTTGTTTATTCAAACTCGACTTCTAAGAAAACGCATTACAATAAGCAGACAAAGCATACAAGGACGTGCAAAAAACTTAGACAAATTTAATGTTGGAAGTACGCAAAATCAATAAGAACAAAGGTCAAGAGCAGAATAGAACATCAAATCTTGCCAGATTGCTAACACTCTGAAAAATGTACTCACATATCTCGTCTTTCTTAATCATTTATCTGTTTTGGAATCAATCAATTTAAAAAACAAAAATTTACAAAATATTCATTGCCATTTCCCTATTTTATTTTGAAATCTAATAAGCCAGTGGTCTCCAAACTTTTTGGGTGCTGGGCTAAATTCGCGATTTTATCCGCGTCTGTGGATCGGACTATTGTGTGAATCGAAAAATAAATAAATAAATAAAAAGCATAACGTTCCTTACGTTTATACTGCATAGTCATATTTATTTTCTTTGCTCGGTATCGTGTTTGCTATGTGATTTAATAAAACTGCTTCTTTTGTTACATAACAGTGGTTAAATTTAGTTCCGTGCTTCTTGCTGCAATATGGAGAGCATCGTGCCAATGTGCAGTTGAACTTCAATACCGCTTTCACGACCGGTAGTGGAAGTGGTATTTTAATCAACTAATTGCAGTTAGCCTATAAGTTGTTTTAATATGTATTAATTAATTTGATATTCACGGAAAATGTTATAGCTCAGGCATGTCTCTCTCATTGACCAAAAGCTAAGAAAATCCTCTGTGACCTTGAACTCCGCATCAATGCCTCGCGCAAATGTACATACCAGTGAAATGTCGAAAATGTCTGTTCTGTTATCCAAAGCTAGTGCAAGAGCTTCAGAGTTTTCTGCTGTACGATTTAACTGTTCCTTGACATTACTGGATAAGTCTTCCACTCTTCTGGTGACTTTATCATAGTTGCAATGAGCTCAGCAATTGAAGAACTTGATGCATTCCAAGTCCAACAACCCCCGAGTTTGTGTCTTTTGGTACCGATTCGTATCAGAGACCCTTTCTACAAGACTCGAGTCGAGCCAAAATTCACCAAATCTCGGGTTCTTTCATGCCCAAGTTCAAAAAAGCTCGGATGTGCAAAAACTTACCTAAATCGACTTCGCTTCTCCATTCCATATTGTATTCCTTTTTGGCCTATTAAGTTACAAGACGCAAAAATAGTCTTTAATAGCAATAATTACAAACCACTCTTCACATGCCAACAAATATTTAACTCTTTCAAAATAATGATAATCTGTTCAGAAAATAAACAGAAGGCTAAGTACTAATTACCCCAGATGCGCCGCGTCTCATCAATGGCCGGCCAATGGCCATAACTGACCAAATGCCAAACACAATATAACGCAAATTTACATTTTTCTCAAGTAAAAAGAGGCAATTTTAGATATCACAAATCTGAAACGAAATTAAAACAAGGATTATCATCTCTTGTAGAGTAGAGATTTTTCTCTTTCTTTGATAGTATTTTGTTTGACATTTAAATCTAGTACTACTCAAACTGGATTTTTGTTTCGTGAATGTGGTTTAGCAAAAGAAATTTTAATTTATTGACTCGAATCATTTTCTACCTGGACTCGAGTCCAGTCCTAATTGTTTGTTGATTTCAAAACTCGAATTGAGTCTAAATCCATTGCAGTAAAGACTTGATTCGAGTCCGCATCCTTCCAACATTTTTACGAGTAGGCCTTAGTCCTTTCAAAACTGGACTCGAGTCCTTACAACTCAGGATTGTATTGCCACCTAGTACTACGGAATTACACACACACACACACACACACACACACACACACACACACACACACACACACACACACACACACACACACACACACACACACACTTCCTTCTCTGGACAAGCAATCTTCACTACTGCATTCAAACACTCCTTAACAACGCAACAATAAAAAAACTCTAATTTTTCTGTAACTGGGATACGTTTATCATGGGTATAATTTGATCTTTACTGTTGTTTAAATGAAAAAATTACTATCCCATCTCATACACTATGTCAGTTTTGAAGGCTGTTCTCCCTTATAGTTCCTGAGCATTCTGATCAACCCGCAGATTAATTTGGCATTGCTTTGTTGTTATAATTTACTTAGTCTACTCTCACTCCTCTTCATTTACAGTATATCAGTGCTCTTGACCTTTTTTGGCGAGGTATCTCTTTCTACCACTTTCAAAAACCTTGTTTATCTCATCAATAACAATGACTAGACTGGACAGAAATCATATAACGGTACCCAACAAACTCATCGCAACTAGCACCCAACACTCCAGTGAAGCAATTAAAACTTCCAGATAACGCTAATGCTTTAAACGTTAAATACCTACCATTCACAAATCTCACAGCACTTGTACAACCTAATGTAGAGTTTTCAGTAGTTTGGGCGCCCAGCAGATGCAAAATATTCGAGTGCTGGTGCGCTGCGTAGTAACTTCCGAATGAAAAGCAACTGTTACCCAATAATTGTTGTGTTTATGTTTGATTCTCTCTGTTGATCGCAATGTACAACATGGCAAACAAATAGCCTCTGTCCTAAGTAAATCGCCTTTTATTTCACCCGTTGCAAGTAAACTTCAAAATTTTTGTAGTTGAGCTTTTGATCAGCGGGGATTTTTTCTTTGGTTTCTAAGGCCTATTAGAATAAAATTCTCAATTACAGCAAATGATTTGGTGTAATTGCATACATCTTATATTAATTTACGCAAAACTGTTAAAATGCTAAACATTTCTAGGAAAGTTGGTCTGCCAGACTTTAGGAGCGCTGTATCAAGCTGTTGTGATTCCTTTGATGTACTCGCAAAATGCAATACATATGGGCTAGGCCAGTGGTTCTCAAACTTTTTTCGATGCGACGCATTTAAAAAAGCTTACGAGACTTTGCGACGCACCAAACAGCATCCTAAGATTTAGTTTGCCGTACTGCAAAATAAATGTGACCCATAATCCGCACAAATAAGTGTTCTTATGCTCCCGAGATTTTGGATTGGTCTGCCATCTTCAATCGTAAAATTACGCTCTTCTAAGTTTGTAACTCATCTTTCCTGTTTTCGTCCAACATGCAACTGAATGCTTTATTCTTTATATATTTTTCGTCATTTAAGTTAAACTTCTGCAATTTTATTCATGAATCACAAGTCAACAATTACAACAATGCATTAAAAACGCTATTGAGAAAATACAATTGATTATGAATGTCAGAAGAAAGTAAAAATGGAATCTACCATCAGAGTTCTTTTGACGCAATAAAACCTAGATTCAATGACACAAAACCAAAATATTCCGCGACGTCTTTGGAAAATTGAAACGACCCACCGGGGCGTCGCGACGCACAGTTTGAGAACCACAGGGCTAGGCAGAAGGAGTCAAATCGCCAAATATCTTCGACGTGTCCCTGTATTGAGCTACTTATGTAAAACAACAAACTTTTTAAGTCTTCAGCTCGACTGCAGACGGAGAAATTATTATTTACGTATTTTTTTTGATTTCATCAAACTGCATTAATTTTCCAGAAAGTCAATTAAAAGTTGCTGAAAAGATATTACATGCAATTTTATCAGAAAAATTTTTAAAAGTTAAATTGAATGCCACAACTTCGGTTAAACTTTATTTTTAAATTTTCACGAAAATTTGTACCTTCTAAATCTCTTCTATCTGTATTTTTTTGTCGACAATCATTTCAAAATAGTAATAGAACTACTGTTTAGAGCGGACAGGGCAATAAGCATTAAGTTGCTAATCAAGGCAAAAACAATTATCAAAACACGCAGTGTCGTACTTAAGTTGAATAAGTCCTGAGCAATAGCGGTTGAAAGTAAACAGCTACGAGCTTGAGGTAGGCTACAACGCTGCTACGACCCAAAGAAAGCCAACCAACAGCCAACATTGTTAACCTTCAACCTGTGCAAACACGAAAAACCAAAACAGCAACGAAACCTGCAACACAGCAAAGCGTTCAGTGTTTTGTCGACCAAGGCAATTCGTCATAAGCTCCGATTCCGCTGGTCAAACTTAATTCATCAAGGAAGCAACTTTCTTATCAACGAAACAGCTCAAAGTACGTGCAACTAGGAAGACTTAAACATTCCAGACTCACTGCCTTTTTTCACTAAAGTAGTCATTCAAAAATCACGAGAGTAACTTTCCAAAATAAGGAAGAGCGCCGGATTTCAAACCGGTATCACGTTTATATCATTGTAAGGTGACTGTGAGTAAAGCAGTAGAGCACAGAACATGAACTGCGCTGAGAAAGCACCGTAGTTTGATCAGATTGTCGGCATTGGTGGTATGGTGGATTGAGCGTTTGCAGACTTGTCATCAACAGGATGCAAGTTGAACGCTAAGGCTGTTACTTTGGAAGCAGCCTGTACGAGCAGAAACGGCATTTGCATTTGAGCTGGCAAACGTTGTTGACAATCAGCGAGTTGACAAAAATTTACCACGTTGAAAAGATAAAAAATGCAAAATGTAGAAAAATGGATAAGAACCTGTTAAATGCGGCACACTTATTTTTACTCAAGTTAAAATTGGAACCCGCCACTAAAATGCCGTAAAAACTTGAGAAATCTGTAATAAAATATAGCTTTGGCTAACAAAGGTATTTATTTGGAAGAAAACCATCGGCAGCAATGATATTTAAATATTTTTCAGTCTGCGGTCTCCACTCTTCCTTTTCATTACCACCAAGCTTCACGGACCAATTTAGTAAATATAATCAGGTACTGTGCTTTCTTTAAGTTGAGCGATTTAGCCGTAAATATTTACCCGCTTGACTCATGCTTGCCAATATTCGGAAAACAACATTCTTATTCTATGACAACTTGGTGACCTAATTTAGCGGCAAAAACGTCTTCAAGTAGGAACTTCAACTACCAAACCCAGGTTGGTGGGTTTGTTAGTTGGTTGTTTGGCAAAGCAGACCAACAGCAGCAGATATAATCAGGCGAATTGCCAGAAAACACTTCTGCTGGTTGTAATGACATCATTAATATTTGGTTGCATACCATTGCAAATCCAAATCACTCCTCTAATCGAAAATCGATATGATATTGTAGTCACTGTCGTGTTGGCGAGCAGACATGAGAATGACACAAAGGCGGTACGAAACCATTGGCTCACTAGTTTACATATGCCAACGCCCAACGTACTGCAGCAACAGTTCAACACTGTGCTACGATGGTGAAATGGCTCTATACCTGTCCTACGATGAAGGGCTGCCACAAACTCGAAGCCAGCGTACGTCACTGGTTGGTGCAGACATGAGTTCGAATCCCATTTATAGTGTTTTCTATGGACTATTTTTCGAGGTCGATTTTTACTTGTAGGGCATGCATTTTTGCAATTCACACGAACCATTGAACTCTAGCAGAAAGTGTAGAGTCTGAGAAGATTGACGCATCTATTTGAAAATCTCTAAAATACCCCTACATGGTTAGATGCTGTCGTGCACTAAGTCTACCTGCGAAAACTGCCACTCATTTACGAGTGATACAGCTTCGCTGAGTACTGACAGACCAGCCACCACAGTGGACCTAGTATAGGTCGCACAAGTGTGGCGGTCTAAGCTATGCTTTATTAAAAGCCTCTAGCTTCTTGTCGGTCACCAACTGCACTGAAGAAACCTGATAGATTGAAAAAGTGTCACTGTCTGCAGTTTGCTAAGCGCATCGCTAGCCTCTTATGCAGTGTACCACTTAAAGAGTTTATAGTAATCGGGATTTATTTAAAACCCTTACCTTTATGAACATAGCACGTGATCAACATAACCGTATCATATATCGATTTATTGAGTTATAAAGGCAATCTACGCGCTTTATATGCATGTTCACGCGAATGGCGTGGTTATTTCACAAAGTAATAGTATCGCAAACAATAAAAGCCTCCCTCCCCTAATTTGACGAGACCATCCCTGGACGCGTTTCGTCCTTTTGGACTCATTAGCAGGGCCTGTCCCGTCATCACCAAACGCCATTAAATTACCAAAAGCTATCAAAAGTCATCAAACTATGGGAGGGAGGCTTTTATTATTTGTGATACTATTACTTTGTGAAATAACCGTGTCATTCGCGTGAACATGCATGCAACAGCAGCCTTTTTAATCAATTTTGGAAGACTGAGGATGCTCAGACAGGTGTATATAGCCGAATTTTGCGCGTATTCCAGAATTCACTTCCACCCGATGTTATAAATATTTGTATATTGATGCGGTATCAATGTGTGGGAGCGTTAGAAGCACGGTTATCTGAAATACGGAGACGAATTAGCAAGTGAAACACACACAAATAAGATTATAAATGCGGGTTCGATACACACAAGTTCACATACACAAAAACGGGATCAGGCTACGGATTTAAAACGGGATCAGACTACTACAAGTTATGCTCGAATTTTGGATTAATAATTTAGATATAAAAAAAAGCCAGCGGGAAAATAGGTAACCCAAAGCAAATATTACAATTGGGCTTACCGGACTATTGCGGAACCGTTCCAAATATATATGCAAGACGTACAGTATACTTGTGATCCAAAAACAGCAGTAACAATCTCCAACAATTATATCACACGAATCTTCTGACAGTTACAAATCTACCAACTATTCTCCTCGTAGTCAATTCTCAATTATATTGGTTCACATACATTTTTGACTTTGTCTTCGAATTAAGCACACGTAAATTTAGGAAAGCTCCGGGCAAAAGGCTCAAATGTTATTAGTAGCAGCACTACGTAATGAATTTAAGTGTCAGGTTTGAATCGAAAGACTGCGGGTTTAAAACTCAGAACATTTCATGTAAAATTTATACGTGTAAATTTAACAATGCATATAAAGCGCGTAGATTGTCTTTATAACTCAATAAATCGATACATGATACGGTTATGGTAATCACGTGCTATGTTCATAGAGGTAAGGGTTTTAGATAGATCCCAATTACTATAAACTTTTTCAGTGGTACACTGCATCTTCGATACGGATGGGATCCCCGTACCAAAGTGATAGCATGCATCACGCGCGTGATGTGTGCGAAGGAATTTATGGTAGAGTGATACATTTTTCATATTATTGCAAATATGGGGTTTTGGCTTTTGGTGATGACGGGACAGGCCCTGCTAATGAGTCCAAAAGGACGAAACGCGTCCAGGGATGGTCTCGTCAAATTATGGGAGGGAGGCTTTTATTGTTTGCGATACTATTACTTTGTGAAATAATCACGCCATTCGCGTGAACATGCATATAAAGCGCGTAGATTGACTTTATAACTCAATAAATCGCTTGCCTCTTATATTACTATTTTGAACACTGTTTCTTCGATTCGCTCCCCTTTCTCCTTCTTTTTACCTTGGCTCGCACAAATTACGCGTGGCGAATTACACTTTCGGTTGGCTGTAAATTTTGATATTCACACCTAGCACAGAAAGCTCATGCTTAAATAACGTGTTATTTTCAATCACAGTAAAAAATATTTTGGCCAGTAAATTACTTGAATTGTTACAACACATAACGTAAATTACGTCACACAAACAAAAATATCAAAAAATGTAAGGCAGAAACACTGCAAAGTAACTACAAAAAAGCTACAAAGCAAACAGATGAGAGTTTATACAATTGAGCCAAGTCAATGCTGAGTTGGATTTTGATGTGGTGATTTTGGTTCGATTCTCTTTTGGTTAGAACCCCTTCTTGTTTGATTGCAGTTTATTGGAAGAAGGCAAGTTTATTTTGCATTCCTATGCCAGTAACTGGTAAGAAACTGTTTCATCATCATCTGCACATTATGACGCAACCATTTAGGAGCGGTACAAAATCTTTTGAACTCATTTCACAGCGGTCAAGTTCTGAAAGTAGTTGACCATTTTGTACAACAAGGCGATAGTAAATTGCCACGTGTTCCGCGCCAAACTGCTTCTCGACACCAGCACGCGCCAAACAATCATCCAGGTTAAGAGTTGAAAGCCGTAGCCAGAGAAGCGAAGTCTGAAGCAAAATAAAATTCCGTCATTAAGCCGAAATCTTATTAGAAATTACCGACATGTGTAAGGGGGAGGCATCACTTTGTTGTGAAACAACTCTTCATAAAGATTTTTACTTAAGTATAATTCCATAAACTTTTGTAAAATTTTTCAGTGACCTCTCCAAAAGGTTTTCATTTAATTTTATCTCAAAAGTATGTATGTCGGAAAATTTGTGATCCCAAATAACAAGCCTATTCAGGATACCGATTCTCGGCAAGGTAAGATTTTGTCACAAAGTCGAAATCTTTTTCTAAATAACCAGCAAATGTAAAGTGGGAGGCCTTACTTTGTCATGTGACATTTCTGAGCAAAGAGCTTTATGTCATTATTACTCCATAAACTGTCTTAAAAATTTTCAGTGACCTCCCTCAAAGATTTTCATCTTAATTTTACCTAAAAAATGTACATTTTAGCAAATTTGTGACCTCAAATAATAATTAGCCCGTTGCGGGGCATCAGTTTGTTTCTCCTCTTTTAGACATTATTGGTAAGCAACTACATATAGTGTATATATACATACATGTATAAAAGAAAAATTGACCAAAAATGGCACTTCTTAGTAATTCTTGAAAAAGCAAAGCCACAATGCCAGCGATTGTTTTATATCAAACCATTTTGAACTTACTCTAAAACCATATTCAGTCTAAAATCAAAATAATTCTTTTCCTCGTACCTTATGTCAAACAAAAACAATTAATCAACATATATTTTGGTACTGCATATGTGAGTTTAAAGTTGGGTTGTATCTTTTTATTTTCCGATGGGTTTGTCTGTTGTTGGTAAAACGTTATTGTGCTCAGACCGGCTTGATAATATTTCTGCCACTGGCATAAAAATTGCTCAAACGTGCCTATTCCAAAATCACGACAACCTAGCCGTCACGGGTTTAAATGCCTAATCATTACTTCCACGTTTGGCGCTCAAACCTACGGATTTACATTGTCAGCTGTAGATAATAAGTTATTTGACTAAGGATGATTTTAAAATTGAAAGTGCAGTTTCAAAATAAAGTGCTCATCATAGCAATGCAACATATGCTTTTACTAAAAGATACATAAAATCTATTTGATACTTTTACGATTAAAATATTTTGCCTCAGAAGCTGGTTTTTAAATGCATCGAGGCAGAGACGTATGGAGGGACTGGGCCTGGCTGGGATGATAAAGGCCCTGGGTTGTTGCGTGGCTTCTGAGGCTCCATGATTTTCCACCATCTCCCCATCCTTAGTAAGGAGTCGGGTAACAACAACCGCAACAAGAAAAGAAAGACTGTTTCCCTACCACAAAATTACCGGGCTACTGAATTCTATAATTCAAAGAATTGGAAAATTGGAAACGATGTTATAATTGAAGATATTTTTGAAAAATCATCCCCAAAATTGAGAAAAAACAATCACATTATTTGAGCCGCTCTCTACGAGATACTTGAAGCCATGCGCCTCAGTACGACAATTTTGTCGGTTACGGCTTTAACGTTTTACTTACAGCATCAGTTTTCTTCTTGCTGCTGTGTAGCTTTCAGATTTTTCCTTCATGATATATTTCTTGCTTCCAATAACGAAATCTTTGGTGTATTTGTCCCAGTCAATATTGTCAGTTGTTAAATCAAATTTCTGAAAATTAATAATCAGCTAATATTCTTTCCACAAAACGTATTTAACCTAGGGTTATGATATCGGAAGAGTCACAATTCCTGACACGGTTATGTTGATCACGTTGGCACTTTTAAGCATTGGAAGGTCATTTTTCATTTGCTCACCTTGGTGTCGCGAAAAAAAAACTTGTTTTAACGATAAACTTTTTGTAGGAAATTATTTCGCCCGTTTCGTTCTCGAAACAAACATAAAATCTTTTTTTGAGATCAGTTTTTTCAAAGAAGTTGTTTTGCCCATTTTGATCTTGAAACAAGCATGGAGACTATGTTTTTCTTTTTTGAGATCCATCCCACTTTGAAAAAAAATTTCTGACTTTAGTATGTGGATGCTAAAATTTCGCACATAAAGGCATTTTTGAAAAATTATTCTCAGACGCAAATTTTAACACAGAAATTCTGGACTTGTCCGGAAAATTTCCGGCCTATGACAACCCCAATTTGATCATGTGCTTGTGGACAAACAACCAGGCAAACGTTAGTAAAGCTATGCAGGCAAAATTAAAGAATATGCGGGAGATTTAACTTGGCCGCCTTCTCTCCCTTTACTCGACATGTAAAAATTCTTTAAAATAGTGTATATTTCTAAAGCTGTTATTTATCAAACTTTTTATATTTTTCTGAAACATAAGACTGAATAAAATTGATGTAGGAAATTGTAGAAAATTAAAATACACTTTAAAAAAAGCTAATGCATTTTATCCATAGAAGGAAGCATTATCAGAACTCGTTCAATTAGAATGCAATGTAGCAGTAAACAAATCGCTCAACAATGTTGAAGATAGAAAGTTTAAATCTCTACTATTTAACCAGTGGTATCTCTAAATCATGACGCCACAAGCTGCTCCAAAAAAATGTCATCCCTCATAATAGTAGAGTGTCATCCAGGGCTGCCGAAAAGTGTTTACCATTAAAACATTTCCCCAACATCAAAACTGTCTTCAAAAAACCCGCCATCACCTTAAAGTACAAAAATTTTGTGGAAGTTATTCAGCAAGTATAAATAATAAAAAAGATCTTCTCAAAACATTTCATCTCCTGCAACAATACTACTCGGTTGGACTCCTTTAGTGAAGTCATGGATTAAACTCAAGTTGACTTTCTTTGTATCAACCTCCCTTTTTTTTCTACACGTAATTTAAAATACCGCTGTGAACATATGCGGAGAATCGCTCTCATTACCTTTTGATCATCTTCATTCATCTCCTTTTGCAGGAGCAAAACGCTCCGCTTTTCCCACTCCCACTGCTTTGTAGTGAAGAATCTCAAAACTTCAGTCATATCTTGAATGCGCTGATGGTAATAAAGCATTCTATAAATGGAATTATTTGTCTCAGCAATTTATCGGCATCAACATCAGTATTGGTAGCGTAGCAAAACTAAGCGTTCACCTTGTGACTCGATGGGTCCCGAGCTTGATGCTCGTTTGTGTTTTTGAAGAAAGCACCATACGGCAATTTCTCGCCAGCTTAGTTGCAATGTTTTTAGCTTAAATGACATACCAGCCGGTGACGATAAACCGGTTTATATGTTTACCGCTACCAAACACAATTAGTTCACCTCGTTTTTTGGTTCAAAATCCTCAACACCGCATCCATGCAGAAGGCAGGAATGTAATCTCTGACGAATGTTTGCATACGATGAGAAAATCTAAGTAATCACAACTTAATCAAAATTTATTAATGAAGCATAACTTAAAACTTTTGAGTTGCGCTTGTATTTTGAACGAAGTTTTAAAGATAAATCGATAAACCTCGGTTCTAGTAAGGAATACTACAAAGGCGCAAGCCTGCCTCAGTCACGGTATTTCGCCTCAAAAAAAATGAATTTTTTCTTTAGAGGCCCGAACAAAGCATGCCACAAAAGCCCATCGAATAGGGTAATTTCACAAAACCATTTTAGAAAGGGTGGTAGGCTTTTTTGTGATGTTTAAAGACACTGTAAATTTTGAAACCCACTTGAAAAATTCTATTCGACTTCAGGCCAGCTTCACGTTACCAAAACCGATGGCGTAGTACATTTCTACCAAAAAAAGAACCGGCATGGAAAAATTTTTGTAAAATTCCTTTGCCAACATCGTAACAACGTGAATGGGAGTTTGAACGCACCACCAATGCGGCTTTGGATGATAACCTAACTCACTCAAATACGTCACCCTACAATGAAAACAGCTTTCTTTTAAATTTTTGTCTTCAGAGAATCGGAAGAATTAAAATTTTTTTGGGTTGCGCCTGCAATCTCCCCGCTTAGGACACTTTTTCTATCATTCCATTCTGTTTTGCTACGGACTGTTTAAGTCACTCTCTCTTTAGCAAATCTTTTTCTTTGGTTGAGGTCTGGTCAAGGTTGTGGGGAGTTTCCAGGTTAGGGGTATCCATGGTCGTCTGCCATGGCTTACCCCAAGAAAGGAGTGGCATTACAATAACAAAAGCAAGAAAAAGATTGCAAACATAATAAAGATATTTCAACGCGATGAAATCGAAAAAATAACTTTGGCTGTTCCATGCAGTTGTTATATCTCCGTATATGTTTTTGTCAAAACTCACTTATTTTCAACTAGACTAAAAGAAGGAATCTGGTAGAAGGAGTCGAACGGATATTCTAGAAGATACTTCAGACACAAATCTCCTGCGGAAAATATTAATAGTTTTCAGTTCACAAACAACAATAGGTGCACGGACAACATATTTAACTCTAAAATGCAAACTAAAACTTTGCAATAATTCCTGCAAATGGATGTTAATCTATATATTTTGGTGATATCACACGTGAAGAGCTTGATGAGCAATATTTTAATTACCTTATATAAAAGATGTTGTCAAGTGACATATTATAGCTGTAAGCGTAGTATTTGATAAAAAAAGGTCTTAGCGGTATACATGTGGTGATGTTCTGAGACGCTACAAACGAAGGATCTTGAGGTTTAATAAAGCAAACATCATAACCTAATGACAAATGCCTTGATGGCCAAGCAATTACGGCGTCTGCCTTAATGCACTAATCTGTTGGATTAAACCTCAATTACCTCATTCTAAAGCTTTTTAAAAACAATGTTTACAGCTTTCCTGCTTCAATCTCATTACGAAAAAGTCGATAAAGAAAAAACCGGTGAGATTCTGATTGAAGTTTGTTGATCTTTGGAAAGACTGTTAAAGATCTTTCTTAATCCTTACCTGCCAGTCAGGTGGTTTTGAGCCAGCAGTCTAACCATCGCGGTAGATCCTTCTGAGCAAAAGCCTAGAGTTTTTTAAGCTCACTACATCTTACGCTTTATGAGCTGCAGCGGTTGCTTTGGTATGCTCAAGTGGAGGATGACTTCCGAATAAGAATAAGTACTTACTCCAGTCACTTATTTTGATGTTGTTTTCTCCCATTGTGATGTTGTAAACAGGCACTGACTTCCGGCGTCGATGAACAATGGCGGAGTCCACTTCCGGTGCGCAGTGTAGCGACTTGGCAATGGTGTCCACCTTGGACAAATAGTTGTCATTCTCATCTAAACGCAAGATTTTCTTAAAAAATAAACCAGCTTTAACGAAAATTGTGTTAAATGCTCACAGGTTTGCTGTGCTGTTGTGTTCTTAAAAAGACACTGCTACCATTTTTTCAGCTGATCTCTCAGCTTTTGAGTTTTTGTCAAAATCGCGTAATGGGCAGAGCGGTAAACTTTTAATCGGAAGTCCGCCAGTTCAACGCTCAGAGCGTTACCTTGACTGCGGCATAGAGCGGCGGAACTACCGATTGCATCAAGTTTACGCGTTGCGTTCAATCCTCAAATCGTGCGGATTACGGCGGCAAAGTTTCTGGCTCCAAGGCCTTAAAGTCATTTTGCGGCCACTCTCCTAACTCATTTAGTGGTTAATGAGTAAATGGAATGTTTTATTTTTACTCCTTACGCAAAAACTTAAAGCCAAATCACAGTTGTAAAACTCGACCAACTTTTTGACGAATCGAAATTAAATTTTGATGTTCTGCATGACAATGCAGTTTTCCATCCTGCGGCTATGATTCCGTTCACGACAAAATCGACCGGTATGATGTCGACATTAAGTGAAGGATAGGTACGAAGAGTGTGTAGCAAGCCTTTTCCACCAGCGACAATTATTCCACTGACACCATTCAAGTTTGTACACCAACCCTAAATCACCAACCAATGTTAGATCATAGAAAACTGTGGTTAAATGACCATTTAGTTCATGACTTCCTGCTTTTTTGAATTCAAGTTTCTTTCGAAATTTTCGCACATTCTGTAATTCCTTTTCTGTTGTCACATTGCATATAAAAAATAAGCACAATATTCCTTCGGAGCAGTAAATTCGCTTTTTGCGACACCCAATATAATTGTAGGCCATATTTTTTACGAGTTGCTAACACAAGTAGTTGCGACAAATCCCTCATTTGAAGGGCGGCAAGTCAGGGCCTTTTTGTGCATATGACTTATTGTTAGAATTCTCTTTCTAAAGCTAACTCTAGTAAATTTTCCGGGACTTTGTTCCGACTACATCACTAAACCCGCGGTACCAAGATTGATAATCCGTGGTTTGGAGAAGCAGAATATGAGAAGGGCAAAATTGGTACAATGTGCCTCCTCAAAGGGGAATTTTTAAAATTGAGTTAGGTTAAACAAAGCGTTGCTGAGATCACTACAACGGCGTCGTTTTATATAAATCGGTTTGGCTGCATTGATGTAATGACTTTTGACCGGAATAAAGCCCAATATTCTAACCAACTGATTGTATTTGTTTGATCAGGAGAAGTTTAAATAAATAGGAGTTCTGATCTGTTTCACATAAACAGTCGGAATAATTTCAAATATTCCAGCAAATGCTTATGACGTCTGTTTGAGCTTGCTCCTGCCGATTTTGATCAATGTTTGTTTTTTAGCCGAGTGTAGTCCAACAAAGGATCTGGGGCCCGCATGCTGCCCGCAGAGGAATTTTTTGCGGCCCATAAACAGATTTCAAGACAGCTTTTAAAACCTGTTAGCAAATATAGATCCTCACACAGAAAAATTTTACATTACGAGTAAAATGCTCTTAACGCGTAAAAGCACGTGAGTATATAGGAATACACTTTTTGTTATGAAACAATTTCAACGTCTAACAGAAGTTGAATAGCAGATACAACACTTGAGGATTGTCTACAACTTTTTACTCCGAATATTATTGCTGACAGACAATCAGTAACATCAGAAAAGCCTCGAAGACAGAAATCCCACAAAATCTTTGTAATAGATTCAACTAATTGTGGAAATTGTTTTTTTGTTGTAATTTTGAATATTTGCATCAATTATTTTATTCTTCATTTTTGGGAAATTTGCCCGTAAGCTGATAAATTAGTAGTAAATTGGCCCTCCCTGTTCTAAACAATTTTACCTTGTATTGTTACTATTGGTTTCAAAATAAACTTTAAACAATGTCAATACATGACGTCATAAATCTACTTACAGGAAATGGTTCTTGATATGCAGCTCCAATTATGGAAGGCCTGACAATACAAATGGGCAGTCCGTCGCCTTCTTTTACAATAACTTCCTCACCAAAAGCTTTCGTCAAAGTGTAGGTGTTCGGTCTGTAAACGTATGATAAAAATTTATTTTTTAATCTGTTGTTGGCTTAATCCTACATTGTTGGTTTAATTTTCCAGTATCAGAAGAAATACATTTTGTGGTTCGGCCCACTTTGGAGTTAGCAATAGTGCTAGCACAGTGTATTTCTGACTCAAATTTTTTGTAATGACCAAAACATTGACGTCGGTGGATGCACGACCGATTTTTTTGTTAAGACTTTTAGTTCAAACTAAAATTTTATTAGATCTAATTACTTTCTTTGGTTATAATTTGATTGAAACTTACCTGTCTCTCAAGATGTCAGGAGTTAACTTTGTGATCATTTCATCAGTCATCCACTGCATGGCGCTGTGAAGCTTATCAAAATCCCATCCAGTTTGATAAACTTCTTGGTCGATCTTGTCAAGATTGCAGAAAGAGTAGGCTGAAAATGAGAATGGAATTTAAAAAGTCTATAAAAGTATGCAGTAGCAGACTTTCCGGGATGTATAACTTCTATTTTCCATTCACATCAAAATTACAAAGAAACAGAGCAGCTCTTAAAGATCATTACATCTTCCGATTAACAACACCTCATTTTTACAGATAGTCAATAAATTTTTTCCAAACTTTTTAGAAACACAAAATTTTTTGAATGTAATAACTTAATGGTTGCCACAATATATTTTGCAAATTCAAATTTAGATAAAGTATAGGTTTTACTTCCGGTTTTCTAAGTTTTTTGCTTTCAAGCATTTTCGCACAAAACTTTAAATACGCTCGGATATTTATACGGCGTGAGACACTCTAGTTTGTTGTGCGAATATTCGGTTTTATGAGAAAAGTATTTGTACCAAAAGATTTTTGTACGTTTTTGTTCGCAAAAACATATACACTTTTGATTCGTGATTGGGTACATACTCAGATGTTAGAACAACAACAGACACTGTAAAGCATGATATAAAAATCCAAGCGGATGACAGTTGTACCAAAAGGCATGAGAGGACAAAAACGTCAACCGTTGATGTTTGGTTGCAGCACTTGGTGGTAGATGTGCAGTGTGTTTACAAATCTGGCTACTGCAAAGCAAAACTAAACACGAGTTGTTTGATGTGTAAAAGTTGACAACAATTTTTCGCCGTGATCTTGTAATAACCCAAAAATGCTTTCTCACCAGTAGACACGTGCACGAGTGCTTCTAGATTCTCAATTCCTCTGCACAAATTCACAACGTAGCGAACTGCTAGCGTGTTGAGCTTGAAGGCGCATCTAAAACGAATATCAACTTTGTAAGGTGAAAGCTATAGACCTGGGTTTAATTGCTTTGTCGACAAAGCTTTTCTTTGGCGTTTTGTAAAGTAAAGCCAAGAATGAAATTAAACAGCACAATGTTAGCTTGTATGCATCTTATATGTTGTGTAAACATGCGTTGCATAAAATCTGTAGAAATATTGCGTGCAAAAATGGAAGTAAAATTTTGCGTTTTAGATATTTGCATATTAACCCAAAAACTTTAAATACTTTGTCACATAATTTTTTAAAGACACAAATTTTTCAATCCTTTTAAAAGAAAAAGGAATTTCTATTTTCTTCTCACTCTTGGTAAATCCCTAGAACAGGGGTGGCCAACCCGAGGCTCGCGAGCCGCATGCGGCTCTTTGCCTGGTTTCATGCGGCTCTTTTTCACAAGCCTTGTTTCTTCTATCAGCAGCTTGGTTTTGTAAAAATCTACCAGTAGTATTTTTTTGTACACGTGGACAAGCTAATTATGTTTGCGTTTTTTAGCTTTTCGTATATTTTAGTAATAATGGCGAAGGAAAAATGCACAGCAAAACGAAAATATGATGATGAACACAGGGCGTTTTTAACAGAGTGGGAGAGCTTACATTTTTTTGTTGAACGTAATAGCAAGCCATTCTGCCTTGTATGCCAGGCGTTATTAGTGCATTTCAAAGCTTCAAATCTTCAGCGCCACTTCTGGTCACTCCATGCTAACATCAGCCGTAAATTTCCGAAAGGGACTGAACTTCGCAAGCATAAGTTGATCACTTTGAAAAGTCAAGCAGAAAAGCAGATACAGGTTTTCCAAAAATTCACGAAGCACTCAGAGACTGTAATGCTTGCACCGTATCTAGTGGCTTGGAATATTGCAATGGCCAAAAGTCATAGAATGAAGGAGAGTTCGTTAAAAAATGCCTCTGTGACATTGTTGAAATCTTGTCTTCCGAAAACAACAAACTGAAAAGAATGTTATCAGATGTCTAACTGTCCCTCCTCACTGTTGAACGCAAAAATATCTGTTATTAGCACGGTTATTGAATCACAATTGCACTCTGACTTGCAAGCTTGCGAGTATTTTAGTGTCGCATTAAATAAGAGTTGTGACATACAAGACAAGCCTCAATTGGAAATATTTGTACGATTTATTTCAACGGATTGTTTGATCAAAGAAGAACTTCTTGATATTGTGCCACTGAAAGACAGCACCCGCGGCATAAATGTGAAAGAAGCAATGATGGCTGCAATCGAGAAAGTAAATCTGTCCATAGCTAAACTCGCTGCAATCACGGATGGAGCGCCAGCCATGATTGGATCTGTGAACGAACCTGTGGGGATGTGCAAAGCTGACCAAACATTTCCTAAGTTTTGGAGTTTTCACTGTATTATTCACAGGAGAAACTCGTGTCTAAATCATTGAAGTTGGACAAGGTCATGAAGACCGTGATGGAAATTGTCAGCTACATCCGCACACATGCGCCTCACCACCGACAATTCAGGAATCTTATCACTGAGCTGGACCACGGGCTCCAGGTGACCTGCCGCTGCACTGCATCGTAAGGTGGCTGTCAAAAAGCCAGCTACTCTCTCGCTTTTTTTAGCTTTAGATGCTGTGAAACTGTTCATGAAAGAGAAGAACAAAAACTATCCTGAGCTCTCGGACCTCGCGTGAATTATGGATCCAGCTTTTTTGGTCGACATGCTGTGTCACTTGGGCAGATTGAACCTGAATTTGCAGGGTAAGTTGAAATTGCTGCCTGACCTGGTGCAAAATATGTCTGCTTTGTCAACAAACTGAAGCTGTTTTGGGAGCATATTGAAAGGGGAGATTTGACGCACTTTCCCCTTCTGCTAAAAGCCAGCGGGCAAGTTACTATCGCTACCCTAAATAAGCAAAGAGCTATATATGCAACACTTTTTGAGACCCTGAAAGAAAGCTTTGTGCCGAAGTTCCGTGATCAACAAATGAAAAGGCCGCAGATTACGTTCCTTGTCGACCCATTTAATTTTGAGACAGACTGTTTGAAAACCCCTCTAGTCTCAGATGAGGCTGCGTCTGAATTGGAGATGATCAATCTTTGTGAGGAAGGCAAACTGAAACCTGCTTAAGGGAAGGGACCACTGAGTTTTGGAAAAGTGTGCCAATGGAAAAATACCCCAATGTCAAATGGGTTGCACAAAAGGTATTCTCAATGTTTAGGTTAACATACATCAGCGAGTCTGTGTTTTCTACCCCACATCACGTGAAAGCAAGGCACCAATCTCTGCTGACTGACACCCATGTGAAAGAGTTGCTTCGAGTGGCATCAACGAAATAAGGAAGATTGTTAAAGAAAAGGAAAGCCCGAATTCCCACTGACTAAGTAATATGCATGATAGTAAATAGCTTGTAAATTTCTGTTATATATCATGTTCGTGTGTGACATTTACAATAAATCTAGCTGAGCAAAGGTATGTGTTAATGTCAGTGAGTAAGAGGTGGGGTGATGTTCATGCGATTATTACATCTTGTGTATGATGTGGCTCTTTGCAGAAACACAGAAAGAAATGTGGCTCTTGGTTTCTGAATGGTTGGCCACCCCTGCCCTAGAACTTAATGCTTTCCTACCTCAAATGTTCATCAAATCGTAGTGTTGCAGCAGAATGAACAAAGATATTGACTTCTCGTTGAATCATTTTAATTGAATCATCATCAAGACCAAGATTGTCCTCTTCAAGATCAGCATAGACAGGAACAATCTTCTGTTCAAAACCAGGTTGAGATTGTTTCACAAGGTCGAAGATCTGCAATATGTGCAAAAAGTTGATAATTTTGGAAACCACTTATAAATTTGAAATTGCCCAGGCAACCGGTCCAAGTGTTCTCCGTGCACTTGATAACCCCATATATAGTTGCTAACACCCAATTTCTTGTCAGTGGTATGTTTTGTCCAAATCAAGTAGTTTATGAACTTCAGTTTAACTTTTTGTTATCTAACTAGTTAGCATGTAACAAAGTTTTTCAGCTTCTAAACGACTGCAAGTAAACTTTATCTTGCAACTCACCGGTAACTTGACTAGTTGGGAAACTCTTTCATGAGCACTTAAGTTTCGCTTTTTTCTCAACAAAATTAATATTTTTTTTATTTCCGGACAACGTCGCAATAATTTCTCAACCACACATTGACCAACGAATCCTGTGCCGCCAGTAATAGCCACTGTCTTCTCAGCGTAAAAGTCACGAATGTTGGATTGCAAAAGCTAAAAAAATTTTCATGATCAGTCTTAAAAGATGTATGGCAAAAAACGCAAAAAAACATTACCACAAATATTTGCTTTCTTTATGTTCAATTGCACAAAATTGTTGCGTTTTTATAAAACAGTATTACTGTGGTGTTGTCTACGCGATCAATGAAAAACTTTTGAAGAGTAACAAAAAGTATATTTCACTTTAAATTTTGGTCACTATTTACTACACACGTTTAATTTCATATTTTTGAGATTTTTTTGGAACAGTTAGTATAAACCATTTCATTTTATGAGATGACCACTTATAATGTTATGACTACTTTAATGTTATGACTAGAACTATACATTAAATAAAGGAAGCACAAATGATGATAACAAATCATAAACAATTTGCAGCTGAGTCCGGGAAGCAGAGGAGAAGAGGAGGACAGCGGACACCGTCTCTGTCAGATGTTCAGGAAAAATATTTCGCGCAGACTTTCCCAACACTTTTAAAAGCATACCGAAATCAGAACGAAAGACCACTTTTTTAATCTTTGTGTGAATTAAATATATTTTGTGATATCTTTTAATTTTTTAACGTTAGCAGTTATAAAAAGTATAATTGTATTATTGAAACAAATTACCGAGCTAGTACGCAAAAAATAACTTTTGTGCAATTACATTACCGGTTTTTAATTTTTGATCTGCTAATAAATTTTACAATCGGCTATTCACCTTCATATTAGCCGCCGACATCTCCTTGTTCGATTTTCCACTTTTTCGGTTGCAATTGGTTTTCAACTCAACTTTTACCACTCTAGCCATCCGCTTATATAACGACGTTGTGAATTTACAGGAACGGCCAAGTGCTCACCATAACAGTTCTCAAAAATGCAGCGATTTCCTATAACCTCGTAACCTTTGTGACGTTTTAATAAGTTACATAATCGCGCGAGACTCGCGATACATTTGTTTATTCAAGCTCGACTTCTAAGAAAATGCATTACAACAAGCAGACAAAGCATATAAGGACGTGCAAAAAACGTAGACAAGTTTATATTGGAAGTACGCAAAATCAATTAGAACAAAGGTCAAGAGCAGAATAAAACATCAAATCTTGCCATATTGCTAACAGTTTGAAAAATGTACTCACATATTTTGTTTTCCTTTGATCACTTATCTCCTTCAGAGCGAATCAATTTAAAAAATAAAAATTAACAAAATATTCATTGCCACGTCTTCATTTTATTTTGAAATCTAGCAAGCCAGCGGCCCCCAAACTTTTTGGTACTGTGTCAAATTTCCGATTTTACCAGCGTCTGCGGATCGGACAATTATGTAAATTGAAAACAAAAAAATGAATAAAAAGCACAACATTCGTTCCGTTTGTACTGTGTAGTGGTATTTGTTTTCTTTGCTCGGTAACATGTTGCTATATGACCTAATAAACTGCTTTTTTTGTTGCATAATAGTGATTACATCTAGTTCCATGCTTCTTGCTGCAATATGGAGAGTACCGTGCAAATGCAGCTGAACTTTAATACAGCTTCTGTGTGAGCAGAATTACATTTACGGAAAATGTTATGGCTTTGTCCAATGTCTCTCTCTCTCATTGACCAAAAGCTAAGAAAATCCTCTGTGACCTTGAACTCAGCTGCAATGCTTTGCACAAATATACATACCAGTGAAATGTCGAAAATGTCTTTAATCTTATCCAAAGCTAGTGCAAGAGCTCGATAGTTTCCTGCTGCACGATGTAACTGTTTCTTGACATTACTGGATAAGTCTTCCACTTTTCTGGTGACTTGATCATAGATGTAATGAGCTCAACAATTGAAAAACTTGAGGCAGTCCTAGTTCAATAACCTTCAAGTTTGTGTCCTTTAGAGCCGATTTGTGTCAGAGACTCTTTCTACAATCCTTTCTACACTACTCGAATCGAGTCCCAGTTTACGCAATCTCGAGTCCTTTCATGCCCTAGTCCAAAAAAGCTCGGATGTACAAAAACTTACCTAATTCGACTTCGTTTCTGCATTCCATATTGGCCTATTAAGTTTCAAGTTGCAAAAATAGTCTGTAATGGCAATAATCACAAACCGCTTTGCAAATGCCCACAAATAATTAACTTTTTCAAAATAATGGTAAGCGATTCAGAAAATAAAATAAACAGAAGGCTTAGTACTAATCATCCCAGATGCGCGTCTCGTCAATGGCCAGCATTCGCCAATAACGGCCATAACTGACCTAATGTCGAAAACATACAAGTAAATACACGTTTCACCCAAGTAAAAAGAGGCACTTTTATATATCACAAACCTGAAACCAAATTAAAATAAGGATGCTCATCCCTTGCACGGTAGGGTATTTTTTTATTTTTCTTTCATGCTATTTTGTTTGACATTTAAATCTAGAACAACTCAAACTAGGTTTTCGTTTCGTGAATGCAGTTTGGCAAAAAGAAATTTTAATTTATTGACTTGAATTATTTTTTACCTTGACTCGAGTCCAATTCGAGTTACTTAACCCTTTCAAAACGGATTTTTTTTGCATACCGAAAGTGGGACAATTTTATACTAGCAGTATTTAATGTTGGGATCAATTTGTCCCAACAGCATTAACTGCATAAAACCAAAGACAAATTCGAACCCACAAGTTTTGCAGAAAGAATATTTACTTTTATCGAAAGATCTTTAGTTTCACACGGTTAGGTGTGATGTGGGTTAAAGCAGTCCATGCACAAAAGCATGTTGCACTTTTGGCACAATATCCTGGTTTTTTTCTCCTTCTTTCTTGATGCACATCTTACACAGCCCCTTCTTTGTTTTTCTTTCACCGGGAAGTGATCTCCCGCGGCATTAGAACGCCTTCCAACCTTTTTGGTTATATTGCGTGGCAAACTGGATCAAACAGAATTCTTTAGCATATAAGCCCCAAAAAATCGCAATGTGTTTCTAAACTATGCCAACACGTGTGTTCAGCCAAGCGTAACAAAGTCTGGCGGATGAATATATGATAAAACCAGCACCACCTAACCTCCAAATACTGAATTGTCCCATCCCAATTGGATTTGAATGCAAAACGATGATAATAGTATTCTAATGCTGGTAACTTGAAATCGAAATAACCCGAAAAACAGTATTGAGGGGGTTAAGGGTTTGAGGACTCGAATCGGGTCTAAGTCCATTGTGATAAAGATTTGATTCGAGTCCGAATCCTTCTAAGATTTATGCAAGTAGAGTTTTGTCCTTTGAAAACTGAACTCGAGTCATTACAACTCAGATTGTATTGCCACTTAGTATCACGGAATTACACACACACTTCTTTCTCTGTATAAGCAACCTCCACTACTGCATTCAAACACTCCTTAACAACGCAACAACAGGAGAGCACGTTAATTTTTCTGTTAATAGGAAACGTTTATCATGGGTACGATCTGATCTCTGATGTTGTCTACATAAAGAAAATATTAACACATTTCATATATCAATTATGAAGGCATTTTCCTTATAATCCAATCAATCTACAGATTAATTTCGCATTGCGTATTGTTATATTTACTTGTCTATTCTCACTCTTTTTCGTTTACAGTGCATCAGTGCTCTTGACCTTTTTTGCAGGGGCACTTTTTCTACATGTACCACTTTCAAAAACCTTGTTTATCTCATCAATAACTGTGACTAGAATAGACAGGAATCATACAACGGTACCCAACAAACTCATCGCAAGTAGCACCCAATACTCCTGTAGAGCAATTAACAAACTGCCAGATAACGCTTATGCTTCAAGCTCGAAATATCTACAACAATTTACAAATTTCACAACGTTTGTACTAACTAATGTAGAGTCTGCAGTAGTTTGGGCGCCCAGCAGATGCAAAATGTTCGAGTGCTGGTGCGCTGTGAGGTAGCAACCAAAGCAAGAGCAGGTATTACCCAATAATTGCAGTGTTTACGTTTGCTTCTCTCTGTCGATCGCAAAGTACAGCATTGCAAACAAATAGCCTCTTTTTAAGTAAATCACCTTTTATTCTCCCCGTTGCAAGTAAACTTTAAAATCTTTGTAATTGAGCTTTTCACAAGTGGGGATTTTTTCTTAGGTTTCTAAGGCCTATCCGGTTAAAATTCTCAATCACAGCAAATGATTTTGTGTAATTGCCCAACATCTTATTTTAATTTACGTAAAACTGTTGAAATGAAAAACATTTCTAGGAAAGCTTGCCGGCCGAACTTTGGGACTGCTGTATCAAGCTATTGTCACTGCTTTGATGTACTGGCAACAATACAGTACATGTAGGCTGGGCAGAAGGTGTCCGTGCATCAAGCTACTCATGTAAAATAAACTTTTCAAGTCTTTAACTCGATTGCAGACGGAGAACTTACTATTTCTGTATTTTTTCTTAGATTTTTTGTTAAACTGCATTAATTCTCCAGATAGTCAATTAAAAGCTGCCGTAAAGATATGACATGCAACTTTATCAGGAAAATTTTTAAAGTTAAATTGAATGCCACAACTTTGGTTAAACTTTTTCTTTTTAAATTTTCACCAAAATTTGTCCTTTCCAAATCTTTTTCTGAAAAGATCATAGTTTGAAGTAAATTTTTTGCAAGTTTTTGTTTTTTCAATTGAATCAAAATGTAGATTGATTGATCATGAACGCAATGACTGAGAAAACTGGTGCAGACAGGTTTTATCCAAGCATTTCATGCGTATGAGTTCATGCCCTGTTTGAGAGTATGGTCAGACTGAGCTACAGCCACAATTGACTACACTTCTCTACCATCTGTCTGCCTCGTAAAAGTGCAGAAATTTGGTTTAGCGCCTTTTCTAAAGACACTGCAAGCAAACTTGTCGGTCTTTTCTCAACATCTTTTTTGTGCCGGACGTCAATCGTGGAGGCTTCATAACTTTTAAAAGCAGTCTATAGTAAGCAGACGTTCTTATCACAAAGCCGTTCACATATTTCTCACAGCTTTACAACTACAAATGCGCACAACCGCTATCTTACCAGCATTCTTTCAACGCGTACTTGACGTGCACCGTAATTTTTGTTGTTCATTGATTGGCTTCTGCTTATATCAAAGGCCTCATTGTACTGCTCACAAATCCATTGAGCTTTTTCATTCACTCTTCTCTAAATGTACACCAGGTGAAGCTACAATACTACAAAAGAAACTACCGAAAACAATGGAAATGCCAAACGAAACCACAAAATCTAGAAAAGTACAATTTCACAGCGTATAAGCTTTACGCGACCAGGTGTCATTCAGTTATTGCAGCAAGTGCTGCCAATGCAAGCGAATGTTACCTTAGCTAGAGGAAGACAATCGGCGCAACACCTTTCGAAACGGTAATCTGGAAGTAGTTGTGACGGTTCACTCTTATTCATCCTTACTTACAAAATAAGTTCACAACCCGGTGTTTTTCACCCAGAAGCCGATTTATCGCAGCCACTTTTATCTGTATTTTTTTGTCAATAATCATTTCAAAGTAGTAATAGAACTACTGTTAAGAGCGGCTGGAGCAATAAGCATTACCTTACTAATCAAAGCGAAAACAATTATCAAAATACGCAGTGTTGTACGTAAGTTGAATAAGCCCTGAGCAATAGCGGTTGAAAGCAAACAGCTAGGAGCTTGAGATACTTAAGACAGGTTACAACGCTCCTACCGACTCAAGGAAAGACAACCTACAGCTAACATTGTTTACCTTCAACCTGTGCAAACACAAAAAACCGAAACAGCATCGAAACCTTCGACACGGCAAAGCGTTCAATGGTCTGCCAACTAAGGCAATTCGTCATAAGCTCCGATTCCGCTGGTCAAACTTAATTTATCAAGGAAACGACATTCATATCAACGAAACACACACCCCCTTCTTCCACAAAAATAGTCATTCAAAAATCACAAGAGCGCAACTTCCCAAAGTACGGAAAAGCGCCGGATTTCAAACCGGTTTAACGTTTATATCATTGTACGGTTACTGTAAGCCAAGCAGAAGATCACAGAACATGAATTGCGTTGGGAAAACACTGTAGTTTGATCAGATTGTCGGCATTGGTAGCAAGGTGAATTGAGCGTTTGTAGACTTGTCATCAACAGGATGCAAGTCAAACGCTAAAGCTGTTACTTTGCGAGCAGCCTGTCCAAGTGGAAACAGCATTTGCATTAAAGCGGACAAACGTTGTTGACAATAAGCGAGTTGGCAAAAATCTACCACGTTGAAAAGACAAAAGACGCGCAATGAAGAAAAATGGATAAGAACCTGCTTAATGAGGCATGCTTATTTTTTTACTCAAGTTAAAATTGGAGCCCGCCACTAAAATGCTGAAAAACTTGAAAAATCTGCAATGAAGTATAGCTTTGGCCAAGAAAGGTATTTATTTGGAAGAAAACCATCGGCAGCAATGATATTTAAATATTTTTTGGTCCGCGGTCTCCACTCTTCCTTTTCATCACCACCAAGCTTCACGGACCAATTTAGTAAATATCATTAGCTACTGTGCTTTCCTTAAGTTGAGCGATTTGGCCGAAAATATTTACCCGCTTGACTCATGCTTGCCAATATTCGGAAAACAACATTCTTTCTCTATGACGACTTAGTGACCTAATTTAGCGGCAAAAACCTCTTCAAATGGGAACTTCAACTACCTAACCCAGTATCGCAGGTTGTTTGGCAAAGAAGACCGATAACAGTAGAAATGATCAGGTGAATTGCTAGAAAACACTTCTGCTGGTCGTAGTGACATCATTGATATTTTGTAGCCTACCATTGCAAATCCAAAATTTAATTGAGGAAGAGTCATCCCAGGGACTGAGCTATGAACTTAATTAAGGAGAGGGGGAGGCAGTTACAAAGCAAAATTATGAATAAAAACTTTTTTCACAGATTAATTTTGAATATTTTTTGAACATAACGGTGTTGTGTGGGATAAACTAAAGCCTAATCCTATCGGCCACATTGCCAACTACACTAGACTCTTTAAACTCTTTTTTGCTTTCATTAACAAAGCTGATAGAGATCTAGACAACAATGTAATAAAACTTATTCTAGTATAGACAACAATGTAATCTGGACAACATATTTTAGAACTTCTAAAAATGTTGTTGTTTTTCCGGTGTAATCTAGTTTGTGGTGGGCAGAAACTAGATACTTTTTTAGAGACTGTAACTGAGGCGATGATATAAAACCGACGCGATGGCGTAGTGATTAGAGCATCTGCTTCGCAGTCGTAGACCTGGGGTTCATTCCTCTTGTTGAATCATACCAAAAGACTTTGAAAAAATGGTATTCACAGCTTTCCTGCTTGGCGCTCGCCATTTACAGGAAGTTGTGGAGAAAAAGCCGGCAAGTTCGCTTGATATGTCCTTGAGCAAGGCACTCAACGGGATGCCCCCATCTTTATGTGAAAAACAGGTGGCTCAGCCACCTTGAAAATGGCCACTCGCAAGCGAGTGCGGACGTCCTGTTCAAAAGATAGCAATATAATTCGCTTTCTCGTGAATGGAGGATAAACATGAACAATACAATGCAAAAAAACTGTAACGTTGTTACTTTTTTGCAGAAGTAATGAAATTTGTTACTAAGTTGGTTATCAATTAAACACTGTAAAAGTTACAAGTTTCAGAAAGTTTTGTTTGCTGCTTCACAGCACAAAAGAGCGGATATTTTATTAATTTGTCATTAAATAATGAAAAATATTTTACATATTTGGTCAAAAATTTAATTAAGTGGTCAGACATGAACCACAGGGAAGCACCAAACCGGTTTCGCCATTATTGGCGGTCTTCAATGGCGCGTATCCGACCAGCAGGAACCCTAACCTTCAAGATGTAGACGTTCTATATATGGTAAGTACCACTCGACCATCTGGCTGGACGCCGTTGCTGATGTTATAGCTGCTTTTTTCGTAAGTGAGTGACCGGACCGGATTTCCAGGTTTTGCTACTTGTGGAGTGCATAGAATCCACTATCCTGTAACTCCACAGCGGCACCTCACGACCAAGACTTCATCACAACATTGCGCTATACAAGTACATTGAAGGGTGGAACAAAGAATCATAATAGGAAAGTGATGATTTATATAATAATTAAGTAGTCACACACATACCATTAGAAAGCCCCAGACTGGTTTCGCCATTATTGGAGCTCTGTAGTGGGGTGTATCCAACCAGCAGGAAACCAAATCATTATGAATCTTTATCAAAAAATTTAGTTCATTGGATCTCTTTGTCAAATCAGTAATTTTGAACCTTTCAATCTTCACCAATTAATTTGCAATGGTCAGTGATAACCGGCGCGATGGTGTAATGGTTAGAGCGTCCGCTTCGCAGTCGGTAGACCTGGGGTTTATTTCCCAAGTTTGTTTTATTTCCCACGTTGAGTCATATCAAAAGACTTTAAAAAAAAGTATTCACAGCTTCCCTGCTTATTATATTATTTGTTATTAGAGTTGATTCGTGGTACAGAATTTGAAAATTGCAGAAGTAGAGCATTCATTCTCGAAGCTTTTCATCTGACACTTTTCAAGAAATGAAGTGAGTCATTTTTATAGAGACACAGTCGACGAAAAAGAAAAAAAGCTCCATCGTGATTGGTGGAAGGAGCGACAAATTGAAAGAGCTGAAACTAATGTGTGAATTTTAGGCCATACACGCATCGCAAAGTTCTTCCATTCCAAGTATTCAGATTAAAAAAAAAGAGACATTTTCAAAAATGTGTTCTGCTTTTGCTTTCGTTTCTAGAGAGCTGCAGAAAAGAAACTCTTCCTTAAATGCATCATTGTAAATATATTTTACAAATACCATCAACTGTGCACACGATGAGACGTCTGTGGATTCATCCAGTTGGATTGCAAAAAGACCAGAGGGAGCATCTTTGATTTGCTGCACTATTTGACTTTTGATGTCGCTAGAAATATTGCAGAAAGTAGAGTATTCATTCTCGAAGCTTTTCGTCTGACACTTTTTAAGAGAATTCGTCAGAAATAGAATGAAAAAGTGAAGTGAGTTACTTATATAGAGACACAATTGACGAAAAAGAAAAAAGAGAAAAAAGCTACATTGTGATTGGTGAAAGAAGCGACCAATGAAAGGAGCAGAAACTAATGTGTAATTTTTACACCATAAACGAATTCTTTTTGTTTGCATAAATTTGGTTTGGATGTTTTGATGTACGTGGCTTCAAGGGTGGAAAGATAAAAAGAAGTACGGCCACGGGCAAGAATGGAAAATTTGTTATCATTATATTCACGTGCGCATGTAGGGTTTTGTAAAAGATGTTGTCCAATAGCAGAAAAGGAAGTTTCAGCTTTAAAGCTTGTGATTGGCTTGCAAGAGCTGGCCAATGTGCTCCGGTTCTGAGAAATATGTTCCTGGAGAATGGTTTTGGGCACGTGCTGCTTAATCCTCTGTTGTAGCCTTTGCGTAGTACGACCCACGTACCGACTATTACAGTGGTACAAAAAATCTTTTTTGATTTCATCTTTGCTCTGAGGATGCCCATTTTGTAAATATTGTTTGAGCTTCACTGGTCTCATTGAGTCATTGCTGAGTACTCTCTTACAAAGTACGCACTGTGGCCTCTCCACACCACCAACAATCACTGGTGTAAAACCATACTGCATATAAGATTCATCATATTTACGTTTTTTACTGCTCATGTCGCTAAAACTAATTTGGTTAAAATTTGCAGCAAGAATCTGCATAAAAATGGTACATGCAGGTGATTGTGACTGACTGTTAGATCTTGGCAGCGTCAAACTTGTTAAATGTACAGTAAGTTGCTCTAACTAGCAAGCTGCTGTCGTGCTGCAAAAGTCACCCGATTGCGATATCTTTCTTATAACCAGTAATTGGCGCCAAACAATGGAGCTAAATACTTAAACTTATTTACGTCACAATTAATTTAGAAAATTTAGAGAATGTGGAGAGATATTGTATGGAAGAAGGAGTTTTCGTTGAAGATGAAAGGAAAGGTCTATCAAAGTTGCGTGAAATGGTATGGACTTTTGCTGAAGAGAAAGAAGGGCAACGTCTTGAGGGAGGCACTGAACTTTGAAGCAAATGTTCGCAGAGAAAGAGGTAGATCAAAGAGTACATGGAAAAAAAAGATGGAGGAGGAAATGAAGAAAATTGGCTTGAAAATAAAGAAGCTACCAACCACGTTAGATAGAGGAAGGGTCTTCATGTCATGATAGGAAGTTAGTTAATAAGGTAAATCCGGCTACCTCCGCTGACGGGGACAGCAGCGGATTTAAAAATTGGACTGATGCTGATGATGATAAGTCCAAGTTACGTAACAATAAATTTTGCATTGCCACTAATTTGTATCACTAGTAACATTAACTAGCGATCTGATATTGCATTTGAAATAAACTGCAAAAAAAAAATGAACCAAGCAGCGGCAACTCGCAGTTTAAGAACCACCGACCTTCACACAATAGAATTTATAAAATTCCTCCCTTGAAATGGTAAAATTCCTTCCAGGGGAGGAATTCCTACCCGGTTGGGAACAACTGCGTTAAAGACTTCCTCTCGAAAATCAAGAAGGGGCATTCTCTTATGACGTCATGTAACGTTTAATTCTATGGGAATCTAAAGCAGTTAATAAATTTAAATCACTTGTAATGCAACAACTTTGATTAAGCTTCTGCTTAATGGTCAATAAATTTATTTTGTAAAGCCATCCGATGATAATGTCATGAGTGAGATTTTGCTCCTTTTTAATAATTTAATTTTTAAGTCCCTGATTAAACATTGTTCTGTAAATTACATTTCATTACCACTTGAAATGCCGCTTATTATTTGACGTCACTATTGGAAAGTGCTAATGGTGCAGGCATTAAACTGTATTTCAAATATACAATTTCCTCTTCATTTGTGCAAGTAGCATTGTCCCATATAGCCCTGTTGTTGTTGTTGCTACCCTACCCCTCCCGAGGAATGGGGGCATGGCGGAAGACCATGCAGCCGCAGAAGCCGGGCAACTATTGAGGGTCTTGACCAGAAATCGTAAATGGACAAAGTCGCCAACGAGTGAGCGGTGCAAAGCGTCCGTAGCTGGACAGTGCAGAATGAGATGAGAGATGTCCTGGGACGAGTGTCCGCAGGCGCTGCAGGAAGAATTCTCGATTCTGCCAATCCTAGAAAGATAAGAGCTAAACAGAAGGCTGTGCCTGTTGCAGCGTAGACGAGAGAGGACACAGCGAGCGTGACGAGGGAGCACAAGTTCCTCGGTGAAAATCGAGGGAACCTGTGTGTCAAAGAATTTCAATGAGACAGTACGCCTTCAATCCGAGAAAAGACAAGAGTGGATACGAGGGATAAGAGAAGAGAGACTACAAGGGATTGGAGAGGGCGCAAGTAGCGCTCCACGTCTGGCCAGGTTATCAGCAAGAACGCCGGAGCCGCCCTTGCCAAAAGGAACAGAGCCGTCTGTCCAGAGTACCAGATCGTGAGGGGGAGAGAGAGTCAAGGTGGGCGAGAGCTGCACCTTGGCGAGAGAGAGGGAGATTAGTGTGAGAGCATGGAGAGGAAAGAGTGGACCCCACAGTGAAGAAAAGCAGATTCCAAGGAGGACAGGGAGGGCAAGTAAGAAGAGCCTCCCTAAGAGAGGTAAAAGAAAGCATGAGCGGTTGAGTGGACGCAAAAGCTCTCCAGGATGATATGTAGACTCTTGGTTTCACTCCAAGTCTGGCCAGACCTGAAATAGGAAAGGAGGTTGGAAGACAAAAAGCCTAAAAATCATGAGATAAAAGAGTGAAATGAGTCGGGGTGACTCGTAGGGGAGGTAGAGAAGCCTCGGATAGAAGAAATGGGATAGGGGAGGTCGAGGCGCAGCCGGTGATGGCGCGACTGGCCGCTCGGTGTAGGCGTTCCAATTTGGTGATATTGATAACGCTTAAGAAAGGAAGCCATCCGGGTGAAGCATAGGTGAGAAGGGGCCGAAGAAAAGCTTTATGCAGAAGAGAAAAGGGATCCTTAGAGGGGCCCCATGAGGAAGCAGAAATACTGCGTAAGGCCTTGAGACGTGGAAATAATTTGGCCTTCAGCAAAGATACATGTTTGGAAAAGGAAAGAATGCGGTCGAAAGTGATCCCAAGAAAAATTGGAGTGAGATTGAAAAGGAGGCGGGAGTTGAGTAGGAGGAGGTTGGGCTGAATGTGAGCTTGGTGGACATTGAATGATGAAAAGGAGATCTCACATTTGCTTTGATTGAGAGGAAGACACCAGTACTCGGACCAGCGATCCAATCGAAACAGAGCTCCTTATGTAGCCTCCACCACAGTGGGGAGTAAGGGGAAGGAGGACCAAATGGCCAAATCGTCAGCGTAAAGAGAGCAGCTGACCGAAAAAGGTAGAAAAGCATAAAGATCATTGATGAAGAGAGAAAGAAAAGTACAGAGCCAAGAACGGATCCTTACGAAGCATTTCTGCGGACTCGAAAGGAACGACTTTTGTGATTTTGATAGACCACGTGAGCACGCCTATGAGAAAGAAAAGATTGAGTTCAACGAGCAAAGCAAGGATGGAGGCCAGCCGAAATGAGTGCATGGAAAAAGGCGGAATGCCAGACAGAGTCAAACGCTTTGGAGAAATCAATAGTAGAGAGGATCGTTCAAGAGCCTGGCCTGGGTTTGTTAAACTCAACCGAGATAAACTGAAAAAGGTACAGAATTTGATCAAGTGTAGACCGTCCAGGGCGGAAACCGGCCTGGCGGGGAGAAAGAATGGAATTAGACTCCAAAAAGAAGAGTAGACGAGATAGAATGATGCGTTCAAAAAGGTTTGATACGAAGGAGGTGAGAGAGACAAGCCGCAAGGAAGCAGGAGAGTCGAGAGACTTTCCTATCTTGTGGATGGGAATAATAGAAGATGTCTTCCAGATGGAAGGAAAGATTGAAGATGTGAAGAAGAAAATCCATGCCAGAGCGAGGAAGGTGCTTTAGCATGGGATAGGCAACTTTGTCTGGGCCAGTGGCAGTGGAGGAGGAAAGACTGCAGGCAGCCGCAAGAAATTCAGCGGGAGAGAAAAAAGAGCAGAAGGAAAAATGAGACTCCTTAGGGTACGTGGCTCGGCGGAGCTCGGTGAGGTAGTCTCTGGCTCTGCTACGCAAGGCCTATGGCTGAGAAACGGAAAAGTGGGATCTCAGGTAAGCGGCATAGATCAAAGCCGACTCCCTGAGAGAGGAACAGTTGGGGAAGTTAAGAATGGAGGAAGACGAGGAAGAAGAGCCAGCGATAGAGCGAAGAAGAGAGTGCACAAATTTAGGGTTAGGTTTAGGTGAAAGAGAAGAGCAAGTCATCTGCCATACATCAGCCTTGGCCTTGGCGATGACAGACGAGGCACGTCGAGAAGCGGAGATGTAAGCCTGGCAATCTTCATTACTTCTGAGAGCAGCAGCGAAAGCCTTGCGTCTTTCACTAACCACTTCTTCCACTTCAGCAGACCACCAGGCTTTAGGAGGGCGTTTGATGCGGCCGAAAGGAATGGAAGATTTGACCGCATTTAGTGCCAGAGAGGTAAAGAGAGCGGCAGCAGATGAAAGAGAAAGAGACGAGTATTCCTCTGCAGAAGGACAGTGAGAATCAAAGTAAAAGGCAAAGTCATCCCAACGAGCTTTCGGAAAATTAAAGGAAGGGGGGACGCTTGTTGGGGCGAAAGGCCGGAGAGAGAGGAACAGTTAGAAGAATTGGTAGGTGATCAGAACTCAGGTCCTGAAGCACCTCCCAGGAGCAAGAAAGGGCCAAAGAGGAGGGAGCAAAGGAAATGTCAGGAGAGGAGCGACTGCCAGAGGAGCGATGGAGAAGGGTGGGTATGTCAGAGTGATTGAGTGGGAGGAGGGCAGAAGAGATTACCCAGTCGAGTTCTTCTTTCCCACGGTGGTCGAAAGTACCTCTTGAGTCCCAGATGGGCTGATGGCACTTGAAGTCCCCCAGAATGAAGAAATTTCTGCAGGAGGGAAGAATGGAGGAAGGAAAGGAATCAGTTCTGCCATCTGTTGGAGAAGAGTGAATAGGAGGAGCGCACACATTAAGAAATGAGAGCGAGAAGGAATTGCTTAGAGACCTATGTAGCCCTCACAAGATACAATGTAGCCTACATTGTTTTGAGATTAAGTTAAACCAGCTCTAACACTACCCCTTCAGCGATTGTACAGCATGATTAAGCTCGTAGTTTCTTTTGTTGTGCTTGTGACTATCTCGGGCTAGTCATAAACAAGAACTTCAGAAAGGGATGCTGGTCATCGGAGGCGTGAAATGTGTAATAATGACCACGACACTCCACATTGCTTCTCAAAAGCTATTTGTCGCGTTTTCTCGACGAGTTGATTTGAAATCGAACAAAATTGTGTATTAAGAATTAAAATGCATAGTGAGCTCAACAAAAAAATGAAGCACATCAATGAAATAAAACCATTCGACGTTTTTGCGCCGCAAGTATTAATACCTCTGTGAGTTGTCAGGATACGGCGAAACAAAAGCAATTTTTAGAAACAATTTTGTAACCTTAGCTGCATCTCATGAGTAACAGTGAAATATGCAGAGTGTCCCAAAAATATGTTTACACATTAAAAATAATAGTAAACGTAGTATTTTATTAGAATTTTATTATTTTACATGTGTAAAAAGATTTACAAATAACAAGTTTATTGTTTTTTTCACAGCATTTTGACTACATTTTAAATAATTGTAAATGGCCAAATACTAAACTGTTTGTGTTTTTTTGTGGATTCAACCCGTGAACAAAAGAATGACAGTCAGACTTAACTTCGAAGAAAGAAAATTCATTCTAAAACATTGGTTGTAAACAGTATCTCTTTGAAATTCTCTCCTAAATTGTCTTTGCATTTCAACTGCATTTTCACACTTCCGGTAGGACTTTAGAATGAATTTTCTTTCTTCGAAGTTAAGTCTGACTGTCATTCTTTTGTTCAGGGGTTGAATCCACAAAAAAACACAAACAGTTTAGTATTTGGCCATTTACAATTATTTAAAATGTAGTCAAAATGCTGTGAAAAAAAAACAATAAACTTGTTATTTGTAAATCTTTTTACACATTTGAAATAATAAAATTCTAATAAAACACTACGTTTACAATTATTTTTAATGTGTAAACATATTTTTGGGATACCCTGTATATAACACTTTTGAAAAAACTCAGGACAGTGATAATGTTTAACCATGCTAGCTGCTACATTTATCAAAGCAGCATACTTGTAAAAAATATGGAGAATCTTTGTATTTACCGATCAACTCCGTATATAGCTCGTAATGCCAATAGATTGCGAATTTCAGGAAATATTGTCAATACAATTACACAACTCTCCCCGCTACCTACCCTTATTTGAACGAAAGATTAACTAAGAATCCTGATGGAAACAAGGTTGATGCTCTTTGAACTGGTGCAGAGGTCATCTAACTTTTACTAGTGAGACTCGAATGATCCAAATTGGTCTTGCAATTATTGATGAAGGCTCATTTAGCAATGAAAAAGGCTGCTTGATAAAAACCCTTTTTTAGATCAACTTTTGAAAGTTAATTTTCTTCATTTTGACTAAAATTTTTGCTTGAAGTGACTCTTTTTAATGGTAGGCTAAGAACCTTTTTGTGAGATCAATTCTAAATTATTGCTTAATTCGGTGGTTTCCAGCTAGCTAGAAATTCCCCTTCAGAGCATAATTTTAAAGTTTTAAGGAGAGAAACTTTCACATTTTAGAGTTTACAAGTTGCGAGTGTCACACTGTTTGACTTTATTGCATCTAGTAGAAGCTTTGTTTTAAGATTGTTACAAGCGCTCGGTTGGTTAGCTGTCCAGCAATGCGATGCCGTGAATGATTTCACGCATATTCACTCAGAGGTGTCAAATGATTCCGGAGGTGGGCGGAGGTAAGATTTGAAAAAAACACTTTCTTTTCGAATAGAGATAATTGTCCAAATCGTTTATCACGAGCATATCTCCGAATACAAGAGCATTATGGCAAATGAACGAACAAATGATCCCTTGCCATGAGGTGTCCAAAGAAAGATCTTCATTACAGTAAAAATGCAAAAGCACCGCAATTTTTCCTCAAAAGTATGAAAAATAGTACAGTTTACAAAAAGTTTTAAAAAAATGACTTTAAAAATTACAGTTTAGAAGAAGGACTTCTGCCCCTTCTCTGCCCTGCAAACACACGCATACACCACACAAAAATTATTAAGCACATGCACCTATACATTTTTTTGCACGTTTTTGGCGTAGTTAATTTGCTTCAGTGGTTCAAGAAGCACAGTTACAAAAAACAATGTTTCGTGTTTTCTAAGTGATCTCAAAAATTGTGGAGCGAAAGGTATCAAAACTGCGCAAAAAGATCGAGAATCACTAGTTTGATTTTGAAGTTGATGATCTTTGCTTCTGCACCCCATGCAGCTCAGTACTGCCAACTGGGGACGGCTCAGTAAACATTATTAATGGGACCAAATTTGGGCCACTGTCCAAAGCTTTCCAGCCAATGCTCCAAAACAATGCTCATGCAATTTATTGTTACCCGGGCATGGCTGACAGATTGCTGTATCCTTGTGCAAATTAATTGCATCTAACCCCAAAACAAGTTCATATTTATTAATTTATTGGCATTACATCCATTTCAGCATATGACCGCCACCAATCTGTATGATTTATTTTATCCTGTTTGGCGTCGAATCCGCCAATCTCTGGTACATTTCTCTGATTTCGAAGTCTCGATACCACAAACCAGATCATTGCCTACATAAGCTTTGCTTTGGTCGAACAGTTCTTACTACGACGTCGAAGAGTAATTATAGTCTACAAATTATCAACTGGATGGAGGTTGGGAAGCGTACCGGCCGATTCAGTACCCCAAATTTTATTTTCTTCATGCAATCTATTAATTTTTCTTTATGACATCGCACAGAGTTCTATTGAAACACTCCAGATCCATCGGAAAGAGTTTGCAAATCCTTGAAAACTTCAATTTTTGCCTAAAACTTGTATATACAGGGTGTACATAAAGTCCTGATACAATTTAAAAATTTTGTCATGAAGTCAGTTCTCAATATATCTTAACCAGGTTTGTTTCATTTTAATCAGTGTTTATTAAAGTTTTTTTTACCTAATTTAATACGTTTCTATATGGGCACCATTAGTTACACAAAGCACATCGAAACGGTATTCGATTTCCTGCCATGCTCGTTGCAGCATGGCCTCATTAATGGTATCAATAGCATCGGAAACTCTTTGCTTCAAGTCATTTATGTCTCGTACCTTTGTTCGATACACAATATCCTTCACGTAACCCCACAGAAAAAAGTTCAAGAGAGTAATGTCTTGTGAACATGGTGGCCATAAAATTGGTCATATTAACTGCAAACTCTTTTCGTTTTGGCTTGTAATTTGGCTGAAGTGCCTGTAACATTTGCATTTTGTAAGCGCACAATCGTAATCTGTTGCGTAGAATTGCACTGTTGCAGGTAGTAATTGCAATTCTCTGGAAGCAGTACAGATGAATGCTTGTCTTACACGCTTAATGTTTTCCCCAGATATTCTTGGCCACCCACTACTCACTGCATCCAATACTGACCCTCGCTCCATAAAGTTCTTGTGCCATCGACGAATTGAAGAACGTGATGGTGGATCTTTTCCATACTTGCTTCTGTACTTTCGCTGAGTCAGAACATCCGATTTTGTTTTAATGCACCAGGATAGAGATTGTGCCTTTTCTTGAGTAGTAGCCATTTTATAACGGTTCATTTAGCACATCAAAATTATGTCTAAAACACAAAATTTTGATTTAGATAAAAACTTTAATAAACGCTGATTAAAATAAAACAAACCTGGTTAAGATATATTGAGAACTGACTTCAAAACGAAATTTTTTAATTGTTTCAGGACTTTATGTACACCCTGTATTTTGTCTTTCCCTCAATGGTTAGCCATGATCTAAGGCTGTAGTAATTGAAAATATCACAAAGCAGATTTTTTGTGATGTTTTACAAATTGATTGATACGAGTATGGCATTCCGATGGATCGACAGACTTGTTTACTACGTTGCTTGAACTAGAAAACGGCTTTCTTCGCTACAAAGAACTTTTCTCGAATCAAAAATATCCCAGCTCCGGTGCTCCTTTGCTCATAAAAATCCTTTCCGTTTCATGGCACCTGATACGTTGCTTTAAAAGCGGTCTCCACACAATGTGATCAATCTATAACATTCTGCGCTCGAAATAACATTTACTCCAAATAACAAAACTTTCCGCAGCGAATCACTCGCTTTTTTTGGATTCTTTTTGCTCTCTCGCAGTAACCAGGTAAAATGTTTTGCGCAAGTCTTCCTCTTCAGACCACATTTTTCCTTCCTCGTAGGCAATAACATGCCAGTTGCTCGGGTCTGTTTCAAAAGGGGTAAAACGGTGGACAAATACGATGCTGGCTATTTCGCTCTAATTTTTCCACATATGCTCGTGTTAAGTCAATCTTTTGGTTTGCTTATGCGGAGTGGTATTTTGACATTTCTTTAACAAAGGGTAAGAAACAAATTGAAAACAACAAGATCATTGCATTCAGATTGCATCATGGTGAAATATTGCATCACCTTTTAAAATTCGAGTGGAAGTAATCCGAAACTCAGAAAAAACAAAGTAAATTTCAAAAACTGTTACGATTATTTCTGCACAAAAATTCTGTCATTTAGCCAAAGGCAATTCTATGTGAAAAAGTGCAATTTTGGGATGTTTCGATTCGATGCAACTGATTTGCACAAACACAATTAATAGTGTGTTAAAGTTTACCCTACTAGCAATTGCCGAATCAGCCTGTCTAGAAATATGTTCAATTATACAAATGTGATCACAATTAATTTCCATCTCACAGGTTGGTCCATCTAGAAGCATTGTTCGGGCGAGGGGCACGCATTGTGTGAAGTTGAAGACCCGGTTTTGAGACCGAGAATTTCCTCCAATTGGTTTCCATTCAGACATGACCGGTCTTTTTTCATTTATATTACGGTTGTACAGTTTGGGGGACTATTGCCTTTATGTCCCCCTAAAGACACAAACCAGTTTCAAATAATTTAGTAATTGGATCTACCTCTAATTGTGGCTTGCTTATACGCTCACGCTCGAGATTTAAATCATGAATAGCGCCAACTATAATGAAATGCATGGCAGGCTGCGTTCTTGAATTCAGCAAGGTCTTTTGCGATTTCTTAAACTCTCCGTTAACCTTGTACTCCACGAGTTGAATTATCAAGTTTTCGTTATCATAATACAATTGCGATTTCTTTTATATGCCTACAGCTCATTATTAAATTCACGAAAATGACTTCAATTTGGAATAAATTTATTTCTCTTCCTTTACAAGTACTCTTACCAAAATTAAAAACACACACCACTACGAACATTTTACAGAGGCATTTGATATGAAATTACAGGTGAAATCCACAAACAGCTTGCCTGTTTAACACACTAATCACAAAATACAAATTATCATATGCGTTTGGAGAAAAGTCAATCACTTGTTAAATTGGGCATTTTTGTGGACGGCCTTAACAACTGCAGGCCAATTGCACCAAATAGAGTTAAACCAAGATTTGGAGTCCATGCCAGAAATCGGTAAGAGATCACATTTTGGTGTCACTTTTGATATCTTAAGTAAGATAAACATTATGTAAATTCAAACATATTTCTAATATTTTAGGAAACCTAATTTTCTCGACTTGAGTTGCATAAAATCGCTTTGCGGGTAACTTATAGCTGATAACATACAAACACATGAAGCACTTGCGCGAAAGGTCATCAAAGTTAACATTTGATCGGAAATCGCGAAAAACAAACAATATCCCAATGTAAAATGAGCAAGTGGAATGAAAATACTTAGGCTAAATTATCTTGTAGGGTAACATTATGGTCATCTGATCCACATTTGCCGTGATATTGCAAACCCAACAACTAGATTTCAGATTTCATAAACGACCTCGATATTATTTTCATTTACGTAAAACTACTGATACGAGGAAATAACGATTGCTCCAGCAGTTAACAGGATAAAGGCAAGGGTGAAACGAAAATAGTTTAGGAAGGTCGCTTGTTGAACAATAATAAATTAACAAAAATCGAATTTTCTCATTAGTAGTTGTTAGGTTTACCACATCAAGGCAAACATGACCTTTTTGGCCATGCTTGCCATGATTATTGCTATGTCTACGGTCCCGGCCTGCATTTTTCAACAGTAGCGGTGACTGCCCGAAAGAAACATCGACTCGCACGTTGCACATCCTGGCGGTAGAACTCCAAAAATTCTAGCTCAGTTTTTCTCTGTACTTCCGAGTTAATGAACAAAAGAAAATATTAAGTACATTAAAATATCACTTGCACAAACAAATGCTTACCGTTGTAGTAACTAAGATAAAAGATTGACTCATTTATAGAAAAACACCGAGTGAAAGGCTGCTAAATTTAAAGATTTGACATTATAAAATAAAAAAGCGGCACCCAAGTTTAAGCTATTGGCAGATTATAAAAATTAGAAAATAGATAATTAAGAGCCTAATTTTAATAAAAATTGCGTTGGTAATAAAATAGCGTCCTACTGAGTAACATCACCTGGATTACGGTTTTCTTAAAACTTGAGCACGTTACATGCGGAAGCTCTATATTTACTCAGTTGCATTTTGTTTTGCAAAATATTTCACAGCAGCTTGTTTCTTTTCACAAATAAAAACATAAAATAATCGATCGGTGTTTGCGGAGTGGCCGGATAGAAACCAATTAGCACCGCAAAGTAAAAGTTGGTTTAGTCGAAGAGTGTGCAGTGGTGCGTGGCGAGTGTGCAGTGGTGCATGCACACCGAATCAGTAAGTCCGAGCCAACAAAAAACAGGTGTAAAATTAATCAAAAGAAAAACTGCCAAGTCTCGAAAAATCATCCAATCGGTTTGGGTTTACGCCTCAAGAAACCACTTTTTCAAAAGAAAACGTCATCACTATCACAAGATAGTTGCTTTGAAGTGAGAAACTAGAATATGTTTTGAAAAACAGAATGTATTTTTTACCTAAAAGATCAAAAAAAACTATTTTTTACCTAAATTCAAACCCGCTTCGGAAGGTCGCTACTACCGCAACAGTGCACTTCAACAAAAATTGCAACTACACTAAAGAAAATAATGCAAAATGCCCTTTCCTAGGACACACGAACTTAAATCACACAAACGTTGCACCTACAATCACATCGCGCTGTGACACATTTCCAACAGTCCTAACGTAGATGATTGTAAACAAACAACGCACATGGTGGAGCTCCGTTCATAGAGTTCAGCGCAGTACGTTTGTTTCATTTGGTCTCCAGTTTATAGTATTCATATACCTATACTCCAGTGTCATTTGCTCTCCAGTAGGATGCACCACAGAAGCACTTAAATTAACACGTTCCGTGCGACAGGTCTGTACAAGTATATACATTGTCATTTGCGATGCGGCAACATTTGGGTCACATCGCACGGAACGTGTTAAGATGCGACCAAAATGAATATTTCAATTAAACTAAGATTAGTTGGCACTCCATGAGTAAGAGCTCATGTAGCAAATGAAAGATCGCGTCGGTTTCTTAAAGTATTTCTGCTTCCACAATAGTAACTCAAAAATGCCACTTCAGGCACATTTTAATAGGGCTGCTACCTCAAACTTAGTTTTAAAATCATCTGCCCTCAAAGGAATCTCGAAAGCACGTTAAATACTTACTATCTACACTTCGACACGATTACCACAACAACAGGAAAAAGCAATTTCGATAAAACCAATAAGTATACAGAGGGCTGAACCCAAGAACTTCGTAGCTTTTTGAATCACTCTTGTTTTATAACAGTTTAAAAATTCTTTAAAACTTGAATAACTTGCTTCTTTGTAGAGTACTGGAGATTTGCAAGAAATTGAGAGTTTTGTAAAGCAAAGACATGAAAAGATGCCACAGGTTCCTGGCCATGGCAGTCTTCGACACTAGGATGCGCCACAGAAGCATTAAAGTCAAGCCTTGGATGCAGTAACCGAGTAATCGAAGCCTGCAAACAGACATGAAATTATCGATACGAGTAATATTCGACTGTGTTACCTCAGCAAGTTCAACAACAACAACGATGTGTTTAGAACCGCTTTGGAATCACCAGTACTGCTGCTTACCACTATCAATGCATTCAACAGGAAAATTTCCGTAAAGTGCATTTCCAAAGAACACTACAAGCAGGAATTATCTGGACACGATATCTCGCTTGTCATAAATTTTTGTAGCTTCAAATTTTCTTCTAGGCCTATAGAAGATAACAGCTGTAGCGGTGATTTTCACCCTTCGCAACCTCGAGCTACAACTACCAAGCGTCAAGCTTTGGTCGATTTTACGTCTTTCTTCTCTCGTTTTCTCAGGCTTAAGACGTGCTGATTCAGCGCACGCCTACTACTACACGCTCGCTATCGAACCAGCCTTTAAGTTGAAGCAATGCAGCACTTTTATTTCCGAATGCTCTTACTAACGAATGCCAAGGGTGATTATGGAGTTCGAAGAACAGGCCTTTTGTTTCGAAATTTGAAACAATTATCACTCACACCATAGCGGCTTGGCAAAGTAAATTTTATTGCAGCCCTTCATATAATTTTCGCTCAAACTCCCGCGACTTCGCATTGTTCAACCAACATTACAGGAGGCTGCAAATGATTCAAGCAACAACGCATACAAATTGCTGACACTATTCAGACCTTTTACCTCTTGAAATAAAGTCGTAGGCTACTGCAATCGTGAGGTCGCGAGTTCGAACACGAGTGGTATCTGCTTAGATACCCTCGGAAAAAAGTTTATAGAAAATATTCAGATGTTTGCTTCACGTTACACACCGTCCTATGAGGGGTGGATAACAAGCAGCCATAACTTATCCAAACTGCTTAATCTATATCAGTGGTTCCAATCAGGGATGCCGACTACACAGAGGAAAATCACATTTCTAACGGATATAAATAAAGATTTATAAAATAGATTGAATTTATGCAAGGCCGGTTTTTTTACTATAGTTGTCATTAACAAAGCAAAAAAACAGCAGCCTTTTATAAAATATGATAAGTGATTTTCATTGTTATAGACTGTATTATAAATTTCTCTCTTTTCACGTAAAATGCAACAGCAGTGTTCCTACATAACGTAATTTAGTTCTGCTATGGTTTGTGTCCGTTGTGTTGCATTTATTGTAAATTCAGGAGGCAAAGGATGACTGCGATGAGGGCAGGGCAAGCGACATACGGAAAAGGCTGGGAACCACCGATTCAAATTCTACATCTACAGCAGTGTTTTTCAGCCTGTATATTCTGCGATTTAAAATCTTAAACAATGCGGTTTGAAGCGATGACTAAGATTCATAAAAAGTACTGTATACATGTATAAAAGGAAGAACATCTGTGGGAGACATATTTTTTCTCCTGTGGTCGAGAACTACACTTTGAGAAACACTGATCTAGAACCATGGCGCCCAAACTGCGGCCCGAGACCTCAAGTGGGATCGCCTGCATTTTTCTGGGGGTCGCTCATTGTTTTAAAAAAACTTGATCTTCAAAATAAAAATGTTTTCACTCATGTTTGAGGCCAAAAATAGCAAAAACATCACTCTACAAAACTTGATCTCTTTAAAAAAAAGAACTGCACTTCCATTTTGAGACATAAATGCCTTCAACAGGATACTTGCCGACTCAAATTTGTTTAAATTGGAGTTGCCAAAAATAAAGTTTGGGAACCACGGATCGAGGAGCATAAGAAAGTGATCACTTATATGAAGTCGCAGCAATTGAACTACTAACTTGAGTAATCTTCTTCTTGCAGCTGGGTAACCTTCAGGATCTTCTTTCATCACATACTTCTTGCTTCCCTTCACATAATTCTGAATGTATTGTTTCCAGTCAACCTCATGCGGTACCAAACTAAACGTCTAAAAAAGTGCAATGAGTTAAAAAAATTAAAACAATGGTCAATCAAAGCTTCAACTACTAAGCAACCATGTGTGCTTGGATTGCTTTGAAGTCATCAATAACCAACTGCTAACTGCTGGAAGCATTGGCGAAGAACATTTCCGCGAAAAGCACGGAAAACGAGCAGAAAAACAGCCACAAAATCGACAAGTTACTCGTTTTCATCAACATTACTCCAGAGGAATACTTCTTAGCTTCAAATTTTGCAGACAAAGCTGGTTTTGGGATTTAAGAATTTTGTCAGTCGAGAAACAATTCGTTGGGTACGCATCGAACACTGTGTTCAGACCAGAGCTAGAGTTGACAGTACTGCTGAAACAAAGAATTTCCACCATAAAAAAGTAAAGCTAAGAAAAAAATCGTCGCAGATGCTTTTTGGAAACCATAACGCAAAAAGCAAAAGCATAATGAAATTGCAATTACACGATTACAAGGCACGTTTTTGGAAAACGCAAAAATCAAACTAACGAAGTTGTGAACTACACGGATGCAAAGCACGTGCGCTATGGCACTGGACTAGTGTTACTTCCGGAACGTCATAAATTTAGAAAAATTTTCACATCTCTCCCACCTTTTGATCAGTTTGCGACATTTCGGTCTGCAATCTTCTGGTGCTGCATTGTTCCCACTCCCACTCGATCATGAGGAAATAATGCAGCACCTTGACACTGTCAGCCACTTTCTGATTGTAACGGAGCATTCTGTTCAGTAAAAAGTCGCTTCAAATAAACCGCAATAAAGCATTATTCTTGAAGACTGCACATTTCAAAATACTGTATTTGCCTCGCGGCACGGCAAAGACGCTAAGACGTTTCTCACATTTCAAACCACATGCGTTAACTGACGTATTCTGGCAGGTTGAAGTATTACTTGTGTCAGGACAATATAACTTTCTATGCAAATAGTGTTTTCCTTGTTCTGTTGATTTTTTTAATTACATGGTTTCATATTACGACGCCAATGTGCCACCTACTTAACAACGGCATGCTCCAATCACAACCTCCTGTTGTTGTGATTACCCTAAACAAACTACAAAAAACTGAAAATCTATATCGAACCATCCATGAATGCTAATTACATACTAGTAGGCCAAAAAAGGCTGCTACCATTGGTGGTCCGCGAAAGTTACTTCTTACGATACACTGGGTGAACAGTTTCACTACTCTTAACTTGGCGAAGATCAGGATAATGCCTGGTAACAAAACCTTAAGCAAATGATCCATTTTAAGCACATAAGAAAAATAGCGACGGTCTATTCATTGTCGCGACTGCGTTATTTGCTTTATACTGACTGCGTTTCTACACTGAATACAAGTTTATCAAATGAAATGTCTATTCAGCAGCGAATTGTTGAAAGACTGAACATTGATTTTTTTAAACTATTGACAAAATGTCGTGCCCAACAATACTGAGATAATAATCCAATGACCCAAACAGATACCTAACAACCACTCATTACACCTGATAACACTTTGGATTGTCTAACAGCTTTGTAACAGCATATAATGAATTACTAAAAGAAAAAAGCATGCGAGTTTGCCAAATTAATAAAATATTATCGGTGCCGCGCCATCATCATGAAAAATAGGAGACGTGGCTAGTGCAAGGTATAGCAACTGCCTGTCAGAAGGATCCCTACCAATACTTTCCAATACCCGTAAAGTAAGACCCGAATCATAGTTTTAATGTATTTACTGAGAACTATTTTGGAGTTGGTTTGAAGTTTTCGGCGACTCAATGAGGGTATAAAACAACGAAAGACACTTCTTTCAGTAAAGTGATTAGTTCACGGACACACGAACTTTCAATATAAAGTTTTATTAAAAGGCTTCAAGAAAAGAAGGCACGGTATGACTCCACACGTCAAATCTAATTAGGTAAATAAGATATCGGTGGGATTAGAGGGTAGCAGAAATTATTTTCAATTCACAATGAACATCAACAAAGAGCCCCAGCATCAATTAGGCAGACTAGCAACAAAGTAATGATTGTCTCTTTAAGAAATGCTGGGTGATCAGGTTCATCATCCTAATCTGACGAAGAACAATTAGATAGTATTCATCACGACAGATCAAATAGCAAATATGTCTTGCGGTGGATTACATAACCCTAATCTATCTGAGCAATAATTTAAGTGATCTAAGGGAATTTACTTTTTCTACAGCTAAGTTTAACAATAAAGTAGCAAGAGCGCTTAAAGTCAGAAAATTTGAACATAAAAACTTTAAATGCTGTCAAGACAATAAAAAAAAATGAATAAAGGCAAGCGGTAAAGAGCTAAAAAATTTCGAGGAATGCCCGAAGTACAGATTGCGTAATTTTAACAATGTTCAAGTGGCAGAGTAAACACCAATCTGGAAACTTTTATCACACGGCAAACATGCTTCGGCGGCACAATTCTGCTCGAAAACAAAGCCGGCTTTACTCTAATTGAAGGGTTCAATTCCTATCGGAAAAGCGCCATAGGGTAGTTAATAATCCTCAATCGCAGCATTTCGAATTGAATTGCACCGTGATGGCAGAATAACAATTCCGATGCAGTCGGAACACAAATCGGTGAATAATAGAATATATACGCATCCGAAAATATTGGGTAGATTGCGTAATCATTGCAGCGATGCTTACCCGTGCTTCGCCAGGTTAGAATAGTAAAGCCGCTAATCTAGCTAAACGCAAAAGACGACACTATTGTAGAGCCACCAATGAAATCCGCGTAGTTGGTGATATAGCTACCAGACTACAATTTATATTCATAAATGGTTCGAAATGGACTGCCGCTTTCCACTACTCTAATTTTGATTCGGCTGACGAGATAAACATGGTTAGCTTTCCATGCCGTATTTCCATCCTAAGCAAGAGAAGGGGTAAACTCACTCCTCATAAAGCAGCAAAGCTAACGTACTTTGGTTTTCTTCTTAACATTGCCCGACCAGCATCCACCAAATAAGCTGGAAGATACTCAAGGAGAAAGGCTTGAATGCGGTAAAGATATCTAATAATGCAAAAATAAAGTAAGTTAATGAGGTTTGTCAAGCAATTTTAGGACACCAAACGAGACCAGTTTTTAAGTTGACTTCCCACAACAGTTGTCACAAACAATAATCTCCGATAAGCGATTTCATCATGAGTTATTTTGACAGTGTAAGGCTGGGGACTAAAGCAATTGTCTATTAAAAGGACAAATATTTTGCTGATTTTTCTGCAATGTAATTGCTGTCTTGTTTTCATACAAGAAAATATCATAAACTGAATTCTATAAATCTTCCTTATACATTAGCATCGTTTCGTCTTGCCAAATATCGAGAAAACACTAGAGTATTTAAAAACAATCATTCGTTGGACGAAAAGCAGAGGTTTATTCAGCTATTTAATAAACTCTTGAAATCACAAAGCAGTTTCAAGTGTTAAACAACACACGCAAGTACGTACTTGTTGTTAGGTAGCTGTAAAAATGGAACTTGAAATACAGAATCGTATGGATAGGAACATGAATATTTACACACAAGCGCGCCTGCGGCAGAAATTACAGTTAGATACGTAACAGAGATTGACAGCAAAAACAACTCAACAGCAATTAATACCAAACATCACAAAGCATACAAACGTTAAATGAGAATGTGTGACCACAATTCATCGGAATTTAAATTTATCTCCTGCTTTATAGTGTGAAACATCCAGCTACACTGCAACCTATACCAAATTCGCAAGGAACTTCGTTTAAAAGACCAAAGTTATTACGTTGGTTTTAAAGAAAAGAAAATTGTTAAACAAAAAACAACTTTGGCCTTTTTCACTCACTGAAATTATAAAGCTAAGGCTCTCTATATCCTCCTACAACCGCTGAATGACGCATAGTTTTTAAACAGTGATTCCTAACTACGGGCGCAAGCCTTTTACATTATTAATTTGGCAAAAAGTTTAGGTATAAGGTGCGGAGTGTCATTCGGTGGGGACGAGGGCTTGCTCTGGGGGATGTTATTTTGAGGACTCCTAAAAAGAGAATCAAATCAAACTTTCTTCACGAGAACAGCTCCAAAATAAGGGTAAATTTCGACTGAAGGTATTTTTTAAACTCCCGATTCCGGGGAGGTTTTCGATTTAGGATGACACATTTTGAATCCGTCCCCAGACGTCATAAACTATGATGCAATGAATAGTACGGTTTTTCTTCTACGAAGAGCAAGGGATGCTAAGTAGAAACACTGCATTAAACTGGTATGTTTACTGCAAAAACATCTTACGCCAATCATTCATTGTAACGTTGTTTTTCCCAATCACGACGTTATAAATGGGAATCGACTTCCGGCGACGATGAGCAATAGCGGTGTCCACATCCGGTATACAATGAAGAGACCTGGCCACAGTATCCACTTTTGACAAATAATGGCCATCGTCAACTAAAACAACATATGAACATGAATTGTATAGCAGCGCTAACTGAACACTTGAGGTAAAAAAGACGAAAAAGCACCAAAAAGCATGAACGGTAGGCATCAGTCTCTGATGAAAGATGTTGGTGGAATACTTCACAGATGTTTAGGTACAGAGCAGTGGACCAGTTCACCCACTGAATCCGGACAAGCAATTACTGAGCCCTTAGCAACTGCAGTTCGCCTTGTTGATAATAGGGCTACCAGTTTGAATTAATGATTGGTTCAAAATGGCTGCCGCTTCCCTTCTTAGCTCGATTGAGTTTGCGGTAGCTCTTTGAATGTTTTGCATCACACAGTGCCATGCTCGTCAGAAACAATCAAGGACCAATGACGAGCCGCAAACATCTCCAGATGTTAAAAATCTTTTAACGCCATGTGTCTACTCATTACTATAACTACAAAAGTAAAGTAATAGTCATTCTTCTTGGACAAGTGCAGGCGAGTTGTCTTGCCAAGGTCAACACTTGAAAAGAAAAACTAAGTGCATTGGTATTCGAAAAAGTTTCTTTGTAGTTCTGTGTCGTACAAAAAAAGAAGAAAACGGACCTCATAAGAACATAAACTAGGAGGGTTCATAGTCCGTCAGCCGACCAACCTTCTGAAGAATCCAAAGTAAATTTTGGTGTTTTGCATGACCACGCAGTCTTCCATGCTGCAGCTATTATCCCGTTTACCACAAAATCAACTGGAACAATATCAACGTTAAGAGATGGCGGAGAGCGGAGGGAGTGTAGCAAGCCTTTTCCAACAGCAATTATAATGCCAGTAGCTCCATTAAGATTTAAACACCAGCCCTGAAACAAAAATTAGGTTGTATCAGGCTAACGGGTAGGAACATCATAAATACTCTAAACAAAACGATTTGCAATATCGTGTGCAAACGCGTGAGCTGGTTGGAGAGTGGAAATGTTATCTTCCCGTCACGGGAAAAATTGTGTTTGGATCCGTTACTAAGTAAGATGTGGCAACTTAACAAAAGAAACTGTCACAAAATTCCTTATCCAAGGTTACAGCAACAACAAAACATCGGGAGGTTTAAACACAATCACTGCTAACATGAATGGCTCTGCAACACACTTCGAAGTCAAAATGAACAACTTGATTACTTATCGGAGATGGCTGTAGAGCCATTTCTTCAACAGTGATAATTTTCATCAATGTAATTTTCGATTGTCCGGCTACTACATGAAATAACTCGCTCGATTATATATCGGCAACCCGCTGCACGTTTACCTACTTCCAGTGGCTCCCGCGCACGGCGTACCATAACAACATCACACGTCAATCACTTGACCAGAGGCGAGCTTTTTTTCTCCTTTTTTGTTATAGCACCTAGTATGCAAGTGCGCAACCGTGCTGTATGTCTGTCAGCTCATGCCTCTGCAAAGCAATAGGCTTGCCATGTCATTAAAAAACCAATTACGGTTAACTCAATTGACTGTTTAATGAAATGTTTTGCTGTACGCTAAAATTTAATATCATACTTTGGACAAAAATCTGATGAAATTGATAAAAGTTGTACCTAACACAAACTTTACAAAGGTACAAAAGTTAACCATAAAAACTTGGTACTGTTTTATACAAGCTAGCAGCAGTTAAAAAAACTAAAAGGTGGTGCAGGTAAGTCAAGTAAATTAGGTATTTCACCAACTATTGGTCAGAAGTACATCTGTGGTTTGAGACCTAGGCGCAGCTAAAATTGTGTAACATTTTGAGGGGCTAAGCCAACATTTTTCTACTTTTGATAAAACCGAATCGCTGCCAAAATTAAACGCCCTGTCGGCTAATTGAAATGAGTTTGACAGCCAATCCTTATTCTTTCATATGTGTCAAATAAAGCCATTTCTATTTTGCATGACTAATAAAAGATTGGTTTATACTATTCAATAGATTAAAACTTGATAGACATACAAAAACTTTGCAATTATTTTCTGGAACTGGCGAAGTTGATTTATTTTGAAAATTTATTGAATCAAGAAAGTCGGAATCTTACAAAACTTTAAAATTTCGATAAAGAAGTACTTTTCTTATTCCACAAAGTAGCAAAATAAGCAGACAAAATGTGTTAAAGGTTTTATATCGCAATTGAACGTTTTTGGTTCATCAAAATGGCCTTCGTCGGAGTAATAAAATTACATGATTACACTGCAGCTTAAAAATTGGAAATAAATATATACATAAAATTGGTATTGAAAATATTGATAGCCCATAAGTAGATATGTGACAAAATAATACTGTTGCTGACGTAATAAACACATGCAGGTAACGTTATAACGTAGGTGTTAACATGGGCAAACAGTAAAACAAATGAAAGCATTCATGGAGATTGAAGACAGCAGTTACATAGTACGATCAATTGGAAATACTAAAATACATTCAGCAAAAATGAAGAACAATCGGCATACACTAAGTCTTGTTGGCTAAGTCGTGAATTGATTTTTTGATTTGTAGAACTTCAAGAATTTCGGTGTCATATTCTGTGTTGCACTTTCTGAAGATGTTGAACGAATTTATGTTGCTATTGTTCTTGCAGCTATCACATACCTTTAGATATTTCGTGATGGCTGTTTTTGTTATTGCACAATAACACTATTTTACAATAATTTGGCTATTGTTCCGTGATAACATCTTTACTCTACAATAACAAAAACAGCTACCACAGTACTTCCAAAGGTTTGCAATAGCTGCAAGAAAAATGTAGAAGTCCCGGTTTATGAAACGGTACCGGCGGTTTTAGGCTTATAAACCGGAGGTCAAATTTTGGCACTCTCATGCTCATAAACGAGTATGGCTGATTGTACTATGGCGAAAAGTTGCTAAAAGTGTAACCTACAGCTCACCAGTTGTCTTGCGGCGCAAATAAACGATCTGTGACGAAACAGTCGAATTAAGAACTGACTCAGCAGCGTAACGAAATGTGAAACCGTCGAAAGCAAGACCAAGTGTGAGTTGTGACGCTTTTCCATCCAATTTTAAGCAATTGTGTTAAAAACTTCGACTTATTAAGCGGGATTTGGGTTTACATAGCGATTTTTTTATTACAGGAATAAATGGAGTAATTCCGGACCGAACAGTTTAGGGCTTATTAACCGAGGGCATGATAAGCATGGACTACTGCAGCAACAAAATTCGTTTAACATCATTAGAAAGTACAACACAGAATACGAAACCAAAACTCGTGAAGCTCCAAAAATCAATCCACAACTCAACAAACAACTATATGCCGATGGTTCTTCGTTTTTGCTAAATGTATTTTTGTCTTTCTAATTAATCATGCTATTTACGATTCGTTCATGTTAAGTCCTACGTTATGACGCTACCTGCATTGTATATTACGTCAGCAACAATATTATTTTGTCATATTTATCTTATTTATGTGCTGGAAATATTTTATTAACAATTTTCAGACAAATATTTATTTCCGATTTTTAAGCTGCAGTGTAATCAGGTAATTTTGTTACTCCGACGAAGGCCATTTTGATGAACGTGCAACGTTCAATTGCAATATAAACCGTTCAACATACTTCGTATGCTAATTTTGCTATTTCGTGATTATAAAAATTTCAAAATAATCGGGAGTAGTCGCCGTGTGGTATTGCTACGACCTTCGGGACGAAAGATCTGGGGCTCAAAATTCTATAAAACACCATTGGTATTCGTCATGAAGGGCATCCGAAATTTAAAGTGCTACGTTATTTCAGCAAAAAGTCTGGTTTGATACACTAATTCAGCACGTCTGAGGCTGTCAACCACGGGAAAAAAACGTAAAATTGACCGAACATTGTAGCAGATTATTCAATTCCTCAAAAGAGGCAAAAATAGCCTCATTATTGCCTCTACATAGCCATACTCTCACAACTCCAGCCAAAAAAATTGTGCTTCTTATTGTTTGTATTAGAGCTACATGGCCCGCACTATTTATTGCATGCTTGTCCAAGCGCTTCCATAAATGTAATACACCAATTATGCCAGCATTACATTTGCACTATACCATCTATACTTGTACTAAGCTTGCTACGCCCGTACTATACATACTATTCCTGCAATTTGCTTACTATGCTGACTGTGCTATGCCAATCGTCTACTATGCTTCATATGCTTGATTTGTGTTTGCTATATCTGTGCTATGCCTACTACAGTTTTACTACGCATGCAATATGCTTGCTATGTCTTTTAAGTTTGCGTTTCGGCTACAATCTCTGCACTATGTCTACGTGCCTATGTCATACCTACTAAATCCCGGTAGGCCTGCAATATGCCAACTACGCCTGTATTACGATTCCTATGCCCTTTACGTCTGTATGTCTACGACACCTCGATTATGCTTGTAATATGCCACTGCGGCGAATACGCTTGTTGCGCCAGTATTATGCCTACTACGTCCATTATGTCGAATATGCCAGTACTACGCCTGTAACATGCTTACTAGGCGCATATTTTGGCAATTATATCCATTGTGTCAGTGCAATGCCTACTAAGCCTGTACGGTGTCTACTACACCTGCACTATGCTTGTACTATGTCTCGCATGCGTATCAAATCTATCCCACGCTCAGTGTGGCTTTTTTGACGTTCAGTCGTTCGCCTCCAGTCAGATGATCAACGCATACGTTTGCAAGGCCTGCCGTTCTAGTGCGCCACGCTCCCGCTACTTACGACATCGTGAAGTGAATGACAAATGATGCGATGCTTTGAACAGTGCTACTTGAACTGTGGTACATGTGTCGGTACCAGCACATGGATAGCTCGGCAAGCGATTATGTATTCGAACAGTTACTTTCAGGTAGCGCAGTTCCAGGGCAATCAGGGAAAGGAACAATTTTACCAAAATGGAAATGCATCTTCAAAATTAAGCTCAACAAAAAAGATTCTCAAATCAATGCAGAGCTGCAATATTTACATACTATAGGTACATGGCAAGATGAAAAATCTTCAGTAGATACCTGGAGCTAAAAAGTTTTGATTAGCACTGGCTTAAGTCTTGTTAATAAAAAAAATTCTAGAACACTTATTCTCAACCAGTGGGCCACAGCACGTAAATCGGGTAGGCCACAGGCGTACTTTAATAATGAGTTTGCAAGCCGAATCAGGTTAAGAAATACAGGTGCATATGAACCGCCATACGGACCAGCACCCATGGATTGGAGGCGAAACGACCTTATTTTTCTTTGTAAATCAGCTCCGATTCCGCGAGGGTACTGGCCATCCTCGGCACTGGGGAGGCAATGATCTTTATTTTTGGAGATCACCTCAGCTGCCATGAGTTCTGACGCTGATCCCAGCAACTTTGTCATCATCACATCACAGACGTAATCAAAGTGGGCCACAAAAATATGTGACCCCTTATAGTGGGCCACGGCACAGGGAAAAAGTTGGCCACGGTAATAAACTGCGCCACAAAGATTCGTGGCTCCTCGAAATGGGCCACGGCACAAAAAAGGTTAAAAACCACCGTTCTAGAAGAACTTGACGGACTTTGTCAAGGTCATGCTCACAATGAAAGCACCACAGTTATTAATGCTTCACAACATTCTCATTATAACAAAACAAAGCTATATCGTCGTTAAAATTTGAATAATACTCATATCACTACCTTTGCAAGCAAAAACAAATTCTCAGATAGTCACCATTAAATTTTACAATTGGCTCAGCCCAGCGGTTCTTAACCGGTGGGCCAAGGACGTCAGTGTACTTTGAAAATTGGTTTGCATGCCGCATAAGGTAGAGAAATACTGGTCCATGTAACTGCCATAAGGACCAGCACTGGTAAACTGGAGGCGCAACGACTATTTTTTTTCTTTAGAGTCATCATCACTTCCGTGTTGGACTGGCCTTCTTCGGCACCGGAAAGGTAATGACCTTTTTTATTTTATTTTTGGAAAACAACTCCACTGCCATAATATCTTACGCTTATCCCAGTGACATTGTAATCATCACATCAAAGTGTTTATGAAAGTGGGCCACAGCAGGAAAAAGGTTAAGAACCACTGGTTTAGCCAAAAGATGCATTCAGGCTATGCACTTTTATTTTTTCGAGTAGAAAAAATTCACGCTTTCGGCGCCATAGATGAAGATATCATCACTGACACCTTACAACTTTTATTCACATGTTATATTTTCAGTCGAACTTCTTGCTGCTATATTTTCAACTGGAATTTGCAATTAAAGCCTTTTCATACAACTTGGGTTGCAAAATTTACTCGGAAAACTAAGCAGCGTGTAATAAAGTACTGTTACTTAGGTCAAACTTATCATAGCAGAACACAAAAAATTTTGAAAAAATTTTACTTGCATTCTCTTAATTATTTTTTTGGCCTCATCCCTTGCATTTTTATCATAAAAACTGTTTACGAATAGTTTTTTGGTTTTTAACTTCACAAATTAATAAAGGCGTGATTTGTGTGGTATATTAAGAGTGATTTTCGCTCAAAGATGTGAAGTGTAAATGAATGATATTTTTAAGGAAAATATTTATGTATCAATGTTACATTAAGTGCAATGGCCAAACAGATTTCACAGCACCAAGTAGGCTTCAATTTGGTAGAATCTAGTCCAACTGTTCGTCTAATGCAAAAAGCTACCGTCTCCTTGGCTAGACTAACAAACCTTCCAGCAAATAGTAGAAGTGCTAAAATTGGTTAGAAAGGCAAAAGTATTTACTTTATTCGGAATGGTGTATCGACTAGCATTTAAAGACCCAATATATAGTATTCTAATCTTTAAAATCTTCTTGCCATCATATATAAAATCTCTTTGAAATTACAACAACTGCTAGCACAATGCATTTCTACGGCAAGCATTAACGAGAAAACTGGGAAAACTATTCAAAATGCAATAACGGACACAAAATTTATAAAACACACTGGCAATGCACTTGCAAGCTCGATGGAGCCTTCGTAAGAAACCTGTACTCACCGGCATTGGTTCTTGATATGAAGCCCCAATAATAGAAGGCCTGACAATACAAATGGGCAACCCCTCGCCTTCTTTCACTAAAACTTCTTCTCCAAAAGCTTTCGTCAGAGTGTAAGTGTTCGGTCTATAAATATATGATAGAAACTTATTTTCAAAACAACAAATTGATTTCATCCTCAATCATCACGAGCAGCTTTACATTTATAGATGCAATTGGCGTTTAGGCTCGCTTTGGCGTTACCAATGTTTTCAGTGCAAAAGCTTTTTATCGCAAGTTGGTAGTAAACGTAATACTGACCCAAATATCAAAACCAGTACCTGCAAAATTTTCAAATAATTTTGTCAATTTTCTCGGTGTGTTGGCCTAAAAATTTGCTGTGGGTACTCGGCGCATAGACAGCATGAATCTAACTTTCTGTTGAAAATGGAAATAAACGATATCAATATTGGTATGGACATTGGGCAAGGCTCGAAAAAAGAACCATACGCCTGTGGTTGAGAAGCGGATTGAAATACAGTTTGTAAAAGTTTCAACACCAAATTTTCAAAAATATTCATTTTTTTCTTCAAATTTTAACTTTAGTACAAGAACAAAATAAATTCGAAGCTAAAATAAAAGCTTTTGGGTGAAAAATAGATAAACTGGACGCCCCGTTCTCCCCTAAAAAAGCTAGAATACACCACAGCATGCGACAACTTACCTCTTCAGGCAAATGTCAGCATTTAAGAGTAATATAAAGCAGATAATTTGAAATAGTGGTGAAAATTTCAGATAAATGGCAAGATATTGTAAAAAATATATTATTGCAAAAAATGATAGGTTAAAAACTGTCACAGTAGAGACACTGGTTATTCGAATAGCAGACGTCTAAAAGTTAGGGGTGGTAACGATTAATTTATTTTGTTAACTTTTAATAAATTAACGATTAATTGATAGCTATTTTCGATTAAATCAAAACTTCTGCACTAATATTGATTGACAAATTTATTCTTCATGTACTTCAATTACAATGCAGTTAATAGCCGGAATGCGTTTTTTCTTTCAAATATTGTCAGATAACCAGCTACGCAAACTTCTTTTAATCTACCTGATATAGGTTTATACATGTATTTGATAAATTGATTCTTCTCTATCGCCATTTTACCGTTATTACTATTGTTTCCTGAATTCTCATACATTAATCAAGATGGGATAAAAATTAAAGTTGAATCCGATTAATAGTTAAACAAAAAATTAAACGGTAAAGTAAATTAACGATTAATCGATTAATTAATCTTTAAATCCCGCAGCCCTACTAAAAGTCATTCCTACCACCAGGTTTCAGCCGACGTTTTTGCACCCCTACTAACAAGCAGAACAAACGATTGGTGAAAAAACAAGTAATTCTGCACTTTATTCGGAAGGATGAGTGACCGTTGCAAGGCCATGTTCTTAGTCCAATGAACTAAGCAGTTTGAGACTTCTTATCAAAAAATGTTTACAAAAACCATCAAGAAAAATTCAATGAAAATAACTCAAAAAGCAACCGCGACAAGTGGGGCAATGCGCCTGCTGATGAATGAAGAAAAGTCACTGGTTCATATTAAAACGTACTGCATATTCTTTGTGAACATTCTTGCATAACATTTCGAAGCACATTATTTCTATTTTGGTCATGTGCACTGTACAGTTCGTTCGATAGACACGTGTTAAATTTCTGGCACACGCTATCATCGTCTCTGTCAATAGCTCCACCAAATTTCGTTAAGTTAGTCAACAGAAGTCGATCACAAGTACACTGCGTTCCTGTATTTTTGGGGGGTACTGGGTTTGATTTTGTAGTTATCTTAAGCAGGATCTGCTAAACCTTTGTGCAACTCTGTCGAGATGGATTTGTTAGACTTTTAGTTAATGATTGACTAATAAAGGTAACAAAATCAAAAATATTAGCAAACAAAAGTCAAAATGACATAGTTAAGTTCAAAGTCTGTAATTGCTTCAATTGTGATTAAATGAAAAGCAAAAATAAAACTCTAATGCTGCAATGCCCAACCAAACAAGATGGCTGTTCCTGAGATGAAGCCGCATAATTTACAAAATCATTAAGCAGCCCGTGTGGCTTACCGACAGAACCACGGCACTGACAGAACACAAGTGTTGTTTGGTGACAACATTTCTGATGCGTCAAACCGTCGCAAGTTTTCGGAACTTCAAGCTTATCAGCTGATCGCTTGTTCACAAGAATATTATAGCTTACAAATACAGTTATTTACCTTTCTCGCAATATATCCGGGGTCAATTTTTCAATCATTTCATCATTCATCCACTGCATAGCGCTATTGAGCTTGTCAAAATCCCAACCAGTCTGATAAACTTCTTCTCCAATCTTCTTTCGATTGCAGTAGGAGTAGGCTGTACGATGAAAAACAAAATTACAATGTCATTTTTCGCGTATCATATTAAGTTAGATGCCATAAACGCAGTGCATTCCACCACTAACCACCTACCTTTAAATCACAGTTCAACTAACAAGTCTTTAAATTACAGATGCTTTTCCAGATATTTATTTACAAGACTTGAGTAAAATTGTGAACCTGGAGCTATGAACTCTGCCAAACTTTTTTTTTCAAAAAACATAGGTTTTCTAGCACGAAGGAGAAATTCGTTACTGCAACTGGTATGTTTTGAGGACCACATAAAGATCAAATATACCTTACCAATTTTTGAAAAATCTTACACTTCGTTCTTATATTTATGACAGAGCAATTAATCGAGAGTGAAAGTTAAAGTTCAACAACCTAGTGACAAATACAAATTGATGTTTCAATGGTTTTTGATCAAACTGCATGAAATATAACATCAGCCAGTGAAAAATTTTTTTAAATTGAACCTTGCCAGTCAACATGTCAAAACGTAGTGATTAGGAATTTTCGCCAATTGTAAAATGTTAACACGATAGCTGGCCACCTAAGATCGCTTTGCGGACAACTGGTTGAAGAGCACTGTTCTAAACAATATTCTGCCCGGTCAAGACAATTAATAAGCGTAATTTACAGATAATCTCAAAATTGCATGTTACTGCTTGCAATGCATCTTTTGTCAAAAAAATGCAAAAATCAATTATTAAGAAAAAAAAGAGGCATGTGTATGCATGAACTAATATTCTGGAAAGTCGTGAGAAATAACGGTAGCTGACTGAAAAATGAAAAACACTTCTTATTCCTTCTGCTCTACTCACTTAAATCATTGCTATAAGCACATTAATTGTGCTCAACATCTCATAGAATAAACTTGTAACATTGAAATGCAAGTGCACAAACTAGTTGTTGGCGGCACAGAAATCTAATTGCAAGAATTAAAATAAAAACCTGTAGAGACGTGAACAAGGGCCTCAAGATCATGAATTCCTCGGCAGAGATTAAGCACTGATCGCACAGCGAGAGTGTTGAGTTTGCAAGCCAATCTGGGTATAAAAACATAAAAATTGAACTAATACACCCACAAGCATATGTGCTGCATTTTACATCCTCCACACTCGCCAGAGAGCGACGTTGGCACAAATAAAATACAATTGGTCAGATCTGCAATGTATTTCCAGCATTCCGCTTCAACTGCCGGGCACTGTATTGAGAAAAGTTAAAATCAGTCAACCACAGGAACGATCGAGCGCCTCTTCCAAGAGCACAGCACAGTAACGCGGTCATCGTAATGCTGGTATGCACCAGCACAAGCAATTAATTGTTGTCACAATGAAACGGTACTTTAATATTAAACTACAGGGAGACTTGCAGTGCAGCATACAACGTTCAGCCAATAAAGTAAATAACTATGCTAATGAAAGAAATATTTGCAGCAACAATAAAAAATTATTGAAGAACTTTCGGTTAACCAGTAACGATGCTCCTTGATCTCAGCAGGTACCAAATAACTTTTATTTGATAAAACTAAGTAACCAATTTTTAAAAACAAGAGAGATATAGCAAGGGCACATAAATAATTGTAATAAAATTTGAGGATTTGAGTTTATTTGATTGTTTCAAGGAAACCTAAAGCATGCTCTTTATTTCTGAATTGAGATCATTTCGTAGCATCAAATCTCTCGATCAGAATAGCTTTTAGGCAAATAATTCATTTACTAAAGGACGACAGTAAACTGTCAACTTCATCAGTCTTATTTGATGTTGATACATTGTGCCCATTTTATGAATGGAGTTATCAAAAATCTTGTTGGTGGTACAAAATTTTAATATAGCTTTGAAAAAAGCTGTTTTAGCCATAAGCTTTTCGTGACGCTCTCATCAGTGGCGGTATCGCGTCAAAAGGGAAGATCTAGAGTGAATGAGTCTTTTATGTGAATAATTTGGATGTTACGTAATCAAGACAGGCCAATGATTGCGTTTGTATTGCAAAGCGCGCGAAAAAAAGATTTCGCAAGTGCGAAAGTTGTTATTCACATAAAAAATTATTCACATAAAACATCCAAATTATTCACATAAAAGACTCATTCACTCTAGATCTTCCCTTTTGACGCGATACCGCCACTGATGAGAGCGTCACGAAAAGCTTATGGCTAAAACAGCTTTTTTCAAAGCTATATTAGAATGGAGTTATAAAAATTTTCGGCAATTGGTTCAATTGGGTCAATACATAAATTTGACAAAATCAAACTGATAAATCGGCAATTGTTTAATGTAACGTTGTCGGGAAATAAACTGGTTTTCCGACTATGCTTATTAATTTTGTAAAGCACACAATCAATGATGAAACAGTAACACTTCCGATAAAAATGGAGGGCAAAATGAACATCAAACCTTTTTTCAAATGCAGTAAAAAGCATAGAAAGTGCAGCATTCCTACCTCAAATGTTCATTGAATCGTAATGTTGCAGCAGAATGAATAAAGATATTAACTTCTCGTTGAATTATTTTAATTGAATCATCATCAAGACCAAGGCCCTCTTCTTCCAGATTAGCATAAACAGGAACAATCTTCTTTTCAAAATCAGGTTGCAAACCTTTTAACTTCTCAAAAACCTATCACAAAAATTTATGCTAATTTAAGTTATTCAGCACAGCCGTCGAAGATGTAAGGTAATTACTCTGACTTGTCATTTTTAAAAAAACGCAAGTGATAATCCCCTCCGTGTCTAAGGTCATTGCCAATTATATCGTCGAAGCATATTTGCAAACTAAAATTCATACTCAAATTATGTAATTTGTGAAGACTAAACTAGACATATTCAAAATTTCCACGTTTGCGTTAGTGTGCAGTAATATTTTTGAATTCTACTGTCGTTACAAACCGTCAAGCTATAAAGAAGCACCATGAAGTGCCTTTCTTAAGGCCACTCTGCAATGACTGTGAGATTAAAACGTGTGATCAACCAATTAAGGTTGCTGAAAAAATGAATTTTTTTTATTTAGTAATGTTATTGACATATTGTACTTGATCAAAGCAAACAGCGTTTATTAGGTAACAAAACGGATCGTCACAACTAACTGTGAATATATACAATAGATTATTAAGGGAGGCAGCAAGTACAACATATTGTAGTACGTTTACAATTATTAAACCATTAACGCTTAATAGTTCTAAATTTCTAATAAGTGAAGCCAGTAGAAAATACACAACAATACAAAGAATTTGATAGCATAAAAACTCACCGGTAACTTGACTAGTTGGGAAATTCTTTCATGAGCATTCATGTTTTGCTTTTTTCTTAACAAAATTAATATTTTTTTTATTTCTGGACAACATCGCAATAATTTCTCAACAACGCATTGACCAACAAATCCAGTGCCACCAGTAACAGCCACTGTCTTTCCAGCGTAAAAATCACGGATATTGGATTGCTGGAGATTTAACTACAACAACAAAAGCAACATGTCAGAATTTGAACAATGGGAGTACCTGATTGCTCACAACTGAAAGGAACGTGACAAAGCATTTTGAGGAAATAAACTATTCTTTTATAATGTAGTTATCAAAAGTCATGAGCTAAACTTCTCCACTATTTGTTTTCAAAATTTATGTTTAATGTCAGAAAATGTTTCACGCTGAAGGCATGAACAAACAATTGCATATAATCTAGCATGTCCAAGATTTTTCAAACTTTTACAAAGGCATTGCCTTACAAAAAAATAGCTAAATGGCAAAGAGTGCAAAATAACTTTTTTTTTCTGCGAGAAATGCCAGTAACAGAAACATAGAATCACTATGCTAGCTGGTCACAATTTGTAATGTAAAAAGTATCAGTAGTTCAGTTTTATCTGATACTTTCCCCTCAGCAGAGATGGCCAGATTTACCCTATTTTTTCTACAATTGTTTGCACTCCATCTTTCCACTATGCTTGATTAAGAACATCCTCCTTCTTTAAACCAATCTTTTCCATCTCCTCTTCCACTTGCTTCAAGGTCTTCTTAGGTAATTCTCACTTTCTCCTGCAACTACTTCAAGATCTAGAGCAACTCTCAAAACACTATCATCATCCCATCATCCCTCCTCAGCACATGTCTATATCATCTAACTCCATTATTTGTTGATAACTCATTTACAGCTTCCTTCAACCCCTGCATGTCATCTGTTCTTCAGTCATCTTTTTGTCTACAACTTTCCGACTGCACATGGCTCTCATCATAGCTCTTTTCATTCTCTTTGAAACATCACGTCTTGCTTCTATACAGTAATGATGATCTTATGCAACGATGATAAACTTTACCTTTCCTCTTCAGACTAGTAAATATTTCTCATCTTTATAGTAGTAGTAAGTATTCCCTCTAATTCAGCATTTCTACACTTTTTAAGCATGTGTTCTTATTACTAAGTAAATAAGAGGTGTGTAGGCCATATTACAAGTTTATATCTTTTTTAAACTTGTGGGGTGTCTACAAAAAAGACATACATCTACAATTAAAACCTATGGATTACACAAACATATTAACTTATTTCTTGGCATAACATAATACACATTTAAGTCTTTAGAATTTATTTATCTTTAACAATACACATGTCTTGACATATATTGTTCACTATTGTTGCTTTTTTGTCTCACTATTATATTGTGTTACAGGCAAAAATAAAATACACTGCATACATATATCAAAAATATCAAGTTGTGACCGACCCAAAGAACAACAAGTAATTCTGCTGTCCACTAACTGTAATTTTGACAACTTGACATATGCTCAAAAAATTTTGCTCCAAGCTGGAAATTAAGTGCATCCAGCTTTAAAACTGATCCAATTTTTCATGAAAAAACATCAACACTTTTGTAAATGCAAGGAAAAAGTGCAAATAAAGTGATGAGAACCTGTTGCTCCATGAATTTTATCATGTACCCAGATGACCAGTATAACAACTAAAAGGCATATAGGTAACCAAACGTTTCAGGACACAAATTTACTTTATTTTGGTTTGGAAAATGAAATATTGCAAAACGTTGAATATACAAGCAAGGTAATGAGCTGTTTATATTTTTCCAGTAAAAGGCCAAAAAAAACATTGAAGGTCCACAGTTAAGAGCAAAAAAGACTTAAATTTTTCGTTAGTCATCATGGCTATGTTAAAATACCAAATTTGGTGTGAATGAGCAGTGATACAAATAGCTTTCTGACATATACCACATGAGGTTCTGTTAGTTGATTGCAGTTTCCTAACAGCCCTAATCATTCTTCTTGAAGGCTGGCCAGAATCAGTTGCCTGTAGGTGAAGCAGTGAGCACAAAATTGCACACCCTTATTATCACCGAACAAATACAAGTCTCTGAGCAGGCTTTGCTCTGCAAGTTCAAATTTTTTTCTTTTTTAAAAGGATTAGGACAGTTGCATTTTTGCATTGCAGGGCAATGCTGTCAGCTAGGCCAACAACAAAATACAAAAATGCAGATTGACAAAAACAATAACAGAAATTTGGGGAAATTTAATGGTTAACCTACCAATCAATTTAGGTCATTAAGTATCAAGGTACATGATTTACCTCCATTAATTTTTTTAATTTTGTCTAACTGGGTAGTTACATTTTCAGTTTTTAATTGACTTTCACAAATTTCTATGCTCCTTTGATTTCTGCATTTCTCATTAGCATATTTTGGTTGTTTTATGTCTCAATATAAATTGATGTAATTCCACATTTTAAAACAAACCTTTGTACTTCCATGAGTTAGTAATTCTATATTTCAGTATGAATTTTTGTAAGTCTGGATTTCATTTGCCCATTTGGCCAGGCCTAATCAACCACAAGCAAAAACTATAACACACATTGTTTAACTGATGGCCATGTGATACAACAAACTGCATGCAAGAAATGTCATCAAAACATTGCAGGTTGAGTGCTCAGAGCATTATGTAACATGTAGCATAGCTGAGCAGAATCAACATTTGCATTAAAGCTCATATTTTGGGTTAAAAACTATGACTTGCACCAATTACAATTGCATGTCAGGATTACTGCTGATTTGTCGACCCTGTCAAGGTAATTTTAGTTTTTTAAACTATTGAACTTTTCATTTTTTTGTGTTTGAAAAGTTAAATAAGTCTTCATCTTACTTGAAAATTTGCATCCATTTGAACTTGAAATACAGATATTTTAGTGTTGATCGATTTTCAGAAATTGATTTACTGTCATCTATTATCCAATAAGCTTCAAACAAAAACTAGTAAACACTATTGTAATTACGTATGGTAATAGCTTGGATGCCTTTGTACTCTGCACCTATCAACAATAAGCACTGTCAGTAAAATATTTCTATCACCAATAAATACATAGACACTGGTAGCTTTAAGCATGCTTATTACGATATCTGTATTTAATACAAGTGGGTATAGGCCTACATATCCAAATTTTCCTGTAACCAAAGAAAAAAGCCTACTCAACTTATTTTCCATAGCTACAGGTTTGAAATATAGCCTGTCAGAAAATTAAAGTCCAGATGATTTGAAAGATTAAGCATGGGGCAGCATACTAAAATGTTAAATATGTTTTACAGCATTAGATACTTGTAACTGCGTAAAACATGCAAATTCCATAAAATTACAGATTAGCATTAGGGTTATTCTACAAAGTTTCCAAGTTTTGAGAGCATCACTTTTAGTTGAAACAAGTCCTGCTACATACGGTAGTACATGTAAACAATGTGCACAATATTCATCATGATGACGTGCAAAGTCAACTTATCAATTTTTAGTGAGACTAGTGACACTCATAACATAACTGTATTTTTGTATTGTCCATGTTTATCCTCTGCTCACGAGAAAGCAAATTGTATTGCTATAATTTGGACAGGACAGTTGCACTCCCCTAATCTTGCATATAAACATTGTAGCCATGTCCTAAGAACTACGGGCAACAACTGTAGAAGACAGCAGGTATTTTGATTTGATTGCCCAAGCAAATGGTTCCTCAACAGGCAGACAGGCCCTGGATTTTGTGCACTGTATTACTATTTCTTGTTGTTGTTTAAGAACTAGAACTGACCAAGCTGACCAGGAAATTTACGGTACATTTGTTTGAAGGCTTAAGTTCAAGGAAGTCTCAAAACACATGAACATAACTTTACACAATGCACTGTACCATTGTGTCAGACGAAATCTATCCAATAAATCACACAACAGCAACTAGCTGAATCTTTTCAGCAGTTCAGGGTTGCCTCTAATCAAGGACGTAGTGCTAAAATAAAAAGTGTAGGAACGCATAAAGTAGAAATATAGATGTTGCGGTCAAATTAGTGTGAAGCAGTGGGGAAATCCCGTTTCCAGACCACTACACAGCTGCCATTAAGCCGCATATTTTTAATCTGCAAAGAATCACCTAACATCGCGCCATACCCGCAACAACGACGTGGGCAGAGATGAGCGGATCTAGGTTTTTTCATATCCTGATCCGATCGTAATTCGAAACATCAAATCCTAATCCTAATCCTAAATTTGAAAAGATTAAATACAAATCCTAATCCTTATCCTGAAAATGCAAATTTAAAAATTGATTTCAAGCTTTACTTGTTTGATCACAAAAAAAGATAAATCCTAATTCTAATCAATCCGTATTTTTCGAAAACTCTAAATCCTAATCCGATCCCAATTTAGCTCAAATCTTCAAATCCGGCCAGATCTAGATGCTAATCCTAATCCGTGCTCATCTCTAGACGTGGGTGACTACCAATAATATCGTACGGTAATTTTGACAAATGGTAAGATAAACAAGAACACGTAAAACTAGCTGCTGCAAAATGTAAATCTAGCAGAATAATGTCAATAAATCAATCATTTTATTTTTGCCGAAATCAGCATACATAAAAAATTAATTTGATTACAGTGGACAAAAAAAAGATATGTTGACAATAAAAAAGGAGGAAGCGGCTTTACGTCGGCATCTTTGTTAAAAAACTTTTGAATCACCAGGTATCCACTTTCTACAAGCGTGGCCTCATTGCCAAAACATTTTGAAATCTGTTTGAACTTTACATTGACCTTTACATAATTTTTAAAATCAAGTCTGCAAACCAGGGATGTGGAAGCGGTTATTTTTCTACCGCTTCCGCTTCCACTTCCACACCTATCGCTTCCGCTTCCACTAACAAAAAACGAAAAAACGACCATTGACATTTTTTTTAACTTTTGTGGGTCTGTAGCCTGCTTTTCCCTACACTTCATCATTTTGAGGGGACAAAAACCTTCTGTTTCGACGTCACCGAAAATAAATCGGCCTAGAGGTGCTACGAGAAGAGGCCGATCAATGAGACTACCATTGCGTTTTTGTGATTAATTGCATAAAAGCGGAAATGCACAGTTGTTATTTATCCTAGCCCAACCCCACCATTTTGCCGTTCGCTTACACCATCGCCACTGCCAGTATTGCTGTTTGTCACTTTTATTTGCTTATCTTCTCACTTTACTTAACTCTGTTGTATATAACTGCATTTCATGTTTGTGATTCGCCGTATTTCATGTTTGTGATCCGCCTTTGCTGTTTAGCTATAATTGGGAATTAGTTGGCAACATTACCTTTGTTTATATCAGTAACCCGGATTTAGTGCGGTACAATTATCAGCAAGCTCTGGTTGTTTATTTTGTAATTGGGTAATTTGGTTTAATTAGTCTTTTTAAGCTGAATTAGGTATTTAGTTGTACAGTTGATGCATCAGTTAGTCTTTCTTCTATGTGATTGCTAGCTTTAACTAAATTTTTGGATAGTTTTAACTGTTTACAACCTGCTATTTGTATTGCATGCTATCGTATTATTCTATTTGAGTAAGATTGTGATATTGTAATGGTGTTGTAATATAAGGCTGTAGTGAAGTTGGAAAGGATAAATATCGCTAAAGGTTTCTGTGTCAAGAGAAGTCAGCGCATTCCTGAGCTGCACAGAAATACCTTCATTTATTGCTATTCCTTTACCTACTTCGCTTAAACTTATTGTTCCGAACTACTCTGCGTTTGTTTTTCTTAGATATCAGAACTCGTGTTGAATGTAGAACAATGCTTTTCAACCCTTTTTGTCGAATGCAGAACCCCTAATGTACTTTTGCGTTTGTCACGGAACTCCCACTAACAAAAATTTAGAAATCACGAATTAGGCCTACTTGCAAGAAAAACAAATATTTCGTTACTACAATTCAAAAAATAGACAGTTAATGTATTGCAAGTTCGTTCACTACTTACAACTACTTTTACAACAATTAGCTTAATGATTCTCAGATCTAAACCGTATGACCCTATATTACAACTCTCGACAATAACCTGTCGTCACAACAAAAAATTACACCGTATAGCGCTGATTTTCCCTCTCTATCTTCAACTAACTCTGACTTTGAGTTAATTTTAACTCTAATCATCATTACGGATTTTCTGTCCGTCCCCAAAACACACATATTGACTCAGATCTTTTTGGATAGTGAAGTGCGAAATTTCTGTCGTATATATAGTATATACATGTAAAGCAAGCAAAATTGAACTGCACCAATCAACAGCTGCCTCAACGTGGTGGTGCAGTCTCCAACACTTTTGGATTGGGTTAAAATGGCTGTTGGCCTTCCCGAGAGTCCCAGCTATCCTGGGTACTCTCCTCACACAAACCATTTTTTCTCTGTGCAACCCCCTGAACAACGGCAGAAAGGTAGCACGCAGTCTCTTTAAAATTGACCTGTCTTCTAACTTCTCCTGTCTTTCTCTTGCCCGTCTTCTCATTTTTCTCTTTCTCCTGATGAGCGGCAACGTTCATCCTAATACTTGTCCTGTCTTTCCCTGTTCAATGTGCGCTGGAAATGTGACCTGGCAGGATAGGTCAGTGCAGTGCTGCACATGCTCAAATTGGGTTCATTTAAAGTGCTCACTACTCTCCTTTTCTAGATGCAGAACTCTTGGCAGCTCTCACTCCTGGAGCGTCCCTGCTTTTTTTGGAGATCCCACACCTACCAGCATTGTGACTTTCTCCTTGGACTTCTCCAGCTTGTATACCTCCACTGCTCAATCTGGCCCATCTGGCCCCCTTCTGCTAATGCAGCACTTGCACCCCACACTCGCCTTCAAACCTCATTCCTTTTTCACCCACTTTGTATCTTCTCCCTCTGCACCCTCACCACCACCTCATACTCCTGGCTGTTTCTCTTTACCTCCTGCTTCTTCTTTCCCTCTCGACTTTCTCAGGGTTCTTCAATGGAATGTTGGGGGTCTCCAAGCCAGGAGTACTGAACTGCTGCACTTTCTTTCGTTTCATCTCGTTGACCTTGTTTGTATCCAGGAATCTAACCTTAATTTATCATCCTCTTTTCGGATCCCTGGATTCTCTGCTCTGCGATCCGATGGCACTTACTCTCGATCTGGTATTTTTTCTATTGATACCACAGATGCTAGCGGCGGCGTCATCGTTTTCGTCAGGCAGGGATTATCCTTCGCTGAGCTTTCTATCTTCTCTCTTTCTTCGCTTGAACCCTACTCTGATTATGTAGAGGTCAACATCTCTCTAAACAACTTCTTCTCACTTTCATTTCTTAATGTTTATCCTCCCCCTATTCACTCTTCTACAAAGGATAGCAGAACCAATTTCTTTTCTCCCTCAATTCTTCCCTCCTATGTGGAAGCAGAAGCGGTAGAATTTTTGCGCTTTCACTTCCGCTTCCTCAGAAAAAGGACCGCTTCCACAGCTTCCGCTTCCACAACCCTATGCAAACAGTTGTTGTTTTTAGAATGGTGCTCCTGTAAGTGAAAATAGCATCCGCTAACATGCCCTCCTAAAGATTTCGTTCGTTGAAAAGCTTATTCAATTTCCCTTCACACAGGCATAGTTAAAATGTGGCACAAAACTCGAGAAGAAGTTTGAACATGATGTTGAACTTGACACTATTTTAAAGGATGTCTTGAAAACACCCATTATTTTTAGAATAAAGCGTCTACAAGTAAAAATTGCGCCTCTTAACGCGAATGTGCCCACCTAAAACTACACTTCTTGGAAAGCTTACTAAATTTCCTTTTACATAGGTATAATTAATTGAGGCTCAAAGTTGCAGAAAGTTTAGGCGCAATAGGGGTTTGTAATCTACTGCCATCGAGGTAAAAATTTTTGGTCCGCGCAAAGGATCTGAAAGTGGCTGATCTGAATCCAGGGATACCTAAACTACCGGGATGCGAAACTCCGCTTTTTTTTGTGCCACCTCGTGTTAACAGTAGGGCTATTGCAAATCAGTTGCGCTTACCCGCAACACAGTTTGGTGCAGCTTGTAAAACGTCAAAGTTGATGTGGTAGATGTGTGGTGCATACTTTGCAGCAAGTTAAAGCAGACTGTTTTATGTCTTCGTTAACAAATTACTATTAGGTCAATTCAACCGCTGAAACGTCTAATGAAAGGTTGAGTGGTGGAGCAGTAAAGTATAGGTAGGCTTTTTTGTGACTGATACTAAGTCCTCGACCTCTGAAAAAACGATTACGTTTTTAATTTTTTTTTGAACGCTGCAGTTAACTTATCGCAAACTCTTGGTTAAAATACTAATGTATTTACAAAACTTAATTGGAAAACTGGCATATTTATCAACTGTTTTTTTAACCTAGACTTTGTCTATTCCCTCAAAAAGTTTTATACATTAGTACTATTTGATTTTTCATAGCAACGTCTTTTACATCGGTTAATACCTAAAAATGCATTACTTTGCAAGCATACATTTTAGGTTTTCAAATGTCTTAATAATTTTACTGATTTTTAAACAATGTTTTGTCATTGTTTTGCAGATATTTTAAAATTTAACACAACTGCATTTTCTCAAAAGTATTGGTATATTTTTTGAGTTTGTATTACGGTATTACCCTTTTAATTTTCATTATGGGGTATACTTGCTGTGTCCCCAAAATGCAAAACTGGTTACCGTTCCAACAAAAAAAATGAATCTGAATCAGCAATTCCCTTGTTTAGATTTCCTTCAAATTCAGTTCTCTGTCAGAAATGGATTAGAGCTATTCCAAGAGAAAACCTAATTGTTAGTGATTCATGCAGAATTTGTGCTAAACATTCACTGAGTCTGATATTCAAGCCATGACTACCAGTTCTCGGAAAATAAGAGAAAGTGGAGATGAACTTGTTGAGTTGAAAAGAGTTCGATTGAAACCATCTGCAATTCCTTGCATTTTTCCCAATCTCCCAAAATATTTGTCTAAAAAAACACTGTTTAAACGTGCTGATTCAAGCTCTTCTTCATCAAGACATAAAAAAGAAACCAATTTACTGCAAGAACAAGAAAAAAAGTTTAGAGAACAAGATGCATTTCAAGACCTAGAATCTTTGAAGATCGAAATTGAGAAGGCAATACTTCTTTCTGGATATTTTAAAGTGTTGAAAGATGATGCCGTGGAATTTCATTGCATATCAAAAAGTTGTATTGATATTAGTTCTGCTCCAAAACTGATTGCTTCAGTTATAATCACAGAAAATTTATTACCATCTGCTTATGTGGATTCTGTGTATCTTGCAAAGAAAATGTATGAACATTTATTAAGCTCCATTTCAGTGAGTACTTTAACAGAAGTTAGCAATATTCTTGCTTTTTGCAAGAGCTTATCAAATGAATGCTTGGATGACCAACAAAACTGTACTTGTAAAAATGGCTGTTAATGCTCTTGAACGAAATCTTGATACTGCAACCAAAATCATAGATAAGAATAATTCTTTTGGTTTAATTCAATTTCTTTTGGAACAGCTGAAGTAAATACATATTGACAAAGGAGCTCTTAGGTATTCGTCTGACTTACTGACTGTTGCATTCTTGTGGAAACTAACTAGCACATCTTTGTACAAAAAACTGAGCAATTTTTTTGTGCTTCCTTCAATTAGAAGATTACAACAACTTTCATGTGGGGACAACATTAAAAATTACTCCATAGACGTGCAGTATCTGAAAAAAAGAACAGCTAACTTTTCTGAAGGTGAAAGAGCTGTAACTTTGCTCATAGATGAAGTGTATACAGCCAATCGCGTGAAATACCAAAATAGAACTTTTTGACAGAAGATGGTGCATGTGCTCGGACAGTTTTAACATTTATGGTACAGTCTGTTTGTCAAAGCTATAAAGATGTGGTTTGCTTAGTGCCAGTAGAAAAATACTTTTTACGTTGCTGGTTTGATAAAGTAATGAAGTGCCTCGATGAAATCTTTTTTGTAGTCGCCGTTTCTGTTGACAATCATATTTGTAACAGGTGAGCAATTTTAATAATTAGTCAAAGCAAATTTAAACATTGCCAGTATTGGAACCTAGTATTATGAAAATAAACCTAAAAGCTTGACTAGCAACTAATGTAAGATTTTTGTATTTGTGCACATGTGAGCAAGATAGACAACTGCTGTGCTTGTAACCAGGACAAGTAAATTATTTTGTTTAGTTGTTGAGGCATATACATATTATGCATGCAGACTAAGTAGTAATCTACCAAATATCAGCAGTTTGTTTACTCTGCATTTTAGATATCCCAACACGTTTATTTTATTTAATATTTTACTTGAAACATGTACAAATAATAAAGCTTTTTTGATTGTGAAACTGTAGTACTTTTGCTGCCTTATGGGTTCTGATGATATAATGTACAACATACTCTGTGGCTGTTCACTTAATGCACTTTTTTTAACCTGGAATTATATTTGTGGATAAAGATGTAATTTTTAAATTTTTAATAACCAAGTTATGTTTAGAAAACTCTATATGGAGTTATGTGGTGGCAAAGAACTGTCAACAAGTATCGAACATCCATTGAGAAGTAAAGAAAGATTATTTTTACTTTTTGATTTCACCCATAATTTGAAGAATATTTTTAACAATTTTGTAACCAGAAAGCGATATCATGTTCCAGAAATCGCCAATGCTTACGCTGAGCATATACTTGGAGGAAAATGTTTAGCACAGTTTGAACATATTAACCGCTTGTATGCGTTGGAAGAGCATAAACCTCTCAGAATAGCATTTACACTAAAGAAGGCATCACTCAATCCCAGAAATATTGCGCGAACTTCACCTCAACATGCTTTAAGTAATTGGTTTTGTTTTATTTTAGTATAATTGGTATGCATTTGCATTTTACATCTTACGCAAGCTCGCTTGAATGATTTTGGTTTTCTTTGGTTTTCCTATCAGTAATTTTTTTTTTAAATTGTTGGTGTCAATATGTGTCCCTTGTTAAATTAGACAATTCGCTTTATAGGAAGGGATTTTACTTTGGCTATGTGACCGTGGTTTAGTTTGGCCACTATGGTGGTTTTCAGTTGTGCTGGTATTTTAAACCATGTAAAGTACATCTGAAGACTCAACAGTTGGTGTTGATCTAATATCTTCTACATTTAGGTGTATTTAGTGAACCAACTGCTCGTGGTCTAGAAATGTACGGCAGCGAGAATCCTGGATTTGCTGAGACAGCAAAGTTTGTCAAGTTTATATCGAACATTTGGAAGATTATGTCCGTTAGAACTCCTAAAAAAGGTATTGGATAATAAATGTTAACTTGTTTGTGCAATGGTTATTTTAAATCACTGTTATCAAACAACATAGAACAATTGTGCTTTTGTCATTGCACTTTTTGAAGCTAAAAGATTTATTTAATCATAATTCGTTGGATACGCCAGGGTGCAACAATATTTTATCAATGTACCTACAAGAATTATTTCAATTCGGTACTTTGTGCACTTCTTATTCAATAGTTTTCGACATTAATCCCTGGATAACTTGTAGTTTGTTTTTAAATTTAAATGTGCTACGGAATAATGTATTTAGGTGTTGAGAAGAGAGATGACATGTGCATGCCATTAATGTTTTCTTCAGAAGTAGAAGAGCAACCGCCGAATTTGCGCTATCTTGAAGCAGCTACGGATATTTTCAGGCAGTGGGAACAATCAGGCTTAGTTGGTCTTACCGATCAAACGTTTCTTGCCTGCATTCAAACTATGTCAGCTGTACCTGAACTAGCTCAATATTTGCATGAAAAGTTTGATTTTTGCTACATTTTAACTGGAAAATTCACCTCTGATCCTATCGAAGCGAGGTTTGGCTGGTATCGTCAGGTTAACGGCGGAAACTTTTTTATGTCTTTAAAGCAATTGCTTGAAGCGGAGAAGAAAATCCGAAAGCTTAGTTTGTTGCAACAATACGGTTTACTTGCAGCATCTAAGCTGCGCGTTGATGATGATGTGCCATTAGCCAAAACAACCAGAGAGGGCGCATCCAGCTCTGAAATTTCGTGGCTGGTCAACTTTTTTTCAGGAGTAGTTCTTGACGATTTGTCAGAAAATGACGCCAACCTAATCTTTTATGTCAGTGGCTACATCGCCAGAAGTATTTACCGTCGCCGTCGATGTTCTTCCTGCAAAGTTTTGTTGGTAAAATCTGACAACCCTCCTCCACTTCCTTTTTGTGATTTCGAAGAACACAGCAAGTTATTTGAGATGGCTAGCCAAAGTGGTCTGGCTCAACCAACTGAATTCTGTTTTGTTGTGACAGCATTGGCTGTGCAATACTACTACAGTTTGCTTTCAAATGATGCAGCAAAATCCAAATTGTTTGCTTGTCTGAATCAGCGCTCTGCGTTCTTACAAGCTGTTGAAACTGTGGTGAAGGACTCCCCTAACTTTAGGAGTGCTGTCAATCAACTTTGCTTGAAAGGACACTCAAATTTTGCATTTATTATTAATTGTGCGTTTAACTGTTTTGCTCAGAACGAACTTAAGCGCTTGAATGCTCCCAAGTACGAAGATCCCAGACCTATAGCTCGCAAATTCCGCAAACTTATCAGTAAAACTGCAAAAACCTAAAATTTGTCAATAATTTGACTTTTAATTCTGCAGTTTTTTGTAATTAATATTTATTTCTTTTTAGTGGTTTTATAGTTTTCTTTTGTCATTCGTTTATACTGTAAAATAAAACTTGTAGTGTATTGTATTTCTTGGGTATTTTGTAGCTTCACAATCAATCTACAGTTTATGCTGTTTAAATTGTTAATTCAGCTAATACGTAACCCAACATCTAAATTACGTCATAGTTATGAAATAGCTACGTTATGCAAAATATCACATGTTACATTGTAAATAACCTACAGTTTAACTTGAAAAAACGTCACTTATTCTTAATTTATGTGCTAAAACACGAAATTGAAGCTTTGAAAGCGAAAAACAAATAGCCCTACTGTAAGAAACAGGAACGCTTAGTGTAGAACCTTTTTAAATTCTAATAATTTGTATGTAAACCCGCTAGGTGCCGCCGTCACCCTTGTGTGAGATTTTTTGTATCGAATTTGTTTTGGTCTCTTTTGCGTGATGACGGTGTAGAGGTTGGAGGCAAAACTTTCTCGAATCGCTGGGATCTTGCAATTTGTTCATATTTGGTGAGTGATTAGGTATAATTGTTTTGTGATTTCGTTCTGGTAGTTACTGTTTTTTTTTACCGCGTGTATCGCCACTATATTGGAAGAGAGTTTCAATTATCATTTTAGAAGGCGTGTCGGTGTATGACCACGTGGTGCTAGTCGTCGGAGCTATCAGCATAAAACATAGAGAATTGCCTTTTCTGTCGATTGCAGGTCCAGTAATTAGAGATCAACCTCACCCGTTCTAGCTAGGTAGGCTGCCAAGGGAAGTAACATTCATTCGAGAAAAGTTAAGATAAGCCTCTCAGTGTCTTAGTTTACTAGGCGTGGTTTGTTCTACCGCACTTTGAGATTTTCTGGCACCCTACTGAGATTTACACAGACCATTGTTCAACCGTGACGGGCCCAGCCATTTTAAAGAGTACGGTATTTGCGATGAATATGAAGTCAATTAATGAGAATGACGACAAAGAAAGTTCAGTCGCCATTGATCATCAGGGCAGTGATAAGGCTGTGCTGAAGCGAAAACTCATTGCTATTCAAATTAGAGCATCTGCCTTGAGAAGACAGCTAAACGATGTCCTTGAGAGTAGTGATAGCACGATTGAGGTTGTAAAAGACTTTAATAATGAATGGAATGTGTGTTTTGAATCAGTGACATTAGTGCACGCTGACATTCTGGCATGTGGTGAAAGCATTGATATTGACGACCTCGATAAGTTGGCCTGTAGAGTCGAAGATGTGTTATTTGAATTAAAAGGCGAGTTAAGCAAACTGAGAAAGGCACAAAGTTCTAGGTCAAGCCCAACAGGACGACGATCTAGCAGCCTCGCTTGTAGCGAATTTTTACGCATTCCGGTAGATAGCAAATCTGGTGAGGATAATTGTGAAAATGAGTCATCGAGCACGAAACACAATGATCTTCCACCGCCACTTCAGCCCAACTCTTTACGTATGACACCTAATTACGTAATGACTGATTCGAGGGGAGTTGTTGGAAAATTTGATTCGCGACCTCTTCATTCTCTGAATCCAAACGCTGCTCCGTATTGTGGCAGAAATGTTGGTCATCCATTGGCAACCGTTGATAACATGCAATTGCCCTTACCACCTGCACCACGTTTAACTCTGGAAAGTTTTAAGGGCGATATACTTAAATACTGGGATTTTAAAAAACGATTCAAAAGGCACGTTGAGGATGTTTATCTCAGTTATGATGACAGAATGGCCTTTTTGGACAGCTTATGTGTAGGCAAGGCTCATGAAGTAATTGCTGGCATAGGATGCTTACTTGATAGCCGCACTGCGTACATGAGGGCTTGGGATCGGTTAGATAAAAGGTTTGGTGATGTTAAAAAGCTTATGCAGCATCTGCGTGGAGAGCTCCTCAACGGTCCAGCAATAAAGGATGGAGATGCCGAAGGATTGCTGAGGTTTGCCGATCGAATGTACCAATGCGAGGTAACTTTTGATGGTTTAGATAAAATGTGGATGTTAAATTCTCAAGATTTGATGCATGATTTATTTGGAAGATTGCCACATCGAATTAAGGTGCAATTTGTGACTATTAGCAGTAGTGGCGATCTGAGCTCCTTTAGTGATCTTAGAACCTTGGTGGAGAAGGCGGCATCTGAGGCCGATAGTGAATATGGTAGGCTGTTGTACAAGTTCAAGACAGGTCAAAGCAGTTCGAGGCCACAAGACCGTCCTACTAAGAATCATCGTTTGTGTGCAGCTCAACATTCCGCTCATTCGGTGGTAGAGCGTGTAGGCTCTACATCCCAGCCTTTGGTTTGTGAATGTTGCAGTGAATGCCATAAGTTGTGGAAATGCGCATCATTTGAAGCCAAGACTGTAGAAGAAAGAAGGGCATTGCTAAAAGAGAAAGGGTTGTGTTTCAACTGCTTGCTCTCTGGACACAGGGTGTCCCAATGTAGGGTTAAGATAGTTTGTAGGAAGTGTAGTAAGAGACATAATACCTTGCTCCATTGAGATTGGCAACCACAGGGCCCTTTGGAAAAGATTGTAGCAGTTTCCTCAACTGAAGAAAGGGAAATAGAACAGGATTCAGGCTCGGTGGTTTGTGCTGCTACGCAGCAGGATGATTGTTTCTCTTCGCAGGGAGGAGTATCTTCCATTTTGAAGGTGGTACCAGTTAAGGTGTGGGCAAATGACCCCGGTGAACATGTTCTCACATATGCGTTCATAGACGAAGGGTCCAACATAAATATGTGTTCAAGCCATCTAGCTAAACGGCTTGGGGTCTCAACATCAGCAACTAACGTCCAGTTGCTTACGAGTAACGCAATTTCAGTTTTGGATCGCAAAATTGATGACTTGGTCATCCAGGGGGTGAATGAGCTTGAGGCCTTCAGAGTAGGAGAGGCATTTGTTGTTGACAATGTCGTTGATGTAAGCTCAAGTATACCTACCAATGATTTGGTACAGCGGCACTCACACCTTCGGAGATTGAAATTTCCAGAGTTGGAAGAAGGAAGGGTAGACCTTCTCTTAGGCTGTGATATGCATCGGGCATTTTTGATTAAGAATGTTTTGGTTGGAAACCCAGGCTCACCATGCGGATTGCACACTGCGCTTGGTTGGACCATTTTTGGTACAGACAAAGGTAATATAGAAGCAGTGGGCTCACCGCAGCTTATGGTTAACTTTATGGCAACACTGGGAGATGAAGATAGATCGTGTGAGCAGTTGATAAAATTGTTTTCTCAGGATTTTGATGATGTTGATGAAAATAAGGACGATACCTCGCTGTCCCAGGAAGACAAGCGCGCTCTCTATATCTTGAATGACACTGTTAAGAAGGTGGATGACCATTTTTCTGTTGGTCTTTTGTGGAAAGATGATTTGGAAATGTCATCAGATGGTCGAGCGTTGGCTGAAAGACGTCTGAAAGGATTAAAAAGGAGGTTTGAAAAAGATCCTGATCTATTCCAGAGGTACTCTGAGAAGATGTCGGAGTATATTTCGAAATATGCTGAGCCGGTCTGCGAAGAAAGTGAGCAAAATGGTCGTTGTCGCTATATTCCTCATCACTGTACTGCATTGGAGAGCAAGTTCCGAGTAGTGTTTGATTGCAGCGCTCGCAGTGGAGATGGTGAGTCACTAAATGACAAGTTATTACCGGGACCAGACCTTGTCAATAGTATAGTTGGAGTGTTGATCCGCTTTAGGCAGCATCCGGTTGCAGTTGTGGTGGATATTAAGGGAATGTTTTCCCAAGTTATGGTGGAGGAAGCTGATAGGGATGCCCTTAGATTTCTTTGGTATCTGGATGATGATATCAGTCAGGCACCAGTCGTCTATCGCATGAAGACTCATGTCTTTGGTGCTAAGTCATCGCTATGCTGTGCTGCTTTTGCCCTTAGGATGACGGGGAGTGAAAACGCCACTGGTGCTAAACAAAATGTTGTAAACGCGGTAATGAAAAACGTGTATGTGGATGACGTGTGTGTTTCTTGTGTTACAGAAAGCGAAGCAAGCGATTTAGTACACCAACTTCGCCAGTTATTGGCTAGTGGTGGTTTTCACTTAACGAAGTTTGTGTCTAACAGTAGAACCGTATTGGAACAATTGCCGCCGGACGATATTCTTGGAGATGTGCATCTCTCCGAAGAGCTGCCTGTTCATAAAACACTGGGCATGTTTTGGGACGCGTCGTCTGACCAACTGAGAGTCAGAGTCAACATCAAGAAAGGGCCGTGTACAAGGCGAGGTTTGTTGTCGATGATTGGGCAGACGTATGACCCATTGGGGCTCATACAACCTTTCCTGTTGCCTGCTAGGAGGTTACTCCAACAAGCCTGTGCATCCAAATTGGGGTGGGATGACGATATCAGTAATGTGCCAGGCTTGGAGTCAGATTGGGGTTGTTGGTTTGCATCTTTGCCAGAACTGGAACAGGTGGTCCTGGCCAGATGCTTGGTGCCTGCGGATGTCGTGACTAGAGTTGAACTTCATACCTTTTCGGATGCAAGTACTGTGGGGTATGGAGCGTGTACTTATTTGCGCAGTGTCTATCAAAATGGTATGGTGCGTTGTTGTATAGTAATGGGAAAATCTCGTGTTGCTCCTTTAAAAAAGATTTCGATTCCGCGTCTGGAGTTGGTCGCGGCAGTTCTTGCTGCCAGATTAGGCAATTTGGTTCGTAAGGAGCTAGATATCACTGTTGACGAAGTGTATTATTGGACGGATGCTACTGTAGTGTTGCGCTATATTAATAATTCGTCATCGCGTTTTGAAACCTTTGTTGGCAATCGTATCGAAATATTGCATACACTTACCTCCGTTTCGCAGTGGCGTTATGTTTCCACTGAAGTAAATCCAGCCGATATGGCTTCACGGGGGATACCACCTAAGGAATGTAGTTTTGCAAAATTGTGGTTTGATGGACCGTCTTTTTTGAAATGTAATTGTAATGATTGGCCAGAACAGCCAAAATTTCTCGTTGAACTGCCTGAAAATGATCCAGAGGTCAAGAAGAGACCCAAGAAATGCTTTTCTCAGAGACTGAAAGAGGAAGAAGAAGGAATTTTGCGTTTGTTTAAGCATTACTCTGATTTCACGAGGTTACAACGGGCGGTATCTTGGCTACTACGCTTCAAGACGTATGTTCGATATAAACATTCAAATTACGGCAAACCCCCTTCTACAGGGCCATTGACTGCCGATGAATGCGATGATGCCTTTGACGTGATCATTCGGTCTGTCCAAGCCAATTCGTTTAAAGAAGTAATAAATATTCTGCCGAATCAGTCCGAGTTGGATGATCCAGTAAATCCTGTGACTGAAGAAATAATAAAGAAATCCCCTGATCTTCAACGCTTGCAATCGCTCAGTCCTTTCGTTGTGCGTGGAATGCTTCGCGTTGGAGGAAGACTTCGTAAAGCTACTCTTCCTTATGAGAGGAAGTACCCGTTGCTGTTGCCTCATCAGCACCCAGTAACGGATTTACTGATCAAGCTACACCATGAGAGGGAGGGACATTTGGGAGTAAACCATGTATTGGCGGAGTTGAATAAAAGATTTTGGATAACGAAAGGTCGGTCTACTGTAAAAAGGGTTGTAGAAAAATGCGTGCCCTGTCGATTTTGGAAAGCGGGGATCGGAACCCAGCAAATGGGTGATTTGCCTCCAGCCAGGATTCAAAGAAGTCAACCGTTTACTACAATTGGGACTGACCTGATGGGACCAATCATGGTTGCTGTTGGTCGAAGCAGTGTAAAACGGTATATATGCATTTTCAATTGTATGGCTACCCGAGCAGTGCATTTTGAAGTACTGCCATCGTTGGAGGTGGATGCATTTCTCCAAGCTTATCGACGGTTTTGTAACCGCCGAAATGTCAATCCTACTACAGTGTACAGTGACAACGGCAGTAACTTTGTCGCAGCGGAAAAGGTTTTGCGGGAAAAGGTGAAGTGGAACTTTAACCCTCCGCGTGCATCACACCAAGGCGGGTTTTATGAGATATTTTTTAAACTATTTCGGAAGATATTTCGTTCCATCACCTCAAACTGTACGCTAAATGAATTTGATCTGCTTACTTACGTTGTGGAAGTTGAAAGGATTCTCAATAACCGACCGATAATAAAGTTACCCGATTCTCCGGATGATTGGACGGCTCTCGCACCTAACTCCATTCTGACGGGATCTCTGGCTGAAGATGTGCAGTTGGGAAACTTCCTGAAGGCTGATGCTTACCGTAGATCATGGAAAAAAACCGAGTACTTGGCTAACCAGTTTTGGAAGCAATGGCTTGATCAGTACCTGCCTTTGCTTCAGCCCAAGCAGAAGTGGTTCGGAGCCTCTTCCAATCTGCAGCCGGGAGATTTGGTCTTAATGATGAATGAATCTGTACCCCGAGGGCAATGGCCGAAAGCAATAGTAGTGGAGAAATTGCCTGATAAATGTGGCCTCGTGAGAAGAGTGCGCTTACGGACGTCGGATGGATCGGTTTTCACGAGGGACATACGAAAGCTGTGTTTGCTTGAAGGATAATTACAGTGACTCTTTGTTCCGAGTATCTAAATTATTTGTGTGTGCCGTAATTTATTTTATTCCGTGGTGTTGATTTGTAGCATGAATTGCAGCGGTCGTTTGTTCCTGTTTCCTTCTCTTTTTTTTTTTTTTATAAGGCATTGGATAGAACCTGCCTTATTGGGGTGGGGAATGTAAGAAACAGGAACGCTTAGTGTAGAACCTTTTTAAATTCTAATAATTTGTATGTAAACCCGCTAGGTGCCGCCGTCACCCTTGTGTGAGATTTTTTGTATCGAATTTGTTTTGGTCTCTTTTGCGTGATGACGGTGTAGAGGTTGGAGGCAAAACTTTCTCGAATCGCTGGGATCTTGCAATTTGTTCATATTTGGTGAGAGATTAGGTATAATTGTTTTGTGATTTCGTTCTGGTAGTTACTGTTTTTTTTTACCGCGTGTATCGCCACTATATTGGAAGAGAGTTTCAATTATCATTTTAGAAGGCGTGTCGGTGTATGACCACGTGGTGCTAGTCGTCGGAGCTATCAGCATAAAACATAGAGAATTGCCTTTTCTGTCGATTGCAGGTCCAGTAATTAGAGATCAACCTCACCCGTTCTAGCTAGGTAGGCTGCCAAGGGAAGTAACACCTACTGTTAAACAATTGCGCGCATGTCCGCCATTTCTTTTGCCGTGCTTCACCGGTTAAAGAATAGTGAAGCTGTTTACCCAGCATGTCGTAAGAGGCGACTATTGGGCACCTACCAATTGCAGTCTGACTGTTAATGGTGGGGTTGCCAGCTTAATTGCTTGGTTGGACCACTCATGTTAGAAAACTGAGGTTGGGGGTAAGCAAGGGCATGCTCCCTGTAGAAAAATTTCGCTCCAACAAATCCCCATCCATGGGGTAAATCCGGCCATCTCTGCTAAAGGGACAACACCGGATGGAAACTGAATCACTACTTAACATGTCGTTTTTCGAGTTTCGCATCCCGTATGTTTAGGTATCCCTGTCTGAATCACTAACGAAATGGAAAAAATCAGGACAATTAGTCTTTTTGAACGTATACAAACAACAGTTGAAAGATGGATAACTTGTAACAAGCGTGTATAAGAAACCAGCTCACATGAACAGATATCTTCAATATCCTTTTCATCATCCTATTGATCAAAAAATTAGTGTGGTTCGTACCAGTGACGGATTAAGCTTTTTATGGGCCTGGGGCTCTATGATAATTAGAAGCCTATTTTTCATTCTATTCGTTGTCCTAAAAACTGACCACAATTGAAACGAAAACCAATACACAAAAAAAGTATTTACTTAGTGTGCACACATTTTCTGGATTTAGACAATGCAAAGCTCTTAATAATGTCATCAGTGTCAATTTTTTTCAAAAATTCGTTTTCAATGCGGAGTAGAGCTAAGGAATTCCACCTTTTCTAGCCCATAGACGAACGCAGTTGATTTTTTACTCTTTTTAGAACTAAAAATGATCGCTCTCCCGAGCAATCAAAAATCATCAGACAAAGGTACAGCCTGAAAACAATAGATACGTTAGCAAATGCATGCATAAATTCATTTTCATTTATGAACCTAGACATCTGAATTTCTTTGCATTCGCTGTTAAAATGGTGTTGTTTTATCAGTGTAGAGAAATGAATCATCTCTTCAGACAATGACTCCTCCAGCTCATTTGGATAATATTAAAGTAAACGTTTTCGCACTTGCTTCAATTTTGCAGTTGAACATGGTGTTCAATTCCATCAGAAACGAAAATTTTCTTTGAAGACGGTCGTAACTTCTATTCGGGTTTTCATAGACGAAAGAATTTGGTTAATGATCGGCAAATAAGAGTCTACTTCGAATCTGCTCGATGGATCAGGTGATGTGTCTTTAGATTCATCTACGCTATCCAACCTTACTTTTCTTTCTTGAAATTTCTTTAATGTAATGATGACAGTCACTTAATACTTGACCTCTTCCTTTGAATTTTTGAAATTGGGATCTTAGAAGTTGAATAAAGTTATGTAGATCATGAAGCAAATTTGTTGCCCTATTCAAAGTCATTTTGCTGTCCTGCACAGCCTGACTGGTCTTATAAAACTTCCGTTTTCATAAAACCAGGGAAAAACGATCATACCATACCTCGAGTAAAGTACCAGTTTCAAGCTTTTTCGTTGAAGAAACAAAACCCCTGGCTGTTTCTTTAGTTTGATATTTTTCATCATTGTCATCTCACATTGCCTTCAAGACTTGAAGAACCACTTGGAAACCTTTTCTTGGTGCATGTAGAGCATCATATCGGACCACCCAGCGTGTATCAGACAAAGGCTTAATTGTGGGACGTTGAAGTGGTTGTAATGCATCAGCAAGCAGATTCCACCTGTGTGTTGATGCTGAAAATAGTACATAGAGTCCCTGAACAAACATAAAAAAGCGGACCGCGGATTGGCAACACTCAGCAGCACATTTTCCCACAAGATTCAAGGAATGTGCTACACAAGGAATATATTCTGCTTGGTGGTTGCGTTCTTTTATTAATCCTTAATCCTGTCCGCTTATAGCTTACATACCTTTATTTATTCCGCTTATGTTAGAAGCGTTGTCATGAGAACGCCTTGTCCATAATACTTCTAAATTACACCTTTAGTATTTTTTGAAAGTGATCGTACCAGTAACTTTAATGACTTCATTGACTTGGTATAGTGGTAGGCCTAAATTTTAGGTGGACCTGGGGCTTCAGCCCCCGCCTTAATCCGGCCCTGGTTCGTACTAGGGATGTGGAAGCGGAAGCGCGAAAAATCTACTGCTTCCCCTTCCACATTGGTTATTTGACTTGAAGAGTAACTAGGCGAAAAAGTTTTGTCCGTTTCCCGATGTGGATTAAACGGTGAAGTTGCACTATAAGTCTGACTGAACGTGCGATATCAGTAGCGCGAGAGAACGAGAAAAACTAGTGTCACATTTTATATCGATCACGGGTAAGAAAAAGGTAGTTTGGACAATGAAACGTTGCCAACAAAATGATGATTTGATTGAAGTTAACTGACCTTGATTAGGGGATTGAAAACGTTGAAAAGCAAATTACTCACGACGAAAACATTTTCATCATTCTACATCAGTGCTATTCCATAAGGGTTCCACAAAACGTGTAGTTGTGTTCCGTGAGTTTAACGGGTTCCGTGAGGGAATCGCGAAGATTCTTTGTTTATTACTAGTATTTATTTCTTATTTCAGTATATTGATTTGTTATATGTAGCGGTGTTCCGTGTATATAAATAGTTAGTAATGGAATCTTGTGACAGCAAGTTGCAGATTGTGATGTAATCCTATTTTCAACTTCAAGAACGTCTGAATTTGCTAACTCTTTTTATTACGTAATAGTGCAGGCATGTGCAACCTTTTTTACTGGCGGGCCAAATGCGAAATTTTAAATTTCACTACGGGCCGCATCAATTTTTGTAAATTTATGCAGGTTAATCATTTTATAAAGAAAGCTGTTGTGAAGTCAAGACACCGATTTAAAGCATTTTCCGTCCCACATGTTTAATAGAATAGTAACGCAATATAGTCAAAGGTAAAAAAATAAATCACTCAATCACACAATACAGTTCAATCAAAGATTAGTGCGATTTCTGCGGCTGTACATTTTTCAAAGCCTCTGCAATATTCACTTTTGTTGAACTGCAAGCAATTTTAAGTTGATTTTTTAAATGTTCGTCTGATAACTGGCCTCTTTGCTTTCCTTTGCATTGTTTCAGTTTGGAAAAAAATTGTTCGCAGCGATAGGTGCTTCCAAAAAGTGATATCATTTTCAAGGCATGTTCAGCAAGATTCGGATACTGTTCCCGCACATAATTTTTATAAAAAGTCACAAGGTCATTTTCGTCAAATGCTCTTTTCAAATTACTACTGGACTGTAAATCGATCAATTCCAGCTGAAATTGGTCGCGACACCGATTGGCTACTGCCTGAAATGGGTTGGAGAAAATGCCGAAGTCACATTCAAGAGTTCGAAAATCCTGAAAACGATCATCAAAAGCAGTAGCCAACTTCTCAATCATGGTGTTGTATTTCAAATAGTTAATTTCTTTACCTTCATGATGTTGACTTTTGAGACACGGAAAGTGTGTGAGTACAGATATGCCTAACTGCCCTTTAAAAAGTTCCAATTTCTTTTGAAATGACGTGATGTGTTCAAACATTACATTTGCCAGTTGATTTCTTCCTTGCAATTGTTTATTTAATTTTGATAAATGTTGTGTAACATCGGTGAGGAATGCCAAGTCATTTAGCCATTCAACATTTGACAAAAAAGCTACATTTTGGTTTTTACTTTCCATAAAAGACTTGATCTCATTTCTTAAAGTCCAAAATCTTTTTAATGTATCAGCCCTACTTAACCAGCGAACCGAAGAAAAGAAAGATATATCAGGATAATCTGTGTCAAGTTCTTCTAAAAATAACTTAAACTGTCTGTGGTTTAGTCCTCGATTTCGATTATAGTTGATGCAAAGGACAACTTCCTTCATTATGTCAATGATATCCAGAATTTTACTGCACAAATTTTCTTGGTGAATGATACAATGGTTCAATGCAGCTTCTGGTGATCCAAATGTTTCCAAGAAATTTTTGCAAAATTCTTTGTTTTTTTCTACCATTGCAGGTGCACCGTCTGTTGTTAATCCTGATAGTTTTTTTGGATCTAACCGAAATTTTTCTGACATTTCTAATACTTCTTTCGTCATGTCCTCTCCAGTTGTTGTTGATTTCATGCTAGCTAGGTCCAAAAATTCTTCTTTAACTTCAAAGTCATCCGTTACTCCACGTATGAAAACAGCCAACTGTGCCGTATCGCTGATATCCGTACTTTCATCCAATGCTAAGCTGAAATACGAAAATCTATTTATATTTTCAGCCAAAGCAACTTTAAGATAACTTGCCATAATATCTATTCTTCGTGCGACAGTAAATCTTGATAAGCCGCAATCTTCAATCAAATGCTTTTTTTCAGGGCATGCCAGTTCAGCAAATATCAATAGACAGTGTTTGATAAATTCGCCGTCACTGAAAGGTTTTCCTTTCTCTGCTATAGCTTCGCTCAGCTTGAAACTCAGTACACTGCCAAGTTTAGAGTCATCTTTGTAAGACATCATCATTTTTTGTTGACCTTGCATTGACTTTTTTAGCTTATTTGCTTTGTCAACTCGTAATTGTCCTGAAATTTTGTCATACTCTTTTGAATGTTGAGAATTGTAATGTCGCTTGATATTGTATTCTTTTAAACAGGCTATGCTGCTTTGACAAATCAAGCATACAGCTTTTTCATCTTGTTGTACAACGAAGTACTTCTCAAACCATTTATTATTAAATATCCTCCCTTCATCATTAATTTTTCGTTTTTTTCCCATCATTGAATTATCCTAAAAATCTAAATTCCGCTTAAAAAAAACTAAAAACAAATTTAATGAATTAGAACTGCGTCATCAACATTCACTTCGCAGTTTACTTTATTGAGCAAACTTCAGGCTGCTGCGAAGTGCTAACGATATACTTTCAAAATATTCACCACTCACTTTCACTTTGTCAACTGAACTTGGCACAACTGTATCGCGTAAAATTTCACGCTGCTGCTGACTTAACATTTTTATTGCAACATTTCAAAGATAAAGGAGTGCGAATAGGCCTACTCTCTTTTATGTTGATCGTACAATGATGCGTTGACAGAAATACCTGTTCTTCAAAATTTAGAATTTATTTGGAAAGATTTCATGGTAAGCTATTTTTCTTGTATATAAGGCGATAGTTTTACGGGCCGCATAAAATGACATGGTGGGCCGCACTGCGGGCCGCGGGTTGCACATGTCTGTAATAGTGCGTCCGTAATTTCAATTTTGCTCGGCTTATATGAATACGGCCGAAATTTCGCACTTCGCTATTCCAACGTCACTAAATAATACGTTGCGCTATTCTAAAGGATTAAACTCTACATTCAACACGAGTTCAAATATCTAAGAAAAAATAAACACAGAGTAGTTAGGAACAATAAGTTTAAGCGAAGTAGGTAAAGTAAGAGGAATATATGGATAGATTTTTGTCTCCTCAAAATGATAAAGTGTTGGAGATGGCAGGCTCCAGACCCCAAAAAAGTTGTTTTATGTTTTTGAAAATTGCAGTGAAAATAAAATGCAGTCTTCAATTAATCCCCACAGAGCAAAGGCTTACAAAAGTATGACGATGCTGGTGTTACGTAAACTGACAAATAACAACATAGAAAGGAGAAAATCCTGAATTATGAACAAGCGATAGAGGCAGTATAGAGTTCATTTATAACTGACATAGATCTAAACGCCTAATTGACATTTGTGTTTTTATGTGGTTGTAATGCTATGAGTCATATTAGTGAGACGCAGTTCTAATGGAAAACAACGTAACACAACCGAAGGGGGTTGATATCACTTTTAGTTTATTTATTATGAACAAGATGGAATTTTACCTGGAAAACAACTCATGGATACTGCTTTCTCCTATGACTACAGTCGGTTCGTACTCGGAAAACAAATTATTCAAGTCACTTTCTCCAATTCGTAGAAACTACCCCAAAATCATTTTAAAGAACAGCCCCGAATTCTTCTACGGCAGATTGAAGAAAGCATTGCTTACAAAGCCATGCTGCAGTATCCATCAGCTTTGATAAAGCATTAAGCACGGTACGTTTATTGAACGCTACTCTATACGAATGCGTAGATATAGAAATAGTAATATGATTCTTTGCATTTGTAGAAGTAAGATAAGCCGAATTTAACATGATATTTACTATCTCGCACTTAGCCCTCCCCTCTGTTTGTCTTAAGCCCATGAAACATGTGTTGTATTTGAAATCTGCAATAAATAAATGAATTGCTCGCTTATTGTTGGGCCGGGAGACGAGAAGAGTGAACTGATGGAATTCTAAAGCGTCGTGCTAACAAGGGAATGCTGATTGACATGCCGACCCGTTGGGGAAGTATTTTCCTCATGCTTCAACGATTAGCGGATTTGAAATCTTTTGTTCAGGATCTTGGCTCACATGAATCATACCGTACCGAAAGTGAATGGGCTGAAGTCAAGATGATAGTCGAAGTACTACAATTACCTCACGGAGCAACAATTTTTTTTCAAAACAAGATCTCACTTCGAGAGAATGCCAGCTTCATTGGAGAGAAGTCATGTTTAAATTCGAGAAGCTGGATAACAATTTGGCTTCTGCTCTTGCCACCGCCCTGCAATCACGACAAGAGCTTTTATTACGGAAAGAGGCTTTCTTGGTAGCTGTTTGGGTAAGTAGTGTTTGTTGACTTAGTTGTTGTGACGACCTACCAATATTTTTTGTTGATATTATATTCAACTCAATACTGGTAAGCGTTTGTGGACTTGATTTAATTTGAGTCGAGAAAAACAACTAATGTATTAGTTATATTAGGATTGACTGACTTATATAACCGTGATATTATCATTTTATTTTCTTTCTTGATAGGTTGATGCTCGATCGAGAATCCTCTTGAGCAACCAGGAGCAACTATTTGCAAAGAGCGTTCTTCAATCAATTTTCTTGCGCATTCAAAAGCACTTCAAGCGAAAGAGCAAGTGCTGATGCAGAAATTGACTCAAGCGAAATTGAAGCAGCATCAGTATCTAATTTTGATGAGTATTGGAACTTCTTACATTTAACGGCGGCTGCTGAGGCATCAGCTACAGTGTCAGCAAAATCTGATCTTACGACATTTGCTGAGGCGCTTGTTGATGTAGAGCGGCTTGGAAGATTGAAGCTTTCAAATGCTTGAGACATTATTTCCAAATATCCCCTTTTGTACAACCAGTATCGCGAATCATCAGCTGTTTACCTGCACGCAGGTATCCGTTGAAAGTATGTTCTCCCGCTTAAAGCTCGTACTTCGTGAAAACAGAGACCAAATAAGCAATGAATTAACTGATGCCATTGTGTTTATGGGGACAAATAAATCTACGTAAAGTTGAAATTATTTTATCTCCGCTGTCTTTTTGATTTTTTGCCTTTATTTTTCTTTCTTTTAGTCGTTTTTGCAACTTTCGTGTTTTTCGTTACACTTTTTGATTGTATTAAATCACAAATTTCGTATTGCTAAGGTCAATAATTGTTTTCTCGTTTTCTTTTTAGTGGAAGCGAAAGCGGTTGAAAAATCACCACTTCCACATCCCTGGTTTGTACATCATCTTTCCAAGCCAATATATCATATCTAATAATGAAAAAACAATTGAAGAATTCCATCTCGTAACAAAAAACTTAAAGAACAAGGGATTTTCCAGTAGCAAATGCAGCTTTACAAAGTACTTGAAAAATCACACTATCAGAAAAACAAAAGCTGGTTCGGTTTACTTCCATTCCCTATGTGCAAGGTGTCCCCGAACCTATTGCCGAATTTTGACTCAAGTTGGTATCGGAGTGGCACATCACCCGTTATCTTTGTTGTTTTGTAAATCTAAACCTTTGAGCAAAAATGTTTTATTAATTTTGAGCAAAAATGTAGTTTGGTGTATAAAATTTCGTGCTGGATCTCCAGTTCTGTGTATGTAGGTGAAGCAGGACCAGGGCTGTAAAAATTCCTCGATCGAAGGAATTAGTTCCAGTTCTAGTTACTTATTTTAAAAAGTAACGTAATTCCAATTCCAATCTCGTCTTTTCAAAAGGAATTAATTCCAATTACAAAATTACATCTTAGGAAAAAGGAACGTCAGATTACAAATATCATCGCTTGTTGTAATCAGTAAAATGTTGAAAACCTATATACGAGTAAGTACAGTAATATTAACTAGTTTACATTTCATTTTCTTGATGGGCTCTTTCCCTCTTTACACTCCATTCTATTAATGGTTTTCAAACAGTATCTGTTTAGTTGTTAAGTGATAAATCGACAATGTAATTACGTCATTGGAACTGACATTTCTACATGCATACTTTTAAATTATAGTTATAGGTAGGGCCTGCACAACTGAAAGCAGGTAACCAATATCGGGCCAACAAAATCGGGTGGTACTGAAGAGAAGTTGATTTAAATTTGCTCTGTCGTGCACCTCAAATTGGAAGGTGAATATCAATAAACAAACTATAGTTTCACACTTGATCAAATAAACGATTTATTACACTTGGTCAGTAAGCACGCTTCAAAATGCTTATCTGACATGTATGTTGTTTGGGGTCTCAAAATTAATCCCTCAGAGCTGAACATATGCTCACATGCCGCGCTCGAAGGAAGAGGAGTATTCAGTTCTATTGCCAAATTTCTTAATGGAGCACATCGTCCTTTATAAATAGTAAAGTCTTTCAATTCAAATGGCAAATAAACATCAAGTACATGCTTTGTACTCCTCGGTTATCTTTTAAAAAATCGATTTGTTGTTTCTTCTTCAGAAGTTTCTGAGTTTTTGTCGTTATCTTCCTTTGATCGATCATTGATGTAGTTGATACTTTAAAACAAATTTTATAATGCTGCATTCTGTTGCAACCTTTTTCTTGCAAAGTCGTTTTGTAAAGTGAAGATAAGAATTTCTTCTATTATTGAATCGCTTTTACCACAAAATGTGAAATGGATAATCACAACAAAATTTATTGGAGATAACTATTTGGTAAATAGGCTAACCGCTAAGCAATAAGAGCTAAGGTAAATCAATCAGCTGTTGGACGCACCCTCCCTAAAAATAATGAAAATAGCTACAAGTTTTTACGATCAACCAACAGATACTCAGGTAAAAAAAATTATTTCACGCTAGTAGTTGTACCAGACATTATTGTGAGCTAAAAAATTGTAATTTAGAAAAAAATGTTTGCGATTTACCTTTCTGTAATTGAAAATTATTCTCTCTCCGAGTGTCTATAAATTTTGGAAGAAGAATAGATGAAGCAATCACTTTCTCGTTACCCATAGTATTGCCAAACCTGTTGTGTATTCCGTCAGTTATAGCATCAATTAACGGAATGAAAACCAGCCTTTCACTTTCTTTCAATTTATTTTTTTTTCTTTTCCATGCACTCAGTCAAATATACTATGGTAGGTAGCAAACTGCCCATGAATGTATCGACTTCACCTTGTAATATGTCCAGGGCGGTGGCGAGAGGTTTCATTATACTTTCATGTAAAGCAAGAAATTCAAGCTCGGAGTCTCGAAACCTGCAATTACAAGAAAATAATGTTTTACAATGTTGCAATATTTTTTCTAAATCTTGCGCAAAATTTCAAATAAATTATTACAAGAGAATTCCAAGCGGTACATTTGATTTGATAATGCATTGATAAACGCTACTACGTAATCAACGCTGCTTGGTAACAGCCAGTTAAGAATAAAAACATAATTGAGATACTAGGACTTGTGTCACGAATAAGGAAATATGCCTTGTAAGAATTGTTTTCATATTTGTGTAAAGTGTTGTGTCATTTGATCGCTTGGCTACTGATTGAGAAAAAAAGACCTTTTTTCCTCGCAATTGGATTTTACTGTTAGTACGCCTTTATAACGTCACAATTGTTATTAGGAATAATAAGATTCCAGATTGATCTGGTGATTCTAGCTTCTTCGAAGAATTTCGATAACCGATTACATAACTTGAAATGCTTTTTTTCTTTTTTCACGTGATTTCATTCTAGTGTTTTCTGGATGGTTTTTTCGATTTATATATAAGGCGACGGGATTTTTTTTAGTTAGAGAGTAGTTAGAGTAGTAGAGAAGCATTGCAACAGGGAGAGAGATTGATTGACAGAGTAAAGCAGGATATTGCTTTTTTTTGATAATTTATTGTGAATTCTGTGGACGTGGCGAGTATTGAACAGTTATTGGTGGAATTAGTTTTGGCGGTTTCCTGATTGTTTAGTAAAGTGATTAGTTCTGAGATCGTCGAGCGAAGAAGCTTGAAGTCGTGGAGTATTATTTCTGCGGATACATTATTCTGTTCTAAACGTGGTTAAAGGTGTTTTTTTTGTGGAAGCCAATCTTTTCCAAGTTTTATTAAGTTGCAGTCAGACCTAATTATCCGAGCAATTATCATACGTCGCCTCAATTTTAAAAGAAATTTAAAATTGAGATAGAACCGAAAAGTTCTATATTTATTATTAAAACGCGACAACTTGTCGAGCAGTTTAATCAAAAGGTATTGATTGCAACAATAATGATAAGGCCTTACGCATCAACTTGAACGCAAAACCACCCAGGCTCTAATGGACCCTCTAATTAACTGATACCTGAACACACACTGCAGTGGTAGACATGTGAGTAATAAAGTCGGTACGAGCAACATACCTGGGTAAGTCTAGCCGTTGACAGATATTGCACAATGCTTAAGATCCTTTTAGTTCAATTATCTTGTTTAAGCGTCGCACTGCATTATACACCGAATTCCATCGCGTGAAACAAGAACGTTTAAGTTGCAATGAGCTTTCGATTCCCACGACTTCAGCTGTTCGAACACTTCTGGTTGTTTTGTTCCATAAAGCTTGACATTTGGCAAAAGTTTCTCGGCTAACTTTTTTATATTGATGGTTTTGTTCTGCAACAGCGGCGTCAGTTGTGCAAATAAGATTTAATAACTGTGCAGCAGATTTGTGATGGGGTGGCAGTTGATCTGTTGATAAAATGTCACCAGCATCAATTGCGCACACATCCAGATCATCTTCAGCTGGAGCAAATACGCTAAACGCTTTAACAAAATTGTAGCCAGTGTCAGTGATAGTTTTAATTACTTTGCTTTTAATGCCATATTCGCTGTACACATCTTAAAGTTGGTCAGCTAGCAGATCGTAAGTATGGCTTCTCGTTGACCGTCGACATGCTAAGGCAGCACTTTTTCTTTCAAAATTATCGAAGCACAACCAGCGGACAGTAACACCCAAATAAGAGCGCCGATGAGCAGTCCAGCAATCAGCTGTTGTTGCTACGAATTCAACGAAAGTCATTGCACTTTTAACAGCTGCTTTTGAAGACATATGCTTCTTCTCCAAGGTTTTAACAATAAAATAGCGCGAAGAAATAGCTACTCCGGGTTGGCCAGCAATGATAAATTCTTTGAATGATAGCTGCTCAACAAATGAAAATGGTAGCATTGATTCCGTCACCATGTTTAACACCAGCCCAGTAAGTTCACTCTCCGTAATTGAAGTGTGGTTGCCCCTTGGTTTTGACCTCGATAGTTTCGCCTGCTTGATTGTTTGTTGTGATGATCGAGCGGGTCGTTTCAGTGCTCGAGTGGCAGCTAAACCATTAATTTCCTTCAAATAGCCCGGGTAAATGCGCTGCAAATCAAAAAAAGTTTATGTAGTCGTAGTAGGCCACAAACGTTTATCACACAAATTACATTGCATTAGTTGAGTATATTACCATAATTACGTTTCATCGAACTTTGGCTATCGTAAATCTAAAATATTTGAATAGCATTATAAGTTAAGGGTTAAGCAACCCCCAGAAAATGCACCTTGCATAAATAGAACGTGGGCTATACATAAAATAATGTACACCTATAAATAATAAACAAAATACAACTCACGCTTACCTTCGCATGCTTTCTAAGATTTGAATGCGATGTTGCGCATGTTGATATGCTAACCTTTTTTGGTCAGCACAAAATACATTCAAACTGCAAGTTCTGATTTCGGATGGATTTAAAAAAATAAAATTCTTCTAGCTTTGGCCAAGGATTGCTTAATTTGTCATTGCTAATGGAACTATTGATTTGATTTGATTCGCTGGAACATTTCTTTCATCTTTATTTGTGTCCAACTCCAAACACACACTGCGTTCTTCCATGGTAATGATTTCTAATCCAATAATTATTACTTTACCGTAAAACGCAGTCTTGTTATGAAATCAAAATTGTTGTTTTTTTTCTTTGTTTTTGACAAATTTCTTGAACTAGCTTTCAAGTTGATCTCAGCAAACTTACTTGTTAAAATAAAAGCGAGCGAAACTCGGGCAATTCTCCAACACTTTGGTCACTAGTTGCATTTATTGTTTTACGAAGCGCTAGCCACCTGACTTCAAACACATTATTATTTGCGTTTGTTATTTTCGTTCGGTGCAAGCCGCTGCGTCGACAACACTCGTTAAGTTAAGAATTGCTTTTATGGTGATTGTTTTCCTCTTGCATTCTAAAATCTTCATGCTTTCTTCAGTGAGTTGCAGTCGGTTTGCTTTGGGTAAAATAGGGATTTTGTATGCCAAAAAAAATTTGTAATTTTAACTCTATAAAAAGTAACACGTTCCACAAAAAAGTAATTAATTCCAAATTACGTTACTTTTGAAAATTACAATTTTTTAACACTGAAAATTACAACCAATGTAACGCGTTCCTCACAACTCTGTCGAAGAGTGCCACATAAGAAGCAACAGAAAGATCAGGACTAGGGGCATCATTTACGCTAATGATTTCTTTGTTTCGTTGTTATTTATTGTTTTCACGAGGGGGTTTCAAGGAGTCGCAAAATATGCGTACCACCAAATAACTAATTTGTGCTTTTGAAAGACAAAAACAATTACGGCGCCCATTTCCAAGTTTGTGTTTGTTCTCCTACACTTATTTAAAGGAACGCACAAAATTTGTAAAGTGATAGAGAGTTTCTAAGACCTGTCTTAACTTTTGTGAAAGCAATCGCACTACAATTGGAAATAGAGGCTTTGGGAGCGATGTTCCCATTACTACCAATTTATTGCTTATAGTCTAAAAAACATAATTTTGTTGAAATCGGCTGAACCAACTTTACTAGCCCGACATAACTGAATGGAACTCCTCACGGGCGACGCCGAGAAGCCAACTAGTTCCAAGTAAACCGCTGAAAATGGGTTGGTTTAAATTTCGTTGATAAATGACATAGGCGTTATATCCAAGATTATCAAGATGTAGCTCTAAGTTAAATACTTTTGCAGAACAAACTTTGCCTGAATATGCACTTGGACGGGGTAACGTTGGCAATACATGTTGGTTCAACTGCATTATTCAAGCAGTATTGGCCGTGTTGAAAAAGTTGGTCATTTATTTTGAAAGCTAAATAAATAAATGATGAAGAATTGACATCTTAACGCACTTTTCTTACATTGACTAAACTATCACAAAAACAGTGTTGCTTAGAAATGCTCGTTAAAACGATTCGCAATGCATGTGAGCAGCGCCAATTCAAAATCAATCAGCAGGAAGATTCTAATATGCAAACTTTCGATATGCTTTTACCGTTATATAATCAGGTGGGAGGAGAACCATCATTGCAAGATTATGTAAATTACTTTGCAAAAAATGTATTTTGCACGAAATGCCCAGACGATTGCATCCATTGTACAAAAATTAATTTAAGACACTCGGCATTTTGTTGGTAATTTTTCTTTAAAGTGATAAAGCCGGAGATAATGATACTAAAGCGGTTGCAATAAGTACAAATCTTAGAATAACAAGAAGTTGTCATCAAAGTAAGCTACTGTCGGCTATCAGTTAGTTGAGGTGAGAGCTTATTTTGAAAACTCAAACACTGGTGGACATGATTTATGTTACGCTGTGGGAGATTAAGGAATGTAAAGGCCTGAGGCAAGAACGCATAAGGGGCCCCCACTGCCTAGGTTCTGAATAAAGATGCTTAGGAGAAGTCCTAGGCAAAGCTGTTTATCCAGAAAAACAACAATGAAGACCTTTGTTCTTTTTTTTTGGAGATCACGTTTGCCGATGGCTGAAATAGGGCTGTCATCATGTCAATTAAATGTGATGACCTCTTTTTTTAGAGATCAACTTTTTGGTAACCAAATTTTTTTGAATGGAAGAAATTCACACCAAATTTGTGGAACCGTCTAGAAAAGGCCCCCTGCCTCACTCTAAATCTATCACCGATGTTAAATAATGAGCAAAGGTAAATGCGTACTCGAAGTAGCGACACTATGGTAAATACCTTAGGTCTCTTCTTATCTGATGTCACAAACAAACTTGATAAATGCAGTTATTTGTACTTCTAACAATAACGATACACTTGCAATCACATACATTCAAGCAGAGATGATTCGGAGCACGAGGTTCATACAAAAGAAAACCGAATCATAGAAACAAAACTTTAGGTTGGACCCCACAGACACTCCTAAAACAACATATAAACACATAGCAATTATGTATCAATCAACCACATTATAAAGGCTTATGCAACGATTATTTTGGTACACCATGTGAGGATAACGTTTAAGACAAACTAGCTTTTATTATAAAAAACCTTGTTGAAATAATTCGAACTCCGTTTGCATAGGTAAAAGTAAAGAACTTAGCCTAGTAGGTAGCATTTTAATTGTAACTGATGATTCTTTAAGTGCAAAGTGAAATGCTTTGAAATAAAAAAAATTACTTTCACCATTTCATGTATTTGCGACCTTGCCATAAACTACTCCTTAAGATAAATAGCTTAACAAATGGTAAACATTCAAACATGAGCTCGGAATTCATGGTCGATTTAGGCTCATACCTTCGCCAATAGTTGCGCTTGCAAAAAAATTTGCCAGGGTTTAAAAGACGATAAAGTTATGAAATACCTTTTACTGTGAGAGCGATAAGTTTTTACGAACTAAAAAAAAATTATGACATTAGTAAAAGATTTATGCCTGCTCCTTACGATAGCTGCGACTCTTATTTATCGTTAGAGATAGACAATGAAGTAATCACCTTATACGACATGACAAACTGCGGTGTAGACCACGAAACTGCTCCAAACTATTCAAATTTAACCGTTTCTACATTCAGGTAGAGATGATTTGAAGCACAGGTTCATACAAAAGCAAACCGAATCATTTAGAAACAAAACTTTAGATTGGGCAAGTCAGACACACCCAAAATGACATATAAACACACAAAAGTTATGAACCAACCACATGATGAAGGTATTCAACGATTATTTGGGTACATCATGGGAGGATAATGTTAAGGACAAACTAGCTTTTGTTATAAAAAGCCTTGTTGAAATAATTCAAACTTCGTTTTCCATAGGTAAAAGTAAAGAAATTGTTTTCGCCATTTTTTGTATTAGCAATCTCGCCATAAACTACTCCGTAAAATAAATAGCTTAATAAATGGTAAATAATTAGATATGAGCTCAGATTTCAAGGTTGATTTAGGCTTATACATTCGCCAATAGTTGCCTTTACAAAAAATTTGCCAGAGCTTAAAATGATGTTTTGAAAAAACCTTTCTCTGTGGGCGCGATGAGTTTTAACGATCTAAAAAAATTATGAAATTAATAAAAGAAATATGCCTGCTCCTTATGATAGCTGCGACCCTTATTTATTGTTTGTGGTGGACAATAAAGTTGTCACTTTATACGACATGGCAAACTGCAGTGTACGCTACGATCGAACTATTCTTTTTTTTCGTTTCTACGCTTTCCAATATGAAATGAAATGACTTAAATTTCCTTCGAATTAAAAAGCAAGCTATAATATTTCTGCAAAAATTTTTAGAGACTAGCATTTCGTAATATTTACAAAATAATATTTATGCAGGTTGACTTTTCATGCTTTCTGTTACCGTAGCGATTTTAAGTTTGATGTGCGATGGAAGCATAACGACTTTTGGTGTGATTAGGATGATAAACGTTAGATCAAAAGTAATTTTTCTTGAATTTTTTTCAATTTTTAGTAATTTTTCCCTTACATTCATCACGAGAGCGATGATGTTTTTGGGCACAACAAACGGCAGAAAATAATTTGTTTTTAACAAAATTGTGTCTTTTTAAGTTATGTCTTTTCATCACAATTTTGGCTGCGATGTGCAGGTCAAGCCCATGACGGTCTATTTTTTGGCAATAACATGCTGCTTCAGTCCACATTTCGCTAATACTCCTAGAGTCGCTTTAATTCGCTGGTACATAGTAGAAATAAATAAAATGTTAGCAAGTGAAAAACATCATGATATCATGAAATGTGGAATTATAACAATCTGATGACATCAATCACTCGCTCTCGTCACAAGTGATCCTACGTAGGTTGTAGGCCATTTTTAAAGGACTTCATTGAATTTGAGGAACGTTGGAAATATATTTCGAAATTGACACGAATATCATAAATTCTAATGACACCGTTGAACTCATCTATAAACTATACCTTTTTCTTTGTTGATGAAAATAAAGACGAGGTTCAAAGCTTTTACCGATGATTGACAGTGCAATTACTTTTTCTGTCGCTTAGCCTAATTTGTGCTGAATATAAGTTCTCACTCTTCGGTAGTGTTTTTTTTACTAAATTCAGATTTACAGCTATTTAACAAATAATGGTCCTAAGATTGGAAATCAAATATACATGAAATTGAGGTTAAATTAACATGACAAACAACAAAACTTTCTGCGTAGACATCAGAATCTCCTCAAAACATAAAGCTCTAGGCTGTTATGTTTCAAAATGGATAATTAATCACATCGGATTAATCCGAAGCTACAGTAGATACGATGATTGGTATTACAATCAAAACCAAAATCACAAATTATTAATACATTGTTATGAATTTACCTCCATGATCGTCATTGCACAATCAACTATATCACTTTTAACATCATGCAATCTTGCTTTATACGTCATAAGATATTCCATAATTTGTTGTCCTTTATTCGAGCAAAGATATAGAATTTCCAAAATTCCTGAAAATTTGCAGCCGTAAAAAATGTTTTTTGAAAGAAAAAGATAAATGCTCTGCGAGGACACTAGAAAATATTTATATGTTTTCCTTTTCGCTGAGGTCACAAATCTTAGAATAGAAGTCCACAGAACAAATGCAAAATCAAAATCATTGACCAAAATGGGCATGTTGTATTTACGCGTTTGAATTTCATATGAAACGTTTTGAGCTGTCAACCCGCAGTCTTTCGATACAAGTATGACACTCAGTTCATCACGTAGTGCTGCTGGTAATGTAATGGCAATTCAAGCTTGTTTGCCTCGAGCATTCTAAATTTACGTGTGGTCGGATTGACGACAGAGTCTCAAAATGTATTTGAAATAAAATAATTGAGAATTACAACTGGGAGAACTGTCGGAATATTTGTGAAAAGTGTGTGAGATTGCCGCTGCTATTGGATTTACAAGTATATTGAACTTTCTATGTATATATTCGGATCGGTTCCGTCATAGTTCGGTAAGCTTAATTGTAGAACTAGTTTTGGTTATTTATTATTTTGGTGGTTTTTTCTTTACATTGATTGCTTAGTAGCTAGATTACTAATCCGAAAGCAAGCATAACTTGTATTATTATCGAATCCGTAGTCTGATCTCGTTTGTGTGTATATGGTATTCAAGCATAACTTGTGTTGTTATTGCAGCGATTGGCATTTTCAGTACTAGTTCTGTTTATGTTTTATTTAGTCATTTATTTGCGTGTTACACAAATAATCACGCTTCATCACGGTCTCCCACGTTTGTACCACTCCAATATAGTAAATTTTGACTGCATCGGGTGGAATTGTGATTCTTAGAGTAAGCGTAATTTGTCTATGCATCTGTCTCAGTGTTCCAAAGACTGGTTTCATAGGCTGCTGTTACAGGACAAAAAAATTGCCTTTAAATGTTGGACTGGTTAAAAAAAAGACCTTCCATTTGAAAAACACCCAAGAAATTGTCCGGATAACAATTCCGAAGTATTGTTTTCATTTTACATATTGAAAGTTGGTGAAGTGGTAGTTGTTACGGGCTTCGGATTAAAATGTCGGGAGTTTAAATTCTTCAAAAGCACCTTTGATATTTACTAGGAAGAGCATCAAAAATTTAAAGAGTAAGAAATCCGGTTTAAAAGTGAGTGTGTAGTGATAGACATTTATAGAATCAGCACCACTGAGCCTGCGAAACGAGGAAAAAATTACATAAATTGACTTTTTAAAATTAAGATCCGGTAGCTCTCGCAAAAGCAGCGTGTTCATGGCAACTCTCATCCAAAGGCCATGCGTTGAAGCAGTGGGTCAAACCTCAAAATGACTCTGATCAGTAGTTGTGCTTCTAGAAAAAGACATTTTACAATAATTTTCTCAGCTTGTAGGCGAATTCTAACAAGCAGTAGTTATATTGAAAGCATTACAACGTTGAAACTTTGTAACTCCGAAACAGGTCTGGGCAATTGTTTCATGTATTAACCAACCCACTTTCGATATCATGAAAGTGTGAAGGCTAGAATTAAAATGTGCGACAATGAATAAACAAATAATGGTTTTGTATTATTCTAAATTGTTACAACAAAACTTGAACTTCGAAAAACTTCGCGATATTTCGTCGCAATAAATATAAAGCGCAAGGAGCCCGGTGCAAAGTATTGTTAAACTAGAGGCTGACCAACTACTCGATTTTCCTTGTTAAGCTCCAGCACTCGAAAAATACGGAAGTAGGTTGCTTGAACCATTTTACTTCACAAAACAGAAATCGAATAACAATTTATTTACAATTAAAAACTGACACACTGCGCTCACATTGCTCCATTATATTTTTATTCTTGGACGACCAGGCAAAACGTTTAGCTTCTCAACAACAAAAAACTTTATAGTCGCAAACTTCAAACAACAAAAGGATTTTCTACAGGTGTTAATTAATTAAAAAAGGTCATCTGCTTAAGAGTAGAATCAAAAAAAACTCTCAACACAATTGTTTTTAAAGTTTTAAAAATGAATTTAAAGTTTGTTTTTAAAAAAAGTAAAACGGTCCGGGAAAACATACGTCACAGACAAATAGTAGATGATCAATGATTTAAACAATTTAACTTCAGAGCATTTTGTTCTTTCGTTGTCCTTATACACTGTACAGTATTTAAGGCAGTGGCGACTCCGGCACTCGGGCTACTCGGGCTGAGCCTGAGTTACGATATGAGGGAAAGCTTTGTTAAATCTAAATTCTGCAAAACAAGTTTAAAACTTTTTAACTAGTTTGTATGAAGTCCAAAGAGGAAGTCGGACATCGTATAAGCCACCAGTGTTTGTGGTGGCACTTGCTTTTTGTGTTCAACGTTTTGTCTAGCTCGGGCTCAACGAAAGAAGCCAGACACACTGTGAAATAACAAGAGAGAAAACGATTTTCAAGCATTTTTTTGAATCAAATCTAGCTCGAGCTTGATTGCAGTTGTCCGATCTCTAACAATGCGAGCGTTTAATGCTTTGTTTCAAATACCTTTTTGCTTAATTTTTTATTGAAATTGGGCACAGTTGATAAAAGCACGCGTTTCGTTATAACTGTGTAAATAAAGGCGTTTTACAACAATTAAATGGCTGGATGAATTGTTGCTATTTTTTGTCTTGCTAGTTTTAGTGCTGTATTTACTGTTTTTGCAATATTTTGCGACACTGCCAGTGACGAGCCCGAGTAGCCATAAAAAACTGGAGTCGCCACTGATTTAAGGGCATTTTTACTGCCTCCACAACCTTTTTTAAATTTTCCAAGCAAAGTTGTGCAGCATACAAAATAAAGTAATATGATTTTGTGAGGAAGGCTTTAGCCCCCTTAATTTTGTTTTAGTTGCACCCCTGATTGTACCGTGTATTAGCTTTTCTTTTTCACTTAAGAACCCAAACTTTTTTTTAGTGATGGTGTTGCTTTACCTTCTCTGACAAACTTTCCCTTGTAAGTAGGTTAAACAATAATTTTACAACTTAGACTACAACAACGTACATGGCCGTATTACATTCACTAAGCTTTGCTCTACTTTTGCTTCCAATGCTGATCGAATGGCAGTCAAGCAAGACCCTTGATGGGCCTATAGTAACTATCATGATTTACTGCCGTTAAGAGTTTAAAATTCATAATAGATCATCAAGAAGGAAGAAGCACTTTACGGAAATATTATGCGGAGCCTGAAGAAGCTGATCTGGTTGTTTTCTACTAAAATCATCACTGCTTTTAGCACAAAACATCAAATCCCAATGCAAAACTGAAAGGAGGCTCGCTTACCCAACGACCAAACGAGGCTTTAGGGTAAAACGGGCCCCCAAATCTGGCTTGGTATTTAATTTGGTGCATATAAACAAACAGAACTGAAATCACTGCTTTTCATTTTCAACGTTCGTATTTACTCAGCGTAATGATATAGGGATCATGAGAGAGCCGTGAATCTGTCTGAGCAAGAGACAACGGGGCCAGCGTAGCTGCCAATCAATTTTCTACCCGTCATCTCCTTCACACCAAGAATAAGAAAATAATTCAGGCAACCGGCAACTCTTAAGTCATCATAGCTGCCTGTCTAAACGTAATCAATCTTCCCACCACTTACCACCCATCTAAGCATTGATCATTCCAATGTAAATTGTAGATAGCTCGATGTTAGCATTTTGCTTTGTAGATTAAGTTTAGTGTAAGCACAACCTTTTGGCTATTGCCGGCCGCATTGCAGACTTTATTTTATTAACGGCCGCCAGTGAGTCCAAGTAATTTTTTATGAATTACAAGATATAGAGAAATGGAACTTATCCAATCGTATCCCACTTAGTCGTGCGTAAAAGTGTAATGAAATAAAGCTTATGATGTCACCATAAACAATGTTACCCTTTGTGCCGCTTATTTTTTGCATATTCCTACACTGAGCCTAGCCTAGGTTGAGACCCGCAGCAGGAGGCGTAAGTCTGCTTGGCCTGTAATGTAGAAACCCTGGGTGCAGTCCTTCTCGACCAGTTTTAAAAGTACAATATCCGCATACATTAATCAAAGAATTTTTATTAATGAGTGGCCATCATGACTTTTACTAAATATCTGCTTTATCTTTACAAGTTTTAGAAACCTGATTTATATATACTCATCAAAATAAATCGATGTTTCTGTTAACGTTTATATATATTTGTGTTAAATACTTTGTTGTGTGTGATTTGCTAAATGATAGAGGGTTTGTCGACTCCCATGTCCAGGCTTAAAGGAGGCTTCTAATTACCTAGAGTGGGCACTGACTCTGTTACGTTTTAATAGTAATTTGATTCTATTTCAACTTTGATTTACTTATTAAAATTGAGGCGACTTGTAGTATCGCTCTAATAATAAGTCTGGTTGCAACTTAATAGCTAGGAAAAGATTGCCTTCCACAAAGATACTTTAACCCGCGCACTTCTCGATCACGAACAGAACAAATATCTTCATAAACCACTTTAAGACTTTGAATCTCTTCGCTTGTCAAATACAGAAACTAAAGCACTTTAATATATAAATATTAGACTAACCAAAACTAAAACCACCAAAATAATTGCTTGGTTCCTGTCACAACAATCACCACAGAACAACGCCTTATTACTACACTCTACTATTTCTCTCTGTCACTCTCTGTCTTTAGTGAGTGAAAAATCTCGCCGCCTTATCAATACGACTGGAAAATAAACGAGGCTTATTAAGCGATTGAGCTCATAAACCCGGAGAGGAAATTTCGCCGCTCCCGGGCGCATGAAGAGCTAAGGCCGGCTGTGTCATGACTAAAAGTTGCTAAATCTATTAACAATGTACACGACAACGAAAGAACGAGCAACTCTTTTTGGAAAGAAATTAAAACGCGGAAATCCACGGAAAATCTTCATAGACTTGAATTCTATTGAAAGAGAGAAATCCCAGAGCGGATTAGCGTATAGGTTTTGGGTTGGAGGCAGGTGTGACTAAAGTTACAGTTAAGGTTGATTAAGGCTGGTTGGGATTAGGATCAGGAATAGGATTGAGTTAAGTGTTAGAGCTAAGATTACAATTAGAGTGACGGCTATTTAGAGGAATTGCGCCTTTCAGTGAATATCCCTGTTTTTGTTTATTTCGCCACGAGAGATGTTAAGTTGTTGCGCGTCAGCTTGTTGACTGCATTCTGACAGCGCTCGGTAATTTTATAAAACTTCAAGCTTCTTAGACAAGGCTATATCTTGGCATCGTTTCGCAATTTTAAAAAATAAAATCGACAAACAGCCCACCATTTGTCTTGCTATTGATTATGGCATAAACAAACGGTTTGTGACCAAACAGTTAAATCAACAACGAGGCAAGCAACGTAACAACGTATAAAATCGTCGAAAGCAAACGAAAGAAAGATGTATTGCGACGCTTTTTGACCAAATTTCAAGCAAATACGTTCAAAAATTGGGCTCATTCAGCGGAATTATGGGCTTATAAATCGTTCTTTATTTTTCAGAAATAAATGGAGTGATTCCAGACCGGACGGAAATCAGTCTTAGAAAGCTGGTGGTCTTATTAATCGAGGATTTAATAAACGATGACTACAGTAACAACAATTCTAGTGCAAATCTAATGAAAAATATATGAAGTAATTTCAGATAGAACCAAATTAGTCTCAATAAGCGGAAGAGCATGCTAACCATGGGTTTAATAAGCGGTGACTATGGTACAAAAGCTTCTAAAGCAAATCTGACGACAAATGAAAACAACCTGAAAAATAAAAAAAATCGATAAAAATAGAGGTCGGAGTAGCGCCGCTCTCCCTCATCGAGGGGGAACAGCTTGTCATAGAGGCCAAAACTTACGCCTGAAATAAATCTTTTCTTTCAATCTCTTTGCAGTCAGCGCCCCATATTTGCAGCAATAATTTATTTCATTCTCATTTCTATTTATATTTTTAAAATGCATTAAATAATAGTAGAACTGTGGCTACCGATTAAGAGAACAACAAGAATTTTGTAAGAGATAGGGGGTGAATTAAAACAAGTTTATAGTTATTTGAACTTCCTTGTATTTTCACTGCTGCAGCTGCTTGCTAAAAGACTGTATAGATTATGTTAGTCGTAGCAGTTGAAAATATTCCCACAAGAGAAGTGCGCTTTATCTAATGGCCGCACTAGGGTACTTTATTTTTGAGAATATTTTCAAAAATCCCAATAAGCAGTGAAGTGAGTAATTTTGCTGATGGCTACGCAAAAACAAAAATTTTTGTCTACAACATTTGATTCTGATTTATCTACGACAAATTTGGTTGGCTTGTGCGGTGTGCAATGAAATATACATTACAAATTTTCTATTAGAAAGACATAAAATTCCTTTAATGTTTTTGTTTATTTGCAGAGCTGATGATGAAATTGTGTCTTGAAATCTCGAAATATATATTATGAATACATAAGTTAATTGATTGCTATTACCCCTAAATTAAGAAAAAGTTTGTTAAAAAACCAAAAGAATTTTAATCACACCACGCCATCATGTAACTGCAAGAAGAAGGCTAGGTGCTCACTACATGCAAGATGTCGCCAGAGCTCCGTTTGGTATAAAACGATAATAACATCTGAAAACACCACCACAAGTTATTTTGATTACAGAGAAGGGAATTTAAAGCTCGCTTCAACAACCACAATCATAACTTTAATAAATACAACATAAAATAATTTTTATGGAACTGTCGAACGTTGCATGACAAGCGCATGATACAGGAGAAGATCCATGCATTAAATGGAGCATTATGGCACACGCTGCACCATACCAGCCTGGTGCAAGAACATGTAACCTTTGTCTTGCAGAAAACTTGCCATCCTCCGAGTGGACCCAGCTACAACCTAATGGTTTTAAAACTGGGGCCGTGAGAAAGTTTCAAAGAGTCTGCGAAGCATTTTTTTGTTTTTGGATTATGGTCTAAGTTTGTAACAAATTCATTGCCCCATAAATTGTTTTGATATTAACCGATTTGCTTTTCAAATAGATCTCATTTTTTTGTTTTACCCGTCTGTGTCATTTCCAACAATTTTGTCTTTACGCAAGTTGCTACAATTCAACTGTGAGTCGCTGTGCGGAGCTGTCTTCAGTTGGTAAAACAAAAAAAAGATGTTAATACACCATTTTTAACAAATATTTCTACAACACGATTAAAGCTATGCAATGGAAATGCAAAAAAGATTATCTTATATTTGGGTTTACCTCAATTAGCTCAATTACCTCAATCTAAAAGATCTCATTTTTTTGTTTTACCCGTCTGTGTCATTTCCAACAATTTTGTCTTTACGCAAGTTGCTACAATTCAACTGTGAGTCGCTGTGCGGAGCTGTCTTCAGTTGGTAAAACGATAAAAAGATGTTAATACACCATTTTTAACAAATATTTCTACAGCACGATTTTGGCTACGCAATAAAAATGCAAAAAAAATTGCCTTAAATTGTTTTTTTCTTCAATTATCATGACATATTTAAACTTTAGTGTTTTGTGCTATGCTATTTTAAGCTTGGAACCAGTGAAACTTAGTAAACCGAAGTGCCATTTTTATTCAAAACAACCGCAACATGGAGGAAAGGATCTAAGCTTTTGCAAACTCATTGAAATCGGTTTAAAACGATAAAAGTATAGTATTGGGCTAATTTAAGCTTTTAATTGTAGATTTCTGTTGCCACTTTATGAGCTTTTTTGGGCGAAAAAGTCTGTTGTGGCTTTATCTTTTGGTGAAGTGTTTTTATTGCCAGAGTTGAGGAAAAAGAATCTGTTATTAATAAACAGTAATAAAGTCAGCTTAGACATTTATTTGCTATAAAAAAAATTAATTTCGCTAACGCTTTCTCAGTTTCTGCAAAAAAATAAACAAAAATCGCACAAAAAGTATCAAAATATTTTTTCTGACAAATAAAGGAAACTTACTAGTGGTAAAAACACATGTCTGAAAACAACATAGACCCTCAATTTTTTCAATTTAAGGCAAAATAACTGCAAAGAAAGGTACAAAAATTTTGATTGGTGCGTTTAACCTTTTGTCTGTCTATTTCAGGCTGTTGAAACCTTTTTTCATCAAGCTGCTTAACAAACGTGGCCAACCTGAGCTCAACTTGACCTTTTTTCTTTTTCAGACTGGCAACACTAGTGGTGGTAGAGCAGGCATTAGAGGGAGCACTACACCTGTCAATATCGGGCATATCGCAGGCCGTTTTATAACCGCATCCCTGGTTAATTCTGAAGAGTCACGCAGTGACTCGATTTTCAAACTCCTGCTTGGCTACAACGACATTTTGTTTAATAGCATCAGTGCCAGGGATTAGCTCCTTATCGGACAAAGCAACACAGTCAACCATTAAATTATCAAAATCGAAATTGATATCACTGACTAACGTTTCGACAATTTTAGCATTTTCAACATTTAGCATCGGTCCCCCCCACTACTAGATACTTTTACTTTAAAGCCTTAATCGAAAGCGATAAATCAGGGGAATTCATAGCAAATAAATGTTTGAAAATGCTAATAAATAGAATGGTAAAGCACTTTACCAAAAATAAGTACAACGTCTTACGTGCACCACACGCAATTGTCCAGAAACCAGTCGCCGATGATGTACAGTCCCTCAGTTGACTTCGAACTCGCGCCCTCGAAATCTCCAAAACCGCTCCGGGCATCAACTCAGATTTTTCGGCGAATTCTCGAAGTCAAAGCTGCTTCTCTCTACAGCTTCTTCAACTGAAGAACTTTCCAATTTAATTTCCACCGTACGAGCCTTGTCAAAAAGGCTGCCAACTTCCAGCGAGGGAACTCAGTTAGAAACGATGCTAACCTTCACCAATTCAATGGTCAAAAACATTAGTTAGAAACGATGCTCATCTCCACCAAAATACGAGCAGCTTTTGCTTTCCTTATTGTCAAAGCAGAAGCGTCCTGCCGGTTTATAAAGTGAGGTCTTGGTTGTTCTTTGTGTCTGTTTTTGTTCTATCAAATATTTTCGTGTGCATTTTGAGTTTTGTGTACTTATTTTTCTCTATTGGTTTGCTTGTCTACTTCGCTAACGTTTGAGTTGACATCTATATCGCTTTGTCACAACTTTCTAGAAGTTACTTTTGCATGTACAGTAGGTTATTCATCTTCAACAAAATAGTTCAAATGGTAAGTGATAATTGAGCTTTAACCTGTCTTGAAAGTTTAATATATCTTTGGAAACATTTAAAGTATTGATATGCATCGCTTTTAATTTTTACTTTGATATTAAACAAATTTGATTGCAACTATTTGATTACAACTTTAAAGAATAATTTCAATTGTAATTGTAACTTATTAATGCAAGAGGCTAGTGATGCACTTATTGGTCACTGAAGAGACCTGATAGGTCGAAACATTGTCACTGTCTGCAGTTTGTTAATTGCAATTTGTAATTAAATTACAAGTTTAAAAGTAATTATAATTGTAACTGTAATTTGAGTTTTTTAGCATAAAGTGATTGTAATTGTAATGTAATTGAAAAAAATTTTGGTGTAATTGTAATTGATCTGTAATGATAAAATTGATCCAACTCTGTTTAATACATATGTGTATTTAAAGCTCTGACATTGATGTTTGGCTTTTTACAAGCAAGGTGAGAATAGATTGTGTAGTGATTATGTAACCTTTGCCCTTACTTGTGCGCATCCATTTCGAATATTGCTGCCTCGTGCTTGTTTTTCTTTTCATAGAAACGTGAGTCATGCATTGCTTCGCCTTTACCCCAGGAAATATTATTCCTCGTGCCTTTTTCTCGTTTTTGAGATATAAATATAAAATATCTCTTAGCTTTTTGGATACAATTAACTTTTGGACTGAAGAAGCCGCTAAATTTTGAAATTATGCGTTTGTTTTTGATAAAAAAATTGATAAAGAAAAAACAGAAAATTTGTATCAACTAAGAACTTCAGGAAATGTTCGATGTCAAAGATCTCCGAATGAGCTCAAAGTAATTAAGTGTAAGTCAGAAGGCTCATGGTAGAGCACGCCGTGCCTTTTTATTTAAACTTACTTTTTGGATTTCAATTTGTTTTGACCAAGTTCACCACAATAGAAGTGTCACGAATAAGGAAATTTGCCTTGTAAGAATTGTTTTCATTTGTTTAAAGTGCTGTGTCATTGTTCGCTCGGCTACTGATTGAGAAAAAAAAAGACCTTTTTTCCTGGCAAGTGGATTGCTGTAGTACGCCTTTATTACGTCACAATCGTTATTACGACATAGTACGATTCCAGATTGATCTAGAGATTCTAGCTTCCTCTAAGAAGTTCGATAACTGACTACATAAGTTGAAATGCTTTTTTTTTTCACGTGATTTCGTTCTAGCGTTTTCTGGATTGTTTTTTTGAATGTACATATAAGGCGACGGGATTTTTTTTTGGTAAGAGAGAGCAGTAGAGAAGCGTGTAACGGGGAGAGATTGATTGACAGAGTAAAGAAGGACCATTGTTTTTTTTTTGATAATTTATTGTGGATTCTGTGGACGTGGCGAGTATTAAGAAGTTATTGGTGGAATTAATTTTGGCAGTTTCCTGATTGTGTGGTAAAGTGGTTAATTTTGAGATCGTTGGGCAAAGAAGTTTGAAGTCGTGAAGTATTATTTCTGCGAATACATTATTGTTTTTAGTGGAAGCCAATCTTTTCCAAGTTAATATTAAGTTGCAGTCAGACCTAATTATCCGAGCGATTATCATCCGTCGCCTCAATTTTAAAAGAAATTTAAAATTGAGATAGAACCGGAAGTTCTATTTTTGATATATTATTATTATCAAAACTCGACAAGAAGACGTTTTACTTTGACTCTTGCGGTGAAGAAAAAGCAAAGGCCCTGGAGTTTTTCCTGGGCAATTTCTAAAACTTTTTTCTTTTAGAACTCGATGGGGTCCGCCAATCTTTAAAGCAAGCAAAAGGGATCCACCTGCTCAAAACGTTTGGAAACCACTGTTCTAGCTTTTGTTAGCTTTGTACCAGCTGTTACTTCCCTTGGCAGCCTACCTAGCTAGAACGGGTGAGGTTGATCTCTAATTACTGGACCTGCAATCGACAGAAAAGGCAATTCTCTATGTTTTATGCTGATAGCTCCGACGACTAGCACCACGTGGTCATACACCGACACGCCTTCTAAAATGATAATTGAAACTCTCTTCCAATATAGTGGCAAGACACGCGGTCAAAAACAGTAGCTACCAGAACGAAATCACAAAACAATTATACCTAATCACTTACCAAATACGAACAAAATTACAAGATCCCAGCGATTCGAGAAAGTTTTGCCTCCTACCTCTACACCGTCATCACGCAAAAAAAACTAAAACAAACTCGATACAAAAATCTCACAAGAGGGTAACGGCGACACCTAGCGGGTTTACATACGAATTATTAAAATTTAAAAAGGTTCTACACTAAGCGTTCCTGTTTCTTACACCAGCATTTTCATCTTTAACCTGACGCTTTGTTGTCCTAGTTACTCGTGTGACGCCGTTATCTAGACCTGCGGCACTTGAATTTACTGCCGTAGCACAGCTACTGCTAACACCGCTCACAAATCGAAACAACTGCAGCATATTGTGGAGAAGCAATTTGTATAGCTGGATAAGATTGTTCGATTTTAAGTAGTATTGTAGGTAGCAACTGGCTTTGATTCATAATTGTATTTTTAATTTATAGTATTAGTATCTACAGTATTAGGCTAATTCAAGTTTTAAATTTTAGATTTCTGTTGCCATTTTATGCACCTCTTTGGCAAAAAAAGTCTGTCGTGGCTTTATCCTTTGGTGAAGTGTTTTTAGTATATATGTATGTTTAAAGCTCCGACATTGGTGTTGTGCACTTTACAAGTAAAGTGAAAGTGAGTTGCCATGTATAGATAGCGGTAGCAATAAGATTTTTATAGAGACATAAAAATTGTGCTACCATCTTAAGGCTGGTTTCCATTAGGCGTAGATTGCAGGCGTAGCGTAAAAAATTTTTTTTTCTGTATTTAGTTTTATGCGCGCAGCGAGCGCATTCTGCGCATAAAACTAAATCTAACAAAACAAGCTACTTCACTTTTATAACTAGCTATTAGTTATTGCTGTAGGACAAATTTTTTATTGCAGTAAAAAAGTGAGAAAGCTGCCTTTATTTCTAACAAAATTTGCAACAAAAATTTGCTTTTATTCACAAGCACATTTATTTGGCTATTCAATTGCCGTCAGCAAATTGATGTAAAAATGTGTTCAAGTTGAGAAATTAAGGAAAAAAAAGCGTTTGCGAGACCAAAACAATTTCTTTTCGATAGTTGATCTCCGAAAAAATAATGAAAGGGTCTTTAAATTGTAAAATTATGAAAAAGATGTGCACTTGACCAAAATAGCAAAACAAGCGCTTTTGATGTTGACCTCCAAAAAAAAAATTTCAGGCTGCGTCCGAACGTAGCGAATTTCGCAATCAGAAATGAAAACAATATTTAGAGCAAGTTTTGAGACGAGGTTTTGCGGTTTGATGCTGAATAAAAACAGAGCAACGCTTTCTCTGCACTTGACACTAAGTACAAATTTCAAGCTATCAATTGTTAAAAAAGGGTTTATTTGTTATGACATCGTGATCTTGGTTAGTGTACAAGATCAATCAAAATAAAAACATGCAATCAGTAATGAAAATAAGCGATAGATTGATTACACATAATAAGCAAAACATTTGGCTCAACCACTCAGCACTCCGTGGCAAAGAACATAGCGATTCTCCATTCAACATTTGGAAGCAGGCATCCATTAGACCAGTGGTTTTCAACCTTTTTGCTGGAGCGGAACCCCAAGAAAACATTCCAGTGGCTCGAGGAACCCCTGTGCAATAATTCGTTTGTTTTATGCAAAAAAACAGCATTTAATTTAATTAATAAAATAAGATTTGTGTAACTTCTGGCGGAACCCCTGGACTGTACTGGCGGAACCCTAGGGTTCCGCGTAACCCCGGTTGAAAACCACTGCATTAGACCAATGCTTTTCAAAGGTTTGGTTACAAAACATATAATACTTAGTTAAAAATTACTTTCTTTCTTATTTTCTTTTTTAAAAGCAACTCGCATTTTAAAAAATAGATGAGGGACGGATCATTACAGCGTTTAGTGCGAAAATGGCCCATGGCTAAATTTGCATAAAACCATTGCAGTAAATTAAATTTTGCGAATGAATTTTTTAATCACATCAGTTTGCGAGCACAAATCAAAAATGAAATAATCGCACAAATCTTACTAATTAGAATTGCTCTGAATACAAACCAACTAACAAAAACACATTTAGGCAACAAAACCAAAATTACACGAATAACATTTGGTTTAGTGCTTCTTCAGAAGTAATTGGGCGTTAAGTACGTACAATTTAAAAATAATCAGTGTCACTTAGCGCTAAAGCTGGAACTTGCCATGACAATGATCTAAGATTGGTCATTCCGTCGAAGACTCTCAATAAATGATAATATATTGCAATTTGTTTCACCATACTGACATTCATGTTTAGCACTATTTTTGAAAACATTTACTGATTGTCGGAATCGGTAAACCAGCAGATCATTATAAAGCACATATCTTATGAATCAATCAAGATCTGCAAAATTATATAACGACAAGAAAAAATGAAGTCCTCGAAATCATTTGCAGTATTTTACCTGAAAAAATCTGGATCTATCACGCTACTGTAATCCTACAAAAATACTCAAACAAATAAAGTAAACTTAAATTAGAACAAAATTACTTTAACAATCAGTAGTAATAGCGCAATTGTACTTCAACAACAGTAAAATTTTTCCAATTAAAAATAAGTACGGTACTTCCTGAATTAATTGCAGAAACTGCAAAATTAAATAAAATTGTAAAAGAAAAAAAAGTTAAAAATCAGAACTACTTGTTTGTAGTTGAATAGTCTCTAGATAATAGGGTTGAGTTTTTACTGCTTTTTTCAAATACTTTTCAGCATTCGAACACTCATTAATTTTGTTCAAATATTGACTGATTCCGTTCAAAGTAACAACCACGTTTATGTCAGTTGCACCGTCGCTTGGTATTTGTTCGCCGATATTTTAGTGAATTTTTGAAATGCTTTTCGCAGTGATAGCAGTATTTATTACGATTGAACACAGAACGATTTTATTCTAAGTAGTAGCAACATTTATGTTAATAACAACGTTGCAGTGTTAAAGTCATTTCTTACCAGCAAACACCGACTAATATCGATGAAGACACCAGCCACACTTCTGTCAGTGGCAATGTCGCTCATAATTCGTTCATAAAATGTAGTGCTTTTCCCAAATACTCTTTTGCAATAGTTGGTTTATCCATTTCAAGTAAACACCGATCATAATCAAACAAAGCATGAGCCGTATAAATGGTCACTAGCAATATCGTTTGATGTTTGTTCATCAATTTTCAGCGCTTTTTCGAAATACACTTTTGCCGTGGTAAAGTCATTCATTTCAAATAACCATAACCAATACTATAAAAAGCAGCTACAGCATTTCTGTTAGTAGCAATGTCACTTGATGTTTGTTTACGAACTTTTTCCGCTTTTTCGAAATACTCTTTTGCAGTAATATAGTTATTCATTCGAAGTAAACACCGACCAATATTATACAAAGCATCAGCCACTCTTCTGTCAGTGGCAATGTTGGTAGATGATCGTTCATGAATTTTTAGTGATTTTTCGAAATACTCTTTTCCAATGGTAAAATTATTCATTTCAAATAAACATCGACCAATATTATACAAAGTAGTTGCAACATACATGTCAGTAGCAGCGTCACATGATATTCGTTCATGAATTTTCAGCGCTTTTTCAAAATACTTTTTTGCACCAGTAAAGTCATTCCTTTCAACTAAACATCGACCAATATCATGCAAAGCAGCTGCAACATTTATGTCAGTAGCAATGTCACTTGAAGTTCGTGCATGAATTTTCAGCGCTTTTTCGAAATACTCTTTCGCACTGGCAAAGTTATTCATTTCAAGTAAACACCGACCAATAAAATGCAAAGTAGCTGCAACATATACGTCAGTAGCAATGTCACTTGATGTTCGTTCACGAATTTTCAGCGCTTTTTCGAAATACTCTTTTGCACTGGCGAAGTCATTCATTTTAAATAAACACCGACCAATATTATACAAAGTAAGTGCAAAATTTATGTCAGTAGCAATGTCACTTGATGTTTGTTCATAAATTTTTAGAGCTTTTTCGAAATACTCTTTTCCAGTAATAAAATCATTCATTTCAAGTAAACACCGGCCAATATCATACACAGCAGGTGCAACATATATATCAGTGGCAATGTCACTTGATATTCGTTCACGAACTTTCAGCGCTTTTTCGAAATACTCTTTTGCACTGGTGAAGTCATTCATTTCAAACAAACATCGACCAATATTATACACAGTAGGTGCAACATATATGTCAGTAGCAATGTCATCTGATGTTCGTTCATGAATTTTCAGCGCTTTTTCGAAATAATCTTTTGCCATGGTAAAGTCATTCATTCCAAGTAAACATCGACCAATATCAAACAAAGCATCAGCCACCCTTTCGTCAGTGGCAATGTCGCCTGATGTTTGTTCATGAATTTTCAGCGCTTTTTCAAAATACTCTTTTGCACTGGTAAAGTCATTCATTTCAAACAAACATCGACCAATATTATACACAGTAGTTGCAACATTTATGTCAGTAGCAATGTCACTTGACATTCGTTCACGAATTTTCAGCGCTTTTTCCAAATACTCTTTACCATTGGTAAAGTCATTCATTTCAAGTAAACACCGGCCAATATCATACAAAGCATCAGCCACCCTTCCGTCAGTAGCAATGTCACTTGATGTTCGTTCATAAACTTTTAGAGCTTTTTCGAAATATTCTTTTCCAGTAATAAAATCATTCATTTTATGTAAACACAGACCAATACTATACACAGTAGTTGCAACATTTATGTCAGTAGCAATGTCACTTGATATTCGTTCACGAATTTTCAGCGCTTTTTCAAAATACTCTTTTGCACTGGCAAAATCATTCATTTTAAACAAACACCGACCAATATCATATAAAGCATCAGCCACCCTTCCGTCAATGGCAATGTCACTTGATATTTGTTCACGAATTTTCAGCGCTTTTTCAAAATACTTTTTTGCAGCGGTAAAGTCATTCATTCCATATAAACATCGACCAATATCATACAAAGCATCAGCCACCCTTCCGTCAATAGCAATGTCACTTGATGTTCGTTCATGAATTTTCAGCGCTTTTTCAAAATACTCTTTTCCCCTGACAAAGTCATTCATTCTATATAAACATCGACCAATATCATACAAAGCATCAGCCACCCTTCCGTCAGTGGCAATGTCGCCTGATGTTCGTTCACGAATTTTCAGCGCTTTTTCAAAATACTTTTTTGCAGCGGTAAAGTCATTCATTTCAAACAAACATCGACCAATATTATACACAGTAGGTGCAATATATATGTCAGTAGCAATGTCACTTGATGTTCGTGCATGAATTTTCAGCGCTTTTTCGAAATACTCTTTTGCATTGGTAAAGCCATTCATTCCATATAAACATCGACCAATATCATACAAAGCATCAGCCACCCTTCCGTCAGTGGCAATGTCGCCTGATATTCGTTCATGAATTTTCAGCTCTTTTTCCAAATACTCTTTTGCATTGGTAAAGTTATTCATTCCAAACAAACATCGACCAATATTATGCAAAGTAGTTGCAACATTTATGTCAGTAGCAATGTCACTTGACATTCGTTCACGAATTTTCAGCGCTTTTTCGAAATACTCTTTACCATTGGTAAAGTCATTCATTTCAAGTAAACACCGGCCAATATCATACAAAGCATCAGCCACCCTTCCGTCAGTGGCAATGTCACCTGATGTTCGTTCGCGAATTTTCAGCGCTTTTTCGAAATACTCTTTTGCACTGGTAAAGTTATTAATTCCAACTAAGCATTGACCAATATCATACAAAGCATCAGCCACCCTTCCGTCAGTAGCAATGTTACTTGATGTTCGTTCATAAACTTTTAGCGCTTTTTCGAAATATTCTTTTCCAGTATTAAAATCATTCATTTTAAGTAAACATAGACCAATACTGTACACAGTAGTTGCAACATTTATGTCAGTAGCAATGTCACTTGATATTCGTTCACGAATTTTCAGCGCTTTTTCAAAATACACTTTTGCAGCGGTAAAGTCATTCATTCCAACTAAACACAGACCAATATCAAACAAAGCATCAGCCACCCTTCCGTCAATGGCAATGTCACTTGATGTTCGTTCATAAATTTTCAGCGCTTTTTCAAAATACTCTTTTCCAGTAATAAAATCATTCATTTCAAGTAAACACAGACCAATATTATGCACAGTAGGTGCAACATTTATGTCAGTGGCAATGTCGCCTGATGCTCGTTCATGAACTTTCAGCGCTTTTTCAAAATACTTTTTTGCACTGGTGAAGTCATTCATTTCAAACAAACATCCACCAATACTATACACAGTAGTTGCAGCATATATGTCAGTGGCAATGTCACTTGATGTTCGTTCATGAATTTTCAGCGCTTTTTCGAAATACTCTTTTGCACTGGTAAAGTCATTCATTCCATATAAACATCGACCAATATCATTCAAAGCATCAGCCACCCTTCCGTCAGTGGCAATGTCGCCTGATGTTCGTTCATGAATTTTTAGCGCTTTTTCGAAATACTCTTTTGCACTGGTGAAGTCATTCATTCCAAACAAACATCGACCAATATTATGCAAAGTAGTTGCAACATATATGTCAGTAGCAATGTCACTTGACATTCGTTCACGAATTTTCAGCGCTTTTTCGAAATACTCTTTACCATTGGTAAAGTCATTCATTTCAGATAAACACCGGCCAATATCAAACAAAGCATCAGCCACCCTTCCGTCAGTGGCAACGTCACTTGATATTTGTTTACGAATTTTCAGCGCTTTTTCAAAATACTCTTTTGCACTGGTAAAGTTATTAATTCCAACTAAACATTGACCAATATCATACAAAGCATCAGCCACCCTTCCGTCAGTAGCAATGTCACTTGATGTTCGTTCATAAACTTTTAGAGCTTTTTCGAAATATTCTTTTCCAGTAATAAAATCATTCATTTTATGTAAACACAGACCAATACTATACACAGTAGTTGCAGCATTTATGTCAGTAGCAATATCACTTGATATTCGTTCGCGAATTTTCAGCTCTTTTTCAAAATACACTTTTGCACTGGTAAAGTCATTCATTTTAAATAAACACCGACCAATATCATATAAAGCATCAGCCACCCTTCCGTCAATGGCAATGTCACTTGATATTTGTTCGCGAATTTTCAGCGCTTTTTCGAAATACTCTTTTGCACTGATAAAATCATTCATTTCATATAAACATCGACCAATATCATACAAAGCATCAGCCACCCTTCCGTCAATAGCAATGTCACTTGATGTTCGTTCATAAACTTTTAGAGCTTTTTCGAAATATTCTTTTCCAGTAATAAAATCATTCATTTCAAGTAAACACAGACCAATACTGTACACAGTAGTTGCAACATATATGTCAGTGGCAATATCACTTGATATTCGTTCACGAATTTTCAGCGCTTTTTCAAAATACTCTTTTGCACTGGTAAAATCATTCATTTTAAACAAACACCGACCAATATTATATAAAGCATCAGCCACCCTTCCGTCAATGGCAATGTCACTTGATATTTGTTCGCGAATTTTCAGCGCTTTTTCAAAATACTCTTTTGCACTGGTAAAGTCATTCATTTTAAACAAACACCGACCAATATCATATAAAGCATCAGCCACCCTTCCGTCAATGGCAATGTCACTTGATATTTGTTCGCGAGTTTTCAGCGCTTTTTCAAAATACTCTTTTCCCCTGACAAAGTCATTCATTCTATATAAACATCGACCAATATCATACAAAGCATCAGCCACCCTTCCGTCAGTGGCAATGTCACTTGATGTTTGTTCACGAATTTTCAGCGCTTTTTCAAAATACTTTTTTGCAGCGGTAAAGTCATTCATTCCATATAAACATCGACCAATATCATACAAAGCATCAGCCACCCTTCCGTCAATAGCAATGTCACTTGATGTTCGTTCATGAATTTTCAGCGCTTTTTCCAAATATTCTTTTGCACTGGTAAAGTTATTAATTCCAACTAAACATTGACCAATATCATACAAAGCATCAGCCACCCTTCCGTCAATAGCAATGTAACTTGATGTTCGTTCATAAACTTTTAGAGCTTTTTCGAAATATTCTTTTCCAGTAATAAAATCATTCATTTTATGTAAACACAGACCAATACTATACACAGTAGTTGCAGCATTTATGTCAGTAGCAATATCACTTGATATTCGTTCGCGAATTTTCAGCTCTTTTTCAAAATACACTTTTGCACTGGTAAAGTCATTCATTTTAAATAAACACCGACCAATATCATATAAAGCATCAGCCACCCTTCCGTCAATGGCAATGTCACTTGATATTTGTTCGCGAATTTTCAGCGCTTTTTCCAAATACTCTTTTGCACTGATAAAATCATTCATTTCATATACACATCGACCAATATCATATAAAGCATCAGCCACCCTTCCGTCAGTAGCAAAGTTGCTTGATGTTCGTTCACGAATTTTCAGCGCTTTTTCGAAATACTCTTTACCATTGGTAAAGTCATTCATTTCAAACAAACATCGACCAATATTATGCAAAGTAGTTGCAACATTTATGTCAGTAGCAATGTCACTTGATGTTCGTTCACGAATTTTCAGCGCTTTTTCAAAATACTCTTTACCATTGGTAAAGTCATTCATTTCAAGTAAACACCGGCCAATATCAAACAAAGCATTAGCCATCCTTCCGTCAGTGGCAATGTCACTTGATATTTGTTCACGAATTTTCAGCGCTTTTTCAAAATACTCTTTTGCACTGGTGAAGTCATTCGTTCCAACTAAACATCGACCAATATCATACAAAGCATCAGCCACCCTTCCGTCAATAGCAATGTCACTTGATGTTCGTTCATAAACTTTTAGAGCTTTTTCAAAATACTCTTTTCCAGTATTAAAATCATTCATTTCAAGTAAACACAGACCAATACTATACACAGTAGTTGCAACATTTATGTCAGTGGCAATGTCACTTGATATTCGTTCACGAATTTTCAGCGCTTTTTCCAAATACTCTTTTGCACTGGTAAAATCATTCATTTTAAACAAACACCGACCAATATTATATAAAGCATCAGCCACCCTTCCGTCAATGGCAATGTCACTTGATATTTGTTCGCGAATTTTCAGCGCTTTTTCAAAATACTCTTTTGCACTGGTAAAGTCATTCATTTTAAACAAACACCGACCAATATTATATAAAGCATCAGCCACCCTTCCGTCAATGGCAATGTCACTTGATATTTGTTCGCGAGTTTTCAGCGCTTTTTCAAAATACTCTTTTCCCCTGACAAAGTCATTCATTCTATATAAACATCGACCAATATCATACAAAGCATCAGCCACCCTTCCGTCAGTGGCAATGTCACTTGATGTTTGTTCACGAATTTTCAGCGCTTTTTCAAAATACTTTTTTGCAGTGGTAAAGTCATTCATTCCATACAAACATCGGCCAATATCATACAAAGCATCAGCCACCCTTCCGTCAGTAGCAATGTCACTTGATGTTCGTTCATGAATTTTCAGCGCTGTTTCCAAATACTCTTTTGCAGCGGTAAAATCATTCATTTTAAGTAAACACAGACCTATAATATGCAAAGTAGTTGCAACATTTTTGTCAGTGGCAATGTCACTTGATGTTCGTTCACGAATTTTCAGCGCTTTTGCAAAATACTCTTTACCATTGGTAAAGTCAGACATTTCAAGTAAACATCGACCAATATTGTACACAGTAGTTGCAACATTTATGTCAGTGGCAATGTCACCTGATATTCGTTCACGAAGTTTTAGCGTTCTATCGAAATACTCTTTCGCAGCGGTAAAGTCATTCATTCCAACTAAGGATCGACCAATATCAAACAAAGCATTAGCCATCCATCCGTCAGTGGCAATGTCACCTGATATTTGTTCACGAATTTTCAGCGCTTTTTCAAAATACTCTTTTGCACTGGTAAAGTCATTCATTCCAAATAAACACCGACCAATAATAAACAAAGCATCAGCCACCCTTCGATCAGTAGCAATGTCGCCTGATGTTCGTTCATAAACTTTTAGAGCTTTTTCGAAATATTCTTTTCCAGTATTAAAATCATTCATTTTAAATAAACACCGACCGATCATATATTCAGTAGGTGCAACATATATGTCAGTGGCAATGTCACTTGACATTTGTTCACGAATTTTCAGCGCTTTTTCAAAATACTCTTTTGCAGCGGTAAAGTCATTCATTCCATATAAACATCGACCAATATCATACAAAGCATCAGCCATCCTTCCGTCAGTGGCAATGTCACTTGATATTTGTTCGTGAATTTTCAGCGCTTTTTCGAAACACTCTTTTCCCCTGACAAAGTCATTCATTCTATATAAACATCGACCAATATCATGCAAAGCATCAGCCACCCTTCTGTCAGTAGCAATGTCGCCTGATGTTTGTTCATAAACTTTTAGCGATTTTTCAAAATACTCTTTTGCAGTCGTAAAGTCATTCATTCCAAATAAACACCGACCAATATCATGCAAAGCAGCTGCTGCAGGTATGTCAACAGCAATATCTTTCGATGTTTGTTCACGAATTTTCAGCGCTTTTTCGAAATATTTTTTTGCAGCAGCAAAGGCATTCATTTCAAGTAAACATCGACCAATGTTAAACAAAGTAGTTGCAACATTTATGTCAGTGGCAATGTCACTTGATGTTCGTTCATGAATTTTCAACGCTTTTTCGAAATACTCTTTTGCAGCGGTAAATTCATTCATTCCAAGTAAACATCGACCAATATTATTCAAAGCATCAGCTACCCTTTCGTCAGTGGCAATATTGCTTGATGTTTGTTCATAAATTTGTAGTGCGTATTTCAAATATTCATGTGCAGTAGTTGGTTGATTCATTTCAAGTAAACATCGACCAATATTATGCAATGTACCTACCGCATCTATGTCAGTAGCAATATTACTTGATGTTTGTTCATAAATTTTCAGCGCTTTTTTGAAATAGTTATTTGCAGTGGTAAACATATTCATTTGAACTAAACTGTAACCAATATTAAACAAAGCCTCAGCAACATTTACGTCAGTAGCAAGGTTGCTTGATGTTGTTTCATAAACTTTTAGTGCTTTTTCGAAGCATTCCTTTGCATGAATAAAGTCATTCTCTATAACTGAACACCTACCTATTTTATACCAAATATCAGCCACATTTCTGTCAGTAGCAAGGTTGCTTGATGTTTGTCTATAAATATTTAGCGCTTTTTCCAAATACTCTTTTGCATCAGTAAATTTGTCCATCTTTAGTAGTTCTTCTCCAATTGTTTTGAATTTGGCAAATAATACTTCTTTTGTCGGCTCTACTTGATCAAATGTAGCTTTTGTGTTTTTATATGTTAGCGTTTTCATGCAATGGTCGAAGTCGAGTAAGCATTGTTCGTTTGGGTTAATTTCCAAAGCATTGATACAGTCTTTGAGTTCTTTGCTTCTTTGAAAACTTGAGTAAATACTAATGTTGAGCATTTGGGGATTGGAATAATAGTGTCCTTTTTTAAAGTTGAATCTTTTTGATATGTCACATTGCAATGCATAAGCAATTTGAAAATACCTAATTGCACTTGTTTCTCCAACAATTCCTAAAAATTTTGATGTTGCATTTTTTTCATTTATATCATCTTTTTGCCTTTGGTTGGCCATGTACCATCTCAGTCGTAGCTCACATGCGATTGCAATTGCACACATCAAGTGGTGCTTTGCATCATTACTAATTCTATTTTGTTTTGCTAGCTCACGGATAATATCAAAACACGAAAGTTTTGAAATTTCATAGAGTCTTCCTAATGCTGCAATAAATAAAGTGGTGACCCTGTAAACATCTTTTTTCACATTATATCTTCCTTTCATACCGACTTCTTTAAGCACCATTCGAATCGAAAAGTTTTCAAGATCATTTTTGATTAAACCTAAAATTTCGACACCTAAATCTTTGTTTCGTTTCAGTAATTTCTTTTTACCATTTTCAAATTCAATGTACAGACTATAATCGCCATATACATAACAAACCTTGGTGAGAATGTCACCCAAATGATAACCGTTTTTACGATTTTCATCACAGCTTAAATATTCTAGCATATCCGGTACAGATCTTATTAGCTCTGTTTTCCAAGGTTTGTCCTTTGTTAATTGTTGTCTTCCCAAAGGATATTTACAAGCCCATGGAAAAGTCCCATCAAATGAAATCCCAGATTTTGTGACGCCATCATAAAACTTATCCCAAACTTTTGAGTTTGTTTTGTTTATTATGCTAGGAATAATAGTTTCGCCCAAGTTTATCAAAATGATTTGAAAAATGACAGAATACCATCTGAATTTGTCTAAAGTCCTTTCATTTTGGCCATCAAAATTGGAGTCTAATACTATAATGTGCTCGAAATCCGAATATGGTGTAATTTCTTTTCTTGCTAGGGAGCCCATTCCTAAGATAGCAAACTTGCAAGGCATTGTACCCATAATTTGCTCACAAACTTCAGCCACATTTGCCATAATTTTTGTGTAATCATTAGTAATATTGCTTTGTAAAGATTCCATTGCTTTAACTTTGCTTACTTCTTGTTCTCGCATTTTTTCTTCAGATTGATGTGTTTTAATTTTTTCTATTTCATGCAGTTTTTGATCAACATATTTTCTCATTTTTTCAACCAATAATTTAACCATTTCAGATGTTTTACATAAATCTACATCTTTCTGTTGAGCCTCAGCTGACTGAAGTAAATGCAGATGTAGTTGATTCAAATTTTGTCTCATTTCACATGCCTCGCTTCGTGTTCTGCATCTCACTAGTGCAGCATTCAATAAGACAGCACACCTAATGAAGCAATTCATTTTTTCAATTGTGGAGCAGTTTTCAATTCCTTCACTGCGTTCAAGATAAAGCATTCCCATTTTGTGAAAAATTGTAGCAGAAATTTTTGGGTCAGTTTCTTTGCCATCATCATTGCAATTTATTTTTAAACTTTTCAATAGTGTTTCTTCTTCTTCTGTATACTTATCAGGTTTGCCGTTTTCCATGCTTGTCAAATCAAACCAGAAATCATAAAGTTGCCACTAATCAATTCATTTTTCTAAAATCTATACAAATTGCATCGACTTTAAATTAATTGCAGCTTAGCATTGGATACTTAAAGGTCAACTGACATGAAATTTACAAGATTCGATTTAAATTGAAATTTTAAATATTTTTATCAATATAAACTCATTTTTGACTTTTTTTTCGTTTATGTTTTTGTTTACTTCTAGTTATTTACAGCCAACCATCAAGTTTCTTCATTTCCTGTATTTTTTCCTACGCTTGCGATGACATCATTTGTGAACATTTGCTGGAAGCTTGTCTAAAGAAAGGTCGTTACTTTGAAATGCAAGACTGCAATGTTCAAACGTGTGGCATATCAGTGATGGAAACAGTAAAGTCAATGTCAGTTTTTCTTAAGTTTGCATTCAGGCTAGTAACCGGTAGACCAGAAACTTGTGAAAGTTGTTTTATCTAGCCTAGGCGATTTAGGTTTTGTCTCAAAGCTACATGGTGAGCTGGTTACTTACCACAGTTACTCAGCAGTTAAATGTTTGCACTATCAGACAATATGTTACATTGTAGGTCTTCGTAAGGTTATATATTGCTTTCAAGTTCTGTAAATATATTTACATATTAGGCCTGCACTTATTTACAGCTCTTATGGGAAATAGAAAAAACTACGGTAGTGTTTGACTTATAAGTATTTAGGTTTTGTAATATCTGATAATTTGTTCACTTTTGTGTTTTTAGACAATGTAGTGAACCATTGTTATAATGTGTTTGTAATGGTAATTTTCTCTGTTGGAACTTGTAATTCCGGGTCTAGAAGAGACAAAAAGATAGCTTTTTTTTCTTTTCTAAAAAAACTGGACTTCAGACGTATTTGGATATCAAAATGCCAAAAAATGTATTTCAGTCTGTCAGCACACTGTGAAAAGCCCTGGTTAATTTGAGCCGCTCATTTCCTACATCACTCAGGTATCAAAAAACTTTAAGATTGCAATGAAAGACTGAAGCAATACCAACTGTTATTCCAGAGCCCCCAAAACTGTAAAGCCTAAAACAAAATCACCAAAAAAATCTAAAGCTTTAGAGAAACGCCGACAAATAAAGGTTTGCGTAATGTATTGTATTCATTGTGATTGTATTTGTTAGGTGTTTTAGTAGCACATTGTAGTTGTTGGTTATTGGTTACAAGTAACTTTAGATATTTTATTTAACCTTGTAAAATCCGTTAGCATAGTTCTCTTAGGTCAGTTTTTATGTCAGAAAATCTGCCATTTATATGATCATTGTCATGCTTTTGCCAAGGCACTTGTTATTGAAGAACAAATGTTGTTTTTGTAAATTTTTCTGGTACTTCTGGTATCAAAGGCGTTGGAAATTGCCTGATAGCAAAAGCCTTCTGTTTAGCCAGTACATTATTTAACTGTATTGATGATAGAAAGCCATGCTTTATTAAGATCAGTGAAAAAAAGTATGTGCTACAGTAGATGTAAAATAATGTTATCTGGATTTGAGTTACTAAGCTTCAGTTGTGTTGTTTTTTTCAGACTTTTCCTTGAGATCCATTACTTTAATGAAAACAACAATTACAAGCAAGCTACAAATTCGCGTGGTGAACCCATGTTCAGAGTTTCTTTTCCCAAAGGAAGAACCTCTTAAAGCATTGCTAAACAAATAAAAATTCATCTCACTTTCAGTAAGTAAACCCGTTTACAGTCATTGTGCAAAAGTTTGTGTTTGATTTCCTGCTTCCTATCAAAGAAGTTGTGGCTGACAAGTAGATACTAAGTGAGGTTTTAAACACTTAGTTTAAGCAGGGACAACTTCAACCTACAACGCAGCTATTTTTTTACCTCGATAAGGTTATTTACGATTACTTTAAAGTGGTGTTGTTCCACATCGCACTGCTTTTGAAGTAATGCAGTTTAGTGAACAAATTCTTCTTTTCTGCCATGGGGCGGAGGGCTGCCAGTAGTAGCTGGCCAACTTGATGGTGAAGCCAGCATTTAGTTAGGATGGCTAAACTTGTCATAACTTTTCCTCAACCTCTTGCCACCTACGCAATTATTACATGCTTGCTGAATTTTACACAGTAGCTGATGCCGTTCGCCTTCCCGAGAAAGATGATAATTAAAAACCGCCACGATATAAAATCATACTTGCCATTTGTATCTCATCTTTGAAATGATTGTGCTCAGATACCCTATTGCCGATCACTTGTGTTTAAACAAACCTTACCAGTGCATTTTTCTACAATATAACAGCAGACTTTCTTATAGATTACGTTGAAGAATTAATGCGCAACGTTACCTTAAGAAGAGAGGCAAACCCGGCATATCAATTGGTTACTGGTTCAAGGTTTTCTTGTAAACCTCCTCCACTAGCTGAAAGTTACAAAGAAGTCGGCAAAACTGAAGTCTCCGCCGTCACAAATCTCGCTTCAATCTCAGTAGTGTTGAAAGCAGTGCACTGATATAGGAGACAACTGAAGGCTTTGTTTTGCTATTCTGCTCAATGCTCATCTTTATTTGTTTTTAACCTCAACGGAGTTGTGTAAAATATGTTAGCCAAATTAGAACTCGTTGTGTAGCTTATTTGCGAGTGTTCAGTTATGTTTATTTATTTCATCAACATGCATATCTAAAACCAAAGTAGTGTTCAGAGGTAAACTTTTCCCAAATTTCTGTAACCACACATGTAGACTAGGTTCTTTCTATTTCTCTTGCCGATTCTTTTCCATATCCACTGTGTAATTCTCCGATAGGCAATATATCCATAAGTTCTAAAGTAGTAGCGTTTATTGGCAATCCATCCGGCCACATCAATTAACTTATATAAAGCCTCCTCATGAATCTCTTCATCTTTTCTAGGTCGTCCATGGATTTTTTTGTATTCATAAAATGTTGTTTCAACAACATCTATATCCAAGCGATTAGCTTGAAAATCTGAAGATAGTGTTATGCATCTAACACCTTTTTCGTTTCTTTTTTGTCAGTCTCTGTTACAGACATTCTTTTTTCGGTTGGCACGTTCTTATAGTTTCCACAGCCCCACCTTTTCAGAAACACATAATAATTTTCAAGTCTAATAAAAATAAAGATCGTATGCGTTTCAAACACAAGTCAACGTTTTCTTGTAACAAAAGCAGTGTTGCATTTAGCCAGTGTCACCATGAAAATAAAGTATGAAATAGCTTGGTGGATATGCCACCGCTACACACAACGTGCCAAATGTTAACGTCAGGTACTCTCAGTTCATTTATAGCGTTTTCTTCATCATTTGTATTGCTGCTAAACGAGCAATCAGCTGTGTTATCTAAACAGCTAGAAGCTGGCGTCTTGAACTGGTACGGCAATACAAGCGTGAGTATATTCAATTGTTCAGCTTTGCTTACACTACTATCATTTGCATATTCCATTTCCAATATGAAAGTATTGGTTGTCCTCAAAATTAGTCCACTTGTGACATGGAAATGGTTGCGGTTTTTCGTGACCTACATATTTGATTGCGCGATAGTGCGCGCATAGGCGCACTTAATTATAATGGCTTTTCACTACAAATGTTCATCTATGACGTCATCGCACTCAAAACCGCCGATTCGAAATAATTGTGTTTTCATCCTCATTTACAACTTCCCACTTGCTCCTATTGCATTAAAGTTAAAAATATGTACCAGAATTACGTTTTCTCTTCAAATTTCTAAAAAAAAGTGTCAAAATTCTTGTGCCAGTTGACCTTTAATGATTAATAACAATATTATTGTAAGAATGTAACTAAATTTAGAGCTTGTAGATAAAATTTTAATCCTGTTTCATGATGCTATGTACTCTAATGCAAGTTTTAATTTATAACTTTCTTGAAAATACGTAACATAACCAAAACAACATGTGGTGAGCAGCAAAAAAAATTGTCAGGTGCAGTTTTCATCACATGACCCCAATAAACCGTCTGATAAAAAGTTGAATTTGTATCAAGGACATAAATAATTTTTGCTTTTATGTGTTGATTTAGTAGGCACTGCCTGTTTGCATTTTTCATTTTCATTTGCAAACGAAAACAAAGGTTCAATTCAAATTAAAAATGAAAATAATTCTTATCTAACTTTAACAAGCAACAAATAGAAAAGATAAAAACAGCAACTTACATAGCATACCACGAAGAGTTGTCTAAACACTTACCATGCTTTCCCCAAAATAAGACCTAGCGTGAATTTGCGAAATGATTTAAAAAAAGCCCTACCTTTAAATAAGCTTTAGTTGATAGCCGGAAATAACGACGTTATAAAAGTTGGTCAAGACAATTCAGTTAAATGAAAATTCACCAGTAACTTTGGAATCCAGTAAGTTGCAAGACATTCCAGAGGACGATGATATGGTTATTTTTGAATGATTTATAGTTAGTCGTTTTTTAAATATAAAACGTGTTATTCGTAAGTAAATGTAGATAGGTTTTCAAATTTTTTGTATATTTAGAAATCTCATAACTCTCTACCTTGTAAGTTTGCTTTTTAATAGACGAAAATAACAACATCCCACAAACATAAGCCCTAGTGACATATTTTGATGTGAAAATTAATATAAGTCCTGTTTGATTTGCGGGGAAGCCCGGTACCAAGCTAATTTGGATCAATGGCAAATGCATCTTTTCTCCATTACTTTTTACTTGAGTGCCTATCTCTGTTTGTTGGTGAGATTTGCTTTGAAAATAATTATGTAAAGCCAAGTTTTGTTTTTTGACTGAGCATGACAACAACCAAATGTTTTCTTTCAATGTATTTGACATTACTTTTATGTCGTTAAGCCACTAGATGCGCTATGTTTAGTAAACAAAAAAATTTGTTTGTATTAGAGGGTACTTTTATACATATTTTCCAAAGAAAGTTGAATCAAAAAGACAAAGTAGATGTGTACATATAGTTGATTTTATGATATCTTTGTGTTTAAAAGTACCAGTACTTCATGAAAACATTTTGAGGCATATCTGGCTAAGTTCTGGTTCAAATTAAATAACTCTGGTGTATAATCCGACATTGTCATCCATGAGCAATCGTTTTTATTATTACTTTTTACCATTTTGCCACTAAGTAGCACTACCAAATATCTCATTGCATTTTACTAAAAACAACCTATTAGTTAGTTTACCAAAAATTGTATGCATCGACATCATTTTTTAAATATATTAGCGCTTGTTTGTGGTTTGGATCGTTTAGTGCGTAGTGCAGTCTTAAGTTAAGGTAGTAATAGCATGCATATAATAGACCTATGCCAAATGAAGCATGTCCTTGATATCAACTACATTTTTTCAGTAATTTTGTCAGTAAAATAAAGTGCGGCAAGAATCTGAACACAACCAATGGTCAAAAATTCATCATAAAAACTAATGTTATAATAATACAAGTAAAAGCATTCTTATTAAATGTTTCAGAACGTAAGTTTAGAAAATCTATACAGCAAGAAACCGAAGAAAAAAATCGTCTTTAATTTCGTACATTAAGGAAAGAAAGGTCTATAACTTGTAAAATGCTTTGAAAGAGATTTTCTTTTTGCGTTGAACTACTAAAATCTCGGCACAGTATTAACCCATGATCAGTAGAATCGTTTACAACACAGTTATGGGCTACAATCACTTTCACTTGTTGGTACGAATGATTTACTTACCGTTGAGCCATTAATATATTAGACAAGGATCATTCAATAGTAAATAGTAGCATGGAAAAAGCTTAATGAATCATTTTTTATAAATTCTGAAAGGCCATTTAGAACAGTCAAAGACATTACACGAAACACTGCTTTTACCGGAGCCAGAACCATACCTGTTGAAACATAAGCGATCTCGATTAGCATTAAAGATTTTACTTGCCATTTCCTTTATTATATTATCAACGTCATTGCAATATAATGCCAATGGAACTGGTTCTTCCGTGATATAACATAAGAGGCGGATAAAGCTTTGCTACTGCTCTAGCAGTAGCCAAGTCAATGTCAGCATGCGTTACAAAAACATTTATGAACAAAAATCACTTTGTGAGGACATAATTGTCGCAGTCAGCTACGTGTATTATTTTTTTGCAGTTGTCCAGACACAAGTACTCTAGCTATTGGGAGTACAGATAAAAAGTATAATGCCGTTAAGTCAATTTCAATAGCACGGAGCTACTTTGTCATTCACCTTACTTTGTGGAGTTGACCAGACTAGTTTAATGATAAAAACTTTTCAATATTACTAAATCTTTAGTGATGTATTGTGACAGCGTGATGTTGAACCTGCACTTACAGTTTTGAGATTGACAGCGCTTCTGCATTATCCAAACCTCTACTTTAAGTAATCCCACTCAAACGCTTCTGCTTTTTTTATATCGTGATTTGAACATGTACGTGCGATTAAACTTATATTTTGTCAGTGGATTTTTTGGTTTACATTTTGGACAAGTTTCTCTTGCGCTGTAATTTGCAAGGCTTTACTTGGGACGAGATGACTTTGGACCGGTTACAGTGACAGTAAACAAAACTTCTTGGTGGGACGTGAGTAGTTGGATTTGGATTCGGAAAGTTAAGCTGTTTTCGCACAGTATAGTAGTGCCAATAGCACAAGTTCCTTACAATCTTCTTGGAACACTTTTGCCATTACTTATAAAAACTTTATACAAATTTGCCATACCAACTTTTCTGTCCAATGAATTCCCTTGGAAATCCGTATGGTGAAGATTTTGGACATCATAAAATAATAAGAAAAGTGCTCCTTAAATCTAAAAAATGTGAAATATCACTCGTTTGAAAGTTTCAAGTGCTAATGATTCCAGACATTGCTCAAAACAATTTTTCCAGTGTGATATTGGCAAGCATACAAAAGTAAGTAAGGATTTCTCATTCTCTTTGGCACATCTGGCAGAAGCTGTTCATTCTATGCTTCTCCTTTTTTATCCGCCTGCAGTAGCTCGCCGGTCACTTCTTACATAGTCGATGAGCTAGCTGACGAGGTGCGCTGTTTCAGCCATTTACAGTCCTTGTAATCTGTCTCCTTTCACCTCTTGTATTCACTCATCCCTATTTTCGGACTGGAAATATAGGGTTTCATTAAAATTTTTCAATACTTATGCCCCCTCAGTGTTCATCAAAAAACTTAAGCTTCCTCCATAAGCTTGCTGTGACTTCTCTGATCTTTGATCAAACAGAAACAGCTTTCTGTCCAACACTTATTTCTCTATATTTGGCAGAATTGACAATTCCTTATACATCATCTACTGTCATTCGACTCCAGGAACTTATCTTCGTGTTTTGTCCTGTCCAGCCACAAAATCTTTCCGTCATTCACTTTTTGGAGACTTTTTTTCTATATATCATTTCTGGTTTGTACCTTGGGGAGTTTATGGTTTTGGGAAACCCATAGTGCTGTTCACTTTTGTCCCCATCATGAGGAAGGCATAGGATATCAACAACAAGAAGTAAGAGTTTGAATAACTGCATTTGCATTGCTACACACTCAGGAGTATGGAAGATCTTGGATGGCAAGATTGCTTCGTGCTATTGATCTAACGGCATCATACTTTTTACCTGTACTCTCAATAGCTAGAGTACTTGCGCCTGGACAACTGAAAAAATATAATATGGTAGCTGACAGCAGCAACTTTGTTCTCTGCACCACAAAGTAATTTTTGTTCATAAATGCTTTTATATCACATGCCAACATTGACTGGGTAATTGCCGGGGCTACATCAAGGCTTCAGCTGCCACTTGTGTTATTGCACTAAAGAACCCACTCCATTGGTATCATTTAGCAATGACGTTGATAATATGACATTGAAAATGGCAAGTAAAATTTTCAATGCTAATCGAGATCGCTTATGGTCCAACAAGCATGGTTCTGGTTCTGGTAAAACCAATGTTTTGTGCAATGCCATTGATTGTTTCAAATGGCCTTTCAGAATTTATAAAAAATGATTCATTAAGCTTTTTCCATGCTACTATTTACTATTGAATAATCCTTGTCTAATATATTAATGGCTCAACGGTAAGCAAACCATTCGTACCAACAAGTAAAAGTGATTGTCAACAAGAATTAAAAATAATTTTTTACATTTTTGATGCTAATTGTTTTAGCACTTCTTCATGGTCAAAATTGGAGACATCTTCGTTATGTTATTCGATTAAATTCACACACGAAAAAATTACTAAAGTTTGTTTTTGCGAAACTTTGGTAGCAAGCTTGATTTCACAGTAGAAACGAGCAATAAAGACAAGAAGAATCAAAGACTTTTTTATAATGGCCGCCAAAAACATGTAGCAGCCATTTAGTTTCCTTGTTGATGACACGAAACTTAAAGTATTCGTTTGTTCGTTGCTTTATCTTTATTATCCATTTACGCAAAATGACGTAAACGTTGTTAGGACCATTGATAAATCAGATACGGTTGGTAGGTGTTTCGAAAGGTGGACAAAATGTACTCAATTTTATCTTTTTTCTGAAATCATTTGAAGCCGAAAATAGAAAAGTTGCCAAATAATAAGAAAAAGTGATTTAGAAAGTTTGGACACTGTGGTTAATAATTTTATGTGCTACTAGATGACTTAAAATTAGAAGTTGGTTTGTTTTAAAAATGTTCATGTTTTGCTTGAAATTATATTGCAACCGAGTGCATATCTGAATAAAAGGAAAAGTTTTCCAAACAAGTGTCGAAAAAGAATTACTCATTAAATTTGGTTTGGAAAGTCAAGAAAAATTTTGAGAAGGACAAATGCCCACCAGGCACCAATGGCCACGTGCTTTGTTACACTTGTAAAAGAAAGCTAAATTGCAGAGAAAACCGCTCTGTGCACACTTCTTAGTTGCAGGATGAGCTGTTTCATATATACTTTTGGCTGTAAATTCTTGTCTAAATTTATTGTCAATTGTCATAAGATGTATCCATTTACTTCATCTATGGTCAGGAGCGTTGACAAGAGGGTTCAGAGGGTACCATTAGTACCGGAACGGATATTTTTAAGGAAGCCCAGATTTTTAAAACGTTGCAAACAATGTTAACAATAAATTAGGCCTATGCTTTCTATTTTTCTGTTAACAAATTCATGACCTACATAATAATTTTTGTGACATGATGACTAATGTTGTCTTCATTTTAACAACAAAAAATTTGCTTGAATGCTCCTTTTTAAAAAAAATTTGGGTCCCAAAATACTTCCTGGCCCCGTGGCAATAAACATAAAATCTGGCTCCAACGACTGGTAAAGCACATAACTTTCTATACATAACATATTTTCAAGCCCCAAACCCAGATATTCCATATGAATCAATCAATTTGTTTATGGTCAGATTCTACAAAATTATTTCACCTTAACTCTGTTATGCTTTGTTGTCTCTATTAAACAGGAAGATAGCATTTTACTTACCAATTACTGCGTGACCGATAATTAGTGATGCATTGCCTGTTATTCGGATTTGTTTTTTGACTTACTTAAAGCCTCACATTATTCCATAGACATAGTATTATAACTACGCTTGATCTATTACCCTACATATAGAAATTTGATTATTTGAATAGTACAGTAGCCAGACAGTAACATCTTATTCATATCAGAGTGGAGTTAAAAAAAAGAAAAAAAGAGCAACAGAAAAGCAATTTCTGAGCAATTATGCCAAATACTCAACCATTTGTAATTGGATAAAACCCAGCAACTCCAGTTTACCATTTTCTTGTCAAAGGGTTCGGTATTATCGTTGGTACCGGGCTCGAACTGTTCTTTCAACGGCCCTGATTCCGACTAAGTGAAAAACAAACTTACGTCCACGGAGTAATTAGAGCACTTTGGCGTTGTCAAGAACTTGAGTAAGTTTGAAAAGAAAGCGAAAAAACATGGCTCTATTTTGCGAAATCTCACAGTGTTTGGAAGAAAGACTGTTGCTATTTTTATTAAAAGTAACCTGCAGCTAAAAACAGTTGGGGTAAGCTGGGCCCTTGTCACTAACCCTGGCTAAGCCTATGCACGAAACAGGGCACATAAAGACTTGAAAAAATTTGGGAAAATCAAAATAGAAAAGTAGGTTTACCCCGTGTGAAATCAAATTGAATACTGGGATGCATTTATGCTATTTTGCTAAAAAAAATAGTTAATAGATCTCTAGGTGTCTGAAAAAAATCAGGGAAACGGCGCGGGCTTTTTCGTACCTGGTTACTCATACATCAAGTTCAGGGTACATAAGGCCTAGCGATAGATTCAACAAAATTTAGAAGAATCAAAAAACATTATTTCTGTGTAAAATTGATCATGGAGGCGTTAAAGTTTTTGCTCTTTTTCTCAACATGCCTTTATTGTTGCACCACAGACAGAAAAGAAATTTTGAGAAAGGTTTAGACTTCTTTTGCCTCCCCCCCATCTCTGATTACATGTATGCAGGAAACACAGCACATTTTTGTGTTTGTGAAATGAACACCATTTCAACATCCCCATACATTGATCTTAATGATGCTCTGAAGGACTACTGATCCCTTCATAATCAGTGTGAAGTAGTACAAAATTTCTGTAAAGTTTTTGCTATCGACCATTTTATCGCACACTTTTAAAAAGAATAGGTGAAAACTCTAACGTTTTCATTTAGATCTCTTCAGGACTTATCGCTAGAATGAAGCCTGGTATTGATGGCGAGGTATTTATAGCGATTGAAGTTGGCGAAAATGTCGGGACGTTGTGACTGGTGAAAATGGCGAAACGTTCTGATTGGTAGATAACCAGACGTTTCGTCGAGTCCTAATCCATGATGTAATTTTGCTGTGTGGACAAATTCTTTCTGGCGACAAAGCTCTGATTTAAGCATTTTGATTAAAGTTGCTTCCAAGATCGATAAATGAAAAAGTGTTCTTCCTTTAGCCAAAATCGAAAACTGGTTGTTATCGTAGTAAGAGGCGCATTTTTCATTCTTGAAAAGGTGTTGTTCTATTGCCGAAGTACTGGTAAGATTGGATTGAAACAAGTCACAACCTGGTTGATTTCGGTTTCTCCTTGCTTTTGGTATGTGCTGATTTATTCTATCCTGCAGTCTTTGAGACGTGCGGCCTACGTACCAACAATCACAGCGGCACACGAATTGATAAACGATCATACTTTGTTGCTTGGTAGGCACGACATCTTTGCGGACTTCTGGAAGAATCTTTCTTGTGGAAAATACTACACAAAGTTTTACTGCACCAAAACATGAGCTGACAGCATTTTTGCATTGTTTTTCAAATTTTGTGGAGATATTGCCAATCCATGGTAGTTTAAGGTAAACTGGACATTTTTCTGGTCCTTCCTTTGGTAGTAATTTAAACTCTTCAATCTTCCTTTTTATTCTCGAGTTGATTAAATTTTCCGGATAGCCATTGAAGCAAAGAATAGATCGAATGAAATCTATTTTCTGGGGTAATTTTGAAGGCAAACAAATTGACAAGGCTCGGTGTACAAGAGTACCTTTGAGTTGGTGCTTTTTCATTTATCAACCTTGGAAGCAACTTCAATCAGAACGTTTCGCCATTTTCACCAGTCACAACGTCCCGACATTTTCGCCAACTTCAATCGCTATAAATACCTCGCCATCAATACCAGGCTTCATTCTAGCGATAAGTCCTGAAGAGAGCTAGACGAAAACGTTAGAGTTTTCACCTATTCTTTTTAAAAGAGTATGTCACGAATAAGTAAATTTGCGATAAGTGGAGTAGTTTTTATGTATGTACAATTATTGTAATGTGTTGTTTCATTTTGCAGTAATCGCTATATTTGTACATCAGAATCGTTGTAGCCCTAAACTTGCCAAACTGTTTTGAAAAAAAAGACCTTTTTCTTTCGAGTTTATAAATAGATTTGTAACTCACAGGCCTTTCTGACGTCACAATGACTGCCTTCGTGGCTTAGTTTCCAGCGTTTTCTAGTAATTCGTGCTTCTTCTCGAAGATTTTCCTTTTATTATTATTATTATCGATTACGTAATTTATTAACAGTGTTTTTCCTGTGTCACGTGGTGTTCTAGCAATTTCTAGATTTTTTTTCAGCCGTATGTATAAGGTGGCGAGATTTTTTTATTAATTCAGAGAGATTCAGAGAGTAGAGTAGAGATTAGAATGTTGCAAAAGCCGTTGTTGTGTGGTAATTGTTGTGACAGGAATTAAGCGATTATTTTGGTGGTTTTAGTTTTAGTGAGTCTCTGATATTTAATTATTGAAGTGCTTTACTTCTGTGTTTTTTGCTAAGCGAAGGAATTCGAAGCTGTAAAGTGGTTTGTCGATATATTGTTCTGATCTTAATCGCGAAGTGCGTGGGCCAAAGTATCTTAGTGGAGGCCAACTTTTTCCTAAGCTATTAAGTTGCAACCAAACTTAATAATTTGATCGATACTGCAAGTCGCTTCAATTTAAGACGTAAATTGAAATTGAAATAGAATCAAAAACTCTATTGCAAAACGCGACAGAGTACAATGAAATGGTTAGCAGCAAAAGCTTTACTCATAATCAGTGTGTTAAAGCTTTTCTGTTGAAGCTTGTTCCATTCCGCGAGCTATCCGCTGGTCTTGGCAGCACCAACATGTTTGCCACTTTTCTTTCTTTCTCCTCCTTTCTAAATCTCGCTTACTCCTAGCTAGAATTCTTTTTCTTCTTTCTTTCCTTTTTCTCACTTTCTGGTATATCTAATAGAAATTATTCAGTCTCTCCACCTTTTTTTCTATCCGGCTACAATGAGCCAGTCCCTGATCACTTATTCCTTTCTGGCAATAACATGGTTGATAATTTCGCCAAATGAGCTGCACTGCTTGAGCCATTTACAGTTACATCTAGATTCTCTCCTTTTAGCTCTCGTATTCTCTCACCTCCTTGTTCGGGCTGAAGGCGTACTGTCTCATAGAGGTTCTTCTACACACCGGTCCTCTGAGAGTGTCTTCTCGCAACTTCGCTGCGATGGAAACAGCACTCTGTTAAACACTCTTTTTTATTTTACGACTAGACGGCTTCGCCTGCAGGGCACTCATCAGTAATGTCGGGATTACGAATAACGGTTTAGCCGGATTCACGCAATGACTTAATGCTTTATGGTATGTCAATTCTCGTTACAAAATTAAAAGTGCAGTTTTTTGAAAGAGAAATGATGAAATAAAGCATTATGAGCGCAGAGATGCTTCATTTGTTTCAAGTTTTTGGAGTTCATGGAAACGTCTTTTGGAATTGTTTGCACCATAGGTGTGCCTTACAACTGCCTAACTGGACTTGATCGCAGTTGAAGCAACTAACGATTTCACAAACGTTCCAAGTTTATTTGATGAAGCATAAAATGCATAAACACAAAGCTGTGGGAAGACTTTAAAGTGATTTATATGTATTTTCACAAATAAGCTATTAAATGTTACCACCTGCTTATTACTTTTTGGTAGTTGTAGAACTATTTGTACGACTTAAAGCCTGTACTTGTGCACATGTTAGTTGGTCTTGGCACTAGTGTAACCAAAAGCAGAGCATATAAACCAGAAGTCAAGCACTTACAGTAAAGTTATTGTAATAATAAGACCCCCATCAATAATGTCGGGGTTCAAAATATGAATTCACCAGGTTGCACTGACTTGACTTAATGGGTAGCTGCGAGAATAGTTCTCGTTCCAAAATCACAAGTATTGTTTTTTTCTAAATGTGAATTAAGTAAAAAACATTATGGATGGTATCGCATGGCCGTTTTATTTTCCCCCAACTTTTAGCAGTCCCTCGCAAAGTCTTGTTTGCCCTACTTTCAACATACGTGCACTTTTGTAGTGGACTTGCTGAAAATTGAAGAAACTAATAATTCTACAAACTTTTATTCTTTTATTTAAACACTATCTAGCTCTGCCGGCGTCGCCCGCAGGGCCCCCCATTAGTAATTTCGAGGTTAACAATATCAGTTCAGACGGCCAAGCCGGCTTTACCCAATGGTTGGTTGTGAAAACAGCTATAATTAGTGTATGTCTTTTTGACGGAGCCACATCTTATTTGAAATCAAAACCATTGATTTTTGGAAGGAAAATCGATCAAAAAACATTATCAGGGTTCCTGTTTTCTGCATAGACGTTCTTAAACTTAACAAACTTTTGTCCATTAAATTCAGCAAGTCCTTGAAAGCATGCAAAATTGTAGGTCACCAAGGTAATTGATTTGCTTTTACAGGGTTAAGCTATTAAATATTATGCCCTCTATACTTTTGATTTTCTAGCAACTGTAGACGTATTTTTATGAGCAACACTCTCTGGCTTTGGGTATGCTGCTTCGCATAGGTATGAACGCAACTGGAGAAGGGCATATTTACCGGAAGTGATGCACTCACCGTTAAATTATTGCAGTTGCAGGGCACCTATCACTAGTGTCGAAGTTAAAAATATCGGATCAGAGACTTTACTCAATTAATATTTGTGAGAGCACTAATAAAAATGCATTATTGACATATTCAATTCTCGTTCCAATGTCAAATCGATTAAAAAGAACAATATAAGGGGTTGCGAATAGCCGCTAAACTGCTCCCTAAGCTTCTCTGCTACCTGGCTACGTGTTGCTTGCCCTTTTTACAGCATAGACCTACGTAGGAACTGGACTGAGCAAAATAACCATATTACTTCAATTACCTAAGGCAAAGAATTGGTTTATTATGGCTGATTAAAAATTGGTTGCCATACATCATGTTTCATTTTTAGTTGAACAATTATCCTACTTGACCTAACAAACTTGCAGTTGTTAGACAAAGTTAGTTCTTTGATACATTTTGACTACTTTTCTTCGCAAGCATGGTTCTATTGCATTTTCTGTCGACGTTTTCAAAAAGATTTATCAAAAACTGAAGTCTCCAAATGTCTATGAAATGTAGTCTACCGGTAAAAACCCACAAAATTCTGGTGCCTGCACTTCACAATATTGCAATTTCTTGAAAAAATACTTCGATACATTTTAGCTATTCGATACATTTCAGCGCGATAGCATGGATCTTTGAAATTATCCATCAAAATATTTAAAAAGACTCATCGACAAATGAAGTCTCTACAAATTTTAATATGTAGCCAACTCCAAGCAAAACACTTGATGATTACCCAAGAATAAGACGAGGGGCTATAGATGGTCATTTTATTTGCAACAAAATGTAAGTATCGAGCTACATATGATCTACATGTTGAAGCAATTTTCTTTGCGATTGGGTGTGGCTGGCGCAGCCAGCTGAATCGATATTCTTAACCTCGACATTACTAGCGGGGCTCTCGCTATTGCTACAACTTAACTGTGAGTGTTTCATTTCAGGTTAGTTTGCTCTTTGGATGGCGGCGTTTATGCCAGGGTTAAAGAACATGTCAGTCAGAGACGTGAATTCATATCAGTTTGCCTACAGCAGTGGTTCTCAAACTTTTTTCAACGCGACACATTTGAAATGACTTGCTGGATTTGCGACGCACCTGAGAGCATCGTGAAGTTTTGGATTGTCATTCTGCAAGATAAAAAGCGGCCCAAAAACTAAATAATTGTGACTATATTCGCGAGATTTTGTTTTAGGCCTGTCATCTTTAGTAGTAAAATTTAGGCTCTTCTGAGGTTGTGACTCATCTCTCCTGTTTTCGTCCATTTTGCTACTGACTGCTGTAGTCGTTATTTATTTGCGCCAATTTTAGCTTACCTGTTTCGACTCAGCTTACAGCGTTTTGGGGAAAAAGTTACACTACAGATTTCAAAGCTCAATTTTTGGTATAAAAACAAATGTTAAAGATACAAGTCATATATTATCGTAATTACCTTAAAATAAGCTTATGTTAGGCAAAAAAAATTTTGTAGTTGATTCAGAATTCTTCTCCTTTGTTAGGGCAAAATCTTTGATTTTTGGAAAGTCATCTCAAATTATAAATTTTTCATTAGCCCTTTTTGCTAGTCTTCAGTTACAGTGGGTCACCACGACCGATAGACTGCTTTGCCACGCCACCTCTCTGCTACATGAAGATGGAGGCATCCCGTTAAGTGTCTTGCCCTCGGACACAAGCAAGCTCGCTGACTTCTTCTCCATAACTATCGCTTTTTTGCTGAGCGCTAAGCAGGGAAGCTGTAAACACCACGTTTTAGTCTTTTGGTATTACTCGCCTTGGGAAATGAACCTTAAGTTTACTGACTGGGAAGCGGACGCCCTAACCGCTATGCCATCGCATCGGTTGGTTAAGAAGTTTTTTAGTAAACTGATTTTGCAAAATTAAAAGAATCATCAATTGATGATCTTGTGGTAGAGAAACGGTAAACGTTCAAAAATCATTGACTGGCAAATGTATTACGTTGCAGTGGCGAAAGTATTAAGTTAAAATTGTGCAAATGAATTCTTAAGTGCCAAGTCAATAATCACAACTGCGTAATAACAACACTTTTTTAAAATACATTTCGTTATGCGTGTTGAAGAAAATAAATAAGGAGTCTACGTTTAAAACTCTTTCGACAAAATAAAATCAAGAGCTATTGGCACAAAGCCAAATTATCTTGCGACGCCTTTGGAAAGTTACAACAACGCACCAGGGCGTCGCGACTCACAGTTTGAGAACCACTGGCCTACAATAACCAAAAGAAGTAAGTAACGATTCTGATATCAAGCCTTAAACGCACTGTTGGGTCACAATCTTAAATGACATCACAATGCTTGCCACTATATAGTGAAAAGAGCAGCAGGCAGCAAAATTATTCACTATCATTTTGATAGCAAATATAAATGGTAAAGCTCATTACTGATATTTGTAATTGCAATGGTATTTGTATCCGTACTCAGTGTTTTGTACGGATACAAAAACCATTGCAATTACAAATATCAGTAATGAGCTTTACCATTTATGTTTGCTATCAAAATTGAATATATTCAATTAACAGTAGGGAAGTCTGGATTAGGGAAAAAGTTAAATGTAAGTTAAATCACAAATTTAAGAAAACATCAAAATTAAACAATAAGAGTATCAATTTGCAACATTGGATTAGATGAAATGTTTTTGTTTGAAAAGAGCTTAATAGGCGTCTATTGCAATAGGAAGGTTGCATATGACGTCACACATTTTGCGCCAAAAAAACTGGCTGACCAAAAGCTGTAATTTATGCTGGAACGGTACAGGGCGAACACCAACTTTTGGGGTTATTTTGAAAACTAATGAAAAATTAATTAAAATTTGCAATGAATTGTTGCTAGTTGGATTCTCGGAAACAAATAAATTTGACCAAAAGCAATTTGGTTGAGATTTGATCTTTCAGTTAGCTAGTATAAGCCTAGCACAGGGTGCTAATTTTTAACAAATGCCCCTAAAAGAAGTGCCATCTAACTACCATTTGCTCCTCACCTAAAAATAAACTACACCAATTAGATACCAGTCGGTACATTAGCAAAAACAACCATTTTTTGATCATTACTACCGGTACGGTAAGCTTGCCGGCAAGTTTACTTGTTGTGTCCATGAGCTAGGCATTTAACGGTATGCCTCCATCTTTATGTAGCAAACAGGTGCTGGGGCCAAGCAGTCTACCCGTCGTGATGATCCAATGTGACGAAAGACATGCAAACAGAGCATGAGTTCATACGCATAAATAAATAAATCGGTACCGTAATTTTTACGTAACCCTTGGTCCAGCAGCCAGAGACGTAGCAGCCGCCCCCCAAACACCCCAATTGGGGGGGGGGCCAGGCCAACTTTGGGGGCCCAAGTTAGTCTGAAATTGCTTTTTGGCTACGTGACTATTTTCAGTTCAGCAGACTTGTTTACAACCAATTTAAACTGTAGGAAGAAATTGGCTTGTGACATCATAAGTGAATGCAACGTCATTTTATCTCGCAGAATCTAGAATATTTCGATTGATTTTCTGGTAGAATCTTGAATATTCGATTGACGTAACAATGCCGTTGTTACGCAACAATCATAGAATGGTCTGGAATTCTGTTTGGCTATAAATACCGGGACAATATATATACACTGCAGAGTGCAGATAAAGTATTTTATTGACATTGTATAGAATGAAACGTTCAAAAAGTGGTGCTCGAAAGAGAAAAGAAGCAGCCACTGCTCGAGATGCTGTAGCGAAATTGCCCAAGATGACAGATTTTTTCAAGATTACTGAGCAGAGTAGACCTGGCACTAGTACCGAGAGGGATGAAGAAAACTATAGTGTACAAGAAAAAGAAGACTATGACGATCAGCATCAAAGTGATTGTGAATTTCCAGAAAATGTAAGTTGTGATTTACCTGCCAATACGCAACCTTCAATATCAAAAATAACTGAATCTCAATTTACCCCTATCCCTGATGACCCATGTAAATGGCCTGAAAGTATTTCTGATGCTCAACGATGTGATATAGTAAAGCGTGGACCACATGAACTGATAATGAATTTTCCATATAATAACACAACTCCAAGTCGACGTTTTTCCTCCAACCATTATAAACGTGTGGTACCTAATGGTGAAAGTGTTTCACGGTCGTGGCTAGTTTGTTCTGGGGAATCAGACAGTGCTAATTGATCGACGGAAGCATTGACATTTTTTGGAGTACTTACAAGGTTGTATGTGCTGTTTTCTTCCTCTGCTCAGCGTTGGGAAATTTTGAAGAAACATGTGGAGCTGTCCATAAAGTCACAATCTGATACTCGTTGGGAAAGCAGAATTAAATGCATCAAACCTCTTCGATACAATTTAAAAGAGGTGTTGCTGGCACTGAAAGACTTGGAAGCCATTTCCATAGAAAGAAAAGATGGAAGAGCTGCCTCAGAAACAAAATCGTTGATAGCTCATTTATCAAAATGGAGTTTTCTTTTGTCGGTGTTTATTTGGTATGATATCCTATTCCAAGTCAATAAAGCAAGCAAGATTCTTCAATCGTATGGAGTCTCCCTTCATACAATGGAAACGGAAATCCAGGCAACTGAAAAGTTTTTGCAAAACTATCGCACAACGGGTTATGACAGTGCCGCAACATCTGCTGTTGAAATAGCACAGGAATTGGATATTGATCCTTCTTTTCCTCCGTCAAGAAGTGGAAAGAAAAGAAGATTGTTGGATTACCAAGGTGAAGAGGAACAACGAGCTACTCCTGAACTGAAATTTAAAAGCAACTTTTTCTATCCATTAGTAGACCAGGCTATTATGTCATTAAAGGAGCGCTTTAATTTGTTACGTCAGGTTTCTTCCGCCTTTTCGTTTTTGTACACACGAGACAAACTTTTGCTTGTGCAACAAGAAAATGCTCTTCTTACTTGCTGTAAAGAGTTCCAAAAAAAGTTCGGTGACATTGATTCTGATGAAATGAGCGCTGAGCTACAGCGGTTTGTTTTAATTTTACAAAAAAAACGCAATCTCAATACGGCTCAAGACTTTCTGAACTATCTTCTAAAGACTCATTTATTTGAATTGTATCCGAATGTGTACATCACACTTCGAATCTTACTAACTTGCCCCGTAACTGTTGCCAGCGCTGAAAGAAGCTTCAGCAAATTGAAACTGATCAAAACTTTTAATAGAACGTCTATGACAGACAGTAGACTATCTTCATTAGCCATGTTGTCAATCGAAAATGACTGCGCCCGATCTCTTGATTATGACAATGTCATAACAGCATTTGCGAACAAAAAGGTTCGCTCCAGACTATTTAAATGATACTGTGTTTTTATAACTTTTTCATGTTTTTCAGTGTCATTGCTTTCGTTTCGCAGTGTCTGCATAAATGTCCTACTGAACTCTGGCATCGGTGCCGAATTTTTTATGACTTGCACCTTCGGTATCGGCATGCTTTATTCTGACATTAACCTGTTTATTTATGTACAAATTGTGGTGTATTTTCTTAATGCAGCTTTTCAATTTTACACCTCTAAAGTGATATGACCTGTGCGCAGGGGCTCTTGCGCTTACTTTGGGGGGGCCCGAAGTTGGAGTGCTACGGGACTGCCAGCAGCCTAGGTAACAGCCCAAACAATTGTTTAAGGAGTAGTTAAGGTCACACAATTACTGCATCTGACATATCAATATGACTGGCCTGCAATTACTATTGACAAAAAATTTCAATAACTTACTGATTTTATCCAACAATAACTAATCCAGCATATGACAAACGGTACAGAAGTCTGCCCTGTCATTTAGGCCAGAGTATAACTTAAGTTTTCAACTTTTCAGAATGCTTATGCCACTAAATATACTGTATAAGTTACACATTACAATTAACTTAAACTCAGTATTCCGAAACACGCTGATTAATCGAATATGAAACCCTCACAGAAGCTGGCTGTAAATACGCCCGCATGTTTAGCCCTTAAAATTAGCCCAACTATTAGCAATAACAAGCAAACCTTAGCACCACTTATCTTACTTTGACCTTAGATTCATTCCTTAACATCAGTAAAACAACATATTTAACGTTCATTTAACAACTGTCACGTTTCTTCATTTGATTTGCAAAAAACGATATCACTCCTATTCAATTCAATGCAAAATCTCTGAATCTGGTCAGCCAGATTTTTCGAAAGCGCATTTTGATGACGTTTGATCACGTGCGTGCAACCTTACTATAGTTATATCACTTAGGGCAAAAACATGGTCTTTTTTCATGCTATGGCTGAATTAAAGCAAATAGCACAGGCAAAAATTTTAATACAGTAGGCGCCGCTTATTATGACCACGGATAATATGACCAGCCGCTTATTATGACCAATTTAGTACGGTCCGGAATTTCTCCATTTAAAATTCTCCGTTTAATATGACCAAATTTCGGATAATATGACCAACATTTTCTTCATCTCTCTTATTATAGTACAGTATTTTTCCCGCCACGCACTTGTAACTTCACCTTTTCAACATATCTTTACATACTGTACTTAGTTTTACCATCACTTGTACTGTCACAGTACTGTAGTTTGTTTTACTGCCAACGTCACGCTATTACTTCGGTTAAACGATGAATTTGACGGTGTTTGGACTTCTTGTGGCTTACGGCGTCGATTCAGGAGCTGCTACGGAGGCTTCGGCTTTTATGACCATTCGGATATTATGACCAAAATGGTCTGGTCCCAAGGTGGTCATATTAAGCGGCGTCTACTATCACCAATATAAATATGAAAAATAGGCCTACCACTTTACAGCTCATTTCGTTAATTGTCAAAATGATCACAATTTGTGCGACGCCATCCATTTTGACTATGTTTCACTCCCCCTCCCCCTTACACTTTTAAAAAGTACAAATATGAGTTTGTGTTATCATTTTTTTAGTTTAAATACTTCCGGTCTTGATTAATAGACCACCATGATTACCATTACATGTACATGAACTATGGCTTATATTTACTTAAATATTTCGTTGTTGCTCTCACAAATGTTTGCACGGTGAAGCCGGTGCAGCCGTATTAATTGATACGTTTTAAATCGGCGCTTGTGATGGTACGCCCTGCCGGGGTAAAATCGCACCATACTTGGGAGAAACATATTTTCTATTTTGCTTGATAATAGCTTTATAGAGCTACCGGAATCAAACCTGGAAGGAAAATTTGGGAAAATTAAGGACTCATTAAACTTCTTTGAGGATACACAAACAAGGAAAAACGAATATGAATCATAATGCGTAACCAGCAGGGACTTGGGAAAGTTTGAGGGGAAATTAAAAAACACTATGTCACTGTGTCAAATCGCACCACATGTAATATACAATATGGTTGGTATCTTGCTTTTATAATAACTTTGTAGAGGTACCGGGGTCAAACTAAACATTTGTGGAAAGCAAGGACTCTTTTAACTTTCCAGGGTTCGTCAAGCAGGGAGAAAAGAGCATACTACATAATGTCTAGCCAGCGAGGACTTGAAAAAGTTTGAGGGAAAATCAAAAGAAAACAGCGTCACTGTGTCAAATTGCACCACATGAAAGACATTTTGCTTTTTTGATTGCAAATAGGTATGAGAAACGTGTTTCCTACTTCCACACTATGGGAAACGCAAAGCTCCCTTGGATTCGTGTCAGCAATGAACAGAGCACATAGACCTAAGCCATAGCCAGGATCTTGAAATGAGATAATCCATTAGGGAAAGAGCACAAAAAGTGGTGAAAGTCTTATTGCAGAAAACACATAAACTTTTGGTAATTGTTCACACAAGAACCTGATAAGTAAAGCCGGCTTGGCCGGCTGAACCGTCACTCTTACTCCCGACGTTAGTAATATATAAAATAAGCTGAGGCAAAGTTCTCGAGAACAAAAGTTTAACTTGTGTAAAAGTTATAGGGCACAACAAAACACAAAAAATTAACTTGATAGAATTCGTATGAAAAGAAAAATCGTGCAAAAAGTAAGCGTCAGTTTGAAGTTAAACCGACTTGGGAAGATAAGGGCTCAGTGGAAAAACATCTTTCTCAAAGTTGTTGTTAAAAATTTTGAAAAAATAGAAAAGGATACTTTGTTAGTGTAGTTGATTGTTGATTTCACATTCTCCTTTCACTCAAAATTGATTATACTTTACTGAAATTACAATCGTTAACAACATGGGCTCAAGCATCAAAATTTCAATGTTGGTTTGGACATCTAAAAATGCTGATTTGTCTTAGTCATGTCATGTCCTAATCATGAGAACGCAGGATGGAAAATTGGTCACTAAAGTATACCGAAAACCAACCCACACCAATCGATATTTGATTACCATTCAGCCCACTGAAATAAACAAAAACAAGGTAATGTGATGAATTTATATAACCGAATACAATCGCTCATTATCAAGATCAACAGACTGGAAAAAAAAGATTTCTATCCCATATGCTCACTGAAAATGATTATCCTAAATGGTTCATACAGAAAGCACTAAAAAAAAGAAAAGCTCAAGCTGAAGTTAAGTCAAAAGAACAAGAAAGACATATTGGATCGGCTATTTTGACATTTATATGTGGAATAACTGAAAGAATGAAACGTCTTTTGAAAAACCACCAAATCAAAGTGGCAAAAAAACCGTTACGCACTGTGGGAAAAATGCTACCAAGTTTAAAAGATAACATCAACAAATTTGATCAACGCGTTGTTGTATATAAAATTCCATGTTTAGATTGTGCAAATGTTTATATTGGTGAAATTGGTCGATCATTTAAAACTCGACGCAAAGAGTATCAAAGGGACATCAAACATGTAATAATTGCCCAACAAACAAATGAAGATTTAAAAAAGAAATCTGCACCAGTGAAACACGTTTGCTTAAATGGACACCGGATTGATTGGAAAAGCTATGCAATTTTAGCTATTGAAAGTGATTATCAAAAAAGACGATGTTTAGAATCATTTTACATACATAAAACTGATTTTGCTTTCAACGTTAAAATAAACAGGTTTTATCCCGAATTGTGCAAATTTATAAATTTTTAACCGCTAGTTGTCGCTGCTGCACTTGTATACAGCAGTGGTTCGCAAACTGTGCGTCGCGGAATATTTTGGTTTTGTGCCATTAAGTCTAGGTTTTATTGCGTCAAAAGAACTTTGATCGTAGATTCCTTTTTTACTTTCTTCTGACATTTTCACAATAGTGTTTTTAATACACTGTTGTAACGGTTGACTTGTTATTCAAGAATCAAATTGCAGAAGTTTAACTTGGCGAAAAATATATAAAGAATAAAGCATTCAGTTGTATGTTGGACGAAAACAGGAAAAATGAGTTACAAACTTAGAAAAGCGTAATGTTACGTTGAAGATGACAGACCAATTCAAAATCTCGGTAGCATAGGGGCAGTTGTATATGTAAATTATGGGTCACATTTATCTCGCAGTACCGCAAACTAAACTGTAGGATGCTGTCTGGTGCGTCGCAAAGTCTCGCAAGCTTTTTTAAATGCGTCGCATCGCAAAAAGTTTGAGAACCACTGGTATACAGTATAACCTCACTCATTTGCGGTTCACCGTTTGCAGCTGTGCATACTCGCGGATTTGTTCTCAAAGTTTTTTTTATAATATCGGCAATTTGGTGATTTTTCGCTATTAAAATTATTTATATAATGATTTTTTGTAATTTCGGCTATTTCGTGATATTTTTAGGCCATTTTTTTAGCAGAAAACACTCACGTTCACCCTAACTGGTAAATAATTTTAAAATATCAATGTCAGTAAATATAAAATAAAATATTAGAAAAGAGAAATGATACAGTATTACTGGTAAATATTTTAGCGTATATATTATCATGCATAGGCGTTTTAAAGCTGCATCAATAATTCGCGGATTTTCGGGATTCGCAAAAGGGAAAAGAACGTGACCCCCGCTATTCGCGGGGGAGTATTGTATTGCCATAATTTTCTTTTACTCCTTTTCATTCTGTTGATTATGCAACTGTTGTCTGTGTTTAAACTTTAGTCACTCCTGACGAAGAAAAACTAATTTTAGTTTCTCGAAACGTTGAATTTTTATGAATTTTACGTAGATTTTAAATCTAATTAAAGATTATTTTAACTTTTAATTAAACCAGAAGATCTATATTGAGAACTTAAAAGATATCTGGTGACTAAAACAAAATATCTAATCTTGAAATGTTAGAACACAAAAATACTTTTGAATCAAAAATACAATTGACTAGTACAGTATCGACAATAAATCAGTATTATTGATAATAATTATAGAATTAATTTTTTTAGTTGATTACGTAGAAGAAAAGTTGGCTTTATAATGAGGCCGACTGTATGGTGTTAATAATTTTGCACAATTTCTGTTGCAAAAGTCTGCTGCCAAATCAAACGACCACTCCACAAATGCATGCACTATAAGCTCAACAACAACCATCTGGTCGGTTGACCACTTACCTTCCTGTATTGAATGCTCAGACGAGCAAAGTCAATTACCTCTGCAAGATGTGGTTTTTCATTGATTGGCTATGAGATTAAGGTAAACAAGGCGATTCTCATCCACTGCTTGCAATAAAGTAGCAGATGAGATTTTGTCCACGTGGAAGAAGGCGAACAGCACAGCCATTAGAAAACATCATGTTGTGGCCGAACCAAAGGATGTCCACCAAGAGCACATCCATGCATAAAAAGTGGCGAACAGTCACGAAGATGACATTGGCCACTAATTTCACTACAGAAAAGGGTGGATTATTCCCTACTGCTCGTGCTGACGGGGAGAGCCAAACGAAAATTCCAGAAGATCAGAAGTTTTTGGAAGACTAGCGTGAGCTGCTCTAGTTGGTAGTTACAAAGGAAGACAAAAACTACGGACATGCTGTTGCCAAGCATATAAAGCTAAACCCAGTAGAGGAATGATGCCGCCGACGACAAAAAAAGCAGCTTTGGTTAGTGCTACTGCTGGAATATATACATCAGAGTGCTCATTATCAGATGAAAGATATTCCGCCAATGAACAACCACAACATGACATCCCAACATCAAAACGTTGTAGAGTCAACCAATCACTACCTGTTCCCTAGCGCTGCATAATTCACAACCCAGTATTGATTCAGCTCTGAATAGGACACAGACATCAACTCGTCCGGAAATGATGATTGTCATTCCTGCTCTCACTGCAGTTAATGTCGATGAGTTATTCCTTTCACATACCTCTCTCATGCAAGCTCAAAATTGTTTACATGAAGTATTGGCAACTGAAATACGACAGAGCTTTTAATCAACAGTGTCATTTGTTACACACTTTGATGGCAAATTGTTGGAACATCTGTATGGAACCCGCCATGACTTTTTGGCGATTGTTGTATCTGGTTTATATGTAGAAAACTTGCCGGGCATTTTTAAGCTACCGGTTGGGAATGGAGCTATGATGAATCAAGATGTGATGAAGTTAATGATTGAATGGACAAATGTCAAAGAGCATCAAGCAGCATTTTAATTTGATACGATATCTAATAACATCGTAATACAAAAGCTATCACTGTTGTACAACGCTCATTTTACCAATAACTAATTTTTCCAGCATGCAGGCACCCCATGTTGAAAATAACTCTGTCGAAGAAACCAGAGATTGTCTTGTTTTGCAGATTCAAGTGATAGTGGGCTTCTATCAACAAGGCAGAGTTTGTTCCTCTTGAGAGTGATGAAGATAGTATTATGGGCTCGATGTGACCGCATGACTAATTCACTTTGACGAAGACAGCGTTCCATTGGAGAGAACGAAGTATGCCCACAAAAACTTGATTTTAGGTGGTGTCGATGACATCATTAATTACGCTAGTCAACACAATCATTGCAGAATGCAAGCGAATAGCACTTCTGTCTTTAGTAAAAGCACAGTAAGCGGCTGTTTCAAACTTCTGACAATATCAGCTTTTTGTGTTTATGCAACTATTGAAATAGATGTGGTTATTAGGTTTTGATAACCTTGAATCTTCATGACATCACTAGTTTAGACTTTTAAACTTCCACAAAAACTGCTGCTTGGTTTAAAAACAGCAAAAGTTACAATAACTCATTTTTTCCAAAATGTTACTTACTGGGTTCATACAGCTGACAGGAGAGCTGATTAGGAATTATTAAGGCATAAGCGTGACACTTTGTTTTGGTTTGGAGAGGGAGCGCTGGTTGTCGGAAAGAAGACAATTATTTGGAAATCAAAAGTTTGAAAGTGACAATTTTTCCATTTTTGTTCTGAAACAAACTTAACTGAAGACTTCTTTTTTGGAAGATTAACTATTTGAGGGCATTAATATTCCGAATTTTTTTTTAAATATACTTTTTTCATCAACGTATTGATGGTTATGCAAGGGGCTGGCAATAATTTGGAAAGCTGACAACATTCTGGGAGAATTCATCCCCTAAGCGTCCTACTTTATATTTATGATTAAAGGCCACTAAATTGGAATCTCTTATCTGTTTTTTACCACATCAAGACTTCAAGCAATGTGCAATTTTAATATTGCTCATTAAGTTGTTGTTACGCTGCATGCACATCTTGTTGATGCACGATTCAGTTGTTTCCTTATTAATTAAACTTCTTTGACGATATAAAGTTGCTTAATAGTTTGCAATTGCGGTCAGTAACGAATGTTTTAGTGCAAGTTTTAAGCAAATAATCCATACTTCATCTTCTGTAATATGTAATATGTAGTCATAAATTTAAACCATCGTCAACATTCTAATTTTTCGATAATTAATAATTAAAAATGCTTGTACTTACGCGACGAGCAGGGAAAAAGACGAACAATAATGTCGGTGAGTTATGAATCCAAAGCCTTATGAGTAAACTGTAACTTTTCTATATCTATTTATATTAAGGTGAATAAAACACAAAATCAGCACAGTTGAGGGTATGTTAATCAGGTTTTTAATTTATTCAAGTGCAGACGCAAAAGCGGTTAAGTTACGCAAAGCACTTGATATGAATATTAAATTTGATGCTTAAAGCTTCATATTTTATATTTACAAATGCAGTACTTATTGATATGCTCAAAACATTTGTATCTTACTGTAATTAAAAACCGTCCTCATGACAACAAACAATGTTGATAAATAGCAAGCTACCAGATGTATATACTAGAATATGTCTATATTGCAAATATTAAAAAAAATCAAATAGAAAAAAAGATGTATGTGATAAATGAAAATTGCGTTCATATTTGAACTCGGCGTGCCAGACATTGCTGGAGACCAAGAATTTTATTTACATAGCTTAAAAAAGTGATTTAGTTGACCAGTGTAATTATTCCTAAAAAGCGACGCTACAAAAGAACATCCAGCTCAAAAGTTGGCAACATGAAGCTTAGAAGTCGTATGCGTTTCTTTTCCTTTCAATTGCGGCTATTTGCGGTTTGGGACAATTGGTTCTGTAGTGGATACACAAAAAAGAGCGGTAAGTAGTATAGGATGGCTCAATGGCGTCAATTGCGGCGGTGCTGAGGCGGAGCTATGAGGCGGAGCTGACGGTGTATCTCCCTTTCATAGTTCAAAGATGGCTAACCCTAGATTCAAAGCCAGGGAGCAAACCCTAGGTTTATGTGAGGGAGCTAACCCAAACCCTAGTTTTATGTAAGGAAGCTGATTTTACGCGGAGGAGCTAACCCTACTTCTAATCTCATGCGAGGGAGGTAGATTTGAAGGAGCTAACCCAAGGGAGTTTATCCTAGTTCTAAAGGAGCTAACTCTAATTTTATTTAAAGAAGGTCAGAGGGGCTAACTTTAGATCTATTGATTTTACACAAGGCAACTCTGAGGGAGATAACTCTATGCAAAAACGTATCGAAGTAAAATGTTAAAAACACTGTGTTTTCTAGTGAGAGATTGCAAAAGACCATATGGAATGGAGATGCCAGGTGCGGTTGCCGAGTGTGCAGCTTCTCACTATAGTTTCAAGTGCAGTGATATTGAGCCATATGCAAGCATAAAAAACAGCAATTTAAATATATCAAGAGAGAATATAAAATACATAAATTAACAAATAAACAACATTAAAAGTAACTCTTAATAATGATTTAGTTTTGTTACTGCAACAAGTAATCGTTTACTTTTTTGAAAAAAAAACGTGTTGAGTTTCCAGGATGTAGTTCTTGCATCCTTATTGCACAACCCAGGCATTGTGATGTAATCAATTTTATTTTAAACCGGGCCGTAGTGTGCAATCCAGGACATATTCTATTTTTAGCCATGGTGCGATCTTTGCTTTTGTGTAAACTGGTCCGGACTTGTCCGTCGAAAGTTTTTAGATTACGTTTTATTCAGCTGTTTGTTGGGATATATTGTCTCTGTCTTGTCCAGATTTGCCAAGCTCGAATCTTTTTCTCTGTATTGCGCTTACATGATGAAAAGTTCTAAGAAAGCTAATTTTATTTGAAAGAGGTCGGAGGTAGCTAACCACAGGACACAAACTTTATGTGGGAGAGGTCTGAGGGTGCTAACTCTTGTGAGAGAGCTAACCATAAAGCACTAATTTTATGTGGGGAAGGTTTTTACTCAAAGACAGCGTTTTTACTCAAAGACTCTTATAAACAGTGATGCTGTATAGACTTATTATACAAAAGTTCGTGTGATCAAGTCGGTTAATATTGTTCTTCAATGTTACAGAGCTTAGATAAGAGTCAAATTCAATCTACTAAGAAAGACATATCATTTACCAATTGAAGCAAAATTATTTCTCCAGACTAATATAATTTAACCGTTTTATAGTAAAAATTTAGTAGGGGAGTACACAAACGACCAATAATTCTATTTTAAACCAATACAGTCAGCAAAACGAGTAGAGATTTAAGCTTAACTTTTGTCAGGGAGCTTGAAATAATTCGCAGAGCGTTGAATTTCCAATATTTATACGGCATTACAAAACTATCATTATTGAATGTTTAAATTTTACTCATTCTTTGTGACGCATTACAAATAAACATTCAAGACACAGGTTCCTTATCACATAATTCCGACACTTCTCTTCAATTTTTTGTACTTTCAGTTTCAAAGTTTAAATGATCTTTATTTAGATTTAAAATCTACACAAAATTCATAAAAACTCAACGTTTCGAAAAACTAAAATCAGTTTTTCTTCGTCAGGAGTGACTAAAGTTCAAACACAGACAACAGTTACATAGTAATCAACAGAACGAAAAGGAGAAAAGAAAATTATGGTAATAATCAAGTGCAGCAGCGACAACTCGCGGTCAAAAATTTATAAATTTGTACAATCCAGGATAAAAACTGTTAATTCTATCGTTAAAAGAAAAATCAGTTTTGTGTATATAAAATGATTCTAAAAACCGTCTTTTCTTATAGTCGCTTTCAATAGCTAAAATTGCAGAGCTTTCCCAATCAATCCGGTTTGCTTAAATGGACTTGAAATAGATTTGAAATAGGATTTGAAATAGCTGACATTTAAATCACCCTGAAAATAAGTTTTATTTTGAACTTCTTTTATGAATCGAATCTGAAACTGCAATTGCAAACATCGTGTGAATAACTTAAAAATACTAAATAGCCACTGACGCTAACTTTATCAGCAATTACTACCTTTGCACAAAACAGACTGACACTGCTTGAAAAGCTTTATTCGCTGACCACCTAGCAAGAGTGAAAACCAGTATTTTCGTTATGTGCTGACAAAACTTGACAAATGCATTTTTCCACGTACTGATATAAAAAATCATAATTAGCTACCCGCTGACTTAGTTACGAAGAAAAGATCAATAAGAACGCAAACAATTTCAAATTACTTTTAATGTTGAAAGATAGAATTGTCTAAAGATCAGCTAAAAAATGAAAATCTCCTGCTGCCCAAATTAGCATTGACAAAAATCTAATAAAAAACAGGAAATCTTTTGCTTAGGCTACTGTTAATAGTCTATTGTGAGAAACGAAAATTTGTCCCCAGACCAAAAAAATATTTTGGATAAATATCTTGGTCTAGAGTCTTTCGCAATATGTTGGGGTATATCGCAATTAAAGAATGCTATGTTCTAGTAGGAAACAGCACAAGACCGCAAGTCACGTTGCCAAACTAAAAAACGCCAAAATTACGTAAAAACTTTCACTGCATAAACCAACCGCTACAAATTAACTCTCGCCTCAACTTGATAGTACGGTTTCCAACAACGATGAGTTCGGTCGAAATGGCTGTTGGCTTTCTGAAGAGTCTCACGTGCACCGAGCACTACCTTTTTTATAGTTTCTGCGTGATGCTGTCCTTTGAACTACCACAAAATGACAGCCGACATTTTCTTTAAAATCGGTCGCTTGTCTTTTTCTCTTTTCTTCTCTCGCTTTTCAGTTCCATTCTTCACCGATTCGCTCCTCCTCTCAAGACCCTAAATGTAAGGTTTCTATTTTCTCATTTTTCCTTCATTTAGAAATCTTTTAATTCTATAAAACCCCAGTTTCCACCAATTTCTGTTGGATGCATAATGTGTCCCCGAATCTTGTGGGGATAAAGCATTCAATTGGGTTGACTCCACTGATCAATTGGCTTTTATTTCATGATTCTGACTCCACCACTTTACTTCATTACTCTTGTGGAAACTTTTCATTTCCAGACGTTTTTTTGATTCCTCATCTCTTACTTTCTCATGCTTTTGAGAATTGCTTCAGAACCTAAATTGTGATTATTTTTCTGTTTTTTCACTCAGGTATTTTTCTCTTATCCCAAAATGCGTCCCCTTTTTTTTTCAGTTTTGAAAAACTTGTTTCAATAACTAAATCCCCATGTTGACTCTTAACCAGCTCCTGCGGAGAAATATTTTTCTTTCTTTCTTTCTCTCTCCCTTGCTTGCCTTCTCTTTTTTACTATTTTTAACCTGTGTAGCTATTCTCTTTGCTTTTGTGGCACTAATTTCAACCATATCTTTAGCTTTTGTGGCACTAATTTCAGCCGCATCTTTAGTTCCGTTTGGCCGTCTCAAACGCCAAACATTAGCTTTAGTCACTCCTGACGAAGAAAAACTGATTTTAGTTTTTCGAAACGTTGAGTTTTTGTGAATTTTGTGTAGATTTTAAATCTAAATAAAGATCATTTAAACTTTTGATTACACCAGAAGAGCTATATTGAGAAGTTAAAGGATGCCTGGTGACAAAAGCAAAATAAACATTAGCTTCCTGACATTTCAAAGGTAAAGAAACACTAAAAAAAATGCAAAGTCTTTGTTTCTATTCACAGAAGTTTCGAAGAACCCCAGACTCACATTTCTGTTACATGGCACACTTCATTTCTCATTGTCAAGATCAAGGCTAAGACGTGGCAAAAAGTATGCTTCTTCCACTCTTTTTTAAATCTGATCCTAAATCAGTCTATTTCCTATTTGGCCGTGTGGCTAGTTCTGTTTTTATCATCTTCTTCTGCACTTATTTTTCCTTACTGCTTTTCTCTCAGCAAGGGAACAACACTTTTTGTTGACTACGAAAGGACTCATAATTTTGTTACTGCTCAATGTAACTGAATCAGAGGCTACTTATTTGAGCTTCACCGGATCGCCGTCTTCCGGATTCTAATTGATGTTTCTGCTTTCCTCTAACCTCTACAACGCTTCTTACATTAGCCACAAACCTTTTCTCGTCCACTGCCTGAAACCTAGACAGCGCGCTTACCCAATGTTAAAGCACTGTTTTTGCTCTGGCATGGGTCTTTTTCCAATATTTAACATTTCTTGGTCTACATTTTTTCCGTCTGAAAGTCTTCTTTTGTGATTTCTGGTGGCGAGACTAGAAAATCTCGAAAATTTACTGCTTTTTTTGATTTATCTCTTTTACCCCCACATTTTTAAGCTGTTTAAAGATATTGTGCAAATTATCTCGTCTACTCTTTTTGTTGTTGTACAGCTCTATTTTTATCTTTGTCAGGTTCTTCAAAAACTTTTTGTTTCATTCAATTTTTCTACAGCGTTTGACCTCGTCTGGCTGCCGCTTTCTTACTGAAGTTTTCTCTGCTGGCCTTTTCCTCACATTGTTTGATGGACCCAATCTTTTCTTTCTGACAGGGGTGCTTGCGTGTTGTTTCAAAATCACAAAAACCAATCCTTTCGGGTCCGCCAATGTGTTCTGCAAAGATTTGTTTGTCTAATTTTGTTTTCTTTCTTAATTAATGCCCTTTATGCTTCTTTTCTCTCTTAGTTGAACCATTTGTGCTGACGACTCGGCAATGTGGTTGTTCTGCTTCTCTGTACTGCTGCTAAGAAGGCTACACATAAAAACTTGATTAAACTGGAGCGCTAGTCTAAGCACTTGTGTTTTTCTTTCAACTGGATTGATTAAAAAGTTTACTTATTTTTGGTCAATCTCTACCAGGTTGCTCTTCAGTCCCGTTTAACCCCCTCAACTTCCATCAAGACTTCAACTCCACGCCACGTTTATATGGGTTACATTAGTGATAACACTCTTTCTTTTTCTATACATGTATCTTCGTTGAAATTAAATTTTTCTTTGTTTTACCGCCTCATGTTGTATCTCTGGTTCTTCATTAACCTCTTCCAAAGAATTTTTATTTTTTTTTACAAAGCATGTTATCAACTATGTTTCATTAGAATGGTTTCCTTTTCTGTGAGCTACCGACATTACTAAGTTAGAACTCCTTTATTGAAGTGGCCAATGGCACCATTAGAAGACTGCCTCCAGATCTCACTTATTCTTTATCTTTTCTCTGAGCAATCTCTGCTTCTTTTGCAAGTCATCCTTACTCTTTTGGTCTTATTCTCTTATGAGCAGACCATTTGTCTACTATCCATGTTTTCTATTTTAGAATTGGCTGAACACAAAGTGAAACCAACGCTTTTTCAATGCTTGCTGGAGACACTTTGTATCCACTCATCCATTTATGTTCTCTCCTAGTTCCTCCAGGCAGGTTACGGTTAGTATGTGGATAAACAAGCCCTTCAGAAACATGAAAACACGTCAGAAGCTGTGAAAAGCTGCTGTGATGCTAAATATAACATTGCTTTAACTTCTCAATATAGCTCTTCTGGTGTAGAGTTTTCATGAATTTTATGTAGATTTTAATTCTAAAATTTAAATAAAGATCATTTTAACTTTCAATTACACCGGAAGAGCTATATTGAGAAATTAAAAGATGCCTGGTGACAAAAGCGAAATATAACATTTCTTTGTCGATGGCAACGATACATATCTTTTACTTACCACTCAGAAAAGCTTAGTTTATACCACTGGTTATCAAAGTGAGTGAGATCTCCCCTAAGGCGCCAATAATAAAAAATGAGGGGCCAAAAAAATACAGGGGCAACAAGTGGCAAAAAAGATATACGGATTGCATTGAATCTAATTGGTTTAGATAAATCGGTTTGTTTTTGTCTTGTTTCTTTATTGTAAGGAGGGCGATAAAGTTATATCGAGAGTGATAAGTGGGCGGTGTGGCGAGGAAGTTTAGGAACCACTAGTTCATACTGTAAAGCGCAATTCTTTCTGCCTTTGTGTGTTTGTTAACTTTTCCGAAACTACTGAGCTTACAAACATAAAACTTGGCACGATTAATCATTTTCCATAGGTGAGTGTCATTACAAATTTTTGACGTCCTGATGACATCAAAATTAAAATAATTTTTTCCAAATTTGCATTTCTTGACCGAGGAATATCGGTTTTTGCTCATACAAAAAGCAGTCACTCAACTCAACAATTTCTGAATATAGCATTTCTTTGGGTTCTAAAATGACGTCACAGCTAAAGCTAGATTGCACTATATGGTCTCCATATTTTCTCAAAAACTGCGGATTGTAGAAACCCGATCAATAGCTTTTTGGTAAAATATTAATAAGGCTTGTTTGATGAAACAAATTTTACAACATTTTACGATGATTTTACGATGCAACAAGCGATTCTTTATTTAAGCATTTTAAACATGCTTTTTTTTCGAAAACTTCAAACTGAACGTATGTTGTCATAATGCTGTGTGATACTATTACAGCGAAAAAAAGCAGCAGGCAGTAGCTATGCGTAAAACATATATTCACTGTTATTTTGCAAACAAACAACTAATATGCTTTCTGTCAAAGAAGAATGATTCATTACAGTATTAACATAGCGGTAGACCAAAAAATCCTACAGTTTTTTAGCAATGCAGTAGCAAATAACAATACTTTTGTACAGTCGTGCCGCATGACTCATTGCTTTTAACCTCCGAGATATATCAAGCAAGTGTAGCAAAATTAAACAAATTGACAATTTTTCGCCTTAAATCTAAACCGGCATCACAACAATTGTCTGGATCATTATCACCATTACCTGGTCTATGGATTATACTCATAAACCGTAGCTTAACCTTTTGTGATAAGTTCACTGTAGGTGCTTGACTTAGAGTTAGTTTGCACTTCCACTAGGTGCGATTACGCCAGCACCTAACAACATAAGTGTAGCCAGAAATGTTAGGTCATAGCAATAGGCAAACATTACAAAAGGTCGTTCAAAACTTCGGGAGAAATATAGCGGCTAGGCGGTACAGACCGTGATGTTGTTCTATGTGATTACCATTAACAAAACGATGCTTTTGATTTTATAACAACAATTGGATAAATCAAAAAATAATAACCTTCCATTAGTGCTCTCACAACCACCCATATTCTTAACCTCGACATTGATAATGAAAAATCCTGCAATAACTAAACTGTGAATGCATCACTTCGGGTTAGTTTGCTCTTTCCCTGGCTGCGTTTATGCCAGGACCAAATAACATGCGCCAAGCCTGAGACTTTAGGTTGTACAAATAAGTAAACAGGAAATATTTGTAAGTAGTGGTTTTCATATTTAATAGCTTGTTGCTGAAAATACATATCAATCACCTTGGCATCCTCCCTCAATCTTTAAACTATGCCCCCATGTACGTCATCAAACGAATGCATAAACGTTTGGGAAATTGTTAGCTGTTTCCATTAAGAGCAAGTCCAGTTTCTAAGTGTGTATATAGTGGAAACAGGGCAAGCAAGACGTAGCTACTAGGGAGCCCACAAACTATGGAAGAAATGTAGAGGCTTTGCGCAACGCCTTAAAATGTTTTTTAACCAATTTGATTTGGAACAAGAATTGGCTATATTTACTACACATTAACTTTTTATTAATGTTCTCAAAACTATCAATTGGTGGGAGCCGGTGCAGCCGTCTAATTCAATATTTTTAACCTCGACGTTAATGAGAGCCTGCGATCGTAATAGCATAAAGGTAAGCCTGCAATCGTCATAACATAACTGTAACTGCATCGCTTCAAGTTAGTTTGCTCTTGCCCTAGCTGCGTTTACGCCAAGAGGAAGCAACATACTCGCAGCCAGAGTCTTTTGGTCATACAAATTCTTCCACACTTACAAAAAAGTCCTAAGTAGTGGTTCCAATATTTAATTGCTCATTGCTAAAAATATGTATCAATCATGTACAATAATGCAAGAGGCTAGCGATGCACTTAGCAAAACTGCAGACAGTGACACTGTTTCGACCTATCAGGTCTCTTCAGTGCAGTTGGTGACCGACAAGACTCTAGCTTCTTGTCGGTCACCAACTGCACTGAAGAGACCTGATAGGTCGAAACAATGTATCAATCACTTTGGCACACCCTCATAACTTTTAGGCACTTGCTGAACTCAACAGATAAAAGTTTGATTAGTTTAAGAACGCCTGTTGATAAAAGGGCAAATACGTTTTCAGGGACTCCAGAACTAGGAAAACATGTCGCGGCTATGCACAATCTCCCATAATGTTTTTTAATCGATTCCCTTTCAAAAAGCGACAGTTTTGTGTCGGAACGAAATTTAGCTATGTGAAAAAAACATCAACTTTATATTAATGTTTTCTTAACTATACATTTGTTGATGGCGGCTTGGCCAGCTGAAGTGATATCGTTAACCTCGACATTACTGATGATAACGTGCCTTGCTGGCGACGCCGGCAGGGCCGCCTGGTAAATAATAAGTTTAAGTGTCATTGTGATAGTTGGTACACAGGGCGAATGTCTCAGTCTGTCTGTATTGTGTCTTCTTAGTGACTGCAGACTTGCGTAAAAAAGCGTCTTCAAAAGTGGTAACGACAGCAATTGACTCACACCAATATCAACGGAACAAACCGTGCAAACGATTCATGAATATCCTGTCTGTTCTGTTATTGGCAGCACTCTTGTTAGTATCAACAATGCCCTCAAACCACGACAACAAGTAATTTTCCATCCTCATACAGCACGCAGCCATTTCTTCCGTAATCTATTAGAAGCCGTTTGTTTCAAGACAAATGCTGTCGGTTATGTAGATAACAAAAGTTCGTTAGCGCTCTCAAACTGTATGGATAATTTTGGCATTGTTGTTTGTTTATGTTACTTGTGGCCTCCTAGAGTGCTTTCTTCCTGAAAATTATGCTTTGAAATTGCAATATCTGCTATCTTTGTTGGCACGTACGATTAAGAAAGCACTATTTTTGGCTCAACTGCGAATGTTCGGCCGTTTGAAATCATGATGCAAACATTACAGCTCTTCCCATATCACGAGATACCGCCTCTGATAAAGTGCCTCAAATTAGTAAAACAGCTTTATTAAAAGCTGTAAAGTTTGTGGGCTGCGGTTTTCAGGTAAGTTGTACATTTTTGAGTTAATTAAAGTAGATTCGATTTTAATCTAGGTTTTCCTTTATGCTATTATAATAAATTGGATAAAGTCAAATTGTTGAATAAGAGACCATTTTTGATATTTTTACCAATCCGCCTTAAAAACTTACTTTCACTTTTTCTGTGTGGTTGTTGTTGTTCTGGCGCCAATAGTAAATTCGTGTCGTATCATGAGTCCTACTGCACTTTTATAATCATTTTATAAACATTTATACACCTTCCAAATTACTCCTATTGCTGAGGGCCAAGTAGGAGATCTGTAAATATCTTTTTTAATGTCTTCGGTATAATTCGACAAAGGAGTTGAACCCAAGTCTGCCGAAGTCAAAAAAAGGCCTAACGCCTGGTGCTCGGTCTTTTCTTCGCTGTTTGTTGAACGATCACCTCCACAGTAGAGATGTGCTTTCACTGTTACTAACTGCTCTTTTAAGAATTTTATGTGTTACTTTTTAACTGTTACTTTTGATTCGTTAAACATTAACTTTATATTGGTTTACATTCAACTATTCCTTTTACATTCTCGTTAACTGCTCTTTTCCTATCTGTCAACAGTGTTAAAAAATTGTAATAGTCCGTGGGCTAGCTAGGCCCGCCGTGCACCCCCCCACCAATAAACGAAACTGTGTTTTTCTGGTAGTCTTTTATGTGCTTTTTGATATTAGATATCTAAACATTGAATAAACCCTTACACACTACCGGTTTCAAGCCACTTTATTTGTCGTACCAACAATGTTAGTTGAAAGATATTTAACAACTTTCTCTTGCATTTAACAACTTTCTCTTGCAGTGATGATTACTTTTGATGCATAATAAAGAAGAATGAAGAAAACATCACCATCTGCACTTCTGATTCGAACATAGTTGTATTCTTCATCGACTGCATAGAAGCAATATAGAACAACCCTTGTGTCTATTTTTTCTTGATCAGACTCCAACTTAAGAATCTCTGTCATCATTATTGATGCTCCTTGTCTTTAAGTAGGTAGGCTTTCTCGTCACAGATAAATATAAACTATTTGTTTTGAAGTTTCCTCCCAAAATCATCACTGCTTCTCACCTTTAGAAGCAATCTTACAAGCTGCTATTTGTTAGAATCATTGGTAAGACATGAATTCCAGTTTTCAGGTCGCTATGTACTTTTGCTCTTAATTATGCGTTTTTGACCACTACCACGGCTTGTTCTTTCCAAGCTCTTGATAGAGTTTCCATTGTACATGTCAGTGCTAAATAGGAGATCAGACTTTCCCGCAATACTGACATCGTATATTTTTTCGCATATCTGTGTAAATGTTGCTGGCACTTCTTTCATGCAGTAGAAAACTGCATTCCTATCTTTAATATTAAACGTTTTGGCATTTGAAAGCATGGTAAAGTCATCTAATTTTTATTTGAGATAAGTGAATCCCTTTGCTCTTATCTGTCTTCAAAAGGTAGCGGTCGGGAGTACCAATTTATGAGGGCATTGGCATGAGTGGATATTTCACCAGTTCTCTCATATCAACTTTTTCGGATTGTTTTTGTGAAAGCACTAACAATTGAAATGCGGCATTTGCTTACTGCTTGCACTGAGCTTCACGATTGCTTAATGTCTTTACAGTTGATGCCTTACCCATATCCGCTAATGTTTTTTTAGTTCAGGATTCTATTGGCTCAAACAACTGCTCTTTCTTTCGCAACCTATCAGATATGAAAGCTTCCTTTGCAGCAGTCGCAGACAATTCAGCATTCACGATGTCTGATTATATGTAAATGGTACTGCAGCACTAGATGAAATGAGGTAAAGTTTATCATCCATCTCTGCTTGGAATGGGACCGTGAAATTCTGAATTGCTTCCATTGTACCAGATGTTGCTTTTTAACTTTTTTTTTTACTTGCGATGGCCGAGTATCACGGTGTTTTCTGCCGCTACCATCATCGGATATATTTGCCATCTGGAGCATTGCTTCAACATACCTCGATCTTTCGTGGGCTGTACGTGCTCAACGACGATAAGCTTCATAGTCATTCAGGAGACCTGAAATGCCGGCACCCCCCCGGCCCGGGCCAGCTTGAGATTTGGCATGTCGCATAAATGTTTCTGCAATGGTTTTTTCTCCTGCACACCTGTTCGCTGGTATGAATGACCTGGCCACACTTATTGCGTCTAATTTCAGTAACTCGGTGGCGCCGGGGTGAGTTTTTACAATGTCGACCAAAAACAATGAGAAGTAGCAGAGATATTTGGCGTAATTTTGACCATCAAAGCTAAGAAATAGATCCACCTTTTTTCTGAAACAAGCACCATACAAGTAGTAATCATTAATCTTCACAGCTACTGTAAGGAAAGGACCAACGAAACTTGATTCATGTACGTCAGCCAAAATTTGGCAGTTTTACCCTGGCTTTCACCGCGGACCTGTTGCCTGAACAAAGAATGTTCTTCAAGAAAATTACCAAGTGCTTCGTTTTGCATTGCAGCATCCAAGTTTGTTGAAGTTCTCTCATTATTAATATGATTAATATGATCTATTGCTTGTAGCAAATCACCTGGCAAGCTTTTTAAACATCTAGTTTCCAAATATCTGGCAAGAAGCAGTCTTTCCACGCTAATAGTCATGACTTTGTGGCAATTTATTGCACGACTGTAATTTTTGTCGAATATCACACCATTCATGAAACCAATAGATATCACCCCCGCTTCCAACAGCACATCAGCTAATCAGGACTCATTTATTTTTTACCAATCATTTTTAGGTATGCACAGATCAAACAAAAGGATCCCATCATTACAATGTGGTCATCATAAAATTCTGGACTCTTCTAAATAATAGGGTAAGCCTTCATGCACAAGCCTAAGCCAAATGTTATGATAGCGGGTTTCTGACCGACTTCTCGCGATGCATTTTTTGATATTCAAAGGCACTCTTTTACAGTGGAGTAATCTGTTGTAAAGTGATTAGTGATTGGGTAATAATCTATTGTGGTAAGGTGCATTGAAACTTGACCAGTTTCAGATAGGAAGCCCGCCCACCCAGGTATGTGCTGAGATACAGTGCTGCTATGCAAACGCCAGATACACCACAGGAAATACTTCAACATCGACTTTGACACAGCATTTTCATATTTTACCAATGTTTGGTAAAATATCGTCATTTTTGGGCTATCCTTCTTATTCATATAGCATGAAGGTAGTGTATCATCTGCCAAGAATTTCAGAGAGCGTGCCCTGACCATAGCAGAGATAGCAGGCTTTCTGCCTGGTTATCTGTCATGTTCTCATCAGCAGCAGACTCAGAAGGAATATTTTGTGACATTATCCTGTGGCAAGTGCAAATCGATCCTGCACCAGAAATGTCATTAACAAGTTGATCAATATTATCAAAGTCGCTGCGAAATAATGATGGGCGAAGGGAATTTCGTATTATTTGGGGTGTTAGTGTGGTATGAGTCTCTTCAAGAGTCTCTGCAAGTGCAGTTTCAAGTTCTAATGAAAAGGAGTAACTCTCTGAATGACCCAGCTTGTTTATTAATATGCTCAGTTTGACACTCCGGAAAAGGTGGCTTAATGTCACGCAAAGCAGAATGTGTTTTGGTAGTGACCACTGACCTTTAGTTGCTGCCCAACACAGGTCCTGACCAATGAATGAAACGAGAAGCCCTATTCTCTCTGATTTTGATCTCTCGGCTTTCCCATGAATGCAGTGGTTCCAAACCGGGGAGGAATTTTACCTTCATAAAGGAGGAATTTCCACCTTGTAGTCTTTAAAGATTTTAAATTTGTTGCACTTGGATTAATATTTGTGTTTCAGAATTCTTGCATACATTTTATTAAATTAGTTCAGTGGTTTCCAACCGGGGAGGAACTCTTTTTCAAAAGGATTTCTACCCATTTAGTGAAAAAATTTCCACATTTTAAAGTTCATATGATTTTAGTTTTGTTACATTTAGCACACCATTTGTGTTTCAGGATTATTCCATAAATTTTCTTAGCCTGGTTGTTTTGCAATGCAATGCCATAAATATATTTTCACATACTGCAGTGTTGAAAAATTCCGAGGACAGTGGACAAGTTTTGCTGAAAGAAACACTTTTTATTTTTTCACTGGCAATTTTACTTAACGACGAAACGATTTTCAGAAACTATATACGAGGCTGCATTATAAGTATACCTCCAAAAAATAGATCGTTATCTCAAATGAAAAGAAAAATGAATTTTTGATGCAAAGTAGCCTCCAGAAGAAAAGTCTTCATCCTCATACATATAAAATCGACCCCACTAAAATTTATTTCACTGATATTCAGAAATTTTTGTAATTCACAAAATTAAAAAAAATCACTTTAAAAATCTATCATTTTTACAACAGCACTTTTTCTCCTTTATTTCACTATCATTGCACACACATCATCATCACTCAAAAATCAAAAGTTTTGTACTGCATGTTTTGAGGTAATTTATTTTGCTCGGTTACTTATCAAGAAGCATACAATTTTGCCGTTTTTCTATTGAGACTTCACATGATGCTTGGCCACTGTTTCATGCAATGACCTGCGCGTATATTGCAGACTGCACAGTGCTATATTTTTAGTTGAGCATGATGTCAGAAATTTAAGGAAGATAAGAAGATGCTGGATGTCCTCGAACGCAGAATCGCACTCGCAGAATATTGAAGATGAGGAAAAGCCCCACTATTCCTTGGCTACTGATTGTGCAGCCTACTCTGCTGAGGAAGCAATTGAAGCATTTCTGTTCGGCTCAGATTGCATTATGGGATGGTGGAAAAAATTAAAATGAAGGGGTTCTCTTGTCATGGCTGCAGCAATCTTGATCAAGTGTCTTTCTCCAAAACATGTCATTCTTCTGAGGTGATATACGCAAGACGGTAGTATGATTGAGAAATCTCACACTCAATTTCAGTAGTTGTCTCGCTGCATATCGTCCATACAGTCCATACAATTTGTCATCGCTGGTTTGTCTCGACATTCCACTAGGCTGACAACTTTCATTTTAATCTTGGTTAGGGCAATGCAGGCTAATATTTGATTTTTGCTATTGGTAGAGTTGAGGTTATTAGTTATGAGACGCAAGTGCTGTTGAGGGCTGATTAGAGTTTTACGGTGTAGTAAGATGTTTACCATACTGGCTAGATATATTCCGCTGCTGAGTACCACAAGGTGTGTGCATAGGCCTTGCTAGGGTTTGGCTACAAAAGCCATGAATCTCTCAAAGTTTTTGACTTTGATCATAAAATGTAGGCATTTTGGGCCAAAAATAGGAAAATAAATTGGTTCAAAAAGTTGGTTTCCAAAACAATATGATTTCATCTTCATAATGGCCAAAGATAGAAGAACAACTACTTTCAAAAAGTTGGTCTCCACCAAAAAAATCACTCAACAAATTTCTATTTTTAGTGTACCCAAAATAGGCCTAGCCACTGGGAAAGAGAGCTGTCGATTTGAATAGACATGGCTAGGCATCCTACTTCATCGGAGTAAGTTTTCTCAACACGTGATTTCTTGCACCAACCCTTGCTATGGCGTTGTCAATTGTCGTTTCAAATAAAAGGCTGCGATCTAGTGTTACACTAAGGTATGTTGGATTGGAAAAGTATCTAAAAAGTACAACATGAAAGCAAAAGCCCCATATTTTTATATCATATTTTGAAAAGGGAGGAATTAAAGGTTTCAAAAACGTTAAAGGAGGAATGCATTGAAAAAAGTTGGGAACCACTGCACTAATGAGAATACGCAAGAAGAGTTGCAAATCGTTTGGGGCAGAGTTTTCAATTGTTAGGCTTGAAAAGGTAAGCTTTTGTTCAAAAACTAAACTCACAAAATTCTTTCCATGCTTCAAATATAAATTCAGTAATTTGTTGTAAATGTTTAGGACGTTCAGAAGCAATAATTGCTGTGTTGAATTGTCTTTACATTTTAATCTTGTTCATCTAGATTCTAGAAAAACTCAGTTAGTCGCCCAAAATCCAACAAAATCAATCTAAACGACTTTCAGTCACTAATAACTTAACTGAACCTATGATCTAGCAGTTTGGCAACCGTTTACAGTTGCACTAGTCCACTAAACACAATTTCGATTAACACGACACAAAGAAAAACAAAATAGTCCGTGGAAGGGTTACCAACCAAAAAGTCAAGAATCAAAATTTAACAAGCTTGGAAAATTTCAACACAAAGCATTACAGTAAAGATTGCTTTAATGTAATCACACTCCTTTGTATGTTAAACTGTGCTAAACACAAACCACGTGCCAAACTTTCAAGCGATGGTTAAAACTGGTGACTACATAATGGCCCTTGTTGACAAATTTTTTATCGAATTGGCATAAATAAAAACTTACCTTGTAGAGCTCTCCAGTGCTAACATTTGGAGTGGTTACTCGTGTATTTGCAATATTTTATTACAAAAATATTGCTATTCATGTTTTTATTATCCCCCAAAATCGGAAAAAAATTTTTTTGTTGGTACGACAAATAAAGTGGCTTGAAACCGGTAGTGTGTAAGGGTTTATTCAATGTTTAGATATCTAATATCAAAAAGCACATAAAAGACTACCAGAAAAACACAGTTTCGTTTATTGGTGGGGAGTGCACGGCGGGCCTAGCTAGCCCACGGACTATAAGCGACGCCACGGAAGTCTACGTTTATCGCCTTTATGCGCAAAATGCGAAACCACGAAGACTCACGTGCTTTGGAAAAACTTATCGTTTGGGTGTGAAATTTCTTTCAAATGAAGCTACCATCACGTAAATTTACGTGTTAGTGACTTTCTGTATGATAAACGCTAGTTCAGCGTTTGTTTCATGGCAGGGTTGCTTCAGAACAAATCAGGGCAAGGTTACTTCAGTACAAATCTTTTTTAGGACTTTTTTCACGATCTTTATTGACTGAGGTTAAATGTTTTACAAAAATCACCTTACCTATCACATGCAGACAATACGGTAGTACCACACCGGTTTCGCCATTATTTGGGTTCTTCAGTGGCGCGTATCCATCCAGCAGGGTGAGCATGCGAGAGTGAACATGCGAATCAATATGCGAGCGATTAAAATGATCCCTAAAACCAGCAGTGTGGGAATACTGGCGCATAAGACTCATGCTTTGATGATAGTAAAGGTTTATATGCTAGTTGTTGAAAATTTTATAGGTGGTCGAGTGGTACTTTCCATAGATGGAAGGTCGACATTTTGAAGATTTGGTTCCCTGCAGGTGGGATACCCGCCTCTGAAGAGCCCCGATAAGGGCGAAACCGGTCTAGTGCTCCCTTATTGTTCGTGTTGACTACTTTATTATTATATAAATCCTCACTCTCTTATTATGAAACATTACTCCAAAAAACGGAAAAAAGGTTTTCATGTTATCTGCACTGACACCGATATATTGGGAACATTTTCCAGGGATCTGATTCAAATAACTTTACTCTGTAAAGTCAGTAGTTATCTCACCTTGGACAAGTTAACAAAATTTTTATCATTTTAAATAATTACTAAAGATTAGTTTGCGGATTATAAATCGTTTATTGAACTAAAAGCAATTTATATACTTCCAAGGAACGAACTAGCACATATACATGTACATGCCACTTGTGTTCGTAATCAAGGAAATTATAAGTTCAACACCTGCATGGTTTTTCCTAAAAAGCACTTCCTGGATAATTTCTGCTTGGCTGCAGTACTTCGAGTCAGGTAAAACGCGATTTTGTATAAAAGAAAAATATTGATGCAATGTGTAGAACCGATAGTTTAGGTTTTTATATTTAGTGCACAAAGTCAGCGCGAACCTTCATTCTTTTACTTTTGCCACACAATTGTTTTTTAGCTAGTCAAGATAAAATTATTCCTCAAGCAAGCGCAATAGCATCTGCCTATTCGCGGTGCTACTGTTTGCAAGCAAAGATTTTCTTTGTCGTCGTCGTTCAGAAATATATCTGCCAGAAAAAGGACAACTTTTATCCTTTCAGTAACATCGATGTTGTTGAGCCGGTTCTTGTAACTTCATCCAAAACCGTCAGATTTCTTAATCCTGTTGGTGCTCACTGTGTGGAACTAAGTAATAAGATTATGTGGCCTGCAATCTGCTTAGTGCACCACACTTGCAAATCGGAGCAGGAAAAAGACTCATTTATGCATTCAAAACAGAAATTCATATTCAGAGGTCGTTGCCCAGAGAGATGGTGATGCGGCCCCCGGCGCAATTGCTCACATATGCAATGAGGCCCCCACACATGTGGCCCTCAGCACCATTGCTCATATATGCAAATTGGCCCCGAGAAGCCCACGAGTTTGACACCCCTGCTTTATACCATAAGCCGAGACAAACACAATACTTTACCTACTGACAATTCCGGCAGTCACTATAATAGATTTGGCAATTTTGCATCGTAAACTGTTGATCTATACGAACACAGAAAGCCACGGTGAAATAAATCATTACCAGATAAATGCTATCGTATTTGAATTTAAGAATCTGCTACTAACTTAGCACTTTGAAATTAAACACTGCTAGACTCGACAAACTAAAAGGTATTAAGAGGAAAACACACTGAAAGAAATAACAACGGTAGTGCTAATTACAGTTTGAGACAAAAAAGGTGCGCTTTATTTGCAGGCAATAGGTTTGGATTAAGTAGACCGTACGTGCTGGCAAGTAAATTATGGAGACGATGATTCGAATCTCGAGTAGTTAAATGTTTTATCAACGTTTTTTTGCCGCTTATAGTCGCGTTTCTGCTCCCAGTACTTTTAGAGAATATTAATAGAAGGTATTCTACAAAGAAGCGTTCACAAAGGTCATGTGAGATGTTATCTCATGGATTTCATCTTATTCTCTAGATAGATACTATTTTCTTTATGTTTTCCTTATTTTCTTTATCCAGCGCTAGGTTTCGTTAAAAGAGCCCCATAGGCTCGTAGCCCCCCATAGACGATTCTGATCGAAATCAAAATACCGTACTTGGCTTCCCTGGAAAAAGTTATATAAGATTCATATGTTTGTTTGTATCTAAATGTCTCCAGTTTTCTTTCTATAGCGGACAGACAGACAGACAAACTTTGAGTTTTATATATATAGATGGTTATTCAATGTAAAAATTTAATCAGTCTTTACATTTTACCCGATCAACGACGGGTAACTAATTGTGACATTTACAGATCTGCTTGGCGCTCAGTTTTAAGAGTAATGTAGGAAATGGTGCAATTATATTTGAATTCGTGTTGAATGTAGAGTCTAATCCTTCTGAATAGCGAAGTGCGAAATTTCGGTGGTATTGATATGAGGCGATCCAATTTAAAATTACAGACGCACTATTACGTGACAAAGGAAGTTAGCAGTCTTTACATTTTACTCGATCAACGATGGGTGAATCTGCTAGTTAGTTATATGATGCAAAAAATATTTTTTTATTTGTGGTTCCTAACAAGTATTTATAGTAGAGCCCCATAGGCTCGTAGCCCCCCATAGACGATTCTGATCGAAATCAAAATACCGTACTTGGCTTCCCTGGAAAAAGTTATATAAGATTCATATGTTTGTTTGTATCTAAATGTCTCCAGTTTTCTTTCTATAGAGGACAGACAGACAAACTTTGAGTTTTATATATATAGATTGACGACCAACCATCTTGCAGCTGAACGTTGGAGGCCTCAGATCAAGCAAGATAAATGCTCTTCGATAACTTGGTTCTCAACATAAGGACTTGTTCTCCTTCTCCAAGAAAACCAATGCAGTTTTGAAAACAAGCCAGTTCTTCCCAACTTCAAACTTGGTCCATATTGATGAGAAAGCATGCTCTACCTTTGTTTTTCACAGAGGTTAAACAGAACCCTCTCAAGTCAGTCTTCAGATGAGTCTAAAACTGAGTGGCTCATCGTGGACATTGGAGGCTATAAAATTGTCAACGATTAGCATACAAGCCTTCACTATCACGTAAGCATGAGTCCCATGCACCAGTATTCTCACACCAGTATCTTTTTAGGGATCATTTCATCGCTCGCATGTTGATTAGGTTATAATACCTACAGCACTGATGGAGAATAACTAGCAGCACTTGCAGAAAGTAACATCCATATTCTTGTTCATGATGCGAAGGATGTGTTAGTTTTTTTCTAGTCGCAAAAACACTCGCACAAATCCGGATTTGGTTTTGGAAAGTGCTGGCTATGCAGATCGTTTACCGGAAAGACGGGTTTTATAAAATTTCCTTGGTCGTAACATCATACTTTGCTTACTACTCTACCTAAGCTTGTTCGGTATATTCCAAGCAAGCTTGTTTGCAATGGCACTTTGGCAAGGTGAACTGGAGCCGCTACAAGGTCCTAACAAACATACACGCAAATGATTTGCTAGCAGCTTGCCCAATCAGCGTGAATAAACACACTAAAGCTTCCGCAATGCTACAGAGCAGCAAACACATCAATCGCCCGCGGTTGCCGAGACAACTACATACCGTGTTGGCCGTTGGGATGCTGAGTGAGAATGGTTCTACCAAACGTTTCTTCAGTTTTTTAAAGGGCCAAGTTCTAGAAGTACATTCCCAGCCGTTTTGAATAGACGGGACAAAAGAAGAAAAGACCAGCGGTTAGAGACTGTCTAATAGATCGGCTTTTCACACTCTGCCTGCTATGCACCGTGCACTTTGAACAACTACACTGGTAATTCAAGACAATTTCCTTGTCATTGCTCCATTTTAGTCAATAAAACTGCTTCTCAACTGGATAAAAATGGTAATACAAAGAATTTCATCACGAGTTTTCTAAACTATTGGAGGCTGAACAAATTTTTTAAACTCATGGCGAATGGCGGATGAAGTTTCTTATCTTTAGAAAGCGCCAACATCAAATCCAATGAATATTTCTCGAGGAGTTACTGGCGAAGAATTTGTTGATGTTCTCTAACATCTGAAACCAGTAAAAGCTCTCCACCGGTACTCTACCTGCCTCGAGCCAATACTCCATGTTGGTGCTGCTCTAAAATCCTGGCTACGTGGCATACTCTCTTTCTGATTGTGCCAAATCAAAATTTCTAAAATCTGGAGAAGAGCGCTGTAGTCGCAATCCCAAAACCAGAGATGCCCAACCCTCAAATTTGTATTCTGTTACTACCAGTAATATGCTTATGACATTAAGTTTGTCCAGTGAGAAGTTTCTTAGCAAACTAGGTCTATGATCGTGAGAGTAGTGCTCTGTGTTTTTTATTAGTGCTATCACCTTATTCCATTACCTTTTCTAGAGTACAGAGGTTAAATATAGTTGCTTAATTTAAAAATACTGCCGTTGATCTGTTACCGCTAGTATTAATTGTATTCACAAAGATGTCAAATTTAGTTATATTTATGTTTAAGTGCTTTTGTAACTTGATAAAATACTTCAACTTGTAATTTGGGAAAACGATTGGATGTTCCTGCCCTAAACCAATGAAGCGTAATGGAAACCCCAAGAGCTATTGTCTTGTTTCCTTGCTTTGCAATCCCTATTAAATCCTTCAAAGGCTCATTTATTTCCGTGTTGAGTCAATTATTGACCCACTACTTCTTTAGGAGCAGGATGAGTTTTAACTTAAAAAGAGCTAATAATTGTCTTATACTCCAACTTCAGGCGACAACTGCTCCTCAAATAATTTCGGATGAAGAAGAAAAATAAGGAAAATTCACCTGCGATATAGGTCCATGAAACTTCAATCTGTTCATTAGAATAAGTGATTAATTTTTATTTGAGTAAAAAAGACAGTGACACTTCCAATGGTTTACTTAAATTATCCACAATCACGTGATTAAAATCAGGTCATAAAAATTCAAACGCAATGTTATAGTGCTACTACTTATCTGCAAATTGCATGGTCCTGGGCAGTAAGACTATAACTGCATCCGGCGACAGGGTCCTGCCTAGAGTGTAATGGAGCTAACTCTTTAACTGTCGTTGCTCCCAGGTCACCCTTGGGCAAGGTGTAGTACCTGCTAGCCCCCCTCGTTAGGGTAACAACAGTTTGGCACTGAGAGGAATGTATTTCTTTTAGCTATTGAGATTTTTACATAGGGTAAAATTTTGTTTATTTGGCTGACTGCTTTTTTAGTTTTTTTTTTTATTTCAATTTTTTGCTTGATGTTTTTGTCAGGTGCGGTGACCATGCCCCTCTCTACAATCTTTTTAATGTAATCTTAAAAAATTTGGGTATGTTTAAAGTCAATTCGTTTTGTCACCTGCATTCCTTTTTCGCTTGTTGTTTTTATCCCATCGTTGAGTTTTTTTGTGTTGAGAAAACAGAAGCGAAATAAATTGCCAACTACTACTACTACTAACTCGTAAGATCAATCTTACATCAAGATACTATGCTCACACAGGTTATAAAGAATAGCTTCTTGTCAGAAAAAGGGCCGCAGCCGTTTCAATTAACATCAGGCTGCTTGTGGCACCGTGGTCTCACCTGTAAGTTATGTCGACTCCTACCAGACAAGCACATGGTTCGCATGATCATGAAGTTTATCCGTTATAGAAGCTTCACCCTCACCACTGGAAAATAAGTATAAAACGCCTTAAGAACTATCTCCTCTTGTTTATTGAAAACCCAATTCCTTTTTTCCTCCAGTTGATACGCTTATGCTGATAACTTGGCATTGATGCACCCTGCTGGAAATTGGCAGCCACTTGAGACGGTTCTAAGTAAAAAATGACTACACTCTCAGGGTACTTCCGAACGTGAAGGTGAAATAAAAACGGTTTCGGTAGCATTTCACTCGAATAACTGCGAGGCCAAATGTGACCTTAATTTAAGATCCATGGTAACTCGCAACCGTTTATTTCAGCCCCAAATTATTTTTTTGGTGTAAAGTTGGAGAAAACACTCACGTTTCGCCAACAATTTGAGACATCGCGGAAACTACCAATAATGCAGGTCGCACTGCTGAGACGATTTTTGGGCGGTAGTTGGGGGGCCGATGCTGAAACTATGTGTACGGCTGCCCTCTACTTAATCTACTCCACAGCTGATTACTGCACACTAATCTGGTATCGTAGCATATAAATCCTTCTCATCGATAGTGCAATTAATGACATGCTGCGCATTGCCACTAGGTGCTTGGGTTCTAGCTCCTTGAAAAATTTATCTAATCTTGCAAGTTTTCAACTTGCTTGACTTTAACGCATAGGATCTACTACATGGATGGCAAATTGAACCGTTTCCGACCTTGACCACTTACTGTAAGGTAATTTGATCAGACGACTTAATGCATGGGAGAGATTAAATTCTAGACAACTAACGACTTTTTAAATGACCCACTACATAAAATTCAGTCATAAGAGTAATGAGGAGAATGAAAAATGAAATTAAATTCGGGAAAAACATAACTGAAGGCCGTGCACATCGTTTCAATCTGCGAGGCCTCATCAGTTTATTGATAGTATTTTGTAACATTTACCAACTACATTTTAATCAAAAAAATGTTGTGGCTCTAAAAATATTTTCTGTTAAAAGCACCAAAAACAACTCCATGAGATTTCGTTTGCTTTCAAGTTGCATTAGCTAGGAACAGCTGTTTTTTTTTGTTTCAGGTCCCTTAAAGTTTACACTCCGATAGCTTGAGAAGCATATTACGTCGCTTTGATTTTACTACACAAGTGCAGAACCAAAATTGTATTACTTCACAATGAATAATGAATACACATAACCAACCTGCATTTAAACAATTTTATCTTGCAGTTTGAACCGAACAACTTTAATAACTTTTAAAACTTTATCAATTTTCTTGATCTTTTGTTAACACTAAAAATGAACGCTAAAGTATCTAAATTTTACAGTTATTCCGAAAACAAGTTTACTTCTGGCAGATAAACAATGGTTTAATTAAGGTAGTCGAACACAGTTAATTTCGACTAAGTAAAAAACAAACATACGTTTATGGAGAAATTAGAGCACATAAGCGTTGTCAAGGAATTGAGAAAGTTTGAATGGAAAGCAAAAAAATATGGCTCAATTTTGCGAAATCGCACCGTGTTTGGAAGAAAGACTTTTGATACTTTTATTGAAAGCAACCTACTGACAAGCTTGGCTCTTGTCACTTACGCTGGCTAAGCTTATGCACGATACAGGGCACACAAAGCTTAATCTACGACTCCAAAAAATTTTGGGAAATCTAAAATAGAAATGTAGACTACCCCCGTGTGAAATGACATTGAATACTGAGAAGTATTTATGCTATTTTGCTGAAAAGTACTTAAAAGGCCTCCCAGTGTCCAACAAAATTATGAAAATGGCAGTGGCTTTTTCGTCCCTGGCTATTTATACATCAAAAGCAAGTTACATAAGGCCTACCCATGGACTCAAAAAAATTTGGAAAAATTTAAAAAACAATATTTTTATGTGAAATTGCTCATATAGAGTAAAAGCTTTTGCTCTTTTTTTCAAAATACTTTTATTGCTGTATCGTATAGGATAAGAAATATTGAGAGAGGCAAGATTTCTTTTGACCTCTCCCCATCTCTGATTACATGTATGCAAGAAACACCGCACATTTTTGCGTTTGTAAAATGAGCACCATTTCAACACCCCCATTCATTGTCCTTGATGATGTCCTGAAGGACTACTGATTCCTTCATAATCAGTGTGTTCAAGCTTTTCTGTTGAAACGTGTTTCATTCTGCGAGCTGTCCGCTGGTCTCGGCAGTATCCCCTCGGAGTGTCTTTTCTGGTCTTCGCTGTGATGGATGCAGCACTCTGTTAAACACTCTTTTGTTTTACCACTCACCAGCGTCACCCGCAGGATACCCATCAGTAATGTCGGGATTATGAATAACAATTCAGCTGGATTCATCTAATGACTTAATGCTTTTTGGCATGTCGATTCTCGTTACGAAATCAGAAGTGCAGTTTTTTGAAAAGAAAATGATTAAACAAAACATTATGGGCGCAGAGATGCTTTATTTGTCACAAATTTTTTGGAGCCCATGGAAACGTCTTTTGAAATTTCTGGCACCATAGCCATACCTTACAACTGCCCAACTGGACTAGCTCACAATTGAAACAGCTAACGATTTCACAAACTTACTGAATTTATTTGATGAAGAGTATGAAACGCATAAACACAAAGCTGTGGGAAGAGGTCAAAGTGATTTGTACGTATTTTTACAAATAAGCTATTAAATGTTACCACCTACTTATTACTTTTTGGTAGCAGTAGGACTATTTGTACGACCTAAAGTCCGTGTTTGCGCATATGTTGGTTGGTCTTGGCATAAGTAGCCAAGGACAGAGCAAATTAACCCGAAGTCAAGCACTTACAGTAAAGTTATTGTAATAGCAGTAATAGCTCCGACGCGATGGCGTAGTGGTTAGAGCGTCCGCTTCGCTGTCGGTAGACCTGGGGTTCATTCCCCTTGTCGATTCATACCAAAAGACTTCAAAAAATGGTATCAATAGCTTCCCTGCTTGGCGCTCGGCATTTATGGGAGGTTGTGGAGAACAAGGCGATAAGTTCGCTTGTTGTGTCCTTGGGCAAGGCACTTAACGGGACGCCCCACCTTTATGTGGAAGACAGGTGACCAGGAAATGGCTACTCCCACGCGAGTGCGGACTTACCGTCCAAAACTTAGTGATACATCGCTTTCTCGTGAATGGAGGATAAATATGGCAAATAAAAAAAGAAAACCCTTAATAATGTCGAGGTTAAGAATGTGAGTTTAGCTCTCTGCACTGGCTTGACTCAAAGGGTGGTTGTGAGAACCCAACTAAAAAGTCAATATTTTTCACGTAGCTCATTCTCCTTTCAAAATCACAAGTATTATTTTTTCTAAATGAGAATTGAGTAAAACAACGTTGTAGATGGTATCGCATAGCTATATTATTTCCTTCGAACTTTTAGCAGTCCCTCACAAAGTCTTGTTTGCTCTACTTTCAGCGTATGTGCACTTTTGTAGTGGACTTGCTGACAATTGAAGCAACTAATAACTTCGCAAACTTTTATTCTTTAATTTAAACACTATCTTGCTCTGCCGGCGCCGCTCGCAAGACCCCCCCCCCCATCAGTAATGTCGAAGTTAACAGATCGGTTCAGCTGGCCAAGCCGGTTTTATCCAGTGGTTGGTTGTGAAAACAGTGATAATAAGCGTATGCTTTTTTGACATTGCCATATCTTGTTTCAGAATAAAACTATCGATTTTTGAAAGGAAATCAATTAAAAAAACTTTATGGGGGTTTCTGTTTCCTGCATAGACGTTCTTAAACTTAACAAATTTTTGTCCAATAAATTCATCAAGTGTTTGAAGGCATGCCAAAGTTGTAGAAGGTCACCAAGGTAATTGATTTGCTTTTACAGGATTAAGCTATTAAATATTATGCCCACTATACTTTTGATTTTCTCGCAACTGTAGACGTATTTTTACGAGCAGCATTCTCTGGCTTTGGGTATGCTGTTTCGTGTAGTTATAAACGCAGCTCAAGAAGAGCATATTTGCCGGAAGTGATGCATTCGCCGTTGAATCACTGAAATTGCAGGGCCCCCATCATTATTGTCGAGGTTAAAAATATCGGATCAGAGGTCTGCACCGGCTTTACTCAATTAATATTTGTGATAACAGCAATAAAAAGTTGATGTGTTGTTGGCATGTACAATTCTCGGTTCAATGTCAAGTCGATTAAAAAGAACAATATAGGGGATTGCGAATAGCCGCTATATTGCTACCTAAGCTTCTCGAGTTTCTGGCTACGTCTTGCTTACCCTTTTTACAGCATAGACGTACGTAGAAACTGGACTTGATTGCCAATGAAATAGCTAACGATTTTACCAACGTTTGTTCACGAATGCTTATAAGATTCGTCTTAAAATAAAGTCTCTAAACATTTTAAAAAGTACTCCTTCACCAGCACAACCGGCTGATTTCATATTCATAATTTCGACATTGCTAATGGGGACCCTGCTGCTGTACAAACTTTACTCGAAGTGCTTATTTTAGGTTGGTTTGATGTTTTGCTGGCTGCGTTTATGCCAATGACAAGTAACACGCGCGCAGCCAGAAATTTGAGGTCGTACAAACAGGCATTTAGCTACGAAAAGTCGTAAGTAATGGCCTTATATTTAATACAGGTCCTAATGTTTAATGTTTAATACAGTTTACGATGCTGTAAACTGATTTTCTAGTGGATATGAAGCGGAAACTAACCAATTTTTTAGCCCGCCCCGTTAAGCAACGCAAGACGTCGTTGGTTGAAGTCTTAGTGCTTCTGCGTATACATTGCTTGTTTGAAGGTCAACGTCAATGAGTGGGCTCCTTTTTCTTGTGACGTGACGGGCCCTGCTGATGAGTCCAAAAGAACAAAACGCGTCCAGGGATGGTCTCATCAAAATTGTTTGGGTGGTATACTCATTATTGTTTTTTTGTATATTCAGCCTTAGTGCAACAAATTGTTAATGCCCCTTTTCGCTAGCATGCTGCGTTACCAATTAGGTGCAAGGTTTTATAATTTTCAATCTTCGCTTATGAATTTCTGTTTTAATGCATAAATGGGTCTTTTTCCTGCTCCGGTTTGCAAGTGTGGTGCACTAAGCAGATTGCAGGCCACACAATCTTATTTCCTAGTCCCACACATAGGGATTAGCTGATGATGATTCATTTGGCATCAATTGTGGATGTGCTGAGGCGATGTTCAGGCGGTTCTTAATCCTAACGCTAACTGTAGAAAATTCCACGTTTGATTAGTTTAGTAGTTTTTTTAGATATGGTATGAAGATAACCCAATTTTTTGGGAATGGGTGTTACACAGTAAAGTTCTGAATCCATTTCCTGCTGTCGAATTGGTTTAATTGTTGGAACTTTTACTGCTTGCATTGTTTTGATTGTTTTGACAAGTCGGTTACAGACATTTAATTATTGAGTTCTAATCGGCTACTAGGGACAGTGTAGACTGACCGGATGCCCTTTTCTGGCGTCATTCTTTGTTTTAATGTTAGCGTGCTGGCTGTTCTTCTAAATTAACGTAGGTGTTAATTGTTTTTTGAGGACAATGGACACGAATCAACGAACCATGCTTGCGAGAAAAAACAGGCAAAATGTACCAAAGAACAAAATTTTTGTAAAAACTGCAAGTCGGTTAAGTTAAGTGAGAAAATTATTCTACTAAAAATGAAAATCGTGTACACCCTTGTTAGATTTAATTGCATCAACAGCAACAGAACACAATAAATTTTACAAATCAGCTAAACAAGCGATTCAGAATTAACAACAATGTTCTCCAGATTTGAAAATTATAGGCGAAGATGGAAATTGTAAACCTTGCACCTAATTGGCAAAGCAGCATACGGGCGTAAGGGGCATTAACAATTTATTATTAAAATGAATTAAATGAATATTCTTGGCATATTCATTTTAATAAATTGTTAATGCTCCTTACGCCCGTAAGTTGCTTTGCCAATTAGGTGCAAGGTTTACAATTTCCATCTTAGCCTATAATTTTCAAATCTTTAGTTTTTTTCCCTACTTGAAAAGAGTTGGCATGGATTTGCCCGTTTCATTGTAGGAGGCCCGGTTTATTGCGAAGTGAGATGGAGTGAAAATTCGTTGGCATGGATTTGCTCGACACGTCTATCAAAAGGTCGCCCGGCTCCCACCTTATGAATAGTCAACGCACTCGCCGCGAGCGTAATGGCATTGCAAAGACAAGACGCTAAGCTATAAATGCAGCGTTTAATCTGCTTTTTCAGATCAGTGTGTAAACTGATCTCCCAGTGGATATGCAGCCGAAACCAACCAATTCGTCAACCCGCCCTGTTAAGCAACGCTATACGTCGTCAGTTAAAGTCTCAGTGCTTCTGCATGTGCATAGTTGGATTATTTTTTTTTGAGGATAACGTCAATGAGTGGATTACTTTTGCTTGTGACGGGACGGGCCCTGCTGATGAGTCTAAAAGGACGAAACGCGTCCAGGGATGGTCTCGTCTAAATTGGTTGGGTGGTATACTCATTATTGTTTCCTGGCATATTCATTTTAATAAATTGTTAATGCCCCTTACGCCCGTATGCTGCTTTGCCAATTAGGTGCAAGGTTTACAACAATGTTCTCACAAAATTAGCATTTTGTGTGACCTCCCTTATTCCTTTAAACTTTTTGCACTTTATTTGGCATTGAGCCAACCAAGTTTCGGCAGTTGTTGCTGATTTTTGGGTCACAATACAATATCGAAATTATGGCTTCAATCAGTTTATATTCGTGGTGCAGTCCGTTTTTCGGTGTCTTGTTTTGATTATTAACTAGAGATTTTCGATTGGATTCAGGTCTGGAGAATTTCCAGGCCAATTCAACACTGACAGCTTGTTTTTCTTGAAAAAAATTTCGCACCATATTTGACTTGTGGTAGAAAGCAAGGTTCTACTGAAAGACACCGGAGTCACAGAAAAAGTTTTTTCATCTCTGGGAGAAACCTGTTCTTTAAAACTTCGATGTATTGGGATGATGGCATCATACCCTCAAGAGGGCAAAGGGGACCGACACCAAAATATGAGAAGCAACCCCAAAACACATTTTTTTCAAGATGTTTCTCATATTGTTCAATATGGTCTCAGGTGACCGATTCTCCCTGCGAACGACAAACATTCTGACTTCTCTGACCTTGGACTTGTTGTTCAATGTGGTCTCTAGTGACTAATTCTCCCTGCGAACGACGAACATGCTGACTTCTCTGCCGTTGAGCAAAGAAGTGGCTCTCGTCGCTAAAAATAACTTTTCTCTAGTCTTTTGTAGTCCAGCTTTTGTCCAGCTTTTATTTTTTTTTGTCCAGCTTTTTAGTCCAGCTTTTAGTCCAACCAGAACTTCGTTTTTTGATAAGTATTATATCATAAAAGTTTTTTTATATTTGCCAAATTTTTTTGCTTAGTTTCGATAAACTGCTCAAATCACAATTTTTCAACATTTCTGACTGTGATGCAATTAATTTGAACAAGGGTGTATGGCAACTAATTGTTGATCACCTGTTATAAACTAATTTTTAGCCCTTACTAATTAAAGTTACATATTTTTGAAAAACAAATTTCTTCAGCTTTCAAACGTCACTAATTGTTAGTACCTTCAGGTGATAGGAAAGGTGATAGGAAGCACAATCTTCCTCCAGAGAAATGGCCATGCATGAGCGCTATTGTGTCTTGAAATTGCTTTCGAAACAGAAAGTGAAACATTAAATGAGTCTCTGCTTTCCGCAAATATTTGCATACAACCACTTGATAACCCATATTGCTAGGGTGATGGTGATTCTGGTGATAAAAAAAGTTAGTTCAAGCCAATTGAGCCGTCATCAGTTGTTGGCTCCAGTATGTCTGGAAGTTGTAAATATGAGCGGCATCGCAACCATCGGCAACAGTAAGGACGCAGATCGGCCATCAACTTCTCGATCAAACATCCTCTCAACCACCACAAGTATATGTAGTTGGTCACTATCAGCAAAGTGAAGAAAGAAAGATCTTTAGAAAACCTACCGTTGGAAACGCAAAGACTTGGATGTAGACAAATGGACAATTGATTCGCTTGCGCGACTCGAAGATTGATCCGCCTACACTTACAGCAAATGAAAGCCCAGCCACGCTACTTGAAAGATTTTTTCTGAAGCTTTATATGAATTTACTTGCTGCAAAAACGTCAGATTTCTTGCTGTTTTTGATGGACGACACGGTTCCAGACTATCTGTAGCTGATGCCAAGTCATTCGCTGCAATTCTGCTTTTAAGTGTGTACGTCCCTTTTTCCCCTAGGCTGATGAATTGAGAGAATAGCAAAAACATGCACAACTTACTTGCGAAGAAACTGCTGTCCCGAAATCGCTTTACATCCTATTTGCAAAACTTACGATTGGCTGACAATAACCGACTGGACGCTGCCGACAAAATCGCCAAAGTTCGGAAATTTCTTCACTTAGTAAACAATGCATGCCAGCAAATTTTCTGCCTCAGCAAACAATAATATTGATGAGTTGATGATACAATATTTTGGGCGCCATGGTGCCAAGCAGTACGTACATGGCAAACCGATATAATACTAACATAAAATATGAGGCAGCTACATGTGATGACTATAACTGCATACTATTTGAGTCATATCTTGGTGCTGCAACGGATCAGCCAACGTTCAAAGATCAGAAAGCTCACGTTTGACCTCTCTGTTGTTTAGATGAAAAGCCGCAGTCGCCATTTTCGTATTGTTGAACTTCAGCCTCCAAGTCTGGAGATAAGCTGAAAGTGTGGTCATGCCTTGGCTTAGGGTTTCTTCCACAGCCTTCCAATCACGAGTAGCACACAGCAATGCTAAATCATCAGCATATGCATACTTTTGGGAAATGATGGAAAGCAGATCATTTGCTTGCTGTCAGCAATGGTGAGCGTGAAGATTTCATTTCGGACAAGCTCCATGATCATCTGAGTCGTGTGCCTATCCGGTAGAAGCCTAAACAACTTGCCGGTGAAACCACGATGCCAGACAGTGACATAAACAGATGTAAGATCGACAAACACGGCGCCAGCCTTCTTCTTGGCCTCAAACGAATCCTCGATGTTTTGAGTAAGCAAAACAGCCTGATCTACGGTTGACCTTCGTCGTCGTAACTCAGCCTGCTCCCTTGGAAGAAGCGGGTCAACAATCGGCTCAACACGAGCGTACATGAGCCTCTCGAAGATCTTGTCGAGGACGCAAAGCAAGGAGATCGGACGATATCTTTTCGGGTCCTGTACAGGTTTCTTGGGTTTAGGGATCGCCACTGCCAGTGCTCTTCTACAGACTTTTGGAATTTTGAAATGGCTCAAGCAGGAAGAAAGGAAGCCACACAACCAAGACTTTAGTGCAGCTCCAGCATGGGTTATTAGTTCCGGGCAAATAGAATCTGGGCCTGCAGTTTTTCCTGGTTTCAGGTGTTTGAGGACAGCAGCGACGAACGCCTGAAAAGTAAAACTTTCACAGATGTTTACTGGACTTGTTCGAGTGGCCATCCAAAGATCTGACACTTCTTGCGAGATGAGTCGAGATGACTCACGGTTAATACCCTCGTATCTGCCGTTTCCAATCAACTGGGACGCAATAGCGTTAGCTGAGATGGCACAGTGACGAGGGGAGCGCCGTGATCTACCAGTTAGATTGTTCAATATACTCCATACTTTTCGGCTGGAGTGCGAAAAGTCAATAGTTTGAACTGCATCGGACCATCGATTTCTGCGTTTTTTGTCGAGCCTGACGAGCAGGGCAGCGGCAGCCCGGTTAGAGTCGCTTCCTTCAGGCGATTGCAGAAATGCAGTGTAGAGGTTCTCGCACACAGCATCTCAACACGGTATGTGGTTATTTCGACGACCGCGTGGGATAGAATTTTTGGCAGCTGTTATGATGACATTGCAGAAGTCCTGGTAGGCCAGATCACATCCGGTAAATCTGGTAGCAGCAAACTCTTGGCAAGCTTGTTGGTCAATGCATTGTAGTGGCTCCAGTTGGCCTTGCAGAAGTTCCATCGCATAAGAGGCTTGCTTGAAACAGGCAGAGCAAGTCTTGGTGGAACAATAAGCCAGGGAACTTCTCTAAAATGCGTCTGTCAGGTAGGTACACGGCTGTCTGGACCAACACTGACAAATGTCAGATCAGGGTGGTGCCAGTATTCCAGCGGCCAGAATGGAAGATGGCCACGTTTTTTGGGTCGTGGAGAAAGACAAGGCTGTTAAGGCTTGTCCAAGCAACAAGACACTCTCCATCGGCATGGCACTGCTGGCCCAGTTGACATGGTGACAATTAAAATCGCCAGCATAAAAAACGGGGTGAGGGAATACTCGGAGATGAGACGCTTGCAGTCGCGTAGGTGAAGGTTTGCAGACATTGACGATTCTATTACCATCAACGTCCACGCACAACCACTCGGTCTCCGATGTAGTTGGAGACTAATCAACAAGGGTCCATTTTATCCGGTCATGGACAAACGTGGCATGGCCATGCTTCCTGCTTAAAGAAGGCCCAGTTAGTACAAAGCCTGGTATTGTTAGCTTATCTGCACAAGTGCAGTGAGTTTCCTGAAGGAGGATGACGAGTGCCTCGTACTGCAAAGCGAGATGATGAAGCACATTTATCTTGCTTGCAGTGAGGCCTTCGATGTTCAGCTGCAAAACTGCTGGCCTTCCGAACCTGTTAACGGTGTGCCCTGATAGGGGCACATCGCCTTGCCCTGAAAAGGGCGTTTGCCGAGTAGTATGCCCTGGCTGAACGTCGGAGTGAGGGATTACTCTTCCAGATTGGCAGGTTCGGTTTCTGTCTGACATTTCTGAAACACGTAATAACGCCCCAGGCTGCGAGAAAGCATCTGCCATCTGGGCCTAGCTTTATATGGTCGCATCTCGGTGAGTAATTGGTGTTGTTGCGTCATAATGGATAATTTTATATATGCTACGGATTAACCCTTTGAGGATCATAAGATTCTAATTCATGAAATTTGAAACAATTCCTTCATTGTTTGGAAACAACAAAATTACAATGAATTACAGAAAAATGGTTGTTACGTCATAATGATACAACAATTAGCAATCATGTAACATATGTGTTACATTATCCCTCAAAGGGTTAATAAATAAATGTAGGAATCTCTGTATGACAGTTTCTTTTCGTTTCCTCCTTAATAAGTTACTTGTAAGAGCGCGTTTTATTCAAAATCAGTCAAATTGATCGGTGTAAAAAATTAGCAAATAGTCATCTGGCAGCACGGAAAAACGGGCTCAAATCCTAATCTTGAGCAATGTATAGTATTCTGTAAGTCAAATCGTGAGGAAGACATAGGCTACCAAAACAGCTGCGCACAATGCAATTATGAAATAACAAAATGAGGGTATTTTTAAGGACGAAAAGGGTCTGACCGACCAAGGATTTCCAGGAGCAAAGAAGACTGCTTTGTGCGTTTGGGATTTACTCGCTTTCCAACGAGTTGCTTTAAAAACGCTCTGGCTGAGTGATCGAAGTTGGAACAGTAGTCAGTACCAAAACAATTCAATGCAGATTGTCTTTGGAATTTGCTGTCGAATTGTACAAGCCAGCCAGAAAACCAAGCTTGATTAAGGCGATGTTGAGGAAACGTCTGGACTTCCCAAAAAGACATGCTGCCTGGAACATGGAGATGTGGAATCAGGTCCTTTTCTCTAACGAGGTTTCTGTAAATCAGTTTTCTGTTTAATTACATCTGGTTTGGGAGCCCGTTGGAGCTCGCTACGAGAAAAAGTACACTTTCCAAACAGGGATATACTCCGCTAGCCAAATGATTTGGGAAGCAACTTCCTTTATGGGGACAGCTGAACTTTACTTTTACCGCCGGTAACCACCATGAATAGTGAAAATATGTCAATTTGTTAAAGAGCAAGCTTGAACTATACAGTACATGAAGATTTACAACTGTCGGGTTTTAATGCATGATGACTCAAGATCTACGCTTATTAATGTCGCGAAGTGTCCCTTTTTTGTGAAAATAAATCAAGTAGATAGCGTAGAATTCATAACTCCTCTAAATTATTATAACTAGGATTATTCAAAGTCTTGTTTAGTTTAAACAGTTATTAGCTTAAACTTTGATCAGCATTGGCAGCAGAACTAGTCTGACCTTTTTTAATGACTACACTACACAACGTTTTTGCATGTTGCTTACACTTATGCATAAATTTTTGATATTCGGACACCTTGCTGTAGTTTAAGATGTAAAATCATAAATTCTCATGCCAAGTTACAAGTATGTAGAATCTTGAACGGTCCTCACAGCTCTTCGTCTTTTTCCTTTTCGCTTGCATCCAAAATAGTAGCATCGATAATGAGGTTAAACGAAATAAAAATTGCATGACTAGTCCTACCCACAAGAACACCAAATGCCGTTTCTCAAGGATTAGGTTTTGGCAACTAACAAAGCGAAAAAGAATTTCGTGGTTGTGTAACTGTTGTGGTTGGATATTGAAGCCGCTACAAGTGCAGTTGGGCGCACGAGCTATCAGTGAAATAATCACTGATCCACAAAAAAAATTTAGCACTGAATGCGAGATCGATTATAGGATATATCGAGGTCGCTGAACCCAAATATGCGCTTAGTTTTTTCGAATTGGCACTAGTTTTTGAGACATGGAGCGTCGACAATTTTCATGAACAATTTTTGCGTACAGAAAACAAACAGCAGTACGAATATAATTCGCAGTATGATGAAACAATTGCGGCATTGTTTCGTTGAAATGTCTGTATTGTTGTGAAACAATGAAGTTACTCTAGCTGTTTTTATTTAGTCAATAGCATACTGTACATTGCAAGGTAAACTATGTTGCGCGAAGGTCGGTTCATACGGATCCAGGTTTAATCTATAACCTACTTGTATGAACATAGCTTAATACGTCAGTGTTGAAAAAATTGTCAAACTAATGTTTTGTAAGACTTTTGTTTTAGCAGTTTGCTAATGTCAACTACTTTTTTCTTAGGAATTGTATTTAAGATCAAATTTAAAATAGAGCTATGACTTCAAAGCGTAGGAGTTGTGTCAATGATCCAGGTATATTCTGCTACATTTGTGGAGAGTATATGAAAAAAGAGCATTGTTTAAATGTGCGAGATTTTACGAAAAGAGCGTACGAAGCATACTTTGGCATGAAGCTGGGGGATCAAGGCAAGCAATAAGCTCCTCAGAAAGTGTGTAAAAATTGCACTGATACTCTTCGTCTTTGGACTCAAGGTAAAGTAAAATCAATGCGATTCGGAGTGCCTATGGTTTGGAAAAGTCCCAAGAACCACCATGACGATTGCTATTTTTGCATGGTGAACATGTCAGGATGGAACCGCCACAAAAAGAATTCGTGATATTATCCTGACCTAGAGTCTGCAAGGCGTCCGGTGCCGCATTGCGAGGAAGTTCCCATTCCAGTTTTTTGTTCTTTGCCAAAGCTTGTTTCGAATGATGACTTGTTTGCAGAAACAAAAGAGGTAAATAGCGATGACAGTAAATACAGCGACAGTATGTCTGATACAACTGCAGAATGGCAAAGTAAGGTAAAGCCTTTTAGCCAGAGCCAGCTCAATGACCTAGTCAGAGACTTAGCTTTATCAAAAAAGTCTTCTGGGGTTTTGGCTTCTCGTCTCAGTGAACATGGCATTTTTGATTCCAAGACCAAAATAACGTTCTACCGTCACAGGGATGAAGCGCTTAGTGATTATTTTACTAAAGAAGATAACTTTGTGTTTTGAAAAACCGTCAAAGGCCTTCTTACAACAAGGGTGTTTCCCAATACAAACCGGGTGAATGGCGTCTGTTTATAGACAGCTTTAAACAAAGCTTAAAGTGTGTTCTGCTACACAATGCAAGTACCTATGCTGGTGTCCCTATTGGTCATTCGGTAACTTTGAAAGAGAGCTACTCGACTATACAGATGGTCTTGCAAAAGCTGTGCTACAACGAGCATAAGTGGGCAATATGTGTGGACTTAAAAATGGTCAACATTTTATTGGGACAGCAAGCCGACTATGTAAAGTACCCGTGCTTTCTTTGTCTCTGGGACAGTAGAGCTGATGATCAACATTGGCAGAGAAAGGATTGACCCGTACGTGAAGAGCTCGTGGTGGGGGAGAACAACGTGATAAACGAGCCATTGGTGGACCGTGATAGCATCTTTCTTCCACCCTCGCATATTAAGTTGGGCTTAATAAAACAATTTGTTAAGGCATTAGACAAGAATGGCGATCGCTTCAGGTACATCCGCAGCAGATTTCTTGGTACGAGTTATGAGAAAGTTAGAGCTGGAATCTTTGACGGACCACAAATCCGAACCCTAATAAGAGATCCAGCCTTTGTTTTGCACATGACAGAAGTTGAATCTGCAGCCTGGTGCTCATATGTTTCCGTGGTAAAAGAGTTGTTGGGAAAAACGAAGGCAGACTGTTACCAGGACATATTGAAACAGATGTTGACAAACTTTCAAGCTCTTGGGACCAGAATAAGCATAAAAATCCATTACTTATTTAGCCACCTTGGCCGATTCCCAGAAAACCTTGGTGAAGTAAGCGAAGAACTGGGTGAAAGGTTTCGTCAAGCCATTAAAAATATGGAAATGAGGTACCAAGGTCGATGGGAATATCGTATGATGTCAGACTATTGCTGGAGCCTTATGCGAGATAGTACCCAGCAAAATTACAAGCGGAAATCATATAAACGTGCCTTTCAACAAATGGATTGACCTAACATGGACTGTTGAGGGTAAACCTTGTTTTGTTTACGCTGACATAAAATTTTAGTGCCATTAGTTATTGAATTTTAATAGACTGTCTCTTCTGTTAAAGTTAACAGGCATCTACTCTGTGTACACACTTCATAGGCGTTACCTTGAACAGTTACAGTGCCGTTCATGTCTAATGCATGGCTTCTTTGAAATGTAGCTTTAAAGTAAAACCGACTTTATTGTTTATTCTACTTAAGTAGTTTATTTGCTACTATATATACATAATCTACTTGAGTAGTTTATGTGCAACAATATCTACTTAAGTAGCTTATGTGCGCTCAAAATGACGATCAGCTGTATCTAATGCAACCTACAGTAAGCTGTAATGCAATACAAGCAGTTTATCAGTAAGCGGTAAAGCGAAAAAATTAATTTCGCTATATCTCAAAAACTATTGCCAATTCAAAAAAACTAAGAGCATATTTTTGTTCAGCAACCTTGATATATCCTAAAATCATTTTCACATTCAATGATTTTTGAAAAAAATATTTTTTGTTGACCAGTGTAATGCTTAGGTTCTTGGGTAAAAAAGATAAAAGCGAATTGAATATAAGTGCGAGGGCGCAACCGAAGGGTTTACAGTGTTAAAAAATTCGACCAGCTATATTGCTTAAATTTGTTTTCCCTAAAACTTTGTCTGAAAATTTAAATGAAGACCTTTTTAGAGGCACCAAAACTACCGCTAAATCTTTGTAATGATCTACTTCTTAAATATTCCTTAAAACAAACGACCAAATTGTTCTAATAATCTTTTTGATAGAAATACAAAAACTTTCTGGGCTAGCATTGTTCACTTGAGCACAGATGATTTAAAGCGGGTTTTGTTTGTATCCAAAGAGCTAATTAGCCAGATAGAACAGAATGGATTGAATGAGTGTTCAATCGGTTTATCATCCTCTTTGCAAGTTTACTTTGTTGGTGAAGGCCAATAATGGGAGTTTGCAGCATGTGTAGGCCAAGAGGATAAAGCCTCGATTACCTAGACATGCCAGTTTGCCACAAAATTTTGTTACTCTCATACTGTAGTTTTCATTTACGATCGACTTCTGCAAAAATATTAGTAATGCTCCTGAGTTGGAAATTCCCATTTCAACAAGCAAGGATACCGGTCCTAAAATGTTGTTGATAATTTTTCAAAGGTGCGATGACGATGCATCCCTGCATTCATTGTACGACAAAGACCAAAATGTAGATGCTTTGCAAAAGCAAAATTTAGATTAGAAATCATCTTATTTTGTTTTGCAATAGCCTTTCTTTAAATGTAAATAATTTATCACGGAATGTTTCGTACAGAAAATCGTGCTGCATGTTTTTTAAGATAAAAATTTTTGTACCTAATACTCTTTTTATGTTACAAAGAAGTATAAATCAGCAGACAATATACAGTATGCAAAACATTTTATTTTAAAACTGAACGTTTTCGGCCCAGCATAATTCTCATCAGAGAATTACGAAAAACGACATGCTAACTTTTCGCCTTACATGAGCATCTCATAAACAAGGACATATACCTGATAATAATACTGTTGATGACGTAATAAACAAACGAATTTAATATAATGAAAATTGAAGGAAGTATAGCCGTGTCGACTTATATATCAGAATATAAAAATTCACAAATGACACTTGTAGTCGACTAAAATCTTTATTATTGCAAGCTGTCGTGAGCGAATGCTCACTTCTTCAGGCAAAATAAATTAAGACTGTGTCTTAATTTATTTTGCCTGAAGAAGTGAGCATTCGCTCACGACAGCTTGCAATAATAAAGATTTTAGTCGACTACAAGTGTCATTTGTGAATTTTTATATTCTGAATTTAATATAGTTAATGCTACAAACGTAGCGTGTAGCATAGGCGAGTTGTGAAAACAGATGAAAGCATACACTAAGAGAGCAGCTAAATAGTTTCTGTGAATCTGTGACAATGCTGTAGTCAAGATCGCCTCATTCAAGACCAAGTCTAAGACCAGATGTTTTTTCAAGACCATGATCAAGAACACTTTTTTTCAAGACTTTTGTCCTAAGATCAAGACATTGACCAAGCGAGACCAAGACCGATAGAACTTTTGCGATGTACCAAAATAACATATCCTTATAAAAATTCAAATTTTACACCAAAGACAGCTATTGGGATGAAGTGGTAATTGTTTCGAGCTTTGGAACGAGAGGTCTGGAGATTAAAATTCCATGTAAGCAACACTGATATTTGTCACGAAAGGTATCAATAATTCTAAGTGCTACATTGCCCCGCCAAAAAATCCGGTTCGAAAACAAGTATGCAGCAGAAGATATATGCAGTGAAACACGCCGGGAAGAAAAGGACCAAAAATAGAAATAGGCCAAGACACTCTTACTTTACCTTTGCATATTTGAATTGCACTTTGAATACACAATCATTAAAAGCATTTTAAAAGATAATCAAGCTCGATGTGGTTGCAGAATTCAACCACTTTGTCTAAAAATTCGCTCCACTGAAGCAGACGATGCAGGCACACAAAAAACGTTTCGAGCAAGACCAAATAGTGCGGGATAGTTTGCTGCTTTATAAGTCCAATATTGAAACACATTTAAAGGAAAACAATCAAGTTCATCTATTTCTTGCAACCACCTGCTGGTTTGAGCGCGACCAGTAATCGCTGAAATGGTTGGCTGTTACATCAAGCGCGACAATTTTTATACTTTGCAAAAAACTTCGAAATCTTTTATGGAGAGTTCTGGTGATCTTGAGTATCTTTATCTACCTCTTCAACAAGTGCTGTTGTTAAGCATTGAGTTTGTTTAATGCATAGCGAATTGCAAGTTACTTGTTTGGCGGTACGGATTACAATTTCTGCAAAACATTATTTAATTAAAAGTAGGGCTCTAAACTGACCACTTTAATGTGGGATTTTCAATGTTTACACAAAAATAGTGTAATCAATAACAAATTACCGATTACGTTTATAATGTATACGAGGTACATTTCTGGTTGCAACCTTAAAAAGGATTTTTGAAAAGATTACTATATTCATTCACAGCGGACAGCTTGTAAAACAAAACATTTGGCTGTCGCGTGGGCTTAGCAGAATTATAAATTGGACGGGGGTTTTCAGATCGGGTTCCGGATTAAGTTTCTAAAAAAGATCGGGCCAGATTCGGGGTCAAATTGATTTTCTTTGCAATGTAATTTCACTTTTTCTTCACGATTATTTAAGCGCGTAGTCGGAATAAGACGTCATTGTGGGAGTCAACAACATCACATCAATGGTTATTAACAACAGCTTTTTTAAAAAAGAAGCCAACATATCGGCCATACTATTGAATCCATATTGCCCATTAAGTCGCGTTTGCCGATCTACGCTCGTAATTACAAAACTGTAAAAGTAAGAACATAAGTACAGGCCAAATTCCTGAGATCAGTGGCCTGTGTTATATTGAAATACACTCATATTGCAGTACGCTCGTAGCCAAACTTGTGTTACCTTTCGATTTGTTTTTTATTTTGCTGATAATTTGCTCTTTATCATCGGCATGATCCTCGATGAGTAAAACGTTCTCATCCACTCATTGCAAAGCGCAACGAGGGTCTAATGTAATAGCGATGACGTAAATGTTATCATTAGGGCCCGCTAAAGTCAATAACGTCAACATTTTTTCAGGACCTTGTTACATGATCAAACGTGTACTAACGTTCGTTTCAGGTGTTCAGGAGTCTGTTTTGGTAGATTTTATAAGTCAAAATTTTGCATAAAGTCGAAACTTGTCAAAATTGTCTTCATCAAAAATTTCCTTACAAAAACAAACAAATTTATAATTTTTTAATATTTTTGAGCTGCTATTAAAGTTTTATTCGCAGTTTTATTTGATTTTAAACTTCTCAAATAGTTGCAATGGTAAAAATGCGTGCGGTAATTGAGAAGGAAATAGCACTTATTTTGCATCAAATCGTCATTGTTGATGCATAAACACATACCGTATTTGCCGGTGTATAAGTCGACCTTTTTCGATCAAAAATCGACCTAAAAAAATTTACCTCGACTTATACACCGAGTCATGAAATTCATAAAAGGATATATCATAAAATCGTAAATTTCCGTCGAGTTTTAGGGGGTCGACTTATACAACGAGTCGACTTATACACCGGCAAATACGGTAATTGTTAGACAATTAATCTATTCCCATAAAACCTTTGCGCTCTTAACACGTGGTCTTTTTAAGTCGTAGCTTGCAAAGCAAAGAATGCCTAAACAAGCCAAATCTTCTACAGCGAAAGTTAGGCAAATTTGCCAGGAATATCCGGATGAGTTTTCGGCAACTCCTGCCCGCGACTTGCGATGCAAACTTTGCAACGTGTTAGTCAAATGCGGCAAAACGTTTTTTGTGGAAAGCCACCGAAAAAGTAAGCAACACCAAAGAAAATTGGAGACGAAGAGTAAATTCCAAAGTAAGCAAACCTTTTTACAACTCGATCAAGTAAACTTCAAGGAACAGGTTGTCTCTTCATTCTTAGCTGCAGATATGCCACTTCATAAACTGAACCATCCTTCTTTAAAGTCTCTGTTTGCTACAATGGGAAAAGTATTGCCTTCGGAGACTGCAGCCTGGGCATGTGTTACTAAATTAGCAACCCAAAAAGAAGAACAAATTCAAGAATTACTTCGTGACAAAAATTTTTTTTTTAATTGTGGATGAAGCAGAGATTGCTAAACAAAAGTATATTAGTGTGCTTGTGGGAAGCTTAGATGCCCCAAATCAGACATTCCTCGTTGATTGCCATCCACTTGACAGCGGTAGCAATGTTAATAGCAGTATTATTCTGCACACTGTGAATGACATATTGCGACAACTTGAAATAAAACGCGAGAATGTTTCATTGTTTTTGACTGATGCTGCTCGGTACATGTCTTTGGCTGGAAAGGCATTGAAGGAATTATACCCTTCTTTGATGCATGTCACCTGCGCTGCGCACTTACTGCATAACTGCGCTATGCGTGTTTTCTGTTCTGAGTTTTGATCGCACCCACTCCCGGTTTAGCATTCTGACACAAATAGAGCAACAGTGTTTAGATTCGATTCAGTTTCCAACTCTGCTGGTTGGTTTAGTGAATAAACCAAGGTTTCCATGTAGAACCCATATAAACACCGAACTCGCCACCTCTTGATTGAAGACCGAAATTCCTCGGATTGTCACACTACTGAGATTGACTTCCACTTCTTACCTCTCGAATAGCTCCTCATACATCTGCAAAGGTCGCGTTTTGCCGAAAGCTGGCTTGAACTTGCTGATTAGTGTGCGATGCATATGTTTTTATAAACCTTTCTTTTGAGGATTGTAGGGAAGACTTTTACCCGGTCTCGAGCAACAATAACGTACATAGTTTAGGGTGACCCAAAAAATTTTACCCATAAAATTGTTTTTAAATTAACATTAAAATCTGCCATATTTTTTGCTGTGTAACGCAAATTTGTATGTCAGCTTGGGTTTACGTGTGACTTGCTTACCAAGTTTCATTGTCTAGGCAAATAAGTCTTATGTTTTGTTGGCTTTGCATGATGTGCTCCAAATGTGTCCCACGTTGTTGCAAGCTTACCTGAATAAGTTGTGCAAAATTTTCGACGACTCTAACACACTCCTGTGATATTGCCCTGATTATAGCTGCAATTGTCCTCTTTAGTTTATTAATTTTTGATGGTTATTTTTGTGGACACTGCCTTTCAGATTATCCCATGAATAAATATCTGTGGGATTGAAGTCTGGTGAATGTAAAGCCCACTATGGGTCACACCTGCGGCTGATAAGGCGATTCTGAAAGCGTTCCTATATCCATTGTAGAGTCATGTGGAGTGTTGGGAGTGGTCCCATTCTGCTGGAACCTTGTTGGTGGTACAGAATTTTAATATAGCTTTGAAAAAAGCTGTTTGAACCATAAGCTTTTCGTGACGCTCTCATCAGTGGTGGTATCACGTCAAAAGGGAAAATCTAAAGTGAATAAGTGTTTTGTGTGAATAATTTGGACGTTAGGCAATCAAGACAAGCCAATGATAGCGCTAGTATTGCAAAGCGCGCCAAAGAGAGATTTTGCAATTGCGAAAGTTAGAGAAGGCGCAGCAGAAATCCAAATGCCACGATTATCCAAAGAGTATGAGAGTGTAATGTATTTGGTCTTTGTCGTACAATGAATGCAGGGATGCATCGTCATCGCACCTTTGAAAAATTATCAACAACATTTTAGAAGCGGTATCCTTGCTTGTTGAAATGGGAATTTCCAAAATAAGTTGTTTTGCATACTGTATATTGCCTGCTGATTTATACTCTTTTGTAATATAAGAAGAGTATTAGTAAATGAAAACTACAGTATGAGAGTAACAAAATTTTGTGGCAAACTGGCATGTCTAGGTAATCGAGGCTTTATCCTCTTGGCCTACACATGCTGCAAACTCCCATTATTATCGGCCTTCACCAACAAAGTAAACTTGCAAAGAGGATGATAAACCGATTGAACACTCATTCAATCCATTCTGTTCTATCTGGCTAATTAGCTCTTTGGATACAAAAAAAAAACGCTTTAAATCACCTATGCTCAAGTGAGCAATGCTAGCCCAGAAAGTTTTTGTATTTCTATCAAAAAGATTATTAGAACAATTTGGTCGTTTGTTTTAAGGAATATGTAAGAAGTAGATCATTACAAAGATTTAGCGGTAGTTTTGGTGCCTCTAAAAAGGTCTTCATTTAAATTTTCAGACAAAGTTTTAGGGACAGACAAAGTTTTACAAATTTTCAGACAAATTTAAGCAATGTAGCTAATTGAATGCTTAAACAATGTAAACCCTTTGGTTGCGCCCTTGCACTTATATTTAATTTGCTTTTTTCTTTTTCACCCAAACACTTAAGCATTATTTCACTGATAGCTCGTGCGCCCAACTGCACCTGTAGCGGCTTTAATATTCAACCACAACAGTTACACAACCACGAAATTCTTTTTCGCTTTGTTAGTTGCCAAAACTTAATCCTTGAGAAACGGCATTTGGTGTTTTTGTGGGTAGGACTAGTCATGCAATTTTTATTTCGCTTAACCTCATTATCGATGCTACTATTTTGGATGCAAGCGAAAAGGAAAAAGACGAAGAGCTGTGAGGACCGTTCAAGATTCTACATACTTGTAACTTGGCATGAGAATCTATGATTTTACATCTTAAACGACAGCAAGGTGTCCGAATATCAAAAATTTATGCATAAGTGTAAGCTACATGCAAAAACATTGTGTGGTGTAGTCATTGAAAAAGTTCAGACTAGTTCTGCTGCCAATGCTGATCAAAGTTTAAGCTAATAACTGTTTAAACTAAACAAGACTTTGAATAATCCTAGTTATAATAATTTAGAGGAGTTATGAATTCTACGCTATCTACTTGATTCATTTTCACAAAAAAGGGACACTTCGCGACATTAATAAGCGTAGATCTTGAGTCATCACGCATGAAAACCCGACAGTTGTAAATCTTCATGTACTGTATAGTTCAGGGGTTCCCAAGCTTTTATCAGGACGACCCCAAAGACAACTTTTAAGTGTCCAGTGCGACCCCAGGTCAATACATATTTTTTCACGAAACTTTAAGGCTTTTTTCACAGGACTTTTGAGTTTGGTCATGTGGTGGTATTAAGTAAAATAAGCTAAAACATTTAAACTTTTTGTTTTAATTCAAAATTAAAAATAACGAAATTACCAAAAAAAAATGCAGTTTGGAAAATTTAAAATTTCTTTTATTGGGAATGGTCACTGTTGAATCAATTTTCTGTATCTGGGGATGTATGATGTCAGGCAACATACCAAAGAATTTTCCAAGTTAATGTTTGTTATACGGCTCCGATAATCATTTTTAATAAACACCATCAATGAGAATCCAGCCTCACATACGTAAGTGGTTCTGAATCGCACACACACTTGCAATGCTCGACTTCTAACTGTTGAATGCTTGTTTGGTAACTGTATCCAAAACTTTGCTATATCCTGAAACACATCAAATTTAATTCTTGCTTCATTGTCTGCCTGCAATTCAGCCATCTCAAGTGCAATAGCACCACAGTTTCTGGTACCCATATCAGTTTTACATGGAAATTGTACAAAATCCAAAGTTTCTGCTATCAAATCTTTAAATCTTGCATTCATATTTCCTGTCAGATTCTTCAAGTAATCCATCAAATCTTTTTTCGCTTCTCCGAAGTCTATTTCCTCATGAAAATCAACATCTATCGTAGCATTAAATTCCTGGAAATGACAAAAATGAATATAATTATTGGTTTCAGCTTCTTTTCGCAGTATCTGCATCTTGCTGACAAAAGCTTTTATTGAGCTTGGAAAATCAAACGCCCATTTTCTTTTCCCTTGAAGTTCAGTGTTAAGCTTATTAACGTGTTCGAAAACGTCAGCAAGAAGTGCAAGGCGAGCAAGAAAGTGTGGATCATGAAAATAATGAGCATTCTCGTGCCCCTTTTCTTGCAAAAATGTGGCAAGTTTACGACGAAGAAGGAAAACCCTTTCCAAAATTTTTCCCCTTGACAGCCACCAGACAGCAGTGTGGATTGATAATGCGTGATGATTTGAATTTTCAGTGATGCACAATTGTTTGAACATGCGAGAATTTAGTTTCCTAGCTTTCACATAATTAATAGTGGATATGACTACCTGCATTACATCAGAGAAGTTCGGAGACAAGTCCTGTGAGGCCAAATTCTGACGATGGATTATACAGTGGTTTATTTTAATGTGAGGATATTCCCTTGAAAGAATTCCCAGAACTCCAATATTCTTTCCCATCATTGATGGGGCACCATCCATACTACATTCAGTCACTTTATTCCAATCTAGGTTATTTTCAGTGAAGAACTTATCAATACCGTTAAAAATATCTTCGCCTCTTTGTTGTGGTTTCAAATGAAATGCAAGCAAGCACTTCCTCAGTGATCGAGCTCTCTTTCAAAAATCTTCCGAAGATTAGGAGCTGTGCTTGTGCTGTTATATCAGTTGACTCATCCACTGACAAGGCTGTCCATGGCGAATTTCTAAAATCCTCTAACATCTGTTCTTTCAGATCAGCTGCAATAGTTTGAATGCGTCTTGTTATGGTATTATTACTAAGAGCAGAATCATTAACAGCTTCATGTACCTTTCTAGCAAATGGTTCACTCTCAAATACTTTACAAAAGTTGTTTAAAGCAGGCTTTATGATAGTCTCACCCTCAGTGAAAGGTCGCTTATACTGAGCAATAAGAAAAGCTGTCTTGTAAGAAAATATTTCAATCTTTTCTTTTTGTGATAGAGCTCTGCATAAAACTGCCTGCAACTTGGTTAAACTTTCATAACGATAATGGAAAACTCTCTTCCGGGCCTCTTTTGACAAGACAGCAATATTTGCATGAGTTTCCATGTGTCTCTGAAGTTTATTAGATTTCAGTGATTCCTCGGCAAGTTCTTTAGAGCACACAACACATATTCCTTTACCACTAACGTCAGCAATCCCGTACTTATCGAGAAATAATGGATTGATAGAACGTTGACGTTTTTTGGTGGAACTTTTAGTCGGGTTTTAAAAAAACTTTTCCATTATGGCTGAAAAACAATTTTTATTTAATAAACACATTTCCATTAATTCTATCGCACAAGCACATTATACATGCTCTCATATATACTGCCTGTGGCTTGAACTTACTTCACTTAGTCCTTGAAAAAAATTTAAGGCTGTTTTACTTTATAGCACACACAGGTAGAGCAAGTGCTTACTTGCCTCTGCTAGCCTATCATTTATAAAAAGCCTGGATGAGAAAAAATTCGACTGCTTAATAGCCACTATACGCTATTTTGATTGAGAACTCGGAAAAGCCTGATCTACTCTATCACTGCTATTCCAACTTTAAATTAAATATTAGTTCCTATACTTGTCAGCCTACTAATAACAAACTATCTTTACTGCAGAGTACATACAAACAATTCAACTCTGCAAATCAACAACGTGCCATTCCATTATGAACAATCAAACAGCGATGTCACAATAAGCACCTACATTTTCGATAGCATAAGCATAGAGCGATGCCTATAGGCCTGTTTTACAGCAGGCCATGGTACAAACTGCTAAATTTAACATGGTTTGTCAAATCTTAGATGTTTTGTACATCCATCCTTTACCATACCTCAGCGACCCCACGGACCCACCCGACCTTATGACCTGTTTGCGACCCCACCTACTTATCACTCCGACCCCATTTGGGGTCGCGACCCCTGATTTGGGAACCCCTGGTATAGTTCAAGCTTGCTCTTTAACAAATTGACATATTTTCACTATTCATGGTGGTTACCGGCGGTAAAAGTAAAGTTCAGCTGTCCCCATAAAGGAAGTTGCTTCCCAAATCATTTGGCTAGCGGAGTGTATCCCTGTTTGGAAAGTGTACTTTTTCTCGTAGCGAGCTCCAACAGGCTCCCAAACCAGATGTAATTAAACAGAAAACTGATTTACAGAAACCTCGTTAGAGAAAAGGACCTGATTCCACATCTCCATGTTCCAGGCAGCATGTCTTTTTGGGAAGTCCAGACGTTTCCTCAACATCGCCTTAATCAAGCTTGGTTTTCTGGCTGGCTTGTACAATTCGACAGCAAATTCCAAAGACAACCTGCATTGAATTGTTTTGGTACTGACTACTGTTCCAACTTCGATCAACTCAGCCAGAACGTTTTTAAAGCAACTCGTTGGAAAGCGAGTAAATCCCAAACGCACAAAGCAGTCTTCTTTGCTCCTGGAAAACCTTGGTCGGTCAGACCCTTTTCGTCCTTAAAAATACCCTCATTTTGTTATTTCATAATTGCATTGTGCGCAGCCGTTTTGGTAGCCTTTGTCTTCTTCACGATTTGACTTACAGAATACTATACATTGCTCAAGATTAGGATTTGAGCCCGTTTTTTCGTGCTGCCAGATGACTATTTGCTAATTTTTTAAACCGATCAATTTGACTGATTTTGAATAAAACGCGCTCTTACAAGTAACTTATTAAGGAGGAAACGAAAAGAAACTGTCATACAGCGATTTCTACATTTATTTATTAATCCGTAGCATATATAAAATTATCCATTATGACGCAACAACACCAATTACTCACCGAGATGCGACTATATAAAACTAGGCCCAGATGGCAGATGCTTTCTCGCAGCCTGGGGCGTTATTACGTGTTTCAGAAATGTCAGACAGAAACCGAACCTGCCAATCTGGAAGAGTAATCCCTCACTCCGACGTTCGTCCAGGGCATACTACTCGGCAAACGCCCTTTTCAGGGCAAGGCGATGTGCCCCTATCAGAGCACACCGTTAACAAGATCCGAAGGCCAGCAGTTTTGCAGCTGAACATCGAAGGCCTCACTGCAAGCAAGATAAATGTGCTTCATCATCTCGCTTTGCAGTACGAGGCACTCGTCATCCTCCTTCAGGAAACTCACTGTACTTGTGCAGATAAGCTAACAATACCAGGCTTTGTACTAACTGGGTCTTCTTTAAGCAGGAAGCATGGCCATGCCACGTTTGTCCATGACCGGATAAAATGGACCCTTGTTGATTAGTCTCCAACTACATCGGAGACCGAGTGGTTGTGCGTGGACGTTGATGGTAATAGAATCGTCAATGTCTACAAACCTCCATCTACGCGATTGCAAGCGTCTCATCTTCGAGTGTTCCCTCACCCCGTTCTTTATGCTGGCAATTTTAATTGTCCCCATGTCAACTGGGCCAGCAGTGCCGTGCCGATGGAGAGTGTCTTGTTGCTTGGACAAGCCTTAACAGCCTTGTCTTTCTCCACGACCCAAAAAACGTGGCCACCTTCCATTCTGGCCGCTGGAATACTGGCACCACCCTGATTTGACATTTGTCAGTGTTGGTCCAGACAGCCGTGTACTTACCTGACAGACGCATTTTAGAGAAGTTCCCTGGCTCATTGTTCCACCAAGACTTGCTCTGCCTGTTTCAAGCAAACCTGTTATGCGATAGAACTTCTGCAAGGCCAACTGGAGCCACTACAATGCATTGACCAACAAGCTTGCCAAGAGTTTGCTGCTACCAGATTTACCGGATGTGATCTGGCCTACCAGGACTTCTGCAATGTCATCATAACAGCAGCCAAAAATTCTATCCCACGCGGTCGTCGAAATAACCACATACCGTGTTGGGATGCTGTGTGCTAGAACCTCTACCGTGCATTTCTGCAATCGCCTGAAGGAAGCGATTCTAACGAGGCTGCCGCTGCCCTGCTCGTCAGGCTCAACAAAAAACGCAGAAATCGATGGTCCGATGCAGTTCAAACTATTGACTTTTCGCACTCCAGCCGAAAAGTATGGAGTATATTGAACAATCTAACTGGTAGATCACGGCGCTCCCCTCGTCGCTGTGCCATCTCAGCTAACGCTATTGCGTCCCAGTTGATTGGAAACGGCAGATACGAGGGTATTAACCGTGAGTCATCTCGACTCATCTCGTAAGAAGTGTCAGATCTTTGGATGGCCACTCGAACAAGTCCAGTAAACATCTGTGAAAGTTTTACTTTTCAGGCGTTCGTCGCTGCTGTCCTCAAACACCTGAAACCAGGAGAAACTGCAGGCCCAGATTCTATTTGCCCGGAGCTAATAACCCATGCTGGAGCTGCACTGAAGTCTTGGTTGTGTTGCTTCCTTTCTTCCTGCCTGCGCCATTTCAAAATTCCAAACGTCTGTAGAAGAGCATTGGCAGTGGCGATCTCTAAACCCAAGAAACCTGTACAGGACCCGAAAAGATATCGTCCGATCTCCTTGCTTTGCGTCCTCGACAAGATCTTCGAGAGGCTCATATACGCTCGTGTTGAGCCGATTGTTGACCCACTTCTTCCAGGGGAGCAGGCTGGGTTACGACGACGAAGGTCAACCGTAGATCAGGCTGTTTTGCTTACTCAAAACATCGAGGATTCGTTTGAGGCCAAGAAGAAGACTGGTGCCGTATTTGCCGATCTGACAGCTGCTTATGTCACTGTCTGGCATCGTGGTTTTATCGGCAAGTTGTTTAGGCTTCTACCGGATAAGCACACGGTTCAGATGATCATGGAGCTTGTTCGAAATAGAATCTTCACGCTCACCATTGCTGACAGCAAGCAAATGATCTGCTTTCCATGACTTCCCAAAAGTATGCATATGCTGATGATTTAGCATTGCTGTATGCTACTCGTGATTGGAAGGCTGTGGAGGACACCCTAAGCCAAGGCATGACCACACTTTCAGCTTATCTCCAGACTTGGAGGCTGAAGCTCAACAATACGAAAATGGGCGACTGCGGCTTTTCATCTAAACAACAGAGAGGTCAAACGTGAGCTTAATGTTTACAACAATGGCAACCTATTGCCACCCTGTCCAGTCCCAACGTATCTTGGGATAAAGCTGGACAGATTGCTTATTTTTTGTCACCACCTCGAGGCTTTGCGCAAAAACTTTCCACCCAAGTCGCGCTGTTGAGGCAACTTGCAGGATCCGAATGGGGTGCAGGCGCCAAGACATTGCGCATCTCTGCTCTTTCCTTGGTTTACTTCACAGCTGAGTACTGCACACCAGTTTGGTGTCATAGTACGCATACTCGCCTGATTGACAGCATTCTTAATGATGCTTTGTGCATTGTCACTGGATGCTTGCGTCCCACACCAACAGAGGACTTGCCTGTCCTCGCAGGCATCCAGCCAGCTGAGTTTTGCCGATTAGGAACAACACTCTTCTTGGCGAATCGTGCTATCCATACCTCGACCATGTACTGCGCGGACAGTTGGTTGGGCAGCAGGATTCGCACCAGGGGATATTTAAATCAATACGCCCATTTGTACCCGCTGTGTGGAAATTATTAGATAGTTTGTCTGAACTGGACATCCGCGTGAAGCAATGGACGAAACATAAATGGAACGCGGACGGAGAGTACTTCAAGGCTCAGTGCTTTCATTCCCAGAGTCAGTTTTAGGCCACTTGGAATGAGTCTTACCAAAACATCTTGGGTAAGGCTCAATCGCCTGCGGACTGGTGTAGGACGTTTTCACTCGTCCATGCACTAATTGGGTCTCGCTTCATCACCGAATTGCAAATGTTGCGCCACTGCTAATCTAACTGCAGATCACGTCATTTTTTCATGTCTCCTACATTATGTGCCAAGAGGAACACAAGGTCAGCAGGTTTTGGATGATGCAACTCGATGTTGGCTTAACACCACCACTGCCAGCATTTAATCCGGGCAGCGTAGCAGCCTGGGGTGGTAAAAGGATAGACTTGATTTGTGCTGGCCCGAATTGTGTTTGGGTGCCTGACCAAACGACGACGACGATGTAAAGATACATTTTTAGGTTTTTGGAAAGTACCCTTATACTTTTGTCACAGTCTGTACGAAGTTATAATAGATTTTATTATCACGGTCCTAATACCCAAGGTTGCATATTAAAAATAAAAACACATTGAACACTAAACAATTCAGCATCAACAAAGGTGCGGTGCCAGAGCCGTAGCATACTTGCCATTACAGATTTTAGATTGAGACAGCGCGACACAAGCACGATAAAAAACTAATGCCAAAAGCAACAAATGTTTTTTGAAGTGATGGCCTTGCACAAATTGCCCCAGCAACGGCGTTAACCGATTTTGTTTCATTTCTAGCCGAGGCTATACGTGTATATCTACAAAATGTATAAATATTAATTGGCTACCGCCAATGGAAGGCACACAACCGTGTACTTGAACATTTCCTCACGCATTCGCTTAAATAATTTGATGTTACTTTTAACAAAATTTATTGCTAAGTAGAATCTGCCAAACAACAAGCATCATCGCAAAGTGCTTGACCGAAGATAAAGCTGTCATTGCAAGTTTGAACACGGGCCATCTAATCGTGTCGCCACAAAACGGTGCTTCAATCCATTCAAACCCCTGCAGACGCCATTATTTGCTGCTCTTTAAAATCCGCCGAACAAAGATTTACTCGCAGTGCCATCCTCACGGGCATTGGCATAAAAGTATGGGTTGACTAAAGCCCTTTTCAGACTGTTTTTAGCACTCTTTTTCATTATGTTTTAGCCCTCAACTAGGTAAAAAATTGCTTTTATTGCTTTTGAACATTGATTGGTTATGAAATATTGATATGAAAAACGGTAAGAGCAAAGGACCTCAGCTTTCTGCCTTGCAAAAGCACAACCTATTATCACGTTGTAACATAAACGCTTATGTTTAAAAATGTTTTTCGCTTTTGTGACTAATACATTATGTAGAGAATTTTTCAGAAAAATTACACTAAGTACAAAAGTTTTTTATGTCAAGGTTGGGACGATTCCTGGGTAATTTGGGGCTGCTGAATCCAAATTTGCCGTCCATTTTATCCTGCTGTAAGTAGTTTTTGAGATATTTTGCAATATCATGTTTTTGAGGGCTATATTACCACAGTACTATAAGCGTAAAATTCAGCAAGTTTGTTCCATCGTTAAGTATAAAATTCAGCATTAATGTGTTACATCACAATCAATTGTTACGGCTTTCTACTGACTTGAGTTTAGGAAGCAACAATAGTAAATGTCATAAATTTTTTTAGTAAGCATGCTAAGAGTCATGCCAGTGAAAGGGTTGCATGCAAACAGTGACTTAGCTTAAATTGTGAAAATATATTGCACAGTGAAAACAGGTATAGTAGAATTACTTGTAAGATCACAAGCTAGCTAATTATAGTAAATACACAGCTAAGAATTGGTACATTGAGAATTGAAATTATGAAGTATCCAGCCTGTCTGGAACCATTTATTTAATTGCCCTAACCTTAAAAAATCACGGGTGTTCTTTGAACCACTTTATCTATTTAGCAATGCATAATGCAGAAATTATAAATGTTCAGTTGCAATTCTAATGTTTTTCATATATAGAATTATTTTATTGTCAGCTATGCCATCAAAAAGGAAATGTCATCTATCAAAAGATTCGTTTTGTTATGTTCGTATTCAAACATGGGCCCCAAGCTACAAAACACAAGATTTCGCATGGCACGAAACTTGCCATTACGTACAGTGCTTACTTTGGCATATCTATGGGCGATCAAGACAAAGCATGGTCTCCACGTGTTTGCGGTAGAAGCTGTCGGTCAACGTTAGAAGAATGGTCAAGAAGTAAAATAGAATGTATACCATTTGCAATTTATAGAATTTGGCGAGAACCAACTAACCACCTAAATGATTGCTACTTTTGCATGGTAGATGTGTCCAGCGATAGGGTTCAAAATTTTATGAACAGGTTCTCTTTTGTATCAAACTCACTAACCACAGATTCCCTCATTTTAAAAAGCTCATTTGCTGCGATCGTCTAAGGTCTATAACAAAAAACAAGAACGGGTTCGCTGATTGTCACGACTCTCCAAGAACGGGTTCGCACGAACCCGTGCGAACCCCCTGAATCCCATAACTGGATGTGTCCCATTACAGGAAGAGCAAAGACAAAAAAAGCATTGTATACCCGAGCATACCATCTTCAATTGCTGCGGTGCCACATTGTGAATGTAAATGTTGTTACAATATTTGGCAACGTCTAATGCTTTAAATCTATAGTTTTCGCGTAGCCAATCTGTGATTTGAACCCGCGTTGTGTCGTTGCTATGTTTGTTTTACTCGAGGTATCGTTTTTATTGATTAGTAGTTGAATTTGGCAAAGTTGACCCCTAAGCTACGCTGCAAAAACTGCCTTCTTATCACATCTTACATGATTCTCAAGTAGACACGTAGCAGGAAGGATTACGTTGTTTTGTATACCTGCACGTTTGAGCAAAAGACGAAAACTGTCAAAAGAAGCTTATGAGAAACCCAAGTAGATAAAACTTTGATAAGTTGTTTTTTTGTTGATCGTCATTGTGGAGTTGTAGAAAGAAGGTACTTGGGGGTCAAACTATTTTGAAACCGCTAACGCCGGTAACAACGCTAACGACGCCACCGCCATCCCATCGTGAATTTTTCAATTGTAATATCTTAATTTCAATTTTCAGTTCTTTATCGTCAATATACGTTTATCAAAGGATTGGTGCACGAAAGTTTAGGCGACAGAAGAAAGGAAGTACAAGGGGCGTGTTTCATCTATTTTGTTAAACAGCTTCACGACAATCTGTCTCCGATTCGGAGACTATCCCAAGGGTCTCTGTTCCACGAACCCGTTACAGTGAAGATTTACCCATTCCTTAGCCACCATGGACGACTTGATCCGAGATATAGGACTGACCAAGGAAAAGGCAGAACTTTTGACTTCTTGAACGAAAGAGTGGCATATGCCAGATCCTGCCTGGAAGGTATCCAAGTATAGAAAACGCCATTTAAGCTTTGCACCTTTTTTTACCTTTTCACAATCTCATTCTTTGTGCTATTGCTCAGACATATTTGGAATTTTAATGAATTTGAGATAGATTACAACCCCTCTGATTGAAGTTTGCTTTTTGACAGTTCAGTTGAAACTTTGAAGTTGTATTGCTTTACATTCGCAATAAATTTCCATCATTTCCTGTCGGTCACTCTGTGCACATGAAAGAAGAATATAAAAATGTTAAAGCATTGTTAGACATGATTAACTATACTAGTCATAATTGGGAGCTGTGTGGTGATTTCAACATGTTAGCATTTTTACTCGGTCAGCAGGGGTATATATAAAGCACTCATGTTTTCTCTGCTTATGTAATAGCAGAGCTGATGATCAGCATTATTCAAGAAAGCAGTGGCCAATCAGAGAAGAATTAACTCCTGGTACACACAATGTGATTCGCCAATCCTTAGTTTTGAGAAAAAGAATTTTGCTGCCAGCACTCCACATAAAGCTAGAGCTCGCAAAGCAGTTCATAAAGGCTTTTAAATTAAACAGTAAAGCTCTCAGTCATGTGCAAGCAATGTTTCCAAAACTTTCAAAGGCAAAGGTGGTATATTCACAGGACCACAGATTTGGCAAATGCTTGGCTCCAAGGAATTGGAAGACCACATGACTGTTTTAGAAAAAGATGCTTGGAAGTCATTTTGCAATGCTGCGCATGGCTTTCTGGGAAGAAACAAACCAGATAATTATGAAGATTCTCTAGAAACTTTACTGCAAACATACTGCAAGCTTGGAAGCAGGATGTCACTGAAAATACACTACTTGCATTCTCACTTGGATTTTTTCAGGCCAAATTTGACAGATGTAAGCAAAGAGTATGTTGAACGTTTTCACCAAGACATCCAGGTAACCGAGAAGAGGTATCAAGGAAGATAGGATACGGCCATGATGGGAGATTATATATTGACCTGGATTTGAGATGACAAACAAATAGATAGATGCCAAAAAATAGACGCCGTTCAAGGGTCAATTTTCGAATTATTTAGTTGTTTACTGTATATACTGTACTATTCAACGAGTGTTGCAGGTATGCTTTACTATATGTCTAATACAGAAGATTTTGCTGATGTTTTACGGTTTGTCCAAAAGCACTGGCATGCTAGGTTGCGTTTTTACCAAATACTATCTATTTGTTTGTCATCTCGAATAATGCAGTAAATGTAAATACTTCTCAGAAAAAATGCCGTATTTCTGAAAAACAGAAATCTGCAAATTATGTAAAAACGGCTGACACTACAAAAAAACTAAGGTCATTTTCTGGCTCAGCGCGCCAAAAAACATAAAAGTAACATCAAAAAATAAAACAAAACCAAAAATTTGTTGCCCAGTGTTATCTGGCAATCGAAAGGAAGAGTGCTGAAAAAACGATAGTTTAAGATACTTGAAGATGGTTAAGATACTATATCGAAAACATAGAAAAGTGAACAGTTCAACTATCTAACATTTGCAAAAAACTTACAAAGGGTCCAAAAAAATGTATTCATATTTATTCATCTACTACTGTTACAGCAGAAAAAAATCTTCAGAACTTTTTCAATAAACATGTTCTCGATGGATGAAAGTTTTGTGCAAGCGTTTGTGGTCTCATTCAAACTTAATGTTCAATCTTAGTTGAATAGCTAAAGATACATTTAACACAAGCACTTCGGCGTTAAATGATTGTGGTTAATGCTCACATTAAAGTTTATCATAACTCTATTTAGCATTTCAAGAGGAATTTTTTTTATCTCCCGCCGAACCCAGTTCTTCAGTGCGTCTATAACCGGAGGATTGCTAGAGCATATTCTGCCTTTTAACACGGTTTACGGGTATTGGCCTTCATATGACTCATCAGTTTCATTCCACTATTGTGTATTGGGTCATATGCGAGTCAACAAACGATTTATACAGCTATTAACAAAAACTCATATACTATGATGATGTTTGACAAATTTGATTAAAAAATGAGGTTTTGATTAAAAAATTTTTGTCTAAACTACATGCACACAGACAGAGGATAACACTCACTTCCTCTGTTGGTGATGGCGGCAGCCAGACTGATTCCAAAAGCGTGGGAACTGTTCCACAACACAGTGATACAGCTCAAATCTTTATACGCAGGAAATGTGCTAAATACCGTCACAGAAAATAATCTAGAGTAGAAAGATCTGGTGAGTGTGCAGGTTTGAAATAGTCCTTGTAGCAGGAGAGCAGCCTGTTTTCAGAGCAGTGCTTATAAGGATGATCAGGAAATTTGTTAGAGTGCTGCCCTAACCTGCTGATACATTGCAGTACTCAGTAGTAGTAGTAGTAGCAGTAGTAGAGTAATTTTTCAGAAAAAATTATCTGGCAGTACCCATAGTTGTACTACAATGTATCTCAGTACTCAGTAGTAGTTGTAGTAGTTTTTCAGAAAAAATTATCTGGCAATCAAAAAGAGATTGATTGCTGAACGTGTAACTTGTTCACAGCTGTGGTGATAACTCACAAATTACCGTCTATCACTGCTTGCAAATTTTTTCCAATAAAATGAAGCTTTCTTTGCGTACACAGGTCTACTTTTAACCGAAACCATTTTTACCAGCAACTGTCTGTTTGGTTTCTATCACCTTTCTCTGATAAGCATTAATGGTTCATCTCGTTTGTCGGAAGCTGTAAGTTTTAGGTTCAGTTGATCTAACATCGGAGAAGCATCTTTGCGATGCCGGGTTTTTCAAAGGTGTAAAGAGAAAGACCATTGGTGGTGACAGCTTCAACTGACATATCTTTGATAATTTGGCTTGTGATTGGAAATTTAACCATTGGGCAGGTTGTTTTCCAACAGTCGCACTGCTTATTTCTTGCGATTGCGATTCAAAATAAGAAGTTATATTTGACGCCTTGGGCTTTTTTTTCCTTCTTCGCCGTCTTCGTAATAGAGGTTTGGAAGTTTTCTTTTCAAGTGACCAACCAAAAGCGTAGAATGCACGTTTCAGTTCATTTTCGCTTATATTTGTTGATACTTGTATTGACATCCTTCTACTGTACAACTAGCCGTGTTTACTCCATAACGAAATTTTTTGTTGTTAATGAAATTCCTCGCTCGACCCATTTAAACAACTTTCAGTCCAGTTTTCACAACAATCTTTCTCCGCAGTAGCTTTAATCAAAAACGAAAACTATACTTTCTACGGCTTTTTCTAGTTGAAGTTCTTTTTGCAAAAATCAATTTTATATTTTTGGATTTGTGACCTTTTAGTAATTTGTTATCTTTTTCGGAAAATTAGGGTATGTTTAACCAGCATAAGGCGATTTGAGTGAAAAAATATTAGCGTTTAAGCCCCTCGCCTTGCAGCTGCTTCTTATGCGAGTGTTATGGTGCTACAGTGATTTGTCAAGTTCACTACATCTACATTTAGAATACACAAACATTTGTTTACGATCACAATTCAAGTCAGGTAATGGAAAATTAATCATATATACATATGATTGGGATCTTTTGAAGAAAGTGTGAGATGCAAAGTGAGATGCCCGCCACTAATGCAAAAGTGTGAGATTTAACTAAAACACACCCCGCCACGTTTTAAGTACTGCAAATTGCGCTGGAAATTCAAATTTTCAATTTTTTATTTTATGACTTTAACCCTAACCCATTAATAAATAAAAATTCTAATTGGATAATTACTAATTTTTTATTTTGAGAGCGGTGGCGGCGTGTTTTTTGGCGGGGGCTTTCTACAAAAGATCCGATGATTGGAGCGCAAAGATATCATCACCATTAGTAAACTATCATAATGCGCTTAAGTCTTTCCCTCCTTTTGGGTGGGATGCCACCCATACCACCATGTCGTGAAAAGTGACATGTGACGGAAAAACCCGTCACGTTAAAGTTAATTCATTTTGTCAATATGATACATTATAAAGCTACGAATAGTTTGCTGATGAATTTAATTTTGCAGCTATGACAATTGTTTATATTGTTAGGTTTTTATTTTTTCTTTTATCTTTTGAAGCTAGTCAGTTTTTCTTTGCGTTTCGTTTAGCTTTCCTTTCGGAATTAATTCATGCTGGTAGTTTTCAAATGTGAATAGATGTCTGTAGAGTTCATACAAAATGTTGGTTTCCGGATGTCATTGTATTCATCTGAGTGAGAGATGGTTTTGTAATGGGTGCGATCCCACCCAAGTGGAGGGATCGCACACTTCTACGGACCCATTTGCCTTGAGCACAGAATTATCATGCGTTTGCCATGCTACGTCTGCGTGATTGTATTACCGTTACACGGCAAAGTCTTTCGATAGAGTTGATTGTTAGGTCATAATTGCTGCCTGTACATATACTTTTGTTGCACTCCTACAGAAGTTAGTTACGAAGTTCAGTTGTGAGTAGTGTAGATTTACGATTTTGTTGGTTTCAGATAAGACATCATTGTCGAGCAATATTATGACATACGCGCTTTCGGTTACTTTAGTTTTGAAATGCGTTATGACCTTATTTCAGCTATAAGTTGTTGATATATTTATTTGATTTGCTTTCCTAAAATGTCACGGAAAACGAGAAGAAGAGAATTTTTGCTAAGTTCTGACGAAATAGTGCAGTTGTTGGATTTTGATGACAGTGATGAAGAAGCTTTATTTGAAATAGATGACTAAGATGAAGTAGTGCTAGCTGAATCTGTTCCTGATAAAGAAGATGAGGTAAGGACCGTCGAAATTGTTGATCGTCAGGTGCCAGAAGAGGAACCTCCTGCCAACACTGATTCAGGAACAACAGTTGTTACCAATTTTTGCTGGTCAAGAAACTTTCCGCCAGTTATTCAGCCAGGAGATGACCCTCCAGATAACAGTGCTATTGAATGGGGTAAAGTTATGATTCCTTATGAGTCGATGCCTACTTCTGCTGCTGTTTTTGCAGATGTTTGCAAGTTAGATGAGTTGGTAAACGACATCTTGGTACCCCAGTCCACACTCTACATGCATCAAAACGGCAAAGCATTTGAAATTGAAAATGAAGAAATGAAAGCATTTTTGGGAATGAATGTTATGATGTCGTATCATGTCTTACCTGAAATTCATGACTATTTTTCCAATGAACCTGACTTACGAGTTCAACCCATTGCTGAAACGATGGTGAGAGATAGGTTCTATTCCATTCGAAGATCACTACATTTTTCTAATAATGATGAAGCTCCTGATAAAAAGGACCCAACCCATGATAGAGCCTGGAAACTACGTCCCCTTATAAAACACTTCAATGCTGCTTTCCAAAATGCTATGAGTCCAACGTTTGAACAAGCTATTGATGAAAGAATGACCAAATTTAAAGGACATTATATTATGAAACAGTACATGAAACAAAAACCGATTCAGAGAGGCTTTAAACATTGGTGTAGAAATGATTCAAGGACAGGATACCTCTACCAATTTGATATCTATGCTGGAAAGAAGACAGCATCACCAGAGTTTGGGTTAGCAGAGAACGTTGTGCTGGAACTGACAGATTCTCTAAAAGACTCATCCTGCAGAATGTTCTTCGACAATTTCTACACTTCTCCATAACTAGTTTACAGGTTGATGACTGAAAGAAAAATCTATTCTTGTGGAACAGTAAGAGAACATAGACGCGGGCTGCCAAAAGATATGAAGGCAACTAAAGATTTGAAAAAAGGAGAGATGGATTCAAGATACTACCATGGAATGTCAGTCGTGAAATGGATAGACACCAAACCAGTGACGATGATATCATCAATTGACAATGGCGATCCAGAAAATACAGTGAATGTCAAAAGAAAAAAAAGGGCCATGAAGGAAAGGTTGATGTAAAAGTCCCTGCTATGGTCCAAAGGTACAATAAATGTATGAGGGGCACAGATCTTTTAGATCAGAAAACAACAGTGTATGCTTTTGACAGAAAGAGCCCAGGTAAATACTATTGCCGACCGTTTTGGGATTATATTGACATGGGTTTAGCAAATTCTTTCATAGTTTATGAACAAATTGCTGCCAAGTTTTCAAGTGGAAGCAGACAAAATGTTGCAAAAACACAAAAAGATTTCAGAAGAATGGTTGCTATTGAGCTGATTGGCGACTTCTCATCATGAAAAAAGGCACCTTTCAATACCAAAAGATACAGAAGCCAACCGCGACACAGAATTGAGTATGCAGAAAGACATGGAAGGTGCAAAAGGTGTTATCGAGAGGAGAAGAAAGACAGAAAAGGCTTCATTAGATGCGTTGACTGTGATGTGTACTTATGTCTCAACAAGAGCAGAAACTGCTCGGAGCAGTTCAACCAAGGGCAATAAGAACAAACGATTTAGTTGTACAGAAATATTTTTTGTATGAGAGTTTGAAAATTACGCTGTGTTCTTTCTTCGCTTTTTTGTATATCTGTGGTTGTAGTTTTTCTGTGTTTGCTGCTATTTTAACCAAATTTAAAATAAAAAAAAGAAACAAAAATGCTTCAAGATGTTGTGCAGGAAACAAGCTGAATAGGCAACCAAGTCGAAAACGCAAAATGAAGTAGTTGAAAAAAGCTGCGTTGTTTGAGAAAGGTAACGCTTCCCTCCGCTTGGGTGGGATCCCACCCAAAACAACTTTGAAGGGGTACGCACCCCCCTAAACTTCAAAAACATCAAAAATGTTTCCAAACCATATTTTGCAATGCAAACTAACATGCCATGATGATATTATGTAAAATTCACGAAAAAAAATTTTCCGGGAGGGAAGGACTTAAAAGGCTGCTGACTTCTGGTTATAAAATGCACCAACATAAAAAATAAAAAACTACATGATATGTCCTAAAGCCCTAAAAAAACTAAATTTCTATGTTCTTGGTTCTTTCGTTCTTGAACTTGAATCAAACCTCAGATCCTAAACTTCATATCCTAAACTTACTTCGGGCTGTATCTCATGCGTGATGAAACGTCAGAATTCACGCTTTGTTCGTGCTACTTTGAAATTCATGATACCCATTTAACTCGTGTAGAACGCTGTAAATTCGTAGTTTGAGTTTGTATTAAAGGTGCAACGTTGAATTGAAAAATGAGAACTTAGTACATTAGCAGAAACAATGTTCAGTTTATACAGTGTATAATATCTATTTGTGCGGCAAATTTCAGCAAGTGGAATACAAATCTTGAATTAACTCTTAATTCCTTTGTAGATTTATTTAAATTGAATTAGCAATAGTTATAGGTGATATTGTTGAAAACAGCTGGGACGAATTGTCAGTGAGTTTTTACATCGTATAAGTTTATTGCTATTACGTTTTTGCCACAGTATGGTATTGATGATGCGATTGCTGAAATAGTTCGCAAATGCCATAACTGTGTTAATTAGTAATTTGCTCTGAAAATGATCTTTAATTTCCCATGTATTGACAACGTCAGTTTATTGTTGTTTGTGTTTGTTAGAAAACGTCGATTCAACACGCCAATTGCCAAGATATTGCTTGTTTGAATATCATCAGTGTTTGAGGGGGCAGTTGACGACTTTCACCACAGTCTAAATTTCCCCAAATCTGTGTAATTGCTAGTCAATTCAAATTGCGCTTACAATATTAGTAATTGAAAAACAGCATATTTGTTGTGACGTCGTAGCAATCTTTTTTAGTCAAACCAGATTAAACAAAATAAAAGAATCCAAAAAAAGTGAAGAAGTGAAAGCGATAAAATAATTACACATAAAGGAAAAACAATTGGTGCAGCTATTCCGCACTCCTTATCGAAAACATAGCGGTGCTCCAGTTCACATTTAGGTGAAAGCTTCCATTAGACCAATGGTTTTCATGGGTTGGAATTCAGCGTATATATTACTTGATCAATGATTTATTTTCTTTTGCTTTTTTGAAAAATCTCATAAATTAGAAAAAAATAAAATATCTAAACAATTGAGGCACATATTATAACAGTGTTCAGCATGAAATTGGCCCATAAATAAAATTACAGTAAATTATATTTGCGACAATACATTTTGCAAGCGAGTTTTTAAAGCACATCAGTTTGCAAGCACAAATAAAAAACAAATGATCGCACAAATTTTACTAATCAGTATTGCTGTGCGTACAAACCGACTTTCAGAAAAATTAATGAAAAGACAATAAAAACAGATTTACGTGACTAATATTCCGTGTACGATTACTTTGTGGTATCTTGTAAGGTGACAAAGCAAAACAAACAATCTATCTAATTTCTACAGCGCAAACTACTGCCGTGTAAACGTTAATAAACCTAAAAACAATTGATTGTCTATGTAGTTAACATGGCAAGATCAAGTGTTTGTCAGAGTGTTTTGTGGCAGTGCTTCTTCAAACGTTATTGGCGTTTAAGTGCGCCCAAATTTTTATCTTAAAACTTGAACTTTCTGTGGCAGTAAACAAAGATGTATCATTTCGTCGAAGAAGCTGAGTAATTGATAATAATTTATTGCAATTTGGTTCATTGCACTGACTGTAAGGCTTTGTGCTATTTTAAAAAATGTTTGCTGATTATTTGAATCTATATTCCAGCAAATCACTATAAAGCACATTTCTTTTGAGGTCATCAACATTTTCAAAATTATACAAAGGCAGGAAACAATAAAGTTGTCATGCGCATTTGCTGTATTTTACCCAGATATATTTGGGTCCATCAAGCAGCTGTAACGCTATAAAAACGCTATAAACAAATAAATCAAAACGAACTTCAATAAAAACAAAAATTCTTTGAAATTAAACAGTGGCGGCGCATTTTTATTTAAACAATACTAAAAGATTTTTTGCAGAAAACAACGGGGCAGCCCTTCAAGGAGTGAGAAAGCCCTTATCTAATACACGTTGCAAAACTAAAAAAATTGCAAACGAAAAAAATTAAAAATAGTTGTTTTTGTAGTAGCTTCGACCCCAGGCATTCGCTATTGAATGTCTACTGCTTTTTCCAAACACTTTAGAAGCAGCTAGTTCATTCATTTTGACTAAACATTGACCGATTTTATTTAAAACAACAGCCACGCTTTTGTCAGTAGCAAAGTCACTTGATGTTTCTACTAATATTTTTGGGACTTTTCCATGTACTGTTTTGCAGCAGTAAGTACATTCATTTCGATTAAACATCGACCACTTAAACAAAGTAGCAGCCATATTTCTAATCGGTGACAATGTTGTTTGATATTTGCTCATCAACTTTTGCGCTTTTCCAAATACCTTGTTGTTGCAGTGAGTTTGGGAATAAATTTATTCATTTCTATAAACCATTAACCAATGTCAATCAAAGTGTTGGCCACGATTCTATTGGCAACAACGTCCTTGATGCTCATTCATTAGTTTTAAGCGCCTTTTCCAATTACTCTTTTGTTGCAGTAAGTTCATTCACTTGAATTAAGCATCAAATAGTTACACACAACGTATTAGCCACATTTCTGTTAGTAGCAACGTCGTTTGTTCATAAATTTGGAGTAGTTTTCCAAATTGTCTATTACAGTGGTAAGTAAATTCATTCAGTAAAATAAAATACAGACCAATCACAATCAAAAATGTATTTCTCAGTAGAAGTGTCACTCGATATTCGTTTATTAATTTTTACCGCTTTTTCCAAATAGTCTTGCAGTGGTAAGTTCATTCATTTGAATTAAACACTGACAATATCACTGAAAGTGCTAGCCCACGTATCTATCGGTAGCAACGTCACTTCATGTTTGATAATTAATACTTAGTGCTTTTTCAATTATTATTTTTGGGAGTATATTCATTCACTTCAGTTGAAAACCGATTAATACTATTTAAAGTAATCAATAATTAACAATATTTCTGTCAGTAGCAACGTCGCTTGATGTTCTTTCATTAATTTTGAGCGCTTTTTGAAAAGACTTTTTTGCAGCAGTAAGTGTACTCGTTTGTACAAATCATTGAACAATTTTAATCAAAGTGTTGGCTATGTTTCTGTCGGTAGCGATGACGTTTGATGTACCTTCATAAGTTTTAAGCGCTTTTTTCAATTACTTTTTTGCAGTGGTTGATGTCGAAAAATGGTCTGCTATTAACAAACAGTAATAAAGTAAGCTTAGACATTTATTTGCCATAAGAAAAATTAATTTCGCTAACGCATCCTCAGTTTCTGCAAAAAAATAATAAAAATCGCACAAAAAAAATTTAAATATTTTCAAACAAACTAATGGTAAACCAAAGAAAAGGCTGTACTAAGATAATAAAATCTTAAAAACTTAACAAGAAGCAAAAATATTTATCTGCACAGGCTCTACAATAACAATAAACAGCTATCAAAAATACAGGCCATAAAACTAGCTCAGACTCCTTTCAAAATACATTCAAACTAATATGATAGGTTAAGTTATATAGAAATAGATGTGAGATCAAAGTGACGTCTAATTACTAAATAAACAAACGGCAGTACATCATAATGATGAGTGAAGGGTCATAACTTATAGAAGCAGTGACGTAAGTGATAGATAACACACTGAGATGTGTGAGAGGAAATAAAACTAAAACAGTATTTCAAAAACAAAAAATAGTTACAAAGTCACTTTATTGAGGGCAAGAGGATTTTATTTATGTTAATAGTGGCATTTAATTTGTCTAGCCATATGTTTTCGTAAATAGATAAAAGATGTTTGGGCGGTTGATCTACAAACGTTACAGAAAAACAATCGGCAACATCTGGTTTTGTCTGTAATGTGAGTGGATGGAAAGTGTGGTAATGATGTAACAAAGCTGCTTTATCGTCAATATTGTCGTATTTAAATTGATTTCAAATAAATCTGTGGTGGCACCAGCGTTGCATTGTTTTTTGCAGTGGTAAATGCATTTATTTCAATTAAACACTGATCAATTCCATGCTAAGTAATAGCCATATATTCATCTGTAGCAACGTACCGTAATCTTCGTTCTTTATTTTTGATTGCTTTTTTCAAACACTCTCCGGTAGTGGTAAGTTTATTGATTTCAGCTATACTTCGACCAATACCACGTAAAGTAAGAGTCAAATTCTGTCAGCAGCAACCGCACTTGATGTTCGTTCATTAATTTTAAATGCTTTTTTAAATGACTCTTTTATGGCGGTGATTTCATTCTTTTGTATAAAAGATTGAGAAATTTCACACCAAGTTTTGGCATGTTTCTTGTGGTAGCAACGTTGCTTGATAAATGTTGATAAATTTTGAATGCTTTTTCCAAATAGTCTTTTGCGGCAACACGCTTATTCATTTCAGTTAAGCGTCCACCAGTCAAACACAAAATTTTTAGCCACAATTTTATCAGTAGCAACGTCACTTGATGTTTGTTCATAATTTTTGAGTGCTTTTTTAAAATATTGCTGCGTTGGTAAATTCACTCACTTTGCTTAAACATCGACCAATGCTGTGCAAAATAATGTCCACATTTCTGTCACTAAGAACGTTGCTTGATGTTCGTTCATAAATTTTGAGTGCTTTTTCTAAATACTCATTTGCACCAAAAGGTTCGTTTATTTTAATAAAATATAAACCAATTTCACGCAAAGTTTTGGCTACATTTCTGTCGGTAGTAATATCACTTGATGTTCGTTCATAAATTTTGAGTGCTTTTTCCAAATATTCTTTTGCCTCAGTAAGCTCATTCATTTCAATTAAGCATCGACCAGTTACATACATCGCATTAGCCACATTTCTATCAACAGCAGCGTCGCTCGATGTTAGTTCATAAATTTTTAGGGCTTTTTTCAAATACTTTTTAACAGTGGTGAATTCATTCATCAAAATCAAAAATCGACCAATATCAATTAAAGTTCTAGCCACGTATCTATTAGTAGCTACATCATTTAATATTTGCTCATAAATTTTGAGCGCTTTTTCCAAATAGTCTTTTGCAGTGATAAGTTCATTCATTTTAATTAAACACCGACCAATTTCATGCAAAGTGCTAGCCACATATTTATCAGTAGCAACGTCGCTTGAAGTTCGTTCTTCAATTTTTAATGCTTTTTCCAAATACTCTTTTGCAGAGGTAAGTTTATTCATTTCAGTTAAGCATTGACCAATACCATGTAAAGTAAAAGCCACATTTCTATCAGTAGCAACGTTGCTTGATGTTTGTTCAAAAATTTTGAGCGCTTTTTCCAAATACTCTTTTGCGGCAGTAAGTTCATTCATTTGTATAAAACATTGAGCAATTTCACACAAACTTTTGGCCATGTTTCTGTCGGTATCAACGGCGCTTGATGATCGTTCATAAATTTTGAGTGCTTTTTCCAGATGCTCGTATGCAGTGTTAAATTCATTCATTTTGATTAAACAATGGCCAATATCAATCAAAATGCCAGCCACATTTCTGTCAGTAGCAACGTCATTGGATTTTATTTCAGTAGTTTTGAGCACTTCTTCTAAATACTCTTTTGCAGTAGCAAGTTTATTCATTTTAATTAAACACCGACCAATATCATGCAAAATAGAAAGCATGATACTAGGAATGTAAATAACAAAATTGAAGACATTGTCTCTTTTTTTCTCAATATTTCGTGCTTTTTCCAAATACTCTTTTGCAGCGTTAAGTTCGTTCCTTTCAAGTAAACATCGACCAATGCTATGCAAAGTTTTTGCCACATTACTGTCAGTAGCAACGTCGCTTGATGTTTGTTCATAAATTTTAAGCGCTTTTTCCAAATACTCTTTTGCAGTAGTAAGTTCATTCATTTTTGTGAAACATTGACCAACTTCACACAAAACTTTGGCCATATCTCTGTCAATAGCAATGTCATGTGATGATTGTTCATAAACTTTTAGCACTTTATTCAAACACTCTTTTGCTGCAGTAAGTTCACTCGTTTCAGTTAAACAGGTAGCCGTTAAGTACAAAATATCAGCCACATTTTTGTCAGTAGCAATGTCACTTGATATTCTATGATAAATTTTGAGTGCTTCTTCCAAATAGTCTTTTGCAGTGGTAAATTCATTCATTTGAATTAAACATCGACCAAGATTTTGCAAAGTAAAAGCCACATTTCTGTCAGTAGCAACGTCACTTGATGCTCGTTGTTTATATTTTAGAGCTCTTTCTAAATACTCTTTTGCATCAATAAGTTTGTTCAGGTTTTGTAGTTCGAGTCCAACCCGTTCTATTGAGTCACATAAAACTTTTCTTTTTTTTGTGAAAATATTTATTGCTAGTTGATTAAAAATAGGTATTTTTTTAATTGTTAGTTGCCTCAAGCAATCATCGAAGTTGTCTAAGTCGCTTTTTTGAGAGAGGTTTAGGACAAAACTGTGGTCAAGGACTCCGCTTATTTGAAAACTTGAGTAAATACTAATGTTAAGCATTGCAGGATGAGTGTAGTAGTGTAGTTTTTTAAAGTTAAATCTATCTGATATGTCACATTGCAATGCATAAGCAATTTGAAAATACCTAATTGCACTTGTTTTTCCTACAATTTCAAGAAATTTTGATTTGGCATTGTTGTCATTAATGTCATCCTTTTGCCTCTTATTGGCCATATACCATCTCAGTCGAATCTCGCAGGCAATTGCAATTGCATACATCAAGTTGTGTTTTGCATATTTACTAATCTTTCTTTTTTCTGCAAGCTCTCGAATGATTTCAAAACATGAAAGTGCGGAAATTTTGTAGAGTCTTCCTAATGCTGCTATAAATAGTGTGGTGACCCTGTAGACATCTTTTTTGACATTGTATTTTCCACTATTACCAATTTCCAAAACCACCGATCGAATTGAAAAGTTTTCAAGATCATCTTTGATTTGACCTAAAACTTCCATACGTAAAGTTTCATCTTGTATTATCAAAGCATCTTGCATACCAGATTTGAATTCCTTGTACAAACTTTCATGGCCATATACATAACAAACCTTTGTAAGAATGTCACCCAAATGATATCCGTTTTTAAGACTTTCTTCACAGCTTAAATATTTTAGCATATCTGGTACAGATTTTATTAGTTCTGTGTTCCAGGGTTTGTCTTTCGTTAATTGTTGTCTTCCCAAAGGATATTTGCAAGCCCATGGAAAATTCCCATCAAATGAAATCCCAGATTTCGTGATGTCATCGTAAAACCTTGAATTCTCATCATAAACCTTTTCCCAAACTTTTGAATTTGTTCTGTTTATTATGCTAGGAATAATGGTTTCGCCCAAGTTTATCAAAATGATTTGAAAAATGACAGAATACCATCTGAAATAGTCTAAAGCCCTTTGATTTTGGCTATCAAAATTGGAGTCTAATACTATGATGTGCTCGAAATCTGAATATGGTGTAATTTCCTTTCTTGCTAGAGAGCCCATTCCTAAGATAGCAAACTTACAAGGCACGGCACCCATAATTTGCTCACAAAATTTAGCTACGTTTGCCATAATTTCTGTGTAGTCATCAGCAATTTTGTTTTGTAAAGATTGAATTGCTTTAACTTTGTTTTGTTCTTGCTCTTGCATTTTTTCTTCAGATTCATATGTATCAATTTTTCGTATTTTATGCAGTTTTTGATGAACCTGTTTTCTCATTTTTTCTACCGATAATTTAACTATTTCAGTCATTTTACTCAGATCTAAATCTTGCTGTTTAGCCTTAGCTGATTGAAGTAAATGCAAATGAAGTTGATTTAAATCTTGTTTAATAAGATTTGCATGTTTGTGTGTTCTGAGAAGGGCAGCATTTAACAGGACGGCGCATCTAATGAACCAAATCATTTTTGCTATTGTGGAGCAGTTTTCAATTGTTCTAATGCGTTCAAGATAAAGCATTCCCATTTTGTGAAAAATAGCAGCAGAAATTTTTGGATCTATTTCTTTGCCATCATCTTTGCTGCAATTCATCTTCAAATTTTCCAGTAGTGTTTTCTCTTCCTCTGTATACTTATCAGATTTGCCAATTTCCATGCTTGTCAAATCAAACCAGAACTTATAAAATTCTCACTAATCAATCCAGGTTTATCCTAAAATTAAAGCAAATTGCACTGACTTCCAATTAATTGCAGCTTGGCATTGAATACTTAATGATTAACATAAATATTGCTGGAAAAAGTAACCAAATTTTGAGCTAATAAATAAAATTTTGATTACGTTTCATGATGCTATGTAATGCAAGTTTTGATTTACAACTTACTTACCAAGCTCTTATCATATGACTGAAGTGTACAATTTGTTTAGAAAGTTGAATTTGTCTAAATAACCCAAGTAACGCATGTTTTTGTGTTGATTTAGTAGGCACTGTCTAGGCCTATTTGCATTTTTGTTTGTCAGGCCAAAACAAAGCTTTAATTCTAATTAAAAACAGAACTAAGTCTTATCTCACTCTAGCATGCAAAAAATTAATAGAAAAAAACATAGCAAACTTTAAAGAGTCATGCCTACCAAGGGAATTTAGATCAAAGTTAAATGCATCCTTTTTTCCATGAGTTTTTATTTAAGTACCTATCACTTTTTTGGTGAGATAGTTTTTAAAATTAGTTACGTAAAGCTGAGTTTGTTTTTTTTTTACCAAGTATGACCACAATTGAGTGTTTGTTTAAATGTCTTCGACATCATTTTTATGTTATTATGCCATGAGAGGGCGTTGTGTTTGGTAAACAAAATTTATATACATCAGATGTTTCTCTTAAATATATTTTCTAAAAGATTGAACCAAAAAGACTTAGTGAATGCGTACCTATAGGCAATGTCAGGAGATCTTTGTGCTCAAGAGTGCCGCTGGTCATGAAAATGTTTTGTGGCATATTTTGCTGTGCTCTAGTTCTAATTAAATAGCTCTGGTTTTTAATCCCAAGTTGTTATCGGTTAGGACCAGAACACAGCAAGATATGCCACAAAAATGACTTGACATTGACAACTGGCGAGAAAGATACTTTTCTGTTTTGCCATGCAATGGCACTACACAATATTTCATTTTATTTTGCAAAAAAATGCTTAATTGTCAATTTTATCCGAAATTGTATGCATTAAGCATCATTTTTGATTATTTTAGCTTTTTTCTTGCTTGTGGCTGAGATTTGGCTATTTTCTGCTTTTCATCATTGTTAAGCGCAAATTGTCTGCTTTTTATATTAAACATCGCGTATTTGTATTCATTTCTTTTTATTAGTTAAGAGTTCTTTATTAAAATGTTGTTTTTTTGAAACCTAATTATAATACTTCTTAAGTATGGCAAGTTTTCAAAATTGGTTGTTGCCTAATTTTGGCTGCTAATGAGGAGTTTGTTTTTACCAATGATAATTTTGCTAAAAAATGGGGTTGAAGAATCTATTCCGTCATGAATCTTGAAAAGATGGCACTGAATTTGGCGAAAAAAGTGGCTTGACATTGGCAATTGGCGAGAAAGATAATATGTTTTGAATAGATATGGTTGAACTTGTTGATAGGGCTACTTGTTTGGACTTAGATATTGGTGCCGTTACTTGTTGCTGAAGTATAATTAGTTGGTGTAGTATAAGCATCAGGTTTGAAGTCAGAATTCTGGGATTATTGATCTGCTGGTAACTAAATTTGAGGTTTTAAATTAATCAATTTACTTTTGTCTGTCAATAACAAACGGCAATAGTTACCAACATTCAACGGATAGGTTTGTGTACTACTCTTATTATCCCAAATCTTTATCAAAAATCGTTAGAAATGCCATGAGCATTTTTTTAAATTTTGGTTAGTTTTATGATTATGATATAATGTTAAGACAGTGACTAGTTTGCCATCAACTGCATTTTACCCTCGGAATCTATTTTGCTTCTGAACATTTGTGAATGGTAAAATTTTATGAGAAATAAAACACTTACCAACAATTCAACCCTGAATGTACACTCTTCCACAAGTTTACATATCGGTATCTGGCCTCCCTTCACACTGTACACTACTTTTTGCATCGTATACTGTCTTTTGCGTAAAATCAAACTCGTAAACATTGCATTCGCCGAACTATCATGCGACAGCATCACTGAATGCAATTCAGCAAATGGGCATATTGAAAGACACACTTATCGTGATTGGCAAAATAGATTGCTATGGCAAAATGCCATCGACAACACAATAGCCACTTCCTAGTGTTAATTATGTTGAATCTAGTAGTACCAGGCTGTTGGTATACGTTTGTTTGTTCCTATATGTGTATAGGTGCTTACATGTCTTGAGCGTCACCTACAAAACCTACAAATACCTACAAAAATACCGGTAAATATACAATCTAACAATGAAATAAAACACAATGCAGCATGTTAACGGTGTATATTTATTAACCATAATATTGTTTACAACAAAATCAATTCTAAACCAATTCTGTTGGAACTAACAAGAAGCTCTTTATTACGTCACAGCAATTCTTTCTTATGACAAAAAATCGTTGTGAAATGCAGATATTAAAAAAGGCTTCGGAAAATGATTTCTTGTTTCAAATAACATTGAAAATAAATTTTGAGCAAAGAGTTTAAAATAACTATTATTCTTACACCTCATTTCTTTCCCCCTGCTTTGGTGCTTCGTAACCCCGGTTTAGAACCCCTGCCCTATTAACTGGTTTATAGCTCTTTTCGTTTATATAAGCGTTTATTGAATTTTACTTGTTACATTTTGTTTGGTTGTACTAGTGACCACTTTACCTTAGGTAGTCTAGGCCCACCATCTATTTGGTAAGTTTGCAGAAAAAAAATCGATCTCCATCAAACAAAACACAAAAATTGTACAGAAAACTTTAAAAGTGAGTGCATGGGGTGCCCTGATATAAATTTACCCTTTATATCGCTACCAAAATAAGTAAGAGGACTTAAATTTATCAAAGTTAGAACTGCGTGCCAAAGAAATAGTTTCCAGCCTCTGTTTCATACACGCTATCCTCTATTCTCTATATTTTCACGCATATCATCACTGCTACACTTAATTTATGCTATCCTAACCACTGACACCCATTGATATCGAAGAGTTTTCAAAACCAAATCAAAGACAACAACAAGGAAATAGTTTTAAAACTTGAAGACCACATATGTGAAACTCTATTGTTAGTGGTAGGCTACGGGCAGAAGGGGAGAGAGTAAAATAATAATGCAGCTCTTCAGCTTTTTATATTGGGTGACACATAAATTCTGAGACATTATTGAAAATTTTGCTGTGAAAAATTTCTAAGGTGGCTCCCTTCTTTTGATGTCCCAAGCACATTTTTATTTTGCGTAATAGTTAATCCAGCTCTGCCTAGTTGTAAGCTCTTGCATAAAAAAATTATTCAATTATATCTATGACATGTAAGAGCAGATCAGCACGCACGTGTTACGCTGTATCAAATAGGCTCACCATGACATACCAGCCTAAGCTATACCGACTAACCTAATGATTACTGTAAGCATAGTAAGCTGACCTTTTTGGTTTGACAAAACCAAGACAGTTTATGATTAAGTTTATTCCTTAGCCTAGGTGACCAAATACAGGTCTGAGTTTATTCTCATGCTCACCCCATAGCTACAATAATCAAATTATTCAAGAAATAGAGTAGTTAATGAAATGGTTTACCCTCTTCTTTTGCAGTATCGATTTCTATTCCTGAATAAAGCACAATAAGAATCTTGCATAAACCAATGGCAAAAATTCATCATACAAACTGATATCATTATAATAAATGAGAAAACATTGTTTTTGATTGTTCCAGAATGTAAGTTTAGGAAAATACACAACAAAAATTGAAGAAAAAAATTTTTAACTTCATGTAGTAGAGAGAGAGAATTTTCTATAATTTTTGAAATGCTTTAAAAATGATTTTCATCTTCTGCTGAACTATTGAAATCTTGGCACAGTGTTAACCCGCAATCAGCAGAATTGTTGACAGCATAGTTATTGTGGATAATCACTTTTGCCTGCTAGAATAAAGGATTTGCTTTTCATTGACCCATTACAGTAGACATAAAGCGGAATTCTGTCTGCCTGTGTGTCTGCTTTAACTCCTCTAAAACTGCTTGAGGTACAAACATCAAACTTGGCATGGTTGATCAACACCCCGTGGTGAGTGCCATAAAGGGGTTCGTGACGTCATGATGACGTCATAATCAAAAATTAATTTTTTAATTGCATTTTTGAACCAAAAAACGTGGTTTTTGGCATAAACAAAAGCAAGTACCTGACTTACCAATTTCAACAAGTTTTACTTCTTTTCGATGTCACATGACGTCATAATTGTAATAATGAATTGGCAATGCAACTACAAATTCTTTATTTAAGGATTTTAATCCTGCTAAGCATGCCTTTCTTGCTTTTTTCTGCACACTTTAACTCGCTCTATGATGTCATAATGCTCTGGCACGATTAACATAATCGCCTGCTACCACAGATCATCATTTGATAATTTTTTTCAAAAATGGCAACACTTACAAAATCAGTTAAGTTAAAACTGATTTGTGACCTTATTTCTCAACCGATTTCCAAACTTTTTTAAAAAATTAGAGGGCATTTCAAGGCGATAATATAGGTTATATTCTGATAATATATGACATCAACATTTACTATTAGTTTTTATACTAAAAAAGTTGAACTTTATGGCCTGTAGTGTAACTTTTTATTTTCCCAAAAATGTGGTAAGCTGAGTAAAAAAAGTTTAATTTTATGTATAAACGTTACGATAAATTACTATTTCAGTGTCATTTGAAAGCTGAAAAAATTTGTTTCCAGTAATGTTTTTCTACTTAGTTAAGACTAACGATTAGTTCATAATGGCTAATCGAAATTGGTTGCCATACATCATGTTTTATTGTAAGTTGAACAAGTTTTTTATAAGACCTGAAAAACCTGCAATGTTCAGAAAAAGTTAGTTCTTTGGTACATTTTCATTATTCTTTCTCAAAAGCCTGCTTCATTGGCATTAGCTATCTACATTTTCTTAAATATTTATCAAAAAATGAAGTCTTTAGACATTTTAAAATGTAGCCTACTCCAAACAAACAAGCAAACTGGTGATCCCCCAACAAAAATATGAAAGTATAAAGATGGTTCTGTTTTATCTTTTGCAACAAAATATTAGTTTCGAGTTACACATCATCTAAATGTTGAGGCCATTTCTTTTGCGATTGGTTGAGGCCGACGCAACCGTCTTATTTGACATTCTTAAGCTCATCATTACTACTGCTTACTATTGTAATAACTTAACTGTAGGTGCATCACTTTTGGTGACTTTCTTTTTTTCCAGCTGCGTATATTCCCAGGCCAAGCAACATGCGCGCAGCCAAAGGCTTTTGGTCGCACAAATAGACATTCAGCAACAAAAAGTCGTTGAACTGGTCCTAATATTTAATAGAGTATTCTTAAAATTACTGAGGTAAATTGCTTTGGCGGCTCTTCAACCTATAACTTTGAACTTTTGCTTCGATGCACCTTATAAAATTGAACAAATAAAACTTTTTGAAATCGCTGGCTGTTCCGATTGCGAGCAAGTTCAGTTCCTTTGTAGAACACAAGCCAAGTAATATGCATCTAGGAACTCTAGAAGCTTTTGTAAAGTAATGGCGGCTAGCCGCAACCCCGTAATAAATTTTTAAGGCTTAATCGATTTCCTTTAAAAAACCGTACTTTTGATTTTGAAACGACAATTGGCTCCGTCAATAGGACATTAACTTTTTATTGTTGTTTTTACAAATATCATTAGGTGAAGTCGGCCGAAATAGTATTTTTATAAGCCTACTCGAAAATATTGATGAGAGCGCTGCTATTTTCACAATTTAGCGACGAGTGTTTGATTTCGGGTTAGCTTGCTTTTTGCCTGGCTGCGTTTATGCTAGGACCACAAAACATGCGCCCAGCCAGAGGCGTTAGCTCAGACAAATATTAAAACAGATAGGATAAAGCTGTAAGTAGTGAACTTAATATTTAATAGCTTAATCCCGAAAATACATATCAATTACTTTAGCGCCCTTCAACAATTTCGATATACTTTCAGTTGAAGCATTATCTCATTTTAACGAATAAAATTTGTTAGGTTTAATGGCACTGATGGTGAAAATAATGCAAATAAGACATGCCAGGGGTTCCAGAAACATGGAGACATGTAGTGGCTTTGCGAAATCCCACGCAAATATTATTTTATTTATTGTATTTTAAATACGATAGTTCTATTTTGGAACGAGATTTGGGCTATGTGAAAGAACACAAACTTTTTATCAATGTTTTCACAACTATTTATTGGGTGAAGCCAGTTTGGCCGGCTGGACTGGTATGGTTAACGTCGACTTTGCTGATAGGGGCTATATGCGCGATGCATACTTTTATATCTCTAATATTTTTCTATCGTTTATCAAAGGTTCACCGGTCGACTACAGTTGATGTGCAGAGCTAAAATCTTCAAAAAATTTGAAAGTTATTTTTTGCTTTGCTTTAATAGACGTGCTCATGCAAGGACATTGCCGTTTGGGAGCACCTTTTGCATTTATTCATTGTTAAGGCTATGAGCAGTGAGTTTGAATAAAAAATCTTGTAATTCAATTCACACACAAATACTTTCTGTTCAGGGATGAAGCAGATCATTCGAATAAAAATTTGTTACTTTGTTGTGACATCGAGTCAGAGGCGTATGTAGGGGGGAGGCGTTTGCAGAGGGCTTCTATGCGCGCGCCTCTCTTCAGGAACAGCAAACTGTCTATTTCAGCAGTTGTAAAGCTTGTAAAGTATTGTAAAGCTTCTGCTATGACTTAGTCAATAACACCATGTACAAGCAAACAGACCGAGTAGCTACGGGACGATCACTTGGTCCAGCTTTGGCTAACATCTTTGTTGGATATTATGAAAAAAAGTTATTTTCTCAAACGCAGAAGCTTCCAACATACTTTAGCTATGTTGACGACACGTTTGCCATCTTCGATCACGATGCTGAAGCAGATGAATTCCTAACCACACTCAACTGCCTTCATCCATCCCTCAAATCCACCTTTGAAAAAGAGAAAGGAATATGTCTACCGCTTCTTGATGTTTACGTCGAAAGAACAGATATTGGATTTGAAACCAGTTTATTCCGGAAACCCACTTTCACCGGCCGGTATTTACGTTGGGAGTCCTTTAGTCCTCTCAAACGTAAAATAAGTCTACTATCTACATTGGTGCATCGATTTCTAATTATTTGCACCAAGCCTAGACTAAATGAAGAAATAGAACAGATCAAGAAAATATTACTGGACAATGGCTGTCCTAAAAACTATCACCAAAAAAATCGGTCAGTTTTCCACCCTTAAGCGATTCGGCCCAGAAAAGTGTCCAGTGTATTTGAGGGTCCCTTGGATTGGCAAGCCCTCCACCAACTTGGAAAAAAAGTCAAAACCGCCGTGGAAAGCAGCTATGGTTGCGTCAGCACCCGCTTGGTCTTTACATCAAAGCGCATGCTGCCTGTGGTCCGCAAGGATGTTCTACCTACCACTCAGAAAAGTTCTGTCATAGGCCAATATAAATATAAGTGCCAATGTGATGGTCGGTGCGTAGGGCGAACATCTCAACGACTACAGAATCGTGTCAAGCAACATGTTCGGCAATGGTTAAGACAACAATTGATCCGTCCACGCCGATCTCAACCACACAGATCGTGTAAACGAAACGACACCAAACCGGATTGTGACTGTGCCATTGGTCAACATCTTTTAGAAAATGATCAATGTGCATTAAACTACGATAACAAGCGGTTTTCATTCCTCGCTGCAGCACGCAGCTCTTTTCACCTTAATCTCTTAGAGGCTGCTTATATCAAGACCCAGCTCCCGGTCTTATGCGATAGAAAGAGTTTGTTTACACTCTCAAAGTTCTTCGATAATCGCGGCATTTGGCCTTCTGCTGCGCTTTCTTTAACTTTCGCTATTGCAAAATCTTTCCTTGGCGCGCCTTACAATACTAGCGCTATCATTGGTTCGTCTTGATTGCCCAACGTCCAAATTAACCACAAAAAACACCTACTCGCTCTAAATCTTCTCTTTTGACGCGATTTTTCCACTGATAACACGAAAAGCTTGTGGCTCAAACAGCTTTTTTCAAGCCATATTAAAATCTGGTTTTTGTTCTTTCTCAAAAAGTACTGATCGTAGAAACCCGATTAAACGTTCTTTCAGGAGATATTAATGACTTGCTTTCGATAAAAAAAACTTTATAACAGTTAAAGCTTATTTGACTATGCTAGGAGCAATTCTTTATTTAAGCTCTTTATGTTAAAGGTCCCCAAACAGGGGTCTGCAGACCCCTGAGGGTCCGTTACGACTGCCCAGGGGATCCGCGAACAAATTTATGAAAAATTTACTCTAGTTTAACTACGAATTGGACTGCAAGTGACACAAGCGTGGCAGCAATAGGGGCGTTGACCTTATTTTTTTTGGAAGACACTCCCATAGGTGTGAACAAGAGGGTACTTTCAGCACTTATTGATGTCATTATTGTAGATGAGACAAATGACAATACTATTGTCACATATTTTTGGGAGTCCGCAAAGAAGCACAACCGCAAAAAAGGGGTCGGCGAAGCAAAAAGTTTGGGAACCTCTGCTTTAAGCCCTCTAAGCATTTTTCTTCTTTTTTCGTACGCACGCTTGAAACTGGCTCGATGATGTCATAATATATCTCATACGATTAACACAAATATTTTGCTACCGCAGATCATAATATGAACATGTTTTCAAAAATTGCACCCATTTTCCAAAATCAGTTTAATAAAATACTGATTTGTGTCTTTATTTCTCAAGTAATTTTTGAAATTTTTTCGACAAATTAAAAGTTATTTCAAGACAATTTCAGCAGTGTACAATGTTTTTTAAGACCTACTGTGTAAGCTGAGTAAAATCAGGTAATTTTAATATGAAAACGTTAATGAAAGGTACTAACAATTAATCTCCTATAAAAGTTTGGGAAATTTGCTTTCCGACAATACGTGACTTCAATTACTTAAGACTAAGGATTAGTTTGCAATGGGTGATCGATAATAATTGGCTGCCATGCATCATGTTTTATGTTTATTTGAACAATTATCCTACTTGACCTAACAAACTTGCAATTGTTAAATACAGTTAGTTTTTTGGTGCATTTTGACTACCTTTCCTCTCAAGCATGGCTCTTTTGCATTATCTGTCGACGTTTTGAAAAACATCCATCAAAAACTAAAGTCTCTAAATGTTTATGTAATGTAGTCTACCGGTTAAAAGCATACAAAATGTTGGTGCTGCATTTCACAAAATTACAATTTATAGAAAAACTAAGTCCTTTGGTACATTTTTTCTACTCTTTCTCGATAGCATGATCTTTGGCATTATCTATCAAATTAGTCAAAAAGATTCATCGACAAATGAAGTCTACAAACATTTATATGCAGCCTACTCCAAGCAAAACACTTGGCGATCACCCAAGAAAAAGACAATGGAGTAAAAATGGTCTTTTCTTATCGTTTGCAACAAAATGTAAGCGGCGAACCACATATGATCTAAATGTTGAAGCAATTTTCTTTGCAATTTTGTGAGGCTGGCGCAGTCAGCTAATTTGATATCCTTAAACTCGACATTATTGATGGGGGCCCCCGCTATTGCTATACCGTAACTGTGAGTGCTTCATTTCGAGTTAGTTTGCTCTTTGCATGGCGGCGTTTATGCCAGGGCCAAGAAACATGTACGCAGTCAGAAGCGTTAGTTCATATTAATTCGCCTACAGTAACGAAAATGTGGTAAGTAGCGATTCTAATATTTAATGGCTTAAAACGGACTGTTAGGTCATAATCTTGAATGACATTGCAATGCTTGCTACTATTTAGTGAAAACAGCAACAAGCAGCAAAATCATTCACTATTATTTTGATAACACACATAAATGGTAAAGCCTATTGCTGATATTTGTAAGTGCAAGGATATCAGTACAAAACACAAACCTTCATTTTAAAAGTAGGGAGGTTTGGATGAGGGGCAAAATTAAATGAAATAAAATCCCAAATTTAAAAAAGATGAAAATTAAACAATAATAGCATCAATTTGTAACACTGGATTAAGAGGGAATATTTTTGCTTAAAAAGAATCTAGTAGGCGCCTATTGCAATACTGTAGGCTACATGACTTAGGGGAGAGGCATGCTATGGCCAAATTAAAGCAAACAGCGCAGGCAAAATCTTAATGTCACCAATATTAATAAGAAAGCGGGCCCACCAAATCGTCAAATAGGCTTATTACTAAACAGCTCATTTCGTTAATTGTCAAAACGACCACCATTTAAGCGACGCCATTAATTTTGATTATGTTGCACCTCCCCTTCCTTTACACTTTTAAAAATTACGAATGGTATTTTGTGTCATCATTCTTTCGTTTTCAATACTTCCAGTCTTGATTAATAGACCAACATGATCACCATTACACGTACAGAAACTATAATTATATTTACTAAAACATTTCGTTGTTGCTCTCACAATTGTTTGTACGGTGAAGCTGGCGCAGCTGCATTAATTGATACGTTTATATCGTTACAGGTAATAGTATGCTCTATCTGGATAAAATCGCACCATACTTGAGAGAAGCATATTTTTCTAATTTGTTTGATAATAGCTTTATAGAAATACCGGGGCCAACCTGAAAATTTGGGAAGAGCGATCACTCATTTAACTTCTATGAGCATACATAAGCAAGGAAAAACGAATATGAATCACTAGCAGATTTCCACCCGTCGTTGATCGGGTAAAATGTAAAGAGAAGGAAAATAAATATAGGCTCGTAGCCCCCCATAGACGATTCTGATCGAAATCAAAATACCATTTTGACTTCTTTGTGGCCACTCCATAAAACGTGTAATTGTATCAAAAATAAAACCTATGTTTCAGCCCAGGCTCAAACCGTGGATCTCTCGCGTGTGAGGCGAGCGTGATAACCACTGAAACGCGATAACAATCGAGACAAAATTTACAAATATAAAATAAGTTATTTTGTGGCAACTGTTTGTAGCGCATTTGGCAACAGTTGAATAAATATAGGCTCGTAGCCCCCCAAAGACGATTCTAATCGAAATTAAAATACCGTACTTGGCTTCCCTGGAAAAAGTTATATAAGATTCATATGTTTGTTTGTATCTAAATGTCTCCAGTTTTCTTTCTATAGCGGACAGACAGACAGACAGACAAACTTTGAGTTTTATATATATAGATGCGTAGCCAGCAAGGACTTGACAAAGTTTAAGGGGAAATCAAAAAACTCAACGTCACTGTGTCAACTCGCATCACATGGATTATAGTGATGGTATTTTGCTTTACAGGGTGCGGCAGAAGTAACGCCCTTTTTTGCTATTTTTGAGTTTTCTAGTTTATACTTGATTTCCTCTTCATTTTGGAAATACACCGTTTTTGTATCTGAGTTTTCTAAATTGTTTATTTCTTAAATTCTGAGAAATTGTTTATTTATAAGTAAATAATTTCATACTTAAGAAATACAAAACTGGCGTTACTTTTGCCACACTCTGTATAACTCAAAACCTCTGACTGGCTGTGCGTATGATCCTTGCTACCGGCATAAAACTCGGTATTTCGTTAGTCTTTGCTACACGTTATAAAAATGTCTTTATATTTAAGAGTACTCAAGCCTGTAACATGACTGTACTACCAAGGTATTCTAAAGAGAATTTATCTGCAGATCAGTTATTATAATTTTCCTAGTTACCATTGTAATACACGGTGCGGCAAAAGTAACGACATTTTTATATTTCTTAATTAGTTTTTTTTATATTTCTTCATTATATCTTAGTTTATTTACTGAATTATTATTCAATAAATAAACAATTTATAAACTAAAAAAGAAACGATTATTAATTAGAAAAGTCAGATACAGAAGCGGTATATTTTTAAAATAAAGAGGAAATCAAGCTGAAACTAGAAAGCATAATTAACAAAAAGGGCGTTACTTCTGCCGCACCCTGTATTTTAGCTTTATAGAGCTACCGGGATCAAACCAAACATTTGGAGAAAAACAAGAACTCTTCACTCCCCTGGGTACACAAAGCAAGGACATAAGAACATGCTGCATTATGCGTAGCCAGCGAGAACTTGAGAAAAGAGAAATTAAAAAAGAACAACGTCACCGTGTCAAATATCACCACACAAAGGACATTTTTGCTATTTTGCTATAGCCAAAGATATTTTGCTTTTGCTTGAAAATATCTCAACATGAGAAAATCAAAGTTTTATTGTGAGCATGAATCACTGCTTCATTTTTTATAAAAAATATCTTAAATCCAAACAATATCCCAACTCTGTTAAATATGCCAAAAAGATGGCATCCATCTTTGGCAGCACGTATGTGTGTGAACAATTATTTTCGACAATGAAACTAACCAAGACCAAGTTGGGAGCACAACCTACTGATGAACAATTGCAAGATGTTGTGCTTCTTTCCTCATCAACTAATTACCTGAACTTCAAAAACTTTTAAATAAAACGCAACATGAAATATTGACGTAATGTTTTTCTGCCGGTATTAATAAGTGTATGTTATATTTTATGCTGCCGTCATGAACTGTTAAAATCAACAGTTATTCTGATCAAAATTTTATAAATTCGCAAGTTTTAACAACAGCAATGTTAATGGTAAATTTATACGGCCCGCTGAGACCTTGCAGATTTTAGTTTTGGCCCGCAGTTAGTGAAAGGTTGCCGACCCCTGGTATATATTATAAAGCAAGGATTTTTTCTTATGCTGGTATGCTGCCTCTTAAGGTATTTATGTCTATACTCTACAGCATTGTAATTTAATCCCAAGTTTAAGAAAAAATCAACATAAAACCATACCCACAATAATTTGTAAAACTTAATTTAGATAGAACATTTGTTTGAAAATAACTTGGCCTGATGTGGCTCTACTAAAATATGGTAAATGATTTGGAGAAGCCATAGCCGCTTTTGTCGCTATGCCAGAAACAAGACAAATAACTTAGCCAAACGAACTTAATACCACAAATATAAATGGGAAAGGGGCAGCACCACATCGCAAAATAGACTTGCTATTAAATAGTTTATTTCTGTAATTGTGAAAGCAACCACCGTTTCGCCGCTACCATCAATTTTGACCTCGTTTCAATCCCTTCACCCTCACAAGTATTAACGATAAATTGTGGCAAGATTCTTTGTGACCATTACCAGTCATAATTAAGAGAATATGATGAACACAATTTTGTGTGCAGGAATTGTGAAAGTGCATAAAATTCATTATCTTTTCGCTACTACTCACACAAGAGCCCGATGCGTGAAGCTGGCGCAGCCGGCTGAATCAAAATCATAAAACCCCTACATTACTGATGGATGGCCTCTACCGGGCGACGCCGGCAAAGCCAGCTAGTAAAACAATAAAGCAACAAACAACAGGAAATAAAAACACTTACAAAAACTTGAAATTTTGAGTAGAAATTTCTGCAATGGAATTTCGAAAACAATTTAAAGCCACAATCAATATCCATGTCCAAGTTTATGGAAAGCGTTGCGCCCCAAAACATTACGTTTTAAAATATTTTGTTTGATTGTGGACGGAGCTTAAAGGATATATTTAAAGCAAAAGTTTTAAATTCAGATTTCAAGCTGTGAGCGATGCATAAATCAACATACCATTGTGAAACAGGTCTTCAATTTGATATCACAAATATTAAACTAGTTTACAACATTTAAACTTTTTCAACTTTTGAAGAAATCATGGTAGTTGATGTTGTCCATTGTTTTAGATTTCAAATTTCTTGTGCATTGAGAGTAGTACTGACTCCTGAACCAGAGGTAAGCTTTTCTAGCAGACTTAAATGACTATGGATATTGAGTTTTTTGTGAGGTGACAATCAGTGTTCAAAGTACACGTGAAATGTAAAACTTGAGTTATCTCCCTAACAAACTAATGTCATAATAGGTGATTTCTACAGATTTTTTTTCTCACTTTGTTCTCACAAGCTGACCTATGACTTAGATTTTTCCCCCCGCAACATCTCCACGAAGTGCGTTTTTGTTTACCCGAATGTAATGTTGCTTTCTTGGTTTCAACATTGATAATTATCACGCAAGCCATTTCGCATTTTCTGGGGATTAAAGATATCTACGATGTCAAATAGGCGGATATTCCTCTTTTCCCTATCTATTGCATCCATACAGCCCTTTTCTGGCAATATTTCCTTCCCTTCTAGATATTGCGCTTAGACAGTTTTAACCCTCTATGGTCCACATTTTTTCTTTTTGCTAAAAAAAATATATTTTTTCCTGCTGAATTCTGTATTACAAGTGTATTGTAAAAAAATTTTCCAAAAATTTTTTGTTTACCCCTCATTTTTTCAAACGTTACAAATTTGTAACATTGGTTCATAGTGCTTCGAAAATCAACAAAATTCTAGCCTCGACATTAAATCAAAGTCTTGGGCAGCAGAATGAATAAAAAGGATGTATTTTTACAGAAAGAAGCCTATGTAACACACAATAGCTAACAGGTAGCTGAAAAATTGAAAAAACAGAAAATGTTAAAAAATACAGTAGAAAAATCAAAGACACAAACGAGATAATACAGTAATAACATAAAACAAACCCAAACATTGCGTTTGACAAGAAAAATAAATCAACAAACATTGAACATAATGCAGTAGAAGGAACTAAAAAACGCAAGCGTGAGCACAGCTTTCTCTAGTAGAGATCCAATGCTGAAAACGAATGAGACCACTTACAAGTTGGGACACTGCAGAGGGGGCAGCTCCAGGAGTGAGACCTGCCAAGATTTCTAAATTTGGAGAGGAAAAATTCTAAGCACCTTAGATGGACCCATTTGAAGCAGGTGCAGCATTGCACTGACTTGCCCCGCCAGGTCACATTTCCAGCGCACACTGAGCCGGCATAAATGAAACCAGGGTTGGGATGAACGTTACTGCTCATCAAGAGAAGAAGAAGAATTAAGAAGACGAAGATAAGAGAAGGACAGGAGAAGAGAGAAAATAGGAGACTGATTTTAAAAAGCTATGTGCTGCCCGTCTGCAGTCGTTCAGGGGGCAGCATGGCGAAAAATGAAGGGGAGTGCCAGGGGTAACTGGAACCCTCGGGAAGGCCAACAGCCATTTCGACCCAACCCAAAGGGGGCCAGGGACAGCATCACCACGTTGAGGCGGCTGTTGATTGGTGCAGTTGATGGTCTAGACCCTGAGGAGTTGCCCGGCTTCTGGGGCTCCATGGTCTTCCACCATCTCCCCATTCCTCGGAAGGGTTTGGGTAACAACAACAATAAGACCACTTGATCTTGCCACATAGCACAAAACTCTGCATCCATTTTCCACAGAATAACAGCAAAATAGCTAGAACAATTTTGTTTTATCAATAAAAAACAATATTTATGCACTGCAAACAATGCTGCAGTTTAAGCCATTCGGAAGTGTTTATAGTCTACTGGAAAGAATATGATTTTGACGTGGTAAGATGACTAAAAATTGCTCTTTTCTGACAACGGCACGGTAAGACTGTAAGGCTACCTAAATGACCAGATGCACAAATTGGGTACGTTTAGAAAAACGCCAATATTATCAATCAAAAACAAAATTGCCATAAACTTTCACTCATATTTTGACCATAACCATGTAGCGACCCAGTAAAAATTTTTTCGCCTTTCATCTAGCTTTCTAAATTTGTTGAAGTACTCCACTAAATCTGCAAATTGTCACATTCACCTACATGTGCCCTAGCCAAAAGAAAGCACCGTCTTAAGATCACATCGGTTGAGGTTTTCAGGGTTTCCAACTCTTGAGTTAGTCTCTCAAATGTAGCAAATCAGTTAATAAGGACAGCAAATCAAAAATTTGATTTTTTGGTAACTAAAAACAAACAAAATTGAAAAGTGACAAATTTGTGTAGTTGGTCAATAGAAGGTTAACTTTATTCTTTCGGGGCTCTGCATTGTGATGTCGTATGTGATCACAAATGCAGCCTCGTACATATCGATACGCCTAGACCTAAATACTTTTTCGCTTTGTTTTAAGCTTTGTTTTCGTTCTGTTAGCCTAAGTCTAATCTTGAAATGTTAAAACACAAAAATACTTTAAGTCAAAAGTACAATTGACTAGTGCAGTTTGCCTAATGAATCAGCACTATTGATAATAATTACAGGATTGATTTTTTTAGTTGCTTACATGGAAGAAAAGTTGGCTTTATAATGACGCCGATTGTATGGTATTAATAATTTTGCACAATTTCTGTTGTAGAAGGCTGCTGCCATGTCTTAACAATTGCTCCACAAATGCATGTACTATACGCTCAACAACAGCCATCTGGTTGGCGGTTGACCACTTATCTCCATGTATTGAATGTACAGACGAGCAAAGTTGATTACCTCTTCAAGATGTGGTTTTTCATTAAGTGGACTATGAGATGAAGGTGAACAAGGCGACTCTACATCCACTGCTTGCAATAAAGTAGCAGATGAAATTTAGTCCACATGGAAGAAGGTAAACATCACAATTATTACAAAGCATCATGTTGTTGCTGAACTAATGGATCTCCAACAAGAGCACATCCAAGTATCCATGCATAAATAGTGGCAAACAGTCACACAAATAATAATGGAGACTAATTCCACTACAGAAAAGAGTGAATTATTTGGCATTGCTCGTGCTGACTGGGAAAGCCAAACAAAAATTCCAGAAGATTAGAAGTTTCTGAAAGACCAGCTGGGCTGCTCTATCTGGTAGTTGCAAAAGAAGACAAAAACTATCAACATGCTGCTGCCAAGTACGTAAAACTATATCCAGTCGCCGACGACAAAAAGAAAAAGCAGGTTTGGTTAGTGCTACTGCTGGAATATCTACATCAGAGTGTTCATCATCAAATGAAGGATATTCCGCAAATGAACAACGACAACATGACATCCCAACACCAACCACTCCTTGCGCCCAAGCGCTGCATAATTGACAACTCACTCATAATTCAGCTCTGAATAGGGCACAGACATCAAGTCGTCCGGAAATGATGACTGTCATCCCTGCTCTCACTGCAGCGGGAGTTAATGTCGACGAGTTATCACTACTGCGTTCCTCTCTCGCACAAGCTCAAAATTATTTACGTGAAGTATGAGCAACTGAAGTACGACATAATTTTCAATTAACAGTGCCATTTGTTGCACACTTTGATGGCAAATTGTTGGAGCATCTGTGACTTTTTGGTGATTGTTGCATCTGGTTTAAATGTAGAAAAACTTCTGGGCAGTTTCAAGCTACCGGTTTGGAGTGGAGCTCTAATGAATCAAGATGCGATGAAGTTGGTGAGTGAGTAGACAGGTGTCAAAAAGCATTAAGCAGCAATTTGTATTGATACACTATCTAGTCATACTGTAATACGGGAGCTATCACTGTTGTACAACGCTCATTTTGCATACCACTACTTTTTCTTGCCTGCGGCCACCCCATGTTGAAAGTAAGTGCTGCGCCACCACATATTGAAAAATAACTCTTTCTTCATGTTGAAGAAACCAGAAACTGACTTGTTTTGCAGATTCAAGTCACAGCGGGTGGCCGCATGGCTAATTCACGTTGACCTAGAAAGCGCTCCACTGGGGAGGTTAAAGTATGCCCACAAAAGTTTGATTTTAACTGGTGTCGATGATAACATTGATTACGCTGGACAACACAATCATTGCAGAATGCAAGTGAATAGCATTTCTATCTTTATTTAAAATCTAGTAAGCGGCTGTTTCAAACTTTTGACTGTATCAGCTTTTTGTGTTTGTGCAACCATTGAAATAGATGTGGTAATTAGGTTTTGATAACCTTGAATCTCTATGACATCACTAGTTCAAACTTTTTAACTTTTACAAAATTTGCAGCTTCGTTTAAAAACAGCAAAAGTTACATTTTTTCCAAAATGTCACTTACTGGGTTTTTAAAGCAGACAGAAGAGCTGCTTTAGAATGATTAAAGGCATAAGTGTGACACTTTGTTTTTTTGGTGGGAGGGAGCTCTGGTTGTCGGAAAGAAGACAATTATTTGAAGATCAAAAGTTTGAAAGTAACAATTTTTCCATTTTGGTCCTGAAACGAATTTAGCAAAGACTTCGTTTTTGGGAGATTTACTATTTGAAAGCAATAATATTCCGTTTTTTTGAAACGCATACGTTTTGTATCAACGTTTTGATGTTTATGGAAGTTGCTGACAGTAATTTGGGAAAGCTGACAATATTTTGGGAGGATTCAGCTCCGAAGCCCCCTACATTACATTAATGATTAAAGGCCACTAAATTCGAATCTTTCATCTGTTTTTTACCACAACAAGACTTCACTTAATGTGCAGTTTTAATACTGGTCATTGAGGTATTGTTACGCTACATTCACATTTTGTTGATGCATGCATCCCATTCAATGCTCCTGTAATCTGGAAAAACCTAGTTAGCCAAATTTTTGTAATAATTGAGTTTGACCCGTATTTAGATTTACTAGGATTTTTTCTTTCTGTTGAGCAAGTTTTAAGTGTGTGAAACTCTTCTCTGTTGGCAGTTTTTCATCTGGAAAAACCTAGTAACCAAAATCCTAGAAAAAAATCTGGAAAAACCTAGCTATTCAATTAGCTAAGTTTTTCGTTATCATTACACATGGCATACTAGGTTTCTCCAGAAGAAAAACTGCCAACAAGGAAGAGTGACATACACCTTGATAAACTGAACGGTAAAATCGTAGTAAATCCAAACATGAACCTGATATGAGTTAATCCAATCACGTTGACTAATTCTGGTCATTTGATTACAATCGATATAGCAGGTAATTCCATCCAATCCCGTTTTTTGATACTGGTGATGTGATCATAACGAATGTGGGAGCTGAGTCAATCCAATCACTTTCCTGGTTCTGGTCAAGTAATCACAATGAATATGATAGCTTCCATGATTGTAATCTTGAGCTGATATTTCTCAAGTTTCTTGTATATTCATTGATAGTAAAATGGCATATTGCTGACCAAGACCCTAAAAATTATCATAATAATAATAATAATTGCGTTGTCGTAGCTGAGACTGTCACGGTGAGTACCTTGAGCAACAGGTCTAGTAAATCTAGATTTGTTGATATGAAGAGCAATATGCCGGCTATAACCACCACAGACTCTGAAATTGATATGGATAAGAGCAGCTCTGATAGTGATGTCGATGAAACCCTTACCAAGCCAGCTGCTGAAGAATGTTCTGAAAGTTATGATAACGAACAAATAAATGAAGTCCCTCAACAGCAGCCAGAATCAAGGCCAAAGTAAGTAGGATGATACTGCCATTATAAAGACCGTAGCTATTTTATCACTTTGTTTGTTTTTTAGCCAAACATAAAATTAAAATAGGTCAAGAAAAAATATTTTTACCACAGATTCGGTGGAGCAAATAAATTCTCAATAGTTAAGTTTTCTGATTTTAGAAAAAGACGTCGAATCGAAGATCAGAATGCCCATAATAAAGAGAAGTACCCACTACTCAATAGAAGCAAAGAAACCTGCAGAGAAAGTGCCAGATTAAGTTTACCCACGAGCAGAGAACACTCATCAATCAGTCGTTCCGGGATTTATCTTTTTCCAAAAGAAGGTTGTGGCTTGATAGTCACATTCATGTTAGTCCTGTAATGACCAGGAAAAATGCCCAAAACCAATGCAAACTTTCTCATTAAACAGACGGGATAGAGTTCGTAAGACGTAAAGAAACCGGTGAAGTGGGGACTCTGATAAAAGACAATCGTGGAAAGGCAGCTCCAAAAACCAAACTTGATAAAGACTTAATTCGGAAGCAGGTCATCTCCTATCATTCCCAGATTAGCCACTATAAATCTTAGAATGCACTCAACAAGCGGTATCTTGAGCCCCATTCGACAATCACCGATATATGGGAGAACTACATGTATTAGTCGACGCATGGAGATATTGGTTACATGGTGTATTAGCGGGTGTTTCAATCAAAAACATTGGCTTTGGAAAACCATCACAAGATGACTGTGACGTTTGTGCAAAGTACATGACACATTGCGAAAACCTTGATGGAGCTTATGATGTCGATGCTTGTGAGCAATGCAAAGTTGGCCAAGATTATTAGAAAAAGGCTGAAGAAACTCGCATTCACTACCGCGAAGACCAGGATAAAGATGCAGATAACACAGGTATATTTACTGTTGGTAGGCAGAAAATCGTCCTTTTCCCCAAAATAACCCTAAAGATCAAGCCAATCATAAAGCAGTGCGATGATTTTTATGAATTAAAAAATGATCATCGAAGCAGAAAATCCAGGAAAATTACGCTACCTTATCTCGACTCAATATTCGAGGCAGAATTCCAAAAAGGTTCACGTGTAATGTGATTTAAGCAAGGTTTTGAGGGAGACTACCGGGAAGTAGATTTTCTAAAACCTAAGTTTAGATTGGATGTTATTCAACTTAGAAAAAATCAACCAAGAAGCATTCCTGGCGTGAAACGCTGGCAGAATATTCTCAAACTCGCGGATTCATTCCCCGCAGCTAAGAAAAAATTCTGGTTGGAAATTCTAGTGAATGACAGAAATGATGATTTGGTTGAACACTTTTAAGCAATGATTTAGATAATCAAATTACATTTCATGTTCTTTATATATTTCTCCTGAATTTGTTCAGTTTGTAAGCAATAAAGTGAAGTGGTATTCACATATTATGTCTTTGTCGATGGAAATCTTTGGTTGAGCTATTGATTTGATTTGGCAAAATTTAGTAAGTCGTTTTGTTACCAGGTTAGACCAGCTAATCGGATAAAAAACAAATGCACTAAAAAAGCCTTCATTATCTTCATTCAAATCGCAAAAAAATAATTATTTTATGTTTAGTAGCTTAATTCTGAAAGAAAACAAGTTTTTTTATGGTTTTTTAAATTTGCGTTCAATAGACTTACTAGGCTTTTTCAGATTACAGGAGAATGCTTTCCTTGTATCAATTCAACTTTTTTGACGATATATAGTTGTTTAATAGTTTACATTTGCGGTGAGTAACGAATGTTTTTGTGCAAGTTTGAAGCACATAATTTATACTTCATCTTCTGTAATATGTAATATATAGCCATAGATATAAACCATTGTCAACATCTCAATTTTTTGATTGTTAATACTTAAGGATGCTTTTACTACGCGAGGAGCAGGGAAAAAGACGAACGACAATTTCGGTCAGTTTGAACCCAAAGTCTTCTCAGTAAACTGTAACTTTTTTATATCTCTTTATGATAAGTTGAATGAAACACAAAATCAACAAAGTTGAGAGTATGTTAGTTAGGTTTTTAATTTATTCAAGCGCAGAAGCAAAAAAGTAATAGTTTCGCGAAACACTAACCCTTAGATGCAGGAATGGATCTGGGAGCTCCGGTAAATTTTTTTAATATTTATGTCGACTCTATTTAACATATGGCTCCGGCGTTCCAGGTATTCTTCTACAACTTATTCTAGATTGCTTTCGTGAATTGATGCAGAAAAAAGCCCTTGCTAGTGGGAAGGGCACCCGTTCTAGACTATGCTGAATTTTTGGGTACCAGTTTCGCTTGGATTTCAGTTTTGTGCTTTGCCTCGATCGCTTTCCAATATTATGCCGATATTATGCGTATGTTCTTTGAAGTACATCTCTTTTTTTCTCATTTCTATTGTTTGTCTTCGCAACCTGATTTCAACAAAAAATCTTTACTGTCTCTTGTGGCCATTTACTTAGAACTACACGTGGCTTTAGTTAGGTTGGCAATGTATCAATAGCTACTAAAGTTAAACTCAAGTCATATCGTTAGTAAGCTTTGTGCTATAGGATCGCTCATATACAATTTTATAGCCCCTCCCCGGAAACCAACATAACAAGCCGCTAGCACTAGCGGTTTGTTTTGTTGGTTGCTAGCCCTAGTCCTACGAAAAAAGTAATAGAGAGAAAATATAAAGAAAGTTAAAAACCATTGTTATTGAGTCTACTGAAACTCAACTGCATCAATCGCGACGTCTCGCCGATATGGCAGGCGTTGCGCCGACCAACGCTGAGGTAGTGACTATCACTCCCCCAGCTAATACTTTGCTTGTTAGCATTGCAGTTTGTTTCTAGTGAAAATGGCAAGCAAAAAGGTGATAAGCTAACACTTGAAGAAGTAGAAAATATAATTGAAAAAGGTGTTTTGAGCCTGGATGAAGATTTTGAGCCAATCGCTAGCAACTTATCTTCGTCGTCGTAGGGTTCAAAGAAATCAAACAATGACAGTTCTGATGAAGACAATGAACCGTACACAAAAACTGTAATCGGACTGGTCACAATGGCATATATTAGAGATCGAATACCCCTCCAAGTAGAATCCCGAGACATAAATTATGCGTGAACAGCCGGGCCCAAAACGGACAGTGATAACAAATTCTCCATTCAGTGCGTTCGAGTTGTTTTTATCAGAAGAGATTGTGGAAGAGGTGTGCAAATGTACAAACTTGGAAGGAAGGAGAGTGGCAACTAGCAGAAGAAAACGGTGGAACAATGTATCCAAGGAAGAACCTCTAGCTTATTTTAGGCTTGTGCTTCTTGCTGGCTCTGAAAAGCAGTGGGACGCATCAATGCGACACTTGTTTGGGTTTGATTTCTCAAACCCCACCCAACCATGTCTGTGGAAAGATTTGAAGACATCCGGCGCATATTGAGATTTGATGATAAAAGAACGAGAGAATTCCGACTGCAAACAGGCCACATGGCAGCATTTAGATACATTTGGAATCTTTTTATTTCACACTGCAAAAAATAGTATAGCCCGCATGAATGTGTTGCTATTGATGAGCAAGCGGTGCCTTTCAAGGGATGATGTAGATTTCCGCACTATATTCCAATCAAACCAGGAAAATACGGCACAAAAATTTTCTGTTTACGTGATTTGATAACAAACTATGGCGCTAACGGCAGTGTTTACATTGGTGGACAACTAGGTGAAGAAGTTAAAAAAAAACTTAAAAAGTAGCATCGTACATAAACTGTGATCCCCTTTGCAACATAGTGGTTGCAACGTAACTGCAGACAACTTCTTCACTAGCGTGCGATTGGCTGAATCGCTGCTGGCCAAAAACCTAACAGTAGGTGGGACCCTTCGACAAAATAAACCGGATATACTCCCAATCATGAAAGCAAGTAAAAGTCGGGAACGATTCAGTACTGAGTTCGGCTTCAAGGGTAACAACGTAATGGTAAGCTATGTACCGAAGAAGGGAAAGGCGGTTATAATGCTGAGTACTATGCATCATGACAAAGCTGTCGATAAAAGCAGTTCAAAAGAAAACCAGAGGTAATACAATACTGCAATGGTACCAAAACAGGGGTGGACACCTTGGACCAACTGATCCGCACATAGAGTTGCAAGCGGCAGACAAAAAGATGGCCAATAGTGATGTGGTACAATTTGCTAGGTGTTGCTACACCAAATGCGTTTGTTGTCTTTTCAACACAGAACTCGGAATTTAAATTAGGAAAGACCCACAAGCGAAGATTATTTTTGCGAAATCTAGCTAAGAAATTGGTGATTCCACAAATGAAAAGACGACTGAAAGTGATTACAAACCTAGGGTCAACCGTACTTGTGGCAATGAAAAGATGTGGGGTCAGCGGAGAAGAAAATGTAGGGACTGTTTTAGAGATACCTGTAACCAAATGAAAACGATGCCATAATTGTCCTTTGAAAAAAGATCGTAAAAGTGCCATGGTATGCAAGAAATGTAGTAAAAACGTGTGTAAGGAACCTAGTTCTGTCATTTTTAACAATTGTCCGTGAAATGCTGAGTCATTTGTTAACTTGTGCTTGTAATTTTAGTGCGTGTTTGTCTCCAGAATGAATTTTGAATTGGATTTTCATTCTGATTTTGTACATAAAGTTATGCAGTGAAACCAAAATACATGAAACACACTTCTACAATACGGTACTTTGTGTGTGAATGCTCCATTATATACCAACAAACACAACCTCAAATTAAAACAGACTACTTCAACACAGGTGGGCCTCGGAGGCCCAGTTTCTGCATTGGTGTGGGTTTAAAGGTTCCTGCATCTAACGGCTAAATATCAATGTTTCAATTTGATGCTTACAGCTTCATGTTTTATATTTACAAATGCAGTACTTATTGATATGCTCAAAACATTTGTATCTTACTCTAATTAAAAATCATCCTTATGACGACAGACAATTTGATAAATAGCACAGAAAGTAGTATATCAGAAGTATATATACTAGCTTATGACTATATTGCAAATATTGAAAACATCAAATACCTAAAAAAGATTCATGTGATAGGTGAAAATTGCGTTCATATTTGAACTCCGCCCGCCAGACGTTGCTTGAAACCAAAAGTTTTATTTACATGCAGTAGCTTAAAAAAGTGATTTTGTTGACCAGTGTAATTATTCCTAAAAAGCGACGCTACAAAAGAACATCCAGTTCAAGGGTCGGCAACATGCGGTTTGGGAGCCGTATGTGTCTCTTTTTTTCTTTCAATTGCGGCTATTTGCGGTTTAGGAAAATATGTTCTGTAATGAATACACAAAAAAGAGCGGTAATGAAAAAGCAAAAATCGTAAAGCAAGCCTTTGTCCCCTGATTTACTTGTTTGTATGCATTGACCTTATTGCAGTATTGTAATTATTACTCAGCCTGTTTTAGAGTCAATAAATTTGTTGCATTGGTTTTGGTTAATTTTGTTCGCTTGAAATCACTTTACAGTCGATAGCTATACCGATACTGCAGTTCAACATGGCGATTTTAAACACTTTGGACCAACAACTACGTAACATGTTATTTAGACCCAGGGATATCTAGAACTTGTTTTAGATATCCCTGTTTAGACCGTATCATTCTGCTTTTGAAATAGCTGACATTTAAATCACGCTGAAAATTAGTTTTAGTTTGAACTTCTTTTATGAATTGAATCCGAAACTGCAATCACAAACGTCGTGTGAATAACCTAAAAATACTAAATAGACGCCAACACCAACTCTATCAATCAGCAATTACTGCCTTCACACAAAACAGTCGGACAATGCTTAGAAAGCTTTATTCGCCGATCAAATAGCAAGAGTGAAAACCAGTGTTTTTGTTATTTGCTGACAAAACTTGAGAAATACATTTTCCCGCGTACTGATATAAAAAAAAAACATAATTAGCCACCCGCTGACTTAGTTACGAAAAAAAGAATGGTGAGATCGCAAACAATTTTTAATCACTTTTGATGTTGAAAAATAGAATTGTCTAAAATTCAGCTAAAAAGGAAAATGTGCTGTTCTAATTAGCATTGACACAAAGTTGATAAGAAGCGGGAAATGTTTTGCTTAGGCTACTGTTAAAAGAATATTGTAAAAACGAAAATTTGTCTTTAATCCAAACAAATTTTTTAGATAAATATCTTGGTTTAGAGTCTATCGTTATATGTTGGGTACATCGCTATTAAAAAATGCTATGTTCTGGTTGGATACAGCACGAGACCGGAAGTTACATTGCCAAACTAAAAAACGCCAAAATTACGTAAAAACTTTGACTGCGTAAACCAAACGCTGCACATTAACACTCGTCTCAACTTTGTGGTACGCTTTCCAACGACCATCAGTTTGGTGGAAATGGGTGTTGGCTTTCTAAAGAGTCCCAAGTACACCGAGCACTACTTTTTCCATAGTTTCTGTGTGATGCTGTCCTCTGAACTACCACAAAATGAGAGCCCGCATTTTCTTTAAAATCGGTCCCCTGTCTTTTTCTCTTTTCTTATTTCGATTTTCAGTTCCATTCTTCACTGGTTCGCTCCTCCCCTCAAGACCATAAATATGAGGTTTCTTTGTCTCAATTTTTTTTCGTTTGGATATCTTTTAGTTCTATAAAACCAAAGCTCCCACCAATCTCTCTGGGATACATAATGTGTCCCCGAACTTCATAGGGATAAAATATTCAATTGGGTTGTTTCCACTGATCTGATTTCATTAAATGACTCCAACTCCACCACTTTACTTCATTGCTCCTCTGGAAATTTTTCATTTCCAGATGCTTTTCTTGCTTTCTCATGCTTTTGAGAATTGCTTTAAGACTTAAATTGTGATTATTTTCCTATTCTTTTTACTCAGCTTTTTTCTCTTTTCACATTACGCGCCCTCTTTTTTCAGTTTTCAAAATGCTTGCTTCAATAACTATGTTCCCCGTGTTGACTCCTACCACTCTCCTGCGAAGAAATATTTCTCTCTCTTTCCTTTTCTCTATTTTGCCTGCCTTCTCTTTTTCACTATCTTTAACCTGTGTAGCTGTTCTCTTTGTTTTTCTGGCATTAATTTCAGCCATATCTTCAGTTCTGTTTGGCCACCAAAACCGCCAAACATTAGCTTCCTGACTTTTCAAAGTTGAAGAAATAGTAAAAAAATAACCAAGGCCTTTTGTTTCTATTCACAGAAGTTTCAAACAACCCCAGACTCACATCTCTGTTACACGGCACGCTTCATTTCTCATTGCCCACATCAAGGCTAAGACGTGGCAAAAAGTGTGTTCCTCTCTCTCTTCTTTAAATCTGATATCAAATCAATTTATTTTCTTTTTTATCTGTGTGGCTGGTTCTGTTTTTTTCTTCTTCTTTTGCACTAATTTTTCCTCACTGCTTTTTTCTCAGTAAGGGGGCAGCTATTTTTGAAATTACGTAAGGACCCACATCTTTGTTGCCGCTCAACGTAGCAGAGTCTGAGGCTACTAATTTGAGCTCCACCAGATCGCTGTCTTCCGGATTCTAATTGATGTTTCTGCTTTCCTCTAACATCCACAAAGTTTCTTGCAGTTGCCACAAACCTTTCCTCGTCCACTGCCTCAGTCCTAGACAATGTGCCTACCCAATCTCAAAGTACTGTTCTTGCTCTTGCATGGATCTTTTTCCAATATTAAAAATTTCTTTGTCTTTGCATTTTTTTCTCCCGTCTGAAAGTCTTCTTCTGTGATATCTTGTCACGAGATTAGAAAACCCCCAAATTTACTGCTTTTTTTGACTTATCTCTCTTACTCCTACATTTTTAAGCTGTTTAAAGGCATTGCGTAAATTAATTATTTGTTGTTGTTGCTGTTGTGGTTACCCCTTTCTTTCTCGGGATGAAGGTGCAGCACGAACGCCAATCCAGGCTCACGCTACTAAACTAATGGAATCAGGCTAGGAAAAAGGCGGCAGCCCATTTCAAACCAGTCGTAAATGAGTGGTAGTCCAGCACCAACACAACGGACTGCCATTAGTGGGTACCCAACAATCGTCTCTTACGCCATGCTTGATCAGCAGCTTCACAGGTGTAACCCGGTGAAGTATGGGTACACCATCTGTCTGCCACATAAAGATGAAGGCATCCCGTTAAGTGCCTTGCCCAGGGACACAACAAGCAAGCTTGCAGGCTTGTCCTCCACTCTGTCTCTTTATTATGCTGAGCGCCAAGCAAGGAAGCTGTGAATACCATTTTTTAAAGTCTTTTGAAAGGACTCTACTTAGGGAATGGCCCCCAGGTCTGCCGACTGCGAAGCGGACGCTCTAACCACCACACCATTAGCCCAGTTCTGTATATTATCTCTAGTATTCTTTTTTGTTATTGTACAACTCTATTTTTGTCTTTGTCAGGTTCTCCAAAAACTTTTTGTTTTATTTGATTTTTCTACAGCATTTGATCTCGTCTGACTGCCGCTCTCTTACTGAAGTTTTCTCCGCTGGCCTTTTCCTCACATCGTTTGATAGACCCAACTTTTTCTTTCTGACAGGCGTGCTTGCCTGTTGTTTCAAAATCACAAAAGCCAATCCTTTCGGGTCCGCCAATGTGTTCTGCAAGGATCTGTTCTTGGTCCAGTTTTGTTTTCTTTCTTTAATAATGTCCTTCATGCTTCTTTTCTCTCTTGTTGAACTATTTATGCTGACGACTCGGCCATGCGTTTGCTCGGCTTCTCTGTACTGCTGCTTAGAAGGCTACACATAAAAACTTGATCAAATTGAAGTGCTAGTCTAAGCGCTTGTGTTTTTCTTTTAACCTGGTTAATAAAAAGTTTTCTTATTATTGGTGAATCTCCACCAGGCTATTTTTCAGTCCTATTAAATCCCCTCAACTTCTATCTAGGCTTCAACTTCACGCCACTTTTATGTGAGTAGCATTAATAATTGTACTCTTTCGTTTTCTATTAATGTATCTTGGTTGAAAATCAAATGTTTTTTCGTTTTACGGCCTTGTGTTGTATTTCTGATTCTTCTTGAAGCTCCTCCTAAGAATTCCTTTTTTTTTCTCTATAACGCGTGTTATCAACTATGCTTTACCAGAATGGTTTTCTTTGCTGTGAGCTACCGACATTACTAAGTTGGAGCTCCTTTATCAAAGTGGCCAGTGGCACCATTAGACGACTGCCTCCTGATCTGATTTGTTCTTTATCTTTTCTCTGAGCAATCTCTGCTTCTTTTGCAAGTCATCCTGACTCATTTCGCCTTGTCCTCTAATAAGCGGACCATTCATTTACTATATATGATTTCTACTTTAAAATTGGTTTGACAAAAAGTGAAACCAACGCTTTTTTAATTTAAGTTGGAGACACTTTGTAGCCACTCACTCGATCATGTTCTCTCCTAGTTCCTCAAGCCAGGTTACGATAAGCATGTAAAATAATAAGCCCTTTGCAAACTTGAAAACACGTGGGAGCAGCTGTGAAGAGCTGCTATGATTCTGTTAGCACCCTTTTAATTTTCACAACAAAACGAATGCCATTTGTAGATGGCAATGATACATATCTTTCACTTTCCGCTCAGAAAAGCTTAGTTTATATCGCTAGTTATTAAAGTGATTGATACCGCTTCTAAAGCGACAATATTAAAAAACCAAGAGGCAAAAGAAAACGGGGCAAAAAGTGGAAAAAAAGATATGCTGATTTCTGTAATTTTAATTGGTTTAAATAAATCGTTTTGTGTTTGTCTTATTTTTTTACTGTAAGGGGGGCGTAAGTTACATCGAGAGTGATGAGCGGGCGATGTGGCAAGAAAGTTTAAGAATCACTAGTTCATACTATAAAGCGCAGTTCTTTCTGTCTTCGTGTGTTTGTGTCTGTAGGCTTTTCCGAAACTACTAAGCGTACAAACATCAGACTTGGCACAATCTTTGCGGGAAATGACGTCACGATGACGTCATAATTAAAATAATTTTTTCATAAATTTGCATTTCTTGACAGAGGAATACCGGTTTTTGCTCATACAAAAAGCGGTCCTCAACTTACTAACTTTTGGAATTGTATTTCTTTGGGGCCTAAAACAACGACACAGCTAAGGACGGATTGCACAATATGGTTTCCACATTTTCTCAAAACTTACGGATCGTAGAAACCCAATCAATAACTTTTTTGGGAAAATATTAATAAGGTTTGTTTGATGAAACAATTTCTAATTTTACGATGTTGATTTGATTTTACGATGCAAGAAGCGATTTTTTATTTAAGTATTTTAAGCATGCTTTTTCTCTTTTTTTGAAGGCTTTAAACTGGTCGTATGTTGCCATAATGCAGTGTGATATCATTACAGTGAAAAAAGCACCAGGCAACAGCTATGCGTAAAGCATATATTCACTGTTATTTTGAAAACAAACAACTGATATGCTTCCTGTCAAAGAAGAATGATACATTACAGCAGTAGTTCTCAAACTATGCGTCGCGACGCCCCGGTGCGTCGTTTCAATTTTCCAAAGGCGTCGCGGAATATTTTAGTTTTGTGCCATTATGTCTAGGTTTTATTGCGTCAAAAGAACTCTGATCGTAGATTCCTTTCTTACTTTCTTCTGACATTTTCACAATAGTGTTTTTAATACACTGTTGTAACGGTTGACTTGTTATTCAAGAATCAAATTGCAGAAGTTTAACTTCATTGGCGAAAAATATTAAAAAAATAAAGCATTCAGTTGTATGTTGGACGAAAACAGGAAAGATGAGTTACAAACTTAGAAGAGCGTAATTTTACGATTGAAGATGACAGACCAATCCAAATCTCGGGAGCATAGGGGCAGTTATTTATGTAGAATTGGGTCACATTTATCTCGCAGTACGGCAAACTAAACTGTAGGATGCTGTCTGGTGCGTCGCAGTCTCGCAAGCTTTTTTAAATGCGTCGCATCGCAAAAAGTTTCAGAACCACTGCATTACAGTATCAACATAGCGGTGGGTCAAAAACCTACAGTTTTTTAGCAATGTAATAGCAAATAGCAATACTTTAGTACAGTCGTGCCGCATGCCTGACTGCTATCAACCTTCAAGATATATTAATCAAGTGTAGCAAAGTTGAACAAATTTTAAAAAATTCTAAAATTGATTTAAACCGGCATCACGCCAATTGTCTGCATCTTTACCACGTTAACCTTGTCCATGGATTATACTCATAAACCGTAGCTTAATCTATTGTAATAAGTTCACTGTAAGTGCTTGACTTTGAGTTTTTTTTTTCTTGCCATATTTATTCTCCATTCACGAGAAAGCGAATTTTGTCACTATGTTTCGGACGGTATGTCTGCATTCGCTTGGAAGTTGCCATTTCCAAAGTGTCTAGGCCACCTGTCTTCCACATAAATGTGGGAAGCGTCCCGTTAAGTACCTTGCCCAAGGACACAACTAGCGAACTTGCCGGCTTGTTCTCCACAACCTTTCTAAATGCCGAGCGCCCAGCAGAAAAGCTGTAGATACCATTTTTTAAAGTCTTTTGGTATGACTCGACAAGGGAAATGAACCCCTGGTCTACCGACTGCGAAGCGGACGCTTAAACCACTACGCCATTGCTTCGGTTAAAGTTACTTTGCACTTATCCTAGGTGCGATTACGCCAGCACCTAACAACTTAAGCGCGACCAGAAATGTTAGGTCATAAAAATAGGCATACACTCAAAAACTCGTCAGCAGGATGCCAAATATTTTATAGCTTATTTCAGGAATTACGCAAAAGTCTATTTGGCTCCTCCACCCTTAAGCAACAACTTTACATTTATGCTTCTATGCAAGTGATGAAATAAACGGATGAAAATTTGTGATATTTTTGGCTGTTTCGATTGTGAGCAAGATGATTTTCTAAGTACATGCCGGAAACTGGACAAATAAAACGTTACTAGGAACTTCAAAACTTCGGGAGAAATATAGCGGCTAGGCGCTACAGACCGCGATGTTGCTCTATTCGATTACCATCAACAGCACGACACTTTTGATTTTGTAACAACAATTGGCTAGGTCAAAAAATAGTAATCTTCCATTGGTGCTCTCACAACTACTCATATTTTTATCTCGACATTACTGATGGGAACACTGCAATTGTAACAATTAAACTGTGAGTGCATCACTTCGGCTTGGTTTGCTCTTTCCCTGGCTGCGTTTATGCCAGGACCAAGTAACATACGCCCAGCCAGATGCTTTACATTGTACAAATAGGCATGCAGTTACGAAATATTTGTAGTTTTTTTCATATTTAATAGTTTACTGCTAAAAATACATATCAATCACCTCAGCATCCTCCCACAATCCTGAAATTATGTACTTCATCAAATGAACGCATGAACGTTTGGAAAATCGTTGGTTGTTTTCATTGTGAGCAAGTTGAGTTTCTGGGTGGGTCTATACTGGAAAGAGGGCAAGCAAGACGTAGCTAATAGGGAGCCCACAAACTTTGGAGGAAATATAGAGGCTATGAGCAACGCCCTATAATATTTTTTTAATTGATTTGATTTGGAACGAAGATTGGCTATATATAACACATTAACTTTTTACTGATGCTCTCAAAACTATCACTTGGTTAGAGCCGGCGCAGGCATCTGATCCAATATTTTTAACCTCGACGTTAATGAGAGCCTACTACCGTAATAATAGAACTACAAGCGCATCACTTCCATTTAGTTTGCTCTTGCTCTAGCTGCGTTCATACCAAGACGAAGCAACATACTCGGAGCCAGAGTCTTTTGGTCATACAAATTCGCCTACAATTGCAAAAAAGTCCTAAGTAGTGGTCCCAATATGTAATTGCTCATTGCTAAAAATACATATCAATCACCTTGGCACACTCCCATAACTTTGATATGCTTTTATGCACTTGCAGAATTTAACGGAAAAAGTTTTATTGGTTTAAGAGCGCCTGTTCATAACAGGGCAAATACGTTTCCAGGGACTCCAGAGCAAAAGTAACATGTCGCGGCTATGCACAATCCCCCATAATGTTTGTTAATCGATTCCCTTTCAGAAAGCAACAGCTTTGTGTCGGATCGAGATTTGGCTATGTGAAAAAAACATTTTTATATTAATGTTTTCTCAACTATACATTTGGTGAAGGCGGCTTGGCCAGCTGAGATATTCTTAACCTCGACATTGCTGACGCTAGGGTGTCCTGCGGGCGACGCCGGCAGAGTCGGCTGGTTAATAGTAAATCCAAGTGTCATTGTGAAAGTTGGTACACAGGGCAAATGTCTCACTGACTACAGACTTGTGTAAAATAGCGTCTTCAAAAGTGGTAACGACAGCAAATTGACTCAAACCGATTTTAACGTTACAGACCGTGCAAACAATTTATGAATATTCTGTCTGTTCTGTTATTGGGCAGCATGTTTAACAGTATCAACAATGCGCTTCAAACCACGACAACAAGTAATTTTCCATTCTGATACACCACGTAGCCATTTTTTTTGTGATCCGTTTGTTTCAAGACAAGCGCTCTGTGTTATGCAGATAACAAAAGTTCGTTTTCGCTTTCCCACTGTTTAAATAATTTTGACATTTTTTGTTGGTTTCAGTTACCTGTTGCCTGCTAAAGGGCTTCCTTTTAAAAATTATGCTATTAAATTGCAATATCTGCTAACTTTGTTGGCACCTACAATTAGCAAGCGCTACTATTGGCTCAACTGCAAATGCTTGGCCGTTTGAAATCATGATGTAAACACTACAGCTCTTTCCATATCACGTAATACCACCTCTCATAAAGCGCATCAAAACAGTAAAACAGCTTTTTTAAACGCTATAAAGTTTGTAGGGGGCGGTTTTTAGGTAAGTTATACATTTTCAAGTTCATTAAAGTAGTTCTGATTATAATCTAGGTTTGCCATTATGCTATTGGATAAAGTCAAATGTTGAATTAGAGAACATTTTGTGGTCATAAAATGTTTCACTACTTGCCTTTTAGTATTCAGGCCTATTCTGGGGTGACAAGATTTACAAAAACTATTTTTTTGAAAAATTTTTTCTGTTTAAAAAAAGTTGAAAATCACTGGTATACTGGACGGTGTTTAAATTGGTGCTATTGATGCTGCATCATTGCGCCTTTCAAAAATTTATGCTTGCGGCATCATAAATTTTAAGTACAATTAAGTAAGTAAGTAACTCTAAATTACAAAAAATATACTTTTTCTATCTATTCAAATTAAATTCGATTATTAAAAGCTTGCCTCAAAGATTTGTCACGAAGCTGCAGCCAGTTAATCATGACTTAAAGCACGAATTTGAACAAAACCAGTTGCTGGTATACCACATATTTGCTTATGATTTTCCTTAACTTTTTTGTGCATATGTGTATATGCTATTAAGTTAAAAGATTTATCCATCATTACGAAGTGAGAAGATCATGACGACAAAAACTTTCTTTATCACTGTTTCCTGCTCAAGGTGAAACAAATCTATTCAATTTTTTGTTAAATTTATTACACTGTAAATTATTACTCCAAGCAGTTACTTCCATAAGATTGTGTGGCATGTGGTTATTTTCTTGTGCACAATTGTATTTCTTGTGTCTTATTTTGTTTTTTATCGGAATCGATTTCTGGTTTCTTTCACGCACGACTCTGAATCGAACCTCATTATACTGTATAGGTATTGAGAACTTATTCAACTCATTGAGCACAGGATGAAAGGAGAATCCGGGAAACTGCGAAATGACCTTTCGGTGTTCAAGTCAGCAATTATCTACCCTTGTCGCAGTTCTCACGAGTCGTAATTTGAAGGTGAAACGTAGCTTTTTGACGTAAACGCCGGTTTAGCTTATAACCATGCCGCATAAAATGTGATACATTTAAGCAATGACCTCCCAATTTTTTGTTGGTAACTATAAGTTTTAGTCCACCGCGCCACGTCTCCAAGATATTCCTAAATTATATTCCAAAAACCTGATATATTTATTTTAAAACATTTGCCAACAGGAATTTTCTGTCAAGTTGTTACTATTGCAACTGGCATGCCACGAAGTAACATTGGTAGCAACGTAAATTATAACAAAAGTTTGCACTCGACTGCACTAGCTGTTTGCTCAAACAATCCAGACAAAAACTCTTGAACCAAAGTTACTCAAGTAAGTGTAAGATTATGAAACATTTCTCTTCCTCACCACCATTACAAACTTGTTACTACTTATTCACAAATAGTAAACTATTTCAACAAAAAGCCAGTTGATTGTACTGGGCCATTTACCTAGCAGTTGTTAAAAAATCTGATAACTACTGTAGTTGTTACAATATGTCTGTCACGTCATGCATACTACATCACATCCTGTTTTAGAATTTAACTTTGTTTAATGATTATCACGTCTCGTTGCAAGCAAATCAAATTTTTATATTTATTTTACCAGGCGGCTCTACCGGCGTCGCCCGCACGGCCCCCATCAGTAACTTCGAAATTGAGAATGTCGGTTCAGCCGACCAAGCCGGCCTCACTCATTGGGCACTTGTAGAAACAGTTACAAAAAGTTTATGTTTTTTCTGCTTATATAATTGTCACAACTTGATGCGCTCTTTTTCTAATAAAATTTCTCATTTCAAGGTCATGGCTACACTTCAGGTCTATGTGCTTTCTTCATTGCTTACACAAATCCAAAGAAGACTTGCGTCTTCAGTAGTTTGGAAGAAGGGAACACATTTGTGATATTAATCTATTTTTAAGCAAAAGATCAGAAATGTCTTCCATGTGGTGCAATTACACAAAGGAACGCTGTTTTTTTCATATCCTTTTAAATTTTTTCAAGTTTCTGCTGACAACGCATCAAGTTGCACGCTTTTATCTCTGTGCTTGGCGTATTCAGGCGAGTTAAAAGAGCTAGACATTGCTGTCGCCCAAATTTTTAGATTTGATCCCTGTAGCTCTATAAAGCTATTATCAAGCAAAATAGAAAAATCTTTTTCCAAATTATGGTGCAATTTTACCCCGGCAGAGCATGCCATCACCTGCGCCAAGTTGAAATGTATCAATTAAGGTAGCGACGCCGTCATCGCCGAACAAACATTTGTGAGAGCAGCAATGAAAAGTTTAAAAAAATATCGGCCATAGTTCCTGAACACGTTATGGTGATTTTCAGGAATACCTTGTTAAATACTAAAACCACTACTTACTACTTTTTCGTAGCTGAATGCCTATTTGTATGACTTAAAGTCTTTGGCTGCGCACACGTTGCTTGGTCCTGGCATAAACGCAGCCAGAGAAAGAGCAAACTAACCCAAAGTTATAGGCTTACAGCCACAGTTGAGTTACTACAATAGCAAGGTACTAACAATCAGTTTCGTTTGAAAGCTAAAGAAATTTGCTTTTCAAAAATATGTTACTCTAATTAGTTTGGTCTACGGCTTAGTTTATAATGGCTGATCAACAGTCGGTTTCCATACATCATGTTACATCTTTAGTTGAAAAATTTTCTACGAGATCTAAAAACCTTGCGGTATGAGACAAATTTAATTTTTTGCAACATTTTCTCTGTTTGCTTTCGCTCGCTCTCTTAGTTCTTTGGCATTACTTATCTAAATTTTCAAAATGATTCATCAAAAAAATGAAGAGTTTGAAAATAGTAAATTGTAGCATGTCGGTTAAACACTAAATACACCAAAGATTTTGTTGCTTGCATTTCATCAAATTGCAATTTCCAACCGGTGCGATGGCGTAGTGGTTAGAGCCTCCGCCTCGCGGTCGGTAAACCTGGGGTTCATTTCCCTTGTCGAGTCATACCAAAAGACTTTAAAAAATGGTATTCACAACTTTCCTGCTTGGCACTCAGCACATAGGGGTAGTATGGAAAACAAGCCGGCAAGCTTGCTTGTTGTGTCCTTGGGCAAGGCACTCAACGGGATGCCTCCATCTTCATGTAGCAGACAGGTGGCGGGGCTAAGCAGTCTACTTGTCGTGGTGGCTCAGTCTGACGAAAGACATGCAAACCGAGCATGAGCTCATATGCATAAATAAATTGCAATTTCTAGAAAAACTTAGTTGTTTGGCACATTTTCACTATTCTTTCTCAAAACCATTGTTTTTTGGCATTATATATCAAAATTTTATAAAAGATTCATCTAAACATGAAGTCTCTAAACATTTTAAACTGTGGACTACACCAAGCAAGCAAAACGGTAACCCCCCCAACAAGAACATGGAGGTAAAAAAGTTCTGTTTAATATTTTGCTACAATATATCAGTGTTGAGCTACATATCATCTAAATGTTGAAACCATTTCCTTTGCGACTGGGTGAGGCTGACGCGGCGTCTGATTTGAGGTTCTTAACTTCAACATTTCTAATAGATGCTATTGTAGTAACTCAACTGTAGCTGTAAGCCTATAACTTTGGGTTAGTTTGCTCTTTCTCTGGCTACGTTTATGCCAGGACCAAGCAACGTGTGCACAGCCAAAGGCTTTAACTCATACAAATAGGCATTCAGCTACGAAAAAGTCGTAAGTAGTGGTCTTAGTATTTAACAAGGTATTCCTGAAAATCACCATAACGTGTTCAGGAACTATGGTCGATATTTTCTTAAACTTTTCATTGCTGCTCTCACAAATGTTTGTTCGGCGATGACGGCGCCGCTACCTTAATTGATACATTTCAACTTAGCACAGGTGATGGCATGCTCTGCCGGGGTAAAATTGCACCATAATTTGGAAAAAGATTTTTCTATTTTGCTTGATAATAGCTTTATAGAGCTACTGGGATCAAATCTAAAAATTTGGGCGACAGCAAGGTCTAGCTCTTTTAACTCGTCTAAGCACATTGCAGTAATTTTTTTCGAATCACATAACAAAAGTGTTCATGCTAAGGGGAGGAGAGACTGGGTATTAAAAAATTAAAAACGTAAGGGTAGTGTACACTGAAAATTAAATTTTTGCACTAACCAATACCATTTGTTGATCGCCATTAATGACCTAAAAACTACAAAGCGATACAACTACATTTTTTCCCTACTACAGTATTCAGCAGCTCAGTGGCCACAGTGCTGGCCCTGGCTTTTTAGTTTTCAAACCATTAATGCCGGTCAACAAATATTATTGGTCAGCGCAAAAATTTGATATTTAGTGTACACTACTCTTACGTTTTAATTTTTTTATACCCAGGCCCTCCCCCAGCAATGTACACTCTTGTTATGTCATTCGAAAAAAACTACTGCCGTGCATCTTCCAAACAATCCAATACCAACTCGATTAAAAAAAGGGAGTCCAGCTTAGAATGAAGCCTCTGACATGCTGTTCTGAAGCAGAAACACTAATCCCTCCCCATCTGCGTCACTGCAGAAATCGCATCAAATGTGCTTTGTGAAAGTAGTTGGTTGACCGGCATTTCAGAGATGAAAGCGAAATAATCGGTGTTGGCTCTTTAGCCACCAGCGCTTTTTCGACCGGCAAAACAAAACGATTCAGCAGAGCTGAGCATCAAGGAATCAATGTAGCGCAAAAATATGTGGTGGAAGTTAAAAATAGAGGATGGGAGGCGTAGATTGCTTCGACCAAAATTTAATGGTCTACATGGTAAAGCATCGCTTCAAAAGATGATGGTGACCAATTTTTAGATTTTGTGTTGATCTTGCAGTTAATGATTTGTTCGACCTCTGCAAACTGCAGGTACCTGATGCAGAGCAAAGCAAACTCGATTTTATGGTTTTCGAAGAGCAATTGTAAACTACTACTTCAGATGTAATTCTTTTATTTACCCGGTCAATCAAAGCTAATGCTCATAAGCAGGTAGCTTCAGATATGAGATTTTACTGGATTGTAAAGGACAAAGAATGGTACTGTGCCAATCGCTGCAAGGGCACATCAAGTCTTTATCATGAAAAATGTAATGTTGAGCTCTGCCCAAAATGTTTTAAAAGCTTTCACACTTAACAATGAGAGTTTTTTCCTTTTGTGCTGTCTTTTAGTATTTCTGACAGAGTACAAAAGAACTTGAATTTCAGATCATTACAAATGTTGACTTTATTTTGATCATTTTAGCGAAGGTACAGCCAGGCCATTTTTTACGGTTGCATGAAATTTTAGTGTGTGCTTTTTGCTCTATACATCAGTGTGATCGTTACTTTATTCTTTCGTTTTATGCTTTTGACTTGAATAAACAATTTCCTTCTGATACAGCTGGAAACAAGATGCCAAACTTTGCGCAGTTGTGCACTGTCTTAAACTCATAGCTGAAAACAGTTTTTGGTGCTACAGTTCCGTTTCGGGCCTTCGCCAATCAAAACTGACGTCATTGCATATAAAGTCACAAAAATAACAATTAGATGACGTTAAAAAATCAGCAAACTTTGAAAGGTCAGAATATTGGTTATTGATGACCGGTTAGCATCATGCTTGAAAAAACTATCAATAGCACAAAAGAGTAGCTTATTTTAGATGTTTCCTCCTGCGGCCATCTCGGTTTAAGCCGACAGAGCGTTTTTCTTTAAACAAACAAAGGATATAGAATTACAAACAAAATAAAACTTGATATCGTCACTTACACACTGCGAGCAAACCTATAAGTGATAAAACTATACTCAGAACTTAAGAAGTAGGCCACGATTGTAAAAGGGTTGAGAAACCGTGCCCTGAAGCCCTGTACAAACATTGTTAAATTAGTCAAGCTGTTCTGAACACAATAAAAACAGTTAGAAACTACCAAAAATTTTACTGCAAGTTTAATACTGTTTGAAAAAACAAAAACCTTAACATCAATAAAAAAAGAAGTAAAGAGCCATTGCAAAAACCGCCTCCTCACCCCTTCTGGAAGGGAAACAGTTTGTTATAGAGGACAAAGAGTACTTCAAAACAATAAATCTTTCTTGCGGCCTTGCGGAAAGCGTCTTAAGTAATAGAAATGTCTTAATTTGCTTTATTCCCATTTCAAATTCATTTGCAAAATGCTTTAAAATCGATAGAATTACTCCACTAACAGGCGCACAACTGACACATTGTAAAGGAGTACAGTATCTGCCCGCTAATTGCGGGGTTTAGGTTCCTTCTCCTCCCGCGAATCCCGAAAATCCGCAAATTATTAATGCAGTTTTTAAAATGCCTATGTATGATATTATATACGCTAAAATATGCTTCCCAAACACATTCTAAAGACAGTCTTACTCATTAATACAGTAATATGTAATAATGATAAATTAAAAACATTTATAATGTAGCTAAAGTAAATGTAAGCGTTTTTCTGCTAGAAAATGGCCTAAGAAATTCACGAAATTATGAAAAAACTTTGAGAGCAAAATCCGCGAGTATATGGGACCACGAACGGTTAACCGTGAATAGGTGAAAGTGTACTGTACATTCAGTTTAGAGAACATAAATTTAAACGTCCTTGAAAATACGTACAACATGTTCTTGACTTTCATTCTTTCAAGCAATCCTGGCAAAGAGAGCGGCTTGCGGACTCGATAACAAAAAGATCACCAATTTATGACAAATAGTGCCACTGGTGTGCCAAGGGTTTTGAAAGATGGAGAAGGGAAGCGCAAAATTCATTTTCAATAAGAATGTTAAAGCTCATTCAGAAATTTGTCCTAAAATATGCATTTGGTTTACATTAAGATTTAAACCTATGTTTAGTTAAAAGCCTATTGCGAAACCTGTGCTAAAAGACATTATGATAAGGCATGGTTGAACATTACATAGCTCACTACCTTAAAGCAAAACTACAGTAAAATCGATAGCCAAAAGAAACCAGGACAACCAGCAGACGAGGAGCTGCAAACCAGTTATGCCGCAAGCATCCCGTCCCTCCAACAAATTTAGTTTTCGCCCTGTTTGGAGATTCTATGCTCTTCGTATTAACCGTTTCCTGGGTGGGCTTTCAAATAGAATAACCGCAGATCATTTGCCAAGAGGTTGCTAACCATCAACCAGGAATGGCATCTGGTTCAGATGACTAAGTTATTAAACATGCAATTTTGCTGTATACACTTTCAATTTGTCAGGTGCTCAAAAATGAAATCATTCAAAATTAGCAAAAAATTATTAACTAGCAAAAGAAAACAAGCCACTTGTTCCGTTAGTTCCAATCAAGGGTGGGGCAAATTGACGCTCTCACACTGAATAAGCTGGATCGATGTCTACATGCTTGCTGCTTCCTATTTTTGGCTGTTGCTTTGTTGTTTTTGTTTTACGGGTTTATGTTAACAAAACATAAACTTCCTAATTAAAATCCTCATTGTGCTCGGATATATTAAAAGACCATTTTTGAGGAAATTGCAATCCAAAAATTGTGGGTTAAAATCCTTCGACGACTCTGATCAGCAGTTGTGCTCTTAGAAAAAGTATATGACGATGATTTTTTCTGCTTGGTGGATTCTAACAAGCAATGATTTTTTAAAGGTAATTCAAATCATTTTAAATGAGTGTTGAAATTTGGAAATTACAAAGCAAGTCTGGGCAATTGTTTTATGCTCAAACCCGTATTATTGTCTTACGAGTTTGAAAGATAAAAGTGTGACAGTAAACAAAAGGATTTTGTTTTGTAGTATTTAAGGCTGTGGCAACAAAAACTAAGCTGTCGATGATTCCGGGTCACCAAAAATACAGCGCGTACGGAACCCATTGCAAGATTTTGTTAAATTGGGAGCAATCCAACTCCTCGATCTTTCTTGTTGAGGTCCTTAACTCGAAAGCAAAGAAGGCGGTCGCTTGAATCATTTTTACCTCAAAAAAAAAATAGAATCACAATTATTTTGCAACTGTTGTAATGCGCATGCGCAATAACACCACGCTGATGCAAGCGATTTAAACGAAGCTAGGTTGGCATTGTGTATTTTATTGTGAGAAATACCCCAACTAAACTCATGTTTCCATTGTTATAGCAAAACAAACCAAAGTGAGTTTCGCTGAATCTAAATATGTCGTTGTGTTGTCGTAAGCTTATCTTACTGCAATAGAGCGCTGGTTGGTAGTAGTGGTATTGCGAGTTTAATGCCTGCTTTAGTTTTGCATTATTGTGCTCTAATTTTACGACAATTTTTGTTGTTTGGTGGCAGGCTTGTGGAAGAAATGCGCTGTGCTGGCACAATTGGTCTAAATGCTCTTCAAAAGCGAGTCTGAACAATAAGATGTTCCATGCATTGCAAAGGTTTTTCTGTGATCATGAGACAAAATTATAGCAATAATGATTAATCAATCGACCAATCTGTTGCCTTACTTTTTTGTTCTACAAATCGGTTCTATATGGGTATTATGGTCACTGACAGCCCTTTTGGTTGAGGAAACTCTAGCGTAGTTAGGGGTGCGTGGAATGGTCAAGTCAGAAGATAAAGCTATACTATTAGTTTCCAAATTCAAAAACTCATAATCACGAACTTCAAAAGACATAAACTTTGAAAAAAAGGATGTCAATTTTGAGATTGAGGCAAAATTACGATTGTTATTGTTAACCAACTCGCCTTTCATCAAGAAAAAAAATGTTGTGATAAAAAAAAATTTATTTGCTCCAGGAATTTTTGTCGGTAACCATTCATATCGCACTTTAAACAAAGGACTGCAAACATTTATTCCAAGCAATGCTTTTACTTCGATAAATTGCCCTATCATTTTGTAACAGATTGAACTCCCCCTAAAAGCTCAATGTTGTACCCTCATTTTTGATCAAAAACAATGACACGAATTTTGTAACTTTTAGCTATTTATAAAGCTTTTTTGTATAAATATAAAAAATCAATGCTTTGTTTAAATATCAGAATAATTTAATTCGAAATTGGAGGAACAAAATGCAGACCAAGCTATCGATATATTGAAATAATTTAAAATTTGAACTATAAAATTATATTCGTATCTCTTGTAGCATCCACGCAAGCATATTGATGCACAATTAATTAAAAAAGTCCAACAATTTCAGAGCAATTGGAAGGTTTTAGTACATTTTTCCTCATTTTGTTACACATTAAACTTACTCCTGAAAACTCAGTTACTACAGTACTTCTTACAAAATATATTATTGCACAATCCCAACCTGTAAATGTCGTGCGCCCAGTCGTTTTGAACTTTCATTAATATGTTGCTGTAGCAAATAAGTTGCCAGTTTGTTCTAATGCTGTTGGCCGTTCTGGCCTCCAAAACGTTGGCCTAGGTAATGGCCCCACCAAAGAAATTTGTGTGATAATTATTACTCAGCGGTAGAGCAAAAGTTAAGATTTAATTTTGAACACTCAACGTTATGAGCTTGTTTTGGTCAAAAACGATTCCGAATGTTTTGAAACAATTAGTTGTGCGATATAAACAGAAAAATCAATTGTTTGATTGAAAACCACAATAATTAAACTCGGTTTTAGTATTTCATGGAGAAACAAAATATTCAACTTTTCTGTATTTTGGAAGATTATAAAATTTGTGCAGTAAAAATATATTCGAGCCACAGTTACCACTACACAAACGAATTGATATACAATTGTTTGAAAAAAAAAGTCAACCAGTTATGGAACAATAGGAGGGTTTAAATAAATCGTCTGTTTGCAATTGGAAGATTTACCGAAATCGTTTCAAAATTACAAAAAAGAGCATTTGCAAGGTTATAAATTGTTAGATTGCATTATTTCATGAATGTTTGTTGGATAAAATGAATATTATATTTTAATTGTTTATATTTCTATTTGGTTTCGGTAGTTTTCGTCGGTTTTGGTATATCGTCTTTCGTCGGTTTCGGTAAATTCTTTTGTTTTATGCGTTTATGCCAGCCAAAAAAGAAACTTCGTAACTAAGATGTTGTTGTTGTCTGTAACTACCTAACTAATATCAGTTACGTGGTCAAATTGATGGACTTCCAGAATTCTGTCCGAATTTTGCAAAAAAACTTAACATCATCGTTCTCCGAGGACACCGAAAAAATCCAAATATTCTCGTGTTTGAAATTCTTGCAAATCTTGAGCAAAAACCCGCAAAGTGGTTGCAAAATCAGAATCACTGACTAAAATAAGCAAAAAACATGCTTTTGATTATTTGACCTCCTAGAAAAGGCCATTCCCTTACGGAATAATCAAAAAATTGTCCGAATTATGATTCCGTAAGGTTGTGATCTTTTTACATGTTAAAAATATGGTAGGTCTGGTTAAAGCAACATTTTTGTGGCAACTGTGATCCAAAGATTATCTGCTCAAGCTAAGGTTCAAAACCCACCATAACTCTGATCAGTAGTTAAGCTCTTAAAAATTCATCTGACGATAATTTTCTCAGTCTGGAAAATCCTAACAAGTAAGTAGATTTATATAAAGTAATGAGCTGTAAAATCTTCAAAACTCAGGAACAGGCCTGGCAATTGTTGTAATGTTAAATACTGGTTTGCTATCATGTGAGTATGAAGGCCAAAATGAAATGCGACAATAAATAGTTTTTTGTATTATTCAAAGTCGTCACAACGAAAATTGGCTTCGAATAATTTTCGATGATGCGTAACAATAAATACATGAGCACTGGTACCCCATAGCAAAATGTGTTAAATTGCAGACAACCAACTTTTAGATCTTCCTTGTTAAGATCCTTCACTCAAAAAGTACGGAAGATGGTCACTTGAGACATTTTTACATTTCGACTCCGTGATTGAACCACAAAGCATTTACAAATGAAAACTGATGTACAGCAATTATCTTTGCTCGATTGTCTTCCTCTAATTGGACGACGAAGCAAAACAATTAGCTTCCCCACAAAAATAGCTCATAATTGAAAACCTCAACAGGTAAAGAAATTTTTGACAGAAAGTGATCTGTAGAAAACTGTCGTTTAGAAGCAAAACAGCTCTTTACACAACTGTTTTCTTACACAACCTCCATGTTACAAATTCCAGGAGCTTCCTTTTTTTCAAATCTTTGATAAGCCAATGAGTAATAGTCAATGGTAGCGTAAAGTTTCAAAAGTAAGAGAGACGGAGGCAAGTTGTGAAAAGGACATATTTTGTTTTTTGAAGAGCCACTTAAACTTCTCTTAAAACTACATGATCGTGCAGGTTAGGCTGATAGAAAGACGGTGAGCTCAATTTCAAGAAACCCGCCTTAGATTGTTTCTCTTAAGAAAAATATTGGTTTTTGCGCAAACAAAACAAACAAAAGAAAAAATGACATTTATTTTAGATCAATTAAATTAGATTAAAATTAAATTTAACCTAAATTAAATTAGATTAATCTCTAACAATAAAGACCAAAACCACTGCAAAATTATACTTGAAATTTTTAGTTAAAAAAGGAAACGACCTGGGAACAAACGTGTTACCGACGAATGGTTGGTGACTACTGATTTAAACGATCAAACACCAGAGTACTTCACTTTGCATCACCCTTATTTGCCTTTCCCAAAAAATAACAAGTGTATTGGCAAGGTTCTTTCACTTTCCAAAAAATTATATTAGCATACGACACAAGCTGTCATTGCGCGACCTCCGATACAGTAAAAGCGAAGGTTCCATGGATATTTATTTGCTACGTATTGAACGGATTGCACTTTATCTAGGAAAAGGTCATAAATTTACTCGCAACGATATTGTTCTTAGGTTTATGGAAAATCAAATTTTTTCCACCTTGGAAAGATGGAAAATCTTTGCAGAAGCAACTCTTCGAAAGAAATTTTGTTTTAATTCATGATTCCTGTATATTGCTGCACAATTTCTACCTTGTCGTAATTTCGAGAAAGGCATGTTACATTAGTTACCCAACTTAATTGTTTTTAACCAGTATTAAATTTACATCAAGCAACATCAAGTTATCTTTGCCGAATATAGAAAATTAAAACTCCGACGTAAGTCTGAAAAACTAGACAGTATTTGGCCTCAACGTCGTTGTTATTTGTAGTTGGACAATGAAAACGTAAATGAAAAAATTACTGGCTCTGCTGTACAGTGGATGCAGAGTTATTTCTCCTTGTAGCAGCGGTTCTGTCTGTCGTTCAAAAAGAGAAGCGGTGTTCCTTGCTCTTCTATCAAATAGAAAATGCAGCGCTTTATCTTTATTGACAGCCTGTTACTTTCAACCATTGATGTTTTTGACACCAAGGAGAACCTGGAGTAAAATAAAACGGAGAACTGTTTGCGGTAAATTTTACTCTCAAATTTTGAATTTGCAAAGTAGCATACTATTATACAGTGACGCCATGATTGCAAGCAAACAGTAAAATTTGGTTTCTCAAATTTTTCGATTGCGCGTCTAATATTGAATCAATAACATCTGCAAAAATATCAAAACATGTTGCACTTCTTGGATGTGCCATGAATGCCGCGATTTGATTGTCATCTGGGGCACTATCCCTAGGAAATAACGGGGTAACAACAACAACAGTAGATTGTCGTCACACTTTTGAAAAATTATAGGCGTGGCATATTACATTCAATAGGCTACAGAATTCAAATAAGTCATCCTAGCTGAATTTTGACATTCTAGTACTACAAAAATAGTTTATCTCTCAAGCCAGGGACACAACTTATATTATTGCAAGAAATAAGAGGAAGTTATTGAAAACAATGTTTTCCTGCAATGCTTTTGCGTATTTCCTTTTTTGTGGTAAACTGGCATGGCTGAGATAGTAGGAAGCTTCAGCAACCTTGGTTGCGCCCATGACTGGCTTTCTATAACAAGTAAAGTCATTCCGAGGAAGATGATCAGATCAAACTTTGAGGCTATCTAATTCATTTCGTGCTGCAAGATTGATTTCCACTGCTAGATGCTGACAAAGCCCGCATCAAGTAGAAAATTTTGATTTTGATTACCTGTACAGGTGCGCGCTGCCATTACTTTGTAAAAATGGATAATCCAAGAGTTTTTTAAACTTTTAATAAACAAAGCTTTATCTTTACAAAGATTTGGATGCTGATTTTGGCAATTTGTTTTAGAAGCAAATTAGGGTCTGTTCATGAAAGAAGTCCGCTAAAAATGGCAAAAAATTATTTCCCTCCTTTCCGCAAAATGTCTGCACTCTGTCAACTCCCCCTCTCCTCCTCTTCCATTTTCCAGTGCGGGCAATATTTTTGGTATTTTTCAAGTCTAAATGGATACGCCATCGGCCTTATAACTGACTGATTTAAGTCAACAAAAGCATGTTTTTCATTCGTTGAATTGTGTAATAGTGCTGGTACCGTACTTGTTACAAACCGTGTAGCGCCAAGTTTATCTCAGCTTACAGAAATGCGTTGTTAACACACTGTTCAAGAAGCCTAATAAACTTAAAATTCTTTACGGCTGCATGTAAAGTATGTAGACCCATATAGCCATCGCTCCAAGCGCATCGCAAAGCATCAAAGATGTTTCTGTAGATCATCACGGGAGCACAGTCATCAATATCTTTCAAGTCAACTACGCTATCTTTCTCGCCTTGAGAGTCATTACTGGTGTTTGATATGCGTTGCCTTTCCGCGACGTAGGACTTCGGCGTCAGAAGGAAAATACCTATGAGTCTAGAACAGATATGTGGCTTCAATTATTCTGCAAGGTTGAACAGGTTGTATCGAGTGTTCTCTTTTGCCAAATATGCCTCTGGTGTTTCCGGTTGGCATTGCCCTTCTCTGGCGATTGGAATTATTTGAAAAAAGAACAAAGTGTAAGTGAACTTTGTGGAATTGGCTGCTATTATATTTGCTGGACTGGGAACATGAAATCCACGTGAGAAATAGCAGCAAAGTATGGCGCCAGAAGGAAACGTTCTCCAAAAACTTCCAGTTAGATCTCCAAGGTCCACAGCAAGAGCAATCATCAAACAGAATTTGAGGTTAGAGTCAGGGGGGCAAGCTTAACTGACTGGCCACTGCTTCAATATGCAAAAATTAGATCCTAAAAAACACATTTTTGGTGATTCCACAAATAAGCAAAAAATCGTCGGTTGATACAATGGTCTAAATCCTTGTTTGTTATGAGTTTTAGTCGGGTAAACGAGCTTCAAGAAGATTGGATTAAAGCAGATTTATGATTTGCTGAAGAAATGCCATATCTGACTCAAGGTGATTAATTCCTAAATTAATTCTACCTTTCTTCCAATATCAAAAGTTGAGAAATGATGGTGAATCTGGAGACGGATGACTAAAATCCAAAATCACTGGAAATTACTTCCAAAAAACAAAAAAGGCAAAAAAACGACAACCTACCAAAAACCAATACATAAGGCAAGTGATGGTTTGGTTTTTACATTTAATTTGCCATGCGGGTGGTATGCACCCCTACCCCTGTAAGTTATGACACTGGAAGCATAGTGCACTCACTTCAATTGTCACATATCAATATGAAAATATGCCGATATTTGAATCCCGTATGAACAACTTATAACTATTATTATTAATAAAAGCTAAAACCAAAAGTTTTCAATAAAGTGTTGGGACGTCCGTTTCCCAGATCCTCCATCTCACACCTGTCCAAAAATGTCCGCAATTTACGAACCGCCACCCCTTGACTTATGGCATTTTTTATGGACAGCCCCTTACAGCAATTTAGGGCTATTTTTTCTGCATCCAAAAACTTTCTTTCGATATTCCATGCAAATATGTTCAGCATACAAATCTGATTAAATGGAGGAAGGCTTCAGCGTCTATAGTTTTTTTCTAGTTACAGCCTTGCTTGTACAGTCTCTATGTTTTTTATCCAAGTACCCAAACTTCTTTTCAGTGACGATGTTGCTTTAGTTCCTCTGACCCAGTGGTACATGTAAGTATGTCAAGCAATGGCTTTATAGAATAGACTGTAATAGCGTACATGGCCTTATTACATTCACTAAAACCTTGCGCTACTTTTGTTTTCAATAATGATCGAACGGCAGTCAAGCAAGACCCTTAACATATACTAAGTATCACGATTTACTGCAGTTGAGAGTTTAAAATTCATGATACGTCAAGAAGGACAGAGCAATTTACCTAAATATTATGGGGAGCCTGCTGGAGCTGCTCGACTTGTTTCATGCGAAAATCATCACTGCTTCTAACACAAATATCAAGTCACAATCCAGAGCCGGGAGGAGGGCTCACTTACCCCCGACCGGGGGGCTCTATGGTAAAACAAGGCCCTTCAAATCTGACTTGATACTTAATTTGGAGCACATAAACGAACAGAAATGAACTCACTTATTTCCTTTTTCATCATTCATATCTATTTTGCTAATTATATAGAAGTCACGAGAGAGCTGTAACTCTGTTCGAGCAAGAGACAGCGGGGGGTGGCAGCTGAGCTGTCAATTATTTTGCTCTCCTTTCGTGTTGTTTATGACAAAAATAATAAAACAAATTTGGCAACCGACAACTCTGAAGTAATCACAGCCGCCTGTCTAAAAGTAATTAATCTTACTACCACTTACCACCCATCTAAGCATTGATAATTACAAAGTAAATTGTAAATACATGAGTTGCTAGTTGCTAGCCAGCAATTTTGAAGGCAATCTCCTATCAAGAGGGATCTGCCTCCAGCATCTAAGTACAATAGAAAAATTTGCTCAAAAATTATCACCAGCATCATACGGTACCATACAGCAATCTATTACATCATGTCAATAACCCGTGACCGGTTTCGATCTTACTGGGTCTCATCAGGCGTGTGTAAAAAACACTCAATAATAAAAATGCTAAAAAAAAACAAATTTTCCATTGAGTGCAAAAAAATGCAATACAAAACAATGTGATACAGCAATGATGAGACCCAATAAGGTCGAAACCGGTCGTGGGTTATTGACATGATGTAATAGATTGCTTTATGGTACCGTATGATGCTGGTGATCATTTTTGAGCAAATTTTTCTATTGTAAATTGTAGGTAGCTCGATTTCAGCATTTTGCATTGTGTAGGTTAGTTTAGTGCAAGTGTGCACAACCTTTTAGGTATTTCCGGCCACATGGCAGACTTTATTTTACTAACGGCCGCCAGTAAGCCCAAGATATTTTTTGCGAATTAAGAGTTATAAAGGAATGGAACTGATCCGATAATATCCCACTTACTCTTGCGTAAAAGTGTAATAAAATAAAGCTTATGATGTCACCATAGACAATGTTACCCTTTGTGCCACCTATTTTTTTGCTTTGTTTTCACACTGAGCCTAGCCTAAATTGGGACCCGCAGCAGGAGGCGTATGTCTTCTTGGCCTGTAATGTAGAAACCCTGGGTTCAATTCTTCTCTACCAGTTTTAAAAGCTTAATGTCTGCATACAGTGACCAAAGAAATTTTATCAATGTGTGGCTATGATGACTTAGATTTTGATATAATCTAAGCATCTGCTTTATCTTTACAAGTTTTAAAAACTTGATTTATATAAATAAATATTTATTGAAATAAATCGATGTTTTTGTTGACGTTTATATACATTTGATGATCAAAGCCGCTTAACTTAAAAGAAGAAAATGAAGATTTTTGTACGAGAATTGTGAGGTTGCTCACCCAGCATGTCGTAAGTGGCGACTGTTGGGTACCCATCAATGGCAGTCTACCGTGTTGGTGGTGGGGCTACCATTCAGAAATTTGCATTCATGACTGGTTCGAAATGGGCTGCCACTTTTCCCCTTGCCTAATTCAATTAGGTTGGTTGCGTAAACCTGGATTGCCGTTCTCGCTGTACCTCCATCCCAAGGAAGAGGAGGGGTAAACCAACCAACCAATCAAACAAACAAAAATGTAGTAGTCACACTATGTGTGTTTTGCTTAATTTCTTCCTTTAACGTATTTCAGAAAGCCATATTATTGATAAGTAATAACAAATTTCATCAAAGTTTTGTCAACTGATTTCACAAACCACACATGAAAGCAAACGAGTTAATTTTTAGAAAGTTTTGTCGCAAATTCGAAAAAAATAGCGAAACGTCGTTATCTGGCAAGGCATTGTGACGAAAGTAACGGTAGTTTTGAGACACTGCTGAAGCTTTTTATAGGATTCTCAATGATAATGGCGGTAACGTAGCTGGCTAAATATTTTTTCGCTCTTAATAAATTTTAATTAACCCTTGACCAAATACGTGAAAAGAATTTTACCCTTGTGAAAAGCATTCGAAACTTGACCAAAGTTCTATCTTTGTTGAAAAGCACTTGACTCTTGACCGAAGTAAAGGAAACAGAGAAATTCATGGACGCGGATATGTGCAAGTTTCATAAACGCAGCTTTTAAATCGAGCAAAAATTGAAAAGCTGATATTTGTCACTGCGCATAAAACTACAGGGTCTCACTTAAAGGCGCTTACTGCAAAAAAATAGAGTCCATTCTTCATTTAAAACTACGTAGTTTTACTGGATTTAAGAGGAGGCTGTCATTTCCGCATAAATTTTTTGGGGAATTCCGCCTACTTTACCCGCGCCATTGACTAGAGGCAGATGTAAATGATTGCAATAGCCGCGCGCCCACAATTATGCTTTAGAGAAAGGTTTCTTTGCGCATTGCACAACTTTCTGAAAGTTTTTGACTATTTAGTAATTTTTTTCTCACACTGGTAAACTAAACTTGATTTAATGATGCACCTAATGTTGAATCAAAAGACAGTTTTGGAATGGTTAATCGTGAACGATAATTTTTTACAATCCCCTAAAGTTACAATAAGGCTTTAGTCATCGATTATTTCATTGTACTCTTTTACAAAGAATAAGTGAAAACTCTAACGTTTTCGTCTAGCTCTCTTCAGGAGTTATCGCTAGAATGAAGCCTGGTGTTGATGGCGAGGTATTTATAGCGAAAGCAGCTGGTGAAAATGTCGGAACGCTCTGATTGGTAGACAACCAGACGTTTCGTCGAGTCCGAATCAATGACGTAATTTTAGTGTGTAGACGAGTTCTTTCTGGCGACAAAGCTCGGATTGAAGTATTTTGATTAAAGTTGCTTCCAAGGTAGATAAATGAAAAAGTGTTCTTCCTTTAGCCAAAATAGAAAATTGGTTGTCATCATAGTGAGAGGCGCATTTTTCATTGTTGAGAAGGTGTTGTCCAATTGCCGAAGTACTGGTATGGTTGGATTGAAATAAATCACGATTTGGTTGAGCTTGATTTCTTATTGCTTTTGGTATGTGCTGTTTTATTCTATCCTGCAGTCTTTGGGACGTGCGGCCTACGTACCGACAATCACAGCGGCACACGTATTGATAAACGACCATACTTAGTTGCTTGGTAGGCACGACATCTTTGCGGACCGTTGGAAACATATTTCTTGTGGAAAACACTACACAAAGTTTTACTGCACCAAAACAAGAGCTGACAGCAGTTTTGCATTGATTTTCAAATTTTGTGGAGATAATGCCAATCCATGGTAGTTTAAGGTAAGCTGGGCATTTTTCCGGTCCTTCCTTTGGGGGTAGTTTAAACCCTTCAATCTTTCTTTTTATTCTCGAATTAATTACATTTTCTGGATAACCATTGGAGCAGAGAATCGATCGAATGAAATCTATTTCCTGGGGTAATTTAGAAGGCGAACAAATTGCCAAGGCTCGGTGTACAAGAGTTGCAATAAGATTGTTTTTTCTGCTTTTGGGTCCAAACGAATCCCAGCGATTGTACTGGCCGGAAAATGAGGGTTTTCGGTAAACGGAAGTTAAAAATTTTGTGTTACTTTTTTCCACAAGCACATCCAAAAAAGGTAATTTGCCATTGACTTCTTTCTCATGAGTGAAAATGAGGGACTGATGCAGTGAATTGAGTTGCTTTAAGAACCGATTGCAATTGAACTCATCCTCAAACATGGCAAAGGTGTCATCCACATATCTGAAATAGATTAAAGGTTGATTAAAAATTGAAATTTTGTACCACTTCTCATCCCCTAAAGTTAGAGGTGAATTTTACTGCATTACAAATTACCTTTTAAGCAATTAAAGGAAAGAAATGCTACATTTTAATATAAAACATTGTCAAAGAGATCGAAACTACAATCCAGACGCTTTTCTTTACGTTTAAGAGCTTATTTCAATCATGACTAGTAAGCTATAACGGCACATAGCTGTCAGCTACATTTTATTTAAAAAATAACATTTTGGGGGTATTTAAAACTAAAATTGGTTGGAAGTTGTATCCTTTTTACCTTTAGTTTTCATAACTGGCAAGTATGAGACGATTATTTATTTGTAATTAACAAAAACTGAACCACTCCCTCAAAAAATATTGTTTTTCGTAATAACCTAAAGCCAAGAGCAATGTGCTTTATTTTTTACCTTATCAAGCACGATTGAAATTGGCGTTAAAGCTCCAAAAAGCATATACATTTTAACCACTTCCAGTTTCGAGCTTCCCTTGAAAAACTATGTGCACAACGTCCCCTCCGGGAGCGTTGGGTGGGTAAGTCGGTGGGACGAGTTTTTGCTGATGAGGCCGAAAAGCCGAAACCTGGGTCCAGGGATGGTCCCGCCTATTTCGCTATACTAACGTTGTTCGGATCGTGATCTTTTGTAAAAACTAACTTTTGTCCGGAGGTGTGTTGCGTCGTGTCTGGTTTCTGAGAGATTCAAATCCGGGTCTTTCGAGCTGCTCTCCCGCAAGCGTCGGAGCACGCTGACATGTAATCGCTTGCTGCCTAGTCTGCCTTAAAGCACTACACTTAAGTGTATAATCTTTGGAAGGCTTTTCCACGCCAAATCACTCTCGATGTGATCAGCGTTATGTAATGATAGCAGTTTTGCTCATACTTGTACGGTTAGCAGTAACGTCAAAAGGAACCTGGTTCATAAGTATACGGTACGTAAGTCTCGTGCTTTGTGTTGGATTCATTTGGTTAGTTTCGTGTACAGCCTTATGTAGGATATTGGGCTAGCCAGGAGCCACTTAAAGTGTCTTACACTCGGCATGAGACCTAGTGATGACAATGCGTCTCTATTACCCGCATGTTAGGGATGGTCCTGCCTATTTTACCATACTAACGTTGTTCGAATCGTAACTCTTTGTAAAAAGAGTCAAAACTGATATCAGTTTTGGCCCATACTTGAATGGTTAATAGTAACGTCAAAAGGAACCTGGTTCAAAAGTATACAGTACATAAGTCTTGTGCTTTGTGTTAGGTTGATTGGGTTTGTTTCGTATACAGCCCCATAAGATATTGGGCTAGTCGGGGCCACGTAAAGTGTCTTGCACTCGATGTGAGACCTAGTGATAACGGTGCGTTTTTATTAGCCGTACTTTGGGAATGGCCCTGCCAATTTTGCCATACTAACGTTATTCGGATCGTGACTCCTTGCAAAAATTAAATATTAATCCACTTTTGATATCATGCAAGTGTAAAGGCTCAGATAAAAATGCTACTCTGAATAAACAAATAATGCTTTTGTATTATTCAAAGATGTACAACAAAAGTTGGACTTCGAAAAACTTTGTGATATTTCGTCGCAATAAATAAAAAGCGCACGTAACCCGTTGCCAAGGCAAATCAACTCTTCGATTTTCCTTGTTGAGTTCCCGCACTCGAAAAGCACGGAAGTCCGTTGCTTAAACCATTCTTACTTCTCAAACAGAAATCGAATAACAAGTTATTTACAACTGAAAACTGACACACTGCGCTCACATTGTTCCATTGTCTCCTTCTTCTTGGACGATCAAGCTTTCTAAAACGATTAGCTTCCTAACAAAAAAGATTCATAATCGCAAACTTCAAAGAACAAAAGAATTCTCCACAGATGTTGATTGATCAAAAAAGGTTATCTGCTCAAAAGTAAAAAAAGAGCTCTCAACACAATTGTTTTCTTAACCTACATCAGAGTTGCATATTTTAGTGGCTTTATCTTTTTTCAAATCTTTGACAAGCTATTGTGTATAGAAGTCAGAGGTGTCAAAAAGTTCCAAAAGCAAGAGGACAGGGGTAAGTTGTAAAAGAGCGCATTTAGTTTTTTGAAAAGGCACTTCAGCTTTTCTTTGAAGCTCATGCCCATGAGCGTATGCCGATAGAAAAACGATAACCTCAACTTCAAGAAGCAGGTTTTTGATTCACTTTCCCAAAAAAATGTTAGTCATTGAGCAACCAAATGAAAAAATGTACCAAATTTAAATTAATCTCTTGCAAATAAAAAAAATGTACCAAATTTAAATTAATCTCTTGCAAATAAAAAAAATGTACCAAATTTAAATTAATCTCTTGCAAATAAAAAAGACCAAAAACATTTTTAAAATAAATTTAAAGATTTGCTGTAAAAAAAGTGAAACGACCCGGGAAAAAAATGCGCCATGGACAAACACTTGTTGACCAATGATTTAAACAATTTAACTTCAGAGTATTTTGTCCTTGCGTTGTCCTTATGCACTGTACAGTATCAAAGGGCGTTTTTTACTGCCTCCACAACCTTTTTTAGATTTTCCAAGCAGAGTTGTTCAGCACACGAAATACAGTAAAGTAATATGATTTAATGAGGAAGGCTTCAGCCCTTTTAATTTATTTTTAGTTGCGCCTCTACTTGTACTGTGTATCAGCTTTTATTATTCACTCAAGAACCCAAACTTCTTTACAGTGATGATGATGATTTAGTTCCTCCCACTAACTTGCACTTGTAAGTACGTTAAACAATGGTTTTACACCTTAGACTACAATAGCGTACATCGCCGTATTACATTCACTAAAACCTTGCTCTACTTTTGCTTCCAATGTTCATCAAATGGCAGTCAAGCAAGACCCTTAACTGGCCTATAGTAAGTAACGTGATTTACTGCCGTTAAGAGTTTAAAATTCATGATAGCCGACACCATAAAAAAGGAGGAAGCACTTTACGGAAATATTATGGAAATCTGAAGGAGTAGCTCTATTTGTTTCTTACGAACATCATCACTGCTTCCAATGCAAATATCATCATTTAGGTTTTTGGTTGGAGGTAGGGTACGCTAGAGTAACGATTTGGGTTGATTGAGGCTAGTTGGGGTTAGGGTTAGGGATAGGATTGAGTTAAGTGTTAGAGCTAAGATTACAACTAGGGTAAGGGTTATTCCGAGGAATTGTGCTTTTCAGTGAGTATTTCTTTTTTTGTTTATTTCGCCACGAGAGATGTTGGGTTATTGCGCGTCAGCTTGTTCACTGCATTCTGACAGCGCTCGGTAATTTCATAAAACCTCAAGCTTCTTAGACAAGGCTATATCTTGACATCGTTTCGCAATTTTAAAAAATAAAATCGACAAACAGAGCACCATTTGTCTTGCTATCGATTTAGCAATAAACAAACGGCTTGTGACCAAACAGTTGATTTAACAACGAGGCAAGCAACGTAACAACGTATAAAATCGTCGAAAGCAAACGAAAGAAAGATGCATCGCGACGCTTTTTGACCAAATTTCAAGCAAATACGTTCAAAAATTTGGCTCATTCAGCGGAATTATGGGCTTATAAAGCGTTCTTTATTTTCAGAAATGAATGGAGTGATTCCAGACCGGACGGAAATCAAGTCTTAGTAAGCTGGTGGCCTTATTAACCGAGGGTTTAATAAACGATGACTACAGTAACAACAATTCTAGTGCAAATCTAATGAAAAATATGTGAAGTAATTTCAGATAGAACCAAATTAGTCTCAATAAGCGGAAGGGCATGCTAGCCATGGGTTTAGTAAGCGGTGGCTACTGTACTAAAACTTCTACAGCAAATCTGACGACAAAAGAAAACGAACTGAAAAACAAAAAAAAACGATAAAAATAAAAGAGGTCGGAGTAGCGTAAAATAAAAGCAAGAGACAGCGGGGCCAGCGTAGCTGCCAATCAATTTTCTACCCGTCATCTCCTTCACACCAAGAATAAGAAAATAATTCAGGCAACCGGCAATTCTTAAGTCATCATAGCTACCTGTCTAAAAGTAATCAATCTTCCCACCACTTACCACCCATCTAAGCATTGATCATTCCAATGTAAATTGTAGATAGCTCGATGTTAGCATTTTGCTTTGTAGATTAAGTTTAGTGTGAGCACAACCTTTTGGCTATTGCCCGCCGCATTGCAGACTTTATTAACGGCCGCCAGTGAGTCCAAGTAATTTTTTATGAATTACAAGATATAGAGAAATGGAACTTATCCAATCGTATCCCACTTAGTCGTGCGTAAAAGTGTAATGAAATAAAGCTTATGATGTCACCATAGACAATGTTACCGCTTATTTTTTGCATATTCCTACACTGAGCCTAGCCTAGGTTGAGACCCGCAGCAGGAGGCGTAAGTCTGCTTGGCCTGTAATGTAGAAACCCTGGGTGCAGTCCTTCTCGACCAGTTTTGAAAGTACAATATCCGCATACATTAACCAAAGAATTTTTATTAATGAGTGGCCATCATGACTTTTACTAAATATCTGCTTTATCTTTACAAGTTTTAGAAACCTGATTTATATATACTCATCAAAATAAATCGATGTTTCTGTTGACGTTTATATATATTTGTGTTAAATACTTTGTTGTGTGTGATTTGCTAAATGATAAGAGGGTTTGTCGACTCCCATGTGCAGGCTTAAAGGAGGCTTCTAATTACCTAGAGTGGGCACTGTCTCTGTTACGTTTTAATAGTAATTTGATTCTATTTCAACTTTGATTTACTTCTTAAAATTGAGGCGACTTGTAGTATCGCTCTAATAATAAGTCTGGTTGCAACTTAATAGCTAGGAAAAGATTGCCTTCCACTAAGATACTTTAACTCGCGCACTTCTCGATCACGAACAGAACAAATATCTTCATAAACCACTTTAAGACTTTGAATCTCTTCGCTTGTCAAATACAGAAACTAAAGCACTTTAACTCTTTTGCTCCCGCGTGAAAAGCGAAAAAAATGTCCGTAAGGTGGCAGCGCGAAAAACTGTCATAATCAATCATAATTAATCATAATTATGTACCTCAAGTTTGTTTGTAAATCATTACTCAGCTGTCTACTACATTAAGTGTGATATATCGTTGAAATCTACATTTCTTGAGGATTTCAAATAGAAAAAAAACCTTTTTTTTTGAATATGCAAATTTTATGCAAATGAACCCCCCAACTGGGGGGTAGTTGTCTTCAAAATTAAAGAGGTACCCTCACCTCAAAGATCACTACAGATTTTATTTTCTACCAATTTTTTTAGAAATGTTCGCAAAATGATGCTAAGGAAATAAGCTTTCAAGGTACATCACTCAAAACTTATCTAAGAGCCTAGGTTTTCAACAATTTGCAATTTTCTGAGACAAATGACCTTTTTTTGACCGGTACCGACTGGTACCAAATTTTGGTAGTTAAATTTAGTACCTAAAATATGATCAGTTATTATCTGCTAGAGGTTAGCCTAAACCATGTAACATTATGTATTTTTGAACAGGGAATTTCTTCAAGATTCAGAAAATATCAAGTTTAACTAGAATATGCTGTCACTGACAATAAAACAGCCGCTTGTTTACACCCTTCCCATTTCTTGAGAAACAAGGGGGATACAGCAAACTTTGATTTACGAAAGCCAAACTTCTGCTAGCTTTTAAACTTGTATTTCGCTTCTTGTCTTCTTGGAAATTTGATACAAAATGACGACTTTATTGGTGAAACATTTGCAATCTATTTTATCTTTTTATAGGGTGTATTTTTTCTAAAAATTATAATTTAGTAAAGGTAAGTAAAAAAATTTTGGGGGGTTTTAAACTGATATGATGTACAGTACTCATTTTTGATCAGTAAATATCATATACCACTTAATCTAGACTATTTAAAGTTATATATTGCTGGAAAGAAAATTTTCTAAGCTTTCAAATGAGACCGGTATTTAGCAACATATCATATTTTTTACGCACTAAATTTACTTTTATCTACTTACCATTCAAATTTGTTTGGGGGGTTTTGAGACCCCTAAAAAATTTGGAAGTTTAAAAAAGTAAAATTTATTATTATCGCTTGAAATTTTGTCAAATGATGCCCCAAAAGAGTATTTTTCAGACTGTGTCAATGATAAAGGGTTTGGTTATGTGGTAAAGATGTAATCTCAATTTGATATTAGTGTAGTTGGCACGTGCTGAGAATTTGGCCGATTTTGTCGTCTGCCACTGGGCTGTTGGTCATTTTAACCCATTTTGGGTATAAAAATCCAAGAATTAGGGCACAAATTATACATGTTCCGATGCGTGAGGAAATAAGCGTAATATTTTGAAAATTTTATGAAAATCGGATGAAAAATAAAGTCAGAAATCGATTTTTTATTAAACTAATTTGTAACTCAATTTAAAAAAATTTGAGGTAAACACTGAAAACACGAGATCATCAATCGATGTCGCGGGAGCGAAAGAGTTAATATATAAATATTAGACTAACCAAAACTAAAACCACCAAAGTAATCGCTTGGTTCCTTTCACAACAATCACCACAGAACAATGCCTTTTTACTACACTCTACTATTTTCTCTGTCACTCTCTCTTTTTAATGAGTGAAAAGTCTCACCGCCTTATCTATGCGACTGGAAAATAATCGAGGCTTATTAAGCGATTGGGCTCATAAACCCGGGGAGGAAATTTCGCCGTTTTCGGGCGCATGAAGAGCTAAGGCCGGCTGTGTCATGACTAAAAGTTGCTAAATCTATTAACACTGTACACGACAACGAAAGAACGAGCAACTCTTTTTGGAAAGAAATTAAAACGCAGAAATCCACGGAAAATTTTCATAGACTTGAATTCTATTGAAAGTGAGAAATCCCAGAGCGGATTAGCGCATAGGTTTTGGGTTGGAGGCAGGTGTGACTAAAGTTACAGTTAAGGTTGATTAAGGCTGGTTGGGATTAGGATCAGGAATAGGATCAGGAATAGGATTAAGTTAGGTGTTAGAGCTAAGATTACAATTAGAGTGACGGCTATTTAGAGGAATTGCGCCTTTCAGTGAGTATCCCTTTTTTTGTTTATTTCGCCACGAGAGATGTTGGGTTATTGCGCGTCAGCTTGTTCACTGCATTCTGACAGCGCTCGGTAATTTTATAAAACTTCAAGCTTCTTAGACAAGGCTATATCTTGGCATCGTTTCGCAATTTTAAAAAATAAAATCGACAAACAGCGCACCATTTGTCTTGCTATTGATTTAGCAATAAACAAACGGCTTGTGACCAAACAGTTGAATTGACAACGAGGCAAGCAACGTAACAACGTATAAAATCGTCGAAAGCAAACGAAAGAAAGATGCATCGCGACGCTTTTTGACCAAATTTCAAGCAAATACGTTCCGAAATTCGGCTCATTCAGCGGAATGACGGGCTTATAAATCGTTCTTTATTTTTCAGAAATGAATGGAGTGATTCCAGACCGGACAAAAATCAAGTCTTAGTAAGCTGGTGGTCTTATTAATCGAGGATTTAATAAACGATGACTACTGTACCAACAATTCTAGTGCAAATCTAATGAAAAATATGTGAAGTAATTTCAGATAGAACCAAATTAGTCTCAATAAGCGGAAGAGCATGCTAGCCATGGGTTTAATAAGCGGTGGCTATTGCACTAAAACTTCTACAGCAAATCTGACGACAAAAGAAAACAACCTGAAAAATAAAAAAATCGATAAAAATAAAGAGGTCGGAGTAGCGCCGCTCTCCCTCATCGAGGGGGAGCAGCTTGTCATAGAGGCCAAAACTTACGCCTGAAATAAATCTTTTCTTTCAATCTCTTTGCAGTCGGGGCCCCATATTTGCAGCAATAATTTATTTCATTCTCATTTCTATTAATATTTTTAAAATGCATTAAATAATAGTAGAACTGTGGCTACCGATCAAGAGAACAACAAGAATTTTGTAAGAGATAGGGGGTGAATTATAACAATTTATAGTTTTTAAATGTCCCTTCAAATATATGAAAGGCTTTATTGAATTTTGTTTTTTCAAACTTGAAGCTTGACTATAAAAAAGATGGCGACTTCGATGCACAGATAATAAAAAGATACCTGAGTTATGATGATTAAAATTGCCGCCGAGGTACCAAGGAGTTTGGACGATGTGGAGGGAGTCTAAAAATCGCTCTAGGTAAAGATTTTGTAGATTTTATTCAGAATTTTATCTAAAATGAGCCCTCTAATTTAAAAATAAGGTTCAAATCTATTTCTATTTAAAGCCCAGGAGCACTTAATCAAGCTTAGTTTGGATGCTTCTTTGCTTTGTTATCAAGGCCAAAGTGTGGCCATGAAGCATTGTCCTTCTCCCATAATACGGTGATAAATAGTGCACAGCACATTATATTCCATCATCAAAAACAATCTCGACAGGAAAAAGTTGCTGTGTATAAAATGACATGAAGTTGTTTGAAATCCGCTGGTTATTTGAACTTGCTTGTATTTTCACTGCTGCAGCGACTTGCTAAAAGACGGTAAAAGATTATGTTAGTCGTAGCAGTTGAAAATATTCCCACAAGAGAAGTGCGCTTTATCTAATGGCCGCACTAGGGTGCTTTATTTTTGAGAATATTTTCAAAATTCCCAATAAGCAGTGAAGTGAGTAATTTTGCTGATGGCTACCCAAAAACAAAAATTTTTGTCTACAACATTTGATTCTGGTTTATCCACGACAAATTTCGTTGGCTTGTGCGGTGTGCAATAAAATATACATTACAAATTTTCTATTAGAAAGAGATAAAATTCCTTTAATGTTTTTGTTTATTTGCAGAGCTGATGATGAAATTGTGCCTTGAAATCTCGAAATATATATTATGAATACATAAGTTGATTGATTGCTATTACCTCTAAATTAAGAAAAAGTTTGTTAAAAAACCCAGGGAATTTTAATCACACCACGTCATCATGTAACTGCAAGAAGAAGGCTAGGTGCTCACTAGATGCAAGATGTTGCCAGAGCTCCGTTTGGTATAAAACGATAATAACATCTGAAAACACCACCACAAGTTATTTTGATTACAGAGAACGGAATTTAAAGCTCGCTTCAACAACCACAATCATAACTTTAAGTACCGACATAAAAGAATTTTTATGGAACTGTCGAACGTTGTTTGACAAGCGCATGATACAGGAGAAGATCCATGCATGAAATGGAGCATTATGGCACACGCTGCACCATACCAGCCTGGTGCAAAAACATGTAATCTTTGCCTTGCAGAAAACTTGCCATCCTCCGAGTGGACCCAGCTACAACCTGATGGTTTTAAAACTGGGGCCATGAGAAAGTTTCAAAGAGTCCGCGAAGCATTTTTTGTTTTTGGATTATGGTCTAAGTTTGTAACAAATTCATTGCATAATAAATTGCTTTAATATTAGCCGATTTGCTTTTTAAATAGATTTCATTGTTTTATTTTACCCTTCTGTGTTGTTTCCAATAATGTTGTCTTTACGCAAGTTGCTACAATTCAACTGTGAGTCGCTGTGCGGAGCTGTCTTCAGTTGGTAAAACGATAAAAAGATATTAATACACAATTTTTAACAAACATTTCTACAACACGATTTTGGCTATGCAATGGAAATGCAAAAAAAGATTGTCTTAAATTGTTTTTTCCTTCAATTATTATGACATATTTAAACTTTAGTGTTTTGTGCTATGCTATTTGTAATGCTATTTTAAGCTTGGAACCAGTGAAACTTAGTAAACTGAAGTGCCATTTTTATTCAAAACAACCGCAACATGAAGGAAAGGATCTAAGCTTTTGCAAACTCATTGAAATCGGTTTAAAACGATAAAAGTACAGTATTGGGCTAATTTAAGCTTTTAATTTTAGATTTCTGTTGCCACTTTATGAGCTTTTTTTGGCTAAAAAGTCTGTTGTGACTTTATCTTTTGGTGAAGTGTTTTTATTAGCAGAGTTGTTGAAAAAGAATCTGTTATTAATAAACAGTAATAAAGTCAGCTTAGACATTTATTTGCTATAAAAAAAATTAATTTCGCTAACGCTTCCTCAGTTTCTGCAAAAAAATAAACAAAAATCGCACAAAAAGTATCAAAATATTTTTTCTGACAAATAAAGAAAACTTACTAGTGGTAAAAACACATGTCTGAAAACAACATAGACCCTCAATTTTTTCAATTTAAGGCAAAATAACTGCAGAGAAAGGTACAAAAATTTCGCTTGGTGCGTTCAACTTTTTGTCTGTCTATTTCAGGCTGTTGAAACTTTTCCTCATCAAGCTGCTTAGCAAAGGTGGCCAACCTGAGCTCAACTTGACCTTTTTTAATTTTTAGATTGGCAACACTAGTGGTGGTAGAGCAGGCATTAGAGGGAGCACTACACCGGTCAATATCGGGCATATAGCAGGCCGTTTTATAACTGTATCCCTCGTTAATTCTGAAGAGCCACGCAGTGACTCGATTGTCAAACTCCTGCTTCGCTACAACGACATTTTCTTTAATAGCATCAGTGCTAGGGATAAGCTCCTTATCGGACAAAGCAACACAGTCGACCATTAAACTATCAAAATCGAAATTGATATCACTGACTAACGTTTCGACAATTTTAGCATTTTCAACATTTAGCATCGGTCCCCCCACTACTAGATACTTTTACTTTAAAGCCTTAAGCGAAAGCGATAAATCAGGGGAATTCATAGCAAATAAATGTTTGAAAATGCTAACAAATATTATGGTAAAGCACTTTAAGAAAAATAAGTACAACATCTTACGTGCACCACACGCAATTGTCCAGAAACCAGTCGCCGATGATGTACAGTCCCTCAGTTGACTTCGAACTCGCGCCCTCGAAATCTCCAAAACCGCTCCGGGCATCAATTCAAATTTTTCGTCGAATTCTCGAAGTCAAAGCTGCTTCTCTCTACAGCTTCTTCAACTGAAGAACTTTCCAATTTAATCTCCACCAAACGAGCCTTGTCAAAAAGGCTGTCAACTTTCAGCGAGGGAGCTTAGTTAGAAACGATGCTAACCTCCACCAATTCAATCGTCAGAAACGTTAGTTAGAAACGATGCTCATCTCCACCAAATTACAAGCAGCTTTTGCTTTCCTTATTGTCAAAGCAGAAGCATCCTGCCGGTTTATAAAGTGAGGTCTTGGTTGTTCCTTGTGTCTGTTTTTGTTCTATCAAATATTTTTCGTGTGCATTTTAAATTTTGTGTACTTATTTTTCTCTATTGGCTTGCTTGTTTACTTCGCTAACGTTTGAGTTGTATATGTCTATATCGCTTTGTCACAACTTTCTAGAAGTTACTTTTGCATGTACAGTAGGCTATTCATCTTCAACAAAATAGTTCAAACGGTAAGTGATAACTGAGCTTAAACCTGTCTTGAAAGTTTAATATATCTTTGGAAAAATTTAAAGTATTGATATGCATCGCTTTTAATTTTTACTTTGATATTAAACAAATTTGATTGCAACTATTTGATTAGAACTTTAAAAAATAATTCCAATTGTAATTGTAACTTATTAATGCAAGAGGCTAGTGATGCACTTATTGGTCACTGAAGAGACCTGATAGGTCGAAACATTGTCACTGTCTGTAGTTTGTTAATTGCAACTTGTAATTAAATTACAAGTTTTAAAGTAATTATAATTGTAATTGTAATTTGAGTTTTTTAGCATAAAGTGATTGCAATTGTAATGTAATTGAAAAAAATTTTGGTGTAATTGTAATTGATCTGTAATGATAAAATTGATCCAACTCTGTTTAATACATATGTATATTTAAAGCTCCGACATTGATGTTTGGCTTTTTACAAGCAAGGTGAGAATAGGTTGTGTAGTGATCATGTAACCTTTGCCCTTACTTATGCGCATCCATTTCGAATATTGCTGCCTCGTGCTTGTTTTCCTTTTCATAGAAACGTGAGTCATGCATTGCTTCGTCTTTACCCCAGGAAATATTATTCCTCGTGTCTTTTTCTCGTTTTTGAGATATAAATATCTCTTAGCTTTCTGGATATAATTAACTTTTGGACTGAAGAAGCCGCTAAATTTTGAAATTATGCGTTTGTTTTTAATAAAAAAATTGATAAAGAAAAAACAGAAAATTTGTATCAACTAAGAACTTCAGAAAATGTTCGATGTCAAAGATCTCCGAATGAGCTCAAGTAATTAAGTGTAAATCAGTAGGCTCAACTCCGAATGAGCTCAAGTAATTAAGTGTAAATCAGTAGGCTCATGGTAGAGCACGCCGTTCCTTTTTATTTAAACTTACTTTTTGGATTTCAATTTGTTTTGACCAAGTTCACCACAATAGAAGTGTCACGAATAAGGAAATTTTCCTTGTAAGAATTGTTTTTATTAGTATAAAGTGATGTGTCATTGTTCGCTCGGCTACTGATTGAGAAAAAATAAGACCTTTTTTCCTCGCAAGTGGATTGCTGTTGTACGCCTTTATTACGTCACAATTGTTATTACGACATAGTACGATTCCAGATTGATCTAGAGATTCTAGCTTCTTCGAAGAAGTTCGATAACTGATTACACAACTTGAAATGCTTTTTTTCTTTTTTCACGTGATTTCGTTCTAGCGGTTTCTGGATTGTTTTTTTGGATTTATGTACAGTATAAGGCGACGGGAATTTGTTTTTAGTTAGAGAGAGCAGTAGAGAAGCGTGTAACGCGAAGAGATTGATTGACAGAGTAAAGAAGGACCATTGTTATTTTTTGTGATAACTTATTGTGGATTCTGTGGACATGGCGAGTATTAAGAAGTTATTGGTGAAATTAATTTTGGCGGTTTCCTGATTGTGTGGTAAAGTGGTTGATTTTGAGATCGTTGAGCGAAGAAGTTTGAAGTTGTGAAGTATTATTTCTGCGAATACATTATTGCTTTTATGGAAGCCAATCTTTTCCAAGTTAATATTAAGTTGCAGTCAGACCTAATTATCCGAGCGATTATCATACGTCGCCTCAATTTCAAAAGAAATTTAAAATCGAGATAGAACCGAAAGTTCTATTTTTGATATATTATTATTATTATTAAAACGCGACAAGAAGACGTTTTACTTTGACTCTTGTGGTGAAGAAAAAGCAAAGACCCTGGAGTTTTTTCTGGGCACTTGTGGGCAAGTTTTTGTTGTTTGAAGGCTCTGTAACAGCAGAAAAGGAACCAAGCTTTTGCAAACGCAATAAAATCGGTTTAAAACGACAAAAGTTTGATTTCCAAGATTGTTTTAAATAACAAAACAAAGTTTCCGTTAAGGCATACTATGAAACAGCATTTCAAAGTTCTAAAACTTTTTTCTTCTAGAACTTGATGGGGTCCGCCAATCTTTAAAGCAAGCAAAAGGGATCCACCTGCTCAAAACGTTTGGAAACCACTGTTCTAGCTTTTGTTAGTTTTGTACCAGCATTTTCATCTTTAACCTGACGCTTTGTTGTCCTAGTTACTCGTGTGACGCCTTTATCTAGACCTGCGGCACTTGAATTTACTGAGGTAGCACAGCTACTGTTAACAGTTTAACACCGCTCACAAACCGAAACAACTTCAGCGTATTGTGGAGAAGCAATTAAATATAGCTTGATAAGATTGTTCGATTTAAGTAGTATTGTAGATAGCAACTGGCTTTGATTCATAATTGTATTTTTAATTTATAGTTTTAGTATCTACAGTATTAGGCTAATTCAAGTTTTAAATTTTAGATTTCTGTTGCCATTTTATGCACCTCTTTGGCAAAAAAGTCTGTCGTGGCTTTATCCTTTGGTGAAGTGTTTTTAGTATATATCTATGTTTAAAGCTCCGACATTGGTGTTGTGTGCTTTACAAGCAAAGTGAGAATAAGTTGCCACGTATACATAGCGGTAGCAATAAGATTTTTATAGAGACGTAAAAATTGTGCTACCATCTTAAGGCTGGTTTCCATTAGGCGTAGACTGCAGGCGTAGCGTAAAAAAACTTTTTTCTCCATTTAGTTTTATGCGCGCAGCGAGCGCGCTCCGCGCATAAAACTAAATCTAACAAGACAAGTCACTTAACTTTCAAAACTAGCTATTAGTTATTACTGTAGGACAAATTTGTTATTGCAATGAAAAAGTGAGAAAGCTGCTGTTATTCCTCAGAAAATTTGCAATAAGAATTTGCTTTTATTCATCAACACATTTATTTGGCTAATCAATCGCCGTCAGCAATTTGATCTAAAAATGTGTTCAAATTGAGAAATTAAGGAAAAAAAAAGCGTGTGCGAGACCAAAACAATTTCTTTTCAATAGTTGATCTCTGAAAAAAGAATGAAAGGGTCTTTAAATTGTAAAATTATGGAAAAGATGTGCACTTGACCAAAATAATATAACAAGCGCTTTTGATGTTGATCTCCAAAAAAAAAAAAATTTCGGGTTGCGTCCGAACGTAGCAATTGTCGCAATCAGAAATAAAAGCAATATTTAGAGCAAGTTTTGAGACGAGGTTTTGCGGTTTGATGCTGAGTGAAAACAAAGCAACGCTTTCTCTGCACTTGACACTAAGTACAAATTTTAAGCTATCAATTGTTAAAAATGAGTTTATTTGTTATGACATCATGATCTTGGTTAGTACAAGACCAATCAAAATAAAAACATGCAATCAGTAATGAAAATAAGCGATAGAATGATTACACATAATAAGCAAAACATTTGGCTCAACCACTCCGCACTACTTGGCAAAGAACGTAGCGATGTTCCATTCAACATTTGGGAGCAGGCATCCATAAGACCAATGTTTTTCAAGGATTGGGTTACAAAACATATATTACTTAGTTAAAAATTACTTTCTTTTTTATTTTCTTTTTTAAAAGCAACTCGCATTTTAAAAAAATAGATGAGGAACAGATCATTACAGCGATTAGTGCGAAAATGGCCCATGGCTAAATTTGTATAAAACCATTGCAGTAAATTGTATTTTGCGAATGAATTTTTTAATCACATCAGAAAAATGAAATAATCGCACAAATCTTACTGATTAGAATTGCTCTAAATACAAACCAACCGACAAAAACACATTTAGGCAACAAAACCAAAATTACACAACCAATATTCGGTTTAGTGCTTCTTCAAAAGTAATTGACCGTTGAGTACTCGTACGTACAATTTAAAAACAGTAAGTGTGACTTAGCGCTAAAGCTGAAACTTTTCATGACAATAATCAAATATGGGTCATTCCGTCGAAGACTCCCAATAAATGATAATATATTGCAATTTGTTTCACCATGCTGACATTCATGTTTAGCACTATTTTTGAAAATATTTACTGATTGTCGGAATCGGTAAACCAGCAGATCATTATAAAGCACACATTTCATGAGTCAATCAAGATCTGCAAAATTATATAACGGCAAGAACAAATGAAGTTCTCAAAATCATTTGCAGTAGTTTAGCTGGAAAAATCTGGGTCTATCACGCTACTGTAATGCTACAAAAATACTCAAACAAATAAAGTAAACTTAAATTAGGACAAAATTACTTTAACAATAAGTAGTAATGGCGCAATTGTATTTCAACAACAGTAAAATTTCTCCAATTGAAAATGAGTGCGGTGCTTCCAGAACTAATTGCAGAAACTGCAGAATTAAATAAAATTGTAAAAGAAAAAAACGTTGAAAATCAGAACTACTTGTTTGTAGTTAAATAGTTTCTAGATAATAGAGTTGAATTTTTACTGCTTTTTTCAAATACTTTTCAGCATTGAAATATTCATTAATTTTGTTCAAATATTGACTAATTCCATTTAAAGCAACAACCACGTTTCTGCCAGTTGCAACGTCACTTGATATTTGTTTGCCAATATTTTAGTGAATTTTCGAAATGCGTTTCGCGGTGATAGCAATATTTATTATATCTAACCACCGAACAATTTCATTCTAAGTAGCAGCAACATTTATGTTAATGAAAACGTTGCAGTGTTAAAGTCATTCCTTACCAGTAAACACCGACTAATATCGATGAAGACACCAGCCACCCTTCTGTCAGTGGCAATGACGCTCGATATTCGTTCATAAAATGTAGCGCTTTTTCCGAATTCTCTTTTGCAGTAGTTGGTTTATTCATTCCAAGCAAACACTGATCACAATTAAACAAAGCATGAGCCGTATGAATGGTCACTAGCAATACCGTTTGATGTTTGTTCATCAATTTTTAGCGCTTTCTTGAAATACTCTTTTGCAGTAATATACTCACTCATTTCAAATAACCATAACCAATATTATAAAAAGCAGCTACAGCATTTCTGTCAGTAGCAATGTCACTTGATGTTCGTTCACGAGCTTTTTGCGCTTTTTCGAAATACTCTTTTGCAGTGGTATAGTTATTCATTCGAAGTAAACATCGACCAATATTATACAAAGCATCAGCCACCCCTCGGTCAGTGGCAATGTCCATTGATGATCGTTTATAAATTTTCAGCGCTTTTTCGAAATACTCTTTTCCAGTGGCAAAGTCATTCATTTCAAATAAACATCGACCAATAAAATGCAAAGTAGCTGCAACATTTATGTCAGTGGCAATGCCACTTGATATTTGTTCATAAATTTTCAGCGCTTTTTCATGATACTCTTTTGCAGTGTTAAAATCATTCATTGCAAGTAAACATCCACCAATATTATTCAAAGTAATTGCAACATTTATGTCAGTGGCAATGTCTCTTGATGATCGCTCACGAATTTTCAGCACTTTTTCATAATACTCTTTTGCAGTGTTAAAATCATTCATTTTGAATACACATCGACCAATATTGAACAAAGTAGTTGCAACATTTATGTCAGTGGCAATGTCGCTTGATGTTCGTTCACGAATTTTCAGCGCTTTTTCATAATACTCTTTTGCAGTGTTAAAGTCATTCATTGCAAATAAACATCGACCAATATTAAACAAAGCATCATACACTCTTTGATCAGTGGCAATGTCGCTTGATATTCGTTCATAAATTTTCAGCGCTTTTTCATAATACTCTTTTGCAGTGTTAAAATCATTCATTGCAAATACACGTCCACCAATATTATACAAAGTAGTTGCAACATTTATGTCAGTGGCATGGTCGCTTAATGCTCGTTCACGAATTTTCAGCGCTTTTTCATAATACTCTTTTGCAGTGTTAAAACCATTCATTTTAAATACACATCGACCAATATTAAACAAAGTAGCTGCAACATTCATGTCAGTGGCAATGTCACTTGATGTTCGTTCACGAATTTTCAGCGCTTTTTCATAATACTCTTTTGCAGTGTTAAAATCATTCATTGCAAGTAAACATCGACCAATATTAAACAAAGCATCAGCTACCCCTTCATCAGTGGCAATGTCGCTTGATATTCGTTCATAAATTTTCAGCGCTTTTTCATAATACTCTTTTGCAGTGTTAAAATCATTCATTTCAAGTAAACATCGACCAATATTATACAAAGCATCAGCCACCCTTTCATCAGTGGCAATGTCACTTGATATTCGTTCATAAATTTTCAGCGCTTTTTCATGATACTCTTTTGCTGTGTTAAAGTCATTAATTGCAAATAAACATCCACCAATATTAAACAAAGTAGCTGCAACATTTATGTCAGTGGCAATGTCGCTTGATGTTCGTTCACGAATTTTCAGCGCTTTTTCATAATACTCTTTTGCAGTGTTAAAACCATTCATTTCAAATACACATTGACCAATATTAAACAAAGTAGCTGCAACATTTATGTTAGTGGCAATGTCGCTTGATATTCGTTCATAAATTTTCAGCGCTTTTTCATAATATTCTTTTGCAGTGTTAAAATCATTCATTGCAAATAAACATCCACCAATATTAAACAAAGCATCATACACCCTTTGATCAGTGGCAATGTCGCTTGGTATTCGTTCATTAATTTTCAGCGCTTTTTCATAATACTCTTTTGCAGTGTTAAAACCATTCATTTCAAATACACATCGACCAATATTAAACAAAGTAGCTGCAACATTTATGTCAGTGGCAATGTCGCTTGATGTTCGTTCATAAATTTTCAGCGCTTTTTCATAATACTCTTTTGCAGTGTTAAAATCATTCATTGCAAATAAACATCCACCAATATTATACAAAGCATCAGCCACCCTTTGATCAGTGGCAATGTCGCTTGATATTCGTTCATAAATTTTCAGCGCTTTTTCATAATACTCTTTTGCAGTGTTAAAATCATTCATTTCAAGTAAACATTCACCAATATCATACAAAGCATCATACACCCTTTGATCAGTGGCAATGTCGCTTAATGTTTGTTCATTAATTTTCAGCGCTTTTTCATAATACTCTTTTGCAGTGTTAAAGTCATTCATTTCAAATAAACATCGACCAATATTATACAAAGTGGCTGCAACATTTATGTCAGTGGCAATGTCGCTTGATGTTCGTTCACGAATTTTCAGCGCTTTTTCATAATACTCTTTTGCAGTGTTAAAATCATTCATTGCAAATAAACATCCACCAATATTAAACAAAGCATCAGCCACCCTTTGATCAGTGGCAATGTCGCTTGATGTTCGTTCATAAATTTTCAGCGCTTTTTCATAATACTCTTTTGCAGTGTTAAAACCATTCATTGCAAATAAACATCCACCAATATTATACAAAGCATCAGCCACCCTTTGATCAGTGGCAATGTCGCTTGATATTCGTTCATTAATTTTCAGCGCTTTTTCATAATACTTTTTTGCAGTGTTAAAATCATTCATTTCAAATACACATCCACCAATATTAAACAAAGCATCATACACCCTTTGATCAGTGGCAATGTCGCTTGATATTTGTTCATAAATTTTCAGCGCTTTTTCATAATACTCTTTTGCAGTGTTAAAACCATTCATTTCAAATAAACATCGACCAATATTAAACAAAGTGGCTGCAACATTTATGTCAGTGGCAATGTCGCTTGATATTCGTTCATAAATTTTCAGCGCTTTTTCATAATACTCTTTTGCAGTGTTAAAACCATTCATTGCAAATAAACATCCACCAATATTAAACAAAGCATCATACACCCTTTGATCAGTGGCAATGTCGCTTGATATTCGTTCATAAATTTTCAGCGCTTTTTCATAATACTCTTTTGCAGTGTTAAAATCATTCATTGCAAATAAACATCGACCAATATTAAACAAAGCATCAGCCACCCTTTGATCAGTGGCAATGTCGCTTGATATTCGTTCATAAATTTTCAGCGCTTTTTCATAATACTCTTTTGCAGTGTTAAAATCATTCATTGCAAATACACATCGACCAATATTATACAAAGCATCAGCCACCCTTTGATCAGTGGCAATGTCGCTTGATATTCGTTCATAAATTTTCAGCGCTTTTTCATAATACTCTTTTGCAGTGTTAAAGTCATTCATTTCAAATAAACATCGACCAATATTATACAAAGTGGCTGCAACATTTATGTCAGTGGCAATGTCGCTTGATGTTCGTTCACGAATTTTCAGCGCTTTTTCATAATACTCTTTTGCAGTGTTAAAATCATTCATTTCAAATAAACATCCACCAATATTAAACAAAGCATCAGCCACCCTTTGATCAGTGGCAATGTCGCTTGATGTTCGTTCATAAATTTTCAGCGCTTTTTCATAATACTCTTTTGCAGTGTTAAAATCATTCATTGCAAATAAACATCCACCAATATTATACAAAGCATCAGCCACCCTTTGATCAGTGGCAATGTCGCTTGATATTCGTTCATTAATTTTCAGCGCTTTTTCATAATACTTTTTTGCAGTGTTAAAATCATTCATTTCAAATACACATCCACCAATATTAAACAAAGCATCATACACCCTTTGATCAGTGGCAATGTCGCTTGATATTCGTTCATAAATTTTCAGCGCTTTTTCATAATACTCTTTTGCAGTGTTAAAATCATTCATTGCAAATAAACATCGACCAATATTAAACAAAGCATCAGCCACCCTTTGATCAGTGGCAATGTCGCTTGATATTCGTTCATAAATTTTCAGCGCTTTTTCATAATACTCTTTTGCAGTGTTAAAATCATTCATTGCAAATACACATCGACCAATATTATACAAAGCATCAGCCACCCTTTGATCAGTGGCAATGTCGCTTGATATTCGTTCATAAATTTTCAGCGCTTTTTCATAATACTCTTTTGCAGTGTTAAAGTCATTCATTTCAAATAAACATCGACCAATATTATACAAAGTGGCTGCAACATTTATGTCAGTGGCAATGTCGCTTGATGTTCGTTCACGAATTTTCAGCGCTTTTTCATAATACTCTTTTGCAGTGTTAAAATCATTCATTTCAAATAAACATCCACCAATATTAAACAAAGCATCAGCCACCCTTTGATCAGTGGCAATGTCGCTTGATGTTCGTTCATAAATTTTCAGCGCTTTTTCATAATACTCTTTTGCAGTGTTAAAATCATTCATTGCAAATAAACATCCACCAATATTATACAAAGCATCAGCCACCCTTTGATCAGTGGCAATGTCGCTTGATATTCGTTCATTAATTTTCAGCGCTTTTTCATAATACTTTTTTGCAGTGTTAAAATCATTCATTTCAAATACACATCCACCAATATTAAACAAAGCATCATACACCCTTTGATCAGTGGCAATGTCGCTTGATATTCGTTCATAAATTTTCAGCGCTTTTTCATAATACTCTTTTGCAGTGTTAAAACCATTCATTTCAAATAAACATCGACCAATATTAAACAAAGTGGCTGCAACATTTATGTCAGTGGCAATGTCGCTTGATATTCGTTCATAAATTTTCAGCGTTTTTTCATAATACTCTTTTGCAGTGTTAAAATCATTCATTTCAAATAAACATCCACCAATATTAAACAAAGCATCATACACCCTTTGATCAGTGGCAATGTCGCTTGATATTCGTTCATAAATTTTCAGCGCTTTTTCATAATACTCTTTTGCAGTGTTAAAATCATTCATTGGAAATAAACATCGACCAATATTAAACAAAGCATCAGCCACCCTTTGATCAGTGGCAATGTCGCTTGATATTCGTTCATAAATTTTCAGCGCTTTTTCATAATACTCTTTTGCAGTGTTAAAATCATTCATTGCAAATACACATCGACCAATATTATACAAAGCATCAGCCACCCTTTGATCAGTGGCAATGTCGCTTGATATTCGTTCATAAATTTTCAGCGCTTTTTCATAATACTCTTTTGCAGTGTTAAAATCATTCATTGCAAATAAACATCGACCAATATTAAACAAAGCATCATACACCCTTTCATCAGTGGCAATGTCGCTTGATATTCGTTCATAAATTTTCAGCGCTTTTTCATAATACTCTTTTGCAGTGTTAAAGTCATTAATTGCAAATAAACATCCACCAATATTAAACAAAGTAGCTGCAACATTTATGTCAGTGGCAATGTCGCTTGATGTTCGTTCACGAATTTTCAGCGCTTTTTCATAATACTCTTTTGCAGTGTTAAAACCATTCATTTCAAATACACATTGACCAATATTAAACAAAGTAGCTGCAACATTTATGTTAGTGGCAATGTCGCTTGATATTCGTTCATAAATTTTCAGCGCTTTTTCATAATATTCTTTTGCAGTGTTAAAACCATTCATTGCAAATAAACATCGACCAATATTAAACAAAGCATCATACACCCTTTGATCAGTGGCAATGTCGCTTGGTATTCGTTCATTAATTTTCAGCGCTTTTTCATAATACTTTTTTGCAGTGTTAAAACCATTCATTGCAAATACACATCGACCAATATTATACAAAGTAGCTGCAACATTTATGTCAGTGGCAATGTCGCTTGATATTCGTTCATAAATTTTCAGCGTTTTTTCATAATACTCTTTTGCAGTGTTAAAACCATTCATTTCAAATAAACATCCACCAATATTAAACAAAGTAGCTGCAACATTTATGTCAGTGGCAATGTCGCTTGATATTCGTTCATAAATTTTCAGCGCTTTTTCATAATACTCTTTTGCAGTGTTAAAGTCATTCATTGGAAATAAACATCGACCAATATTAAACAAAGTAGCTGCAACATTTATGTTAGTGGCATGGTCGCTTGATATTCGTTCATAAATTTTCAGCGCTTTTTCATAATACTCTTTTGCAGTGTTAAAATCATTCATTGCAAATAAACATCCACCAATATTAAACAAAGCATCATACACCCTTTGATCAGTGGCAATGTCGCTTGATATTCGTTCATAAATTTTCAGCGCTTTTTCATAATACTCTTTTGCAGTGTTAAAATCATTCATTTCAAATAAACATCGACCAATATCATACAAAGCATCAGCCACCCTTTGATCAGTGGCAATGTCGCTTGATGTTCGTTCATAAATTTTCAGCGCTTTTTCATAATACTCTTTTGCAGTGTTAAAATCATTCATTTCAAATACACATCCACCAATATTAAACAAAGTAGTTGCAATATTTATGTCAGTGGCAATGTCGCTTGCTGTTCGTTCACGAATTTTCAGCGCTTTTTCGAAATGCTCTTTTGCTGTGGTAAAGTCATTCATTCCAAGTAAACATCGACCAATATCATACAAAGTAGCTGCCGCAGGTATGTCAACAGCAATATCGCTCGATGTTTGTTCACGAATTTTCAGCGCTTTTTCGAAATACGTTTTTGCTGTTGTAAAGTCATTCATTCCAAGTAAACATCGACCAATATTATGCAAAGTAGTTGCAACGTTTATGTCACTGGCAATGCCACTTGTTATTCGTTCATTAATTTTCAGCGCTTTTTCCAAATGGTTTTTTGCAGTCGTAAAGTCATTCATTCCAAGTAAACATCGACCAATATTATTCAAAGCATCAGCCACCCTTCCGTCAGTAGCAATATTGATTGATGTTCGTTCATAAATGTTTAGTGCATATTTCAAATACTCATTTGCAGTAGTTGGTTCATTCATTTCAAGTAAACATCGACCAATATTATGCAAAGTACCAGCGGCATCTATGTCAGTGGCAATGTTGCTTGATGTTTGTTCATAAATTTTTAGCGCTTTTTTGAAATAGTTATTTGCAGTGGTAAACATATTCATTTGAACTAAGCTGTAACCAATATTATACAACATTTCAGCAACATTTACATCAGTAGCAGTGTTGTTTGATGTTTCTTCATAAACTTTTAGTGCTTTTTCGAAGCATTCCTTCGCATGAGTAAATTCATTCTCTATAACTGAACATCGACCGATTTTATACCAAATATCAGCCACATTTCTGTCAGTAGCAAGGTTGCTTGATGTTTGTCTATAAATATTTAGCGCTTTTTCCAAATACTCCTTTGCATCAGCAAATTTGTCCATCTTTAGTAGTTCTTCTCCAATTGTTTTGAATTTGGCAAATAATGCTTCTTTTGTCGGCTCTACTTGATCAAATGTAGATTTTGTGTTTTTATATGTTAGCGTTTTCATGCAATGATCGAAGTCGAGTAAGCATTGTTCATTTACGTTAATTTCCAAAGCATTGATACAGTCTTTGAGTTCTTTGCTTTTTTGAAAACTTGAGTAAATACTAATGTTGAGCATTTGGGGATTGGAATAATAGTGTCCTTTTTTAAAGTTGAATCTTTTTGATATGTCACATTGCAATGCATAAGCAATTTGAAAATACCTAATTGCACTTGTTTCTCCTACAATTCCTAAAAATTTTGATGTTGCATTTTTTTCATTTATATCATCTTTTTGCCTTTGGTTGACCATGTACCATCTCAGTCGTACCTCACATGCAATTGCAATTGCGAACATCAAGTGGTGCTTTGCATCATTACTAATTCTATTTTTTTTTGCTAGCTCACGGATAATATCAAAACATGAAAGTTTTGAAATTTCGTAGAGTCTTCCTAATGCTGCAATAAATAGTGTGGTGACCCTGTAAACATCTTTTTTCACATTGTATCTTCCTTTCATACCGACTTCTTTAAGCACCATTCGAATTGAAAAGTTTTCAAGATCATCTTTGATTAGACCTAAAATTTCGACACCTAAATCTTTGTTTCGTTTCAGTAATTTCTTTTTACCATTTTCAAATTCCATGTACAGACTATAATCGCCATATACGTAACAAACCTTTGTGAGAATTTCACCCAAATGATAACCGTTTTTACGATTTTCATCACAGCTTAAATATTGTAGCATATCCGGTACAGATCTTATCAGCTCTGTTTTCCAGGGTTTGTCCTTTGTTAATTGTTGTCTTCCCAGAGGATATTTACAAGCCCATGGAAAAGTACCATCAAATGAAATCCCAGATTTTGTGACGTTATCATAAAACTTATCCCAAACTTCTGAATTTGTTTTGTTTATTATGCTAGGAATAATGGTTTCGCCCAAGTTTATCAAAATGATTTGAAAAATGACAGAATACCATCTGAATTTGTCTAAAGTCCTTTCATTTTGGCCATCAAAATTGGAGTCTAATACTATGATGTGCTCGAAATCCGAATATGGTGTAATTTCCTTTCTTGCTAGGGAGCCCATGCCTAAGATAGCAAACTTGCAAGGCATTGTACCCATAATTTGCTTACAAACTCCCGCCACATTTGCCATAATTTCTGTGTACTCATTAGTAATATCATTTTGTAAAGATTCCATTCCTTTAACTTTGCTTACTTCTTGTTCTCGCATTTTTTCTTCAGATTGGTGTGTTTTAATTTTTCCTATTTCATGCAATTTTTGATCAACATATTTTCTCATTTTTTCTACCGATAGTTTAACCATTTCAGTTGTTTTACATAAATCTATATTTTGCTGTTGAGCCTCAGCTGATTGAAGTAAATGCAGATGTAGTTGATTCAAATTTTGTCTAATTTCACATGCCTCGCTTCGTGTTCTGCATCTCACTAGTGCAGCATTCAATAAGACAGCGCATCTAATAAAGCAATTCATTTTTTCAATTGTGGAGCAGTTTTCAATTTTTTTACTGCATTCAAGATAAAGCATTCCCATTTTGTGAAAAATTGGAGCAGAAATTTTTGGGTCAGTTTCTTTACCATCATCATTGCAATTCATTTTCAAATTTTTCAATAGTGTTTCTTCTTCCTCTGTATACTCATCAGGTTTGCCGTTTTCCATGCTTGTCAAATCAAACCAGAAATAATAAAGTTGCCACTAATCAATTCATTTTCCTAAAATCTAAACAAATTGCATTGACTTCAAATTAATTGGGGCTTAGCATTGGATAATTAATGATTAACAACAATATTACTGTAAAAATGTAACCAAATTTAGAGCTTATAGATAAAATTTTGATCCTGTTTCATGATGCTATGTACTCTAATGCAAGTTTTAATTTATAACTTACTTACTAATATATAACATAGCCAGAACAACAATGTTGGTGGGGAGCAAGAAAAATTATCAGTTGCAATTTTCATCACATGACCCCAATAAACCGTCTGCAAAGTTGAATTTGTATCAAGGACATAAATAATTTTTGCTTTTATGAGTTGATTTAGTAGGCACTGCCTGTTTGCAATTTTCATTTTCATTTGCAAACGAAAACAAAGGTTTAATTCAAATGTAAGCGCCAAACAAACTTTGTTTAACTTTTGAATTTGATACACTTGGGATTTGAGCCTTCGTAATTTAATCTTCAAATGCTTTAACCACAATTATTCAAATGCACTGCCTGCAAACAAAACGCGTCTTTTCTTTTTTTTATTACGAAATCAGCACTGCCTTTACAATTCGCTTTGGTGTCCTTTGTTTAAAAAAGAGTTTTTAGTTAATAGAGTTGAGCAACGTTAAATTTCAAGTAGTGCGAAGTCAAGTTATGTGGTTGTTAGTTGACGCTGGTGTGATGAAATAAAAGCCAATTTCCCTAAGTGACTGTCGGAATTGCCAAATACAGGTACAAGTTCAGACAAAATAAAAAACAGAACAACAAAATCCGTGTGAGGCCACCACAAGTCACACCAGAATCTTATAGCCGCCATAATAATCAAACGGCGGCTATATCAAATTAAAAATCAAAATAATTCTTATCTAACTTTAACAAGCAACAAATAGAAAAGATAAAAACAGCAATTTACATAGCATACCATGAAGAGTTATCTAAACACATATCATGCTTCCCCAAAAATAAGACCTAGCGTGAATTTTTGGAATGATTTAAAAAAAAGCCTTACCATTAAAATAAGCTCTAGTTGATGGCCAGAAATAACAACGTCATAAAAGTTGGTCAAGACAATTCAATTAAATGAAAATTCACCAGTAACTTTGGAATCCAATAACTTGCAAGACATTCCAGAGGATGATGATATCGTTATTTTTGAATGATTTATAGTTGGTCGTTTTTTAAATATAAAACGTGTTATTCGTAAGTAAATGTAGATAGGTTTTCAAATTTTTTGTATATTTAGAAATCTCATAATTCTCTACCTTGTAACTTTGTTTTTTGATAGATGAAAATAAAAGACATCCCCTAAACATAAGCTCTAGTGACATATTTTGAGGTGAAAATTAATATAAGCCCTGTCTTATTTTCGGGGAAACACGGTACCAAGCTAATTTGGATCAATGGCAAATGCATCTTTTCTCTACTAGTTTTTACTTGAGTGCCTATCTCTGTTTGTTGGTGAGATTTGTTTTGAAAATAATCATGCAGAACCAACTTTTGTTTTTTTTGACTGAGCATGACAACAACCAAATGTTTTCTTTCAATGTATTTGACATAATTTTTATGTCGTTATGCCAATAGATGAGCTATGTTTAGTAAACAAAAAGTTTTGTTTGTATCAGATGGTACTCTTATACATATTTTCAAAAAAAAATTAAACAAAAAGACAAAGTAGATGTGTACATATAGTCAATTTTATGGTATCTTTGTGTTCAAAAGTACCAGCACGCTGTGAAAACATTTTGCGGCATATCTTGCTAAGTTCTGGTTTATATTAAATAACTCTGGTGTATAATCCGACATTGTCATCCATGAGCAATCGTTTTTACTATTACTTTTTACCGTTTTGCCACTAAGTAGCACTAACCAATATCTCATTGCATTTTACTAAAAACTACCGATTAATTAATTTTACCAAAAATTGTATGCATTAGCATCATTTTAAAAATATATTAGCGCTTGTTTGTGATTTGGATCTTTTAGTGCGTAGTGCAGTCTTAAGTTAAGGCAATAAAGGCATGCATATAATAGACCTATGCCAAATGAAGCATGTTTTTGATATCAACTACATATTTTCAGCAATTTTGTCAGTAAAATAAAGTGCGGCAAGAATCTGAACACAAACCAATGGTCAAAAATTCATCATAAAAACTAATACTATAACAAAACAAGTAAAACCATCGTTATTAAATGTTTCAGAACGTACGTTTAGAAAATCTATACAGCAAAAAACCGAAGAAAAAAATCGTCTTTAATTTCGTACATTAGAGAAAGAAAGGTCTATAACTTGTAAAATGCTTTGAAAGTGATTTTCTTTTTGCGTTGAACTACTAAAATCTCGGCACAGTTGTAACCCACGATCAGTAGAATCGCTTGCAACACAGTTATTGCCTACAATCACTTCCACTTGTTGGTACGAATGATTTGCTTACCGTTGAGCCATTAATGTATTTGACAAGGATCATTCAATAGTAAATAGTAGCATGGAGAAAGCTTAATGAATGATTTTTTATAAATTCTGAAAGGCCATTTAGAACAGTCAAAGACATGACACAAAACACTGGTTTTACCACGGCCAGAACCATACCTGTTGAAGAATAAGGCATCTCGATTAGCATTAAAGATTTTGCTTGCTATTTCCTTTATTATATTAGAAGAGTTGATTTGTGGTACAGAATTTGAAAATTGCAGAAAGGAGAGTATTCATTCTCGAAGCTTTTCGTCTGACACTTTTCAAGAGAATCCGTCAGAAATGAGTGAAAAGATGAAGTGAGTCATTTATATAGAGACACAGTTGACAAAAAAGAAAAAAGGGAAAAAAAATGCTCTATCGTGATTGGTAAAAAGAAGCGACCAATAGAAGGAGCGGAAACTAATGTGCGATTTTTAGACCATAAACGAATTCCTTTTGTTTGCATAAATTTGGTTTGGATGTTTTAATGTACGTGCTTCAAGGGTGGAAAGGTGAAAAGAAGTACGGCTACGGGCAAGAATAGAAAATTTGTTGTCATTATATTCGTGTGCGCATGTAGGTTTTGTAAAAGATGTTGACCTATGGCAGAAAAGGAAGTTTCAGTTTTAAAGCTTCTGATTGGCTTGCAAGAGCGTGCCAATGTGCTTCGGTCCTGAGAAATATGCTTCTGGAGTATGGTTTTCGGCACGTGCTGCTTAATCCTCTGTTGTAGCCTTTGAGACGTACGACCCACGTACCGACTATCGCAGTGGCACAGAAATTGATAAACAATGTTGCTTTGATGAAACGCGGGTAGTACATCCTTTTTGGCTACAGGCAGAAGTTGTCTGGTGGTATAGACAATGCATGGTTCAACTGCAAAGTAACAGCGTTTGACGGCTGTTTTAATTTGCATTTCGTACCTCATCGAAACATTGCCCAGCCATGGCAAGTGAAGATAAACTGGGCATTTCTTCGGACCGAATTGCGTTGGTCTGCGAAATTGATTCATTTTCTTGGTCATAACAGTGTTGATTATAGCTTCAGGGTAACCGTTGTTGATAAGAATTGATCGAATATTGGAAAGTTCATTTTCAAGAGTAGATTTCGAAGAGATAACTAGAGCTCTGTGGACTAGAGTTGAAATCAAATTAGTCTTCCGCTTCATGGGGCAAAAAGAGTTCCAGCGAATGTATTGGCCAGTGAAAGTCGGCTTACTGTAGATCGATGTAACAAATTCGTGATCATTCTTTTCTACCAGGACGTCAAGAAAGGGCAAAGTCCGATTGCATTCCTTTTCAAAAGTGAAACGAAGCGATGGATGGAGAGAATTTAGATGAGAGAAAAACTCATTGCATTCGTCTTCATTGTTAAAAACTGTAAAAGTATCATCGACGTATCGATAATACATAAGTGGTTTGGTGACTCTTTTGAAAAGCAAAGCTTCGTAATATCCGACAAAGATGTTGGCAAGAGATGGGCCAAGAGGTGAACCCAAAAACTTTTAACTTTCCTCCTTCTGTCTTTCTCTGCTCCTATGACGTCTGTAGCCTTTTTACCAATGTTCCACTCGCAGAAACTATTGATATCTGCGCTAATGCTCTGTATGATGGCGAGCTTACTCCGCCTCCTTTTCCTCGTGCAGTTTTTGTTGAGCTGATGCAAACGGCTACTTCCTCCGTAGAATTCAGTTTCAATAATATAATGCACCGACAGATTGATGGCGTTGCTATGGGTTCACCTCTTGGCCCATCTCTTGCCAACATCTTTGTCGGATATTACGAAGCTTTGCTTTTCAAAAGAGTCACCAAACCACTTATGTATTATCGATACGTCGATGATACTTTTACAGTTTTTAACAATGAAGACGAATGCAATGAGTTTTTCTCTCATCTAAATTCTCTCCATCCATCGCTTCGTTTCACTTTTGAAAAGGAATGCAATCGGACTTTGCCCTTTCTTGACGTCCTGGTAGAAAAGAATGATCACGAATTTGTTACATCGATCTACAGTAAGCCGACTTTCACTGGCCAATACATTCGCTGGAACTCTTTTTGCCCCATGAAGCGGAAGACTAATTTGATTTCAACTCTAGTCCACAGAGCTCTAGTTATCTCTTCGAAATCTACTCTTGAAAATGAACTTTCCAATATTCGATCAATCCTTATCAACAACGGTTACCCTGAAGCTATAATCAACACTGTTATGACCAAGAAAATGAATCAATTTCGCAGACCAACGCAATTCGGTCCGAAGAAATGCCCAGTTTATCTTCACTTGCCATGGCTGGGCAATGTTTCGATGAGGTACGAAATGCAAATTAAAACAGCCGTCAAACGCTGTTACTTTGCAGTTGAACCATGCATTGTCTATACCACCAGACAACTTCTGCCTGTAGCCAAAAAGGATGTACTACCCGCGTTTCATCAAAGCAACATTGTTTATCAATTTCTGTGCCACTGCGATAGTCGGTACGTGGGTCGTACGTCTCAAAGGCTACAACAGAGGATTAAGCAGCACGTGCCGAAAACCATACTCCAGAAGCATATTTCTCAGGACCGAAGCACATTGGCACGCTCTTGCAAGCCAATCAGAAGCTTTAAAACTGAAACTTCCTTTTCTGCCATAGGTCAACATCTTTTACAAAACCTACATGCGCACACGAATATAATGACAACAAATTTTCTATTCTTGCCCGTGGCCGTACTTCTTTTCACCTTTCCACCCTTGAAGCCACGTACATTAAAACATCCAAACCAAATTTATGCAAACAAAAGGAATTCGTTTATGGTCTAAAAATCGCACATTAGTTTCCGCTCCTTCTATTGGTCGCTTCTTTTTACCAATCACGATAGAGCCTTTTTTTTTCCCTTTTTTCTTTTTTGTCAACTGTGTCTCTATATAAATGACTCACTTCATCTTTTCACTCATTTCTGACGGATTCTCTTGAAAAGTGTCAGACGAAAAGCTTCGAGAATGAATACTCTCCTTTCTGCAATTTTATTATATTATCAACGTCATTGCAATATAATGCCAATGGACCCGGTTCTTCGGTGATATAAAATAAGAGGTGGATAAAGCTTTGCTACTGCTCTAGCAGTAACCAAGTCAACGCCAGCATGTGTTACAAAAACATTTTGTTTGTTTTGTTTTATTTGCCATATTTATCCTCCATTCACGAGAAAGCGAATTGTATCGCTATACTTTGGACGCGAAGTCCGCACTCGCTTGGGAGTTGCCCTTATCGAGGTTTATGTGCCACCTGTCTTCCACATAAAGGTGGGGCGTCCCGTTAAGTGCCTTGCCTAAGGACACAACAAGGGAACTTGCCGGATTGTTCTCCACAACCTCCCCTAAATGCTGAACGCCAAGCAGGGAAGATGCGGATGCCATTTTTTAAAGTCTTTTGGTATGACTCGACATGGGGAATGAACCCCTGGCCTACCGACTGCGAAGCGGACGCTCTAACCATTACGCCATCGCGTCGGTTCATTTATGAACAAAAATCACTGTGTGAGGACGTAGTTGCCGCAGTCAGCTATGTGTATTATTTTTTGCAGTTGTCCAGACACAAGTACTCTAGCTATTGGGAGTACAGATAAAAAGTATAATGCCGTAAGATCAATTTCAATAGCACGGAGCAACTTTGTCATTTACCTTGCTTTGTCGAGTTGACCAGACTAGTTAAATGATGAAAACTTTTCAATATTACTAAACCTTTGGTGGTGTATTGTGACAGCGTGATGTTGAACCTGCACTTACAGTTTTGAGATTGACAGCGCTTCTGCATTATCCAAACCTCTACTTTAAGTAATCACCACTCAAACGCTTTGCTTTTTTTTTATATCGTGATTTGAACATGTACGTGCGATTAGATTTATATTTTGTCAGTGGATTTTTTGGTTTACATTTTGGACAAGTTTCTCTTGCGCTGTAATTTGCAAGGTTTTACTTGGGACGAGATGACTTTGGACTGGTTACAGTGATGGTAAACAAAACTTCTTGGTGGGTCGTGAGTAGTTGGATTTAAATTCGGAAAATTAAGCTGTTTTCGCACAGTATAGTAAGTGCCAATAAACACAAGTTCCTTACAATCTTCTTAGAACGTTTTTGCCATTACTTATAAAAACTTTATACAAATTTGCCATACCAACTTTTCTGTCCAATAAATTCCCTTGGAAATCCGTATGGTGAAGATTTCGGACATCATAAAATAATAAGAAAAGTGCTCCTTAAACCTAAAAAATGTGTAATATCACTCGTTTGAAAGTTTCAAGTGCTAATGCATTCCAGACATTGCTCGAAACAATTTTTTCCAGTGTGATATTGGCAGGCATACAAAAGTAAGTAAGGATTTCTCATTCTCTTTGGCACATCTGGCAGAAGCTGTTCACTCTATGCTTTTCCTTTTTTATCCCCCTGCAATAGCTCGCCGGTCATTCTTATATAGTCGATGAGCTAGCTGACGAGGTGCGCTGTTTCAGCCATTTGCAGTCCTTGTAATCTGTCTCCTTTCACCTCTTGTATTCACTCACCCCTATTTTCGGACTGGAAACATCAGGTTTCATTAAAATTTTTCAATACTTATGTCCCCTCAGTGTTCATCAAAAAACTTAAGCTTCCTCAATAAGCTCGCTGTGACTTCTCTGATCTTTGATCAAACAGAAACAGCTTTCTGTCCAACACTTATTTCTCTATAATTGGCAGAATTGAGAATTCCTCATGCATCATCTACTGCAGTGCTCTTCAACCTTTTTGATATCGTGAAACCCCTGATTTACTTTCGCGTTTGTAATGGAACCCCCTTAACAAAAATTTAAAAAACACAAATTCCATCTAAAAATCAAACATTCGCTATTAAACAGACACTTCAACAAATAAATAGTTAATACAGAAGTAAATAAGCAATAAATTTTAATGACTCGGTTGTTGCTGAATTTCTTTTACAATCTTCTTAAATCGTGGCTGCTTGTTGCTCAATGCATTCCTCATACACATATCCACACTCTTCAAACAACTTCTGTGCTTGTTCTTAATAGTTGTTAAAACAGAAAATGCTGTTTCACACAAATAGGTATTGGGAAACTGACACAGAAGTTTCAATGCTTCCTTTGCAATTGCTGTTTCCTCTTTGTACAGGAAAATCCAAAAATATTCATTTCCATTTTTCTCAAAGATTTCCTCCAAATGAATATCATTACAAATATCCAGAAGTTCTTCTTGCTGTGGCGAAGTGAAAATAAAAGGATTAACTACCCACTTCAGCAAACGAAAAGCCTCAGATTCTTCTTCAGGAAAATACCGGCTGAAATTTTTCTGTAATAGCTTCAAATGTTCCAACACCAATTCTTTCATTTCAGATGTATCCTCTATCTTGGAGTCCTCGCTCAGAAATTCATTCAAAAACCGAAAAGAAGAAAAATCATTTTTTGAAACTTTATTAGTCCAGTAGTCCATTTTTCTTTTAAATGCATCAATTTTTCCAACTTGGGAAAATATATCCGAATTTTTTCCTTGAAGACTGGTGTTGAGAATGGATAATACATCAAATATTGAAGTCAGATATGCCAATTTGGAGACCCATTCATGGTCAAGGAAGTTCGTTGCATATTCATGATTTTTCTCTGCAAGAAAAACTGATATTTCTCGTCTTAATTTGAACAGACGAGTCAAAACTTTGCCACGAGAAAGCCACCGCACCTCAGTGTGGAGCAGAAGAGTGACATTATCAGAATCCATTTCTTCACACAGTTTTTAAAAAACTCGTGCAGATTTGCCTTTACCTCCACATTTTATGTAATTAACAGTCTTCACAACTATATCCAAAACACTTTCTAGTTCCGTCTTCCTCTGCTTATCAGAGCTAAGCGGTTTTACAGCAAGAGCTTCACGATGAATAATACAATGTTTTAATACACAGTTTTTAGCAACTGCCTTGACACGAGCACCAACTCCCGAGAACCGTCCAGTCACCACAGCTGCTCCATCTGTAGTTAGAGAACAACACTTATCCCATGGTATTTGTTTTTCTGTCATAAATTCGTTGAGTTTATTAAACACTTGTTCAGCGGTTGTTTTCACTTCCAAATCCAAGCAACACAAATATTCATCAACAATATTATATGAATCAGCATCAGGAAATCTAATAAACACAAGCAGCTGTGCTCTACTACCTACATCCGTTGATTCATCCAGTTGCAGTCCATAACATGGAACTTTTCCGATTTTATACAAAAGTTGTTCCAACAAATCTTCAACCATATGAAATCCCCTTCTGCTTACAGTGGTATCAGAGAGAGGTATGTTTTGAAACTTGATTTCAGTTTTCTTGTCAAGGAGCTGTTCTGCCACAATTTGCAATGCTGGTTTGATAACTTCCTCACCCAAAGTAAACGGTTTCTTTGTTTTAAGAATATGATGCGACAGTCGATAGGAAGTTAACAACAAATCTTGATCCGTTTTAACTGCTCCTGAGAAAGAATCTTTTTGCTTGCGTACGCTGCTTTTCATATGTTTAAAGTAAGAGATAGTCTTTGTCTCGTACGCTGGATGATTGGCTTCTAAATGCCTTTGTAATTTAGCCGGAACCAGGGCAGAATTAGAGAGTCTGTTAGAGCAAATCAGACAATCGGGCTGAGGAACTGCATTCAGAATTTGGTCATCCAGCAAAAAGAATCCGTATTTTAAATATGTTTCGTCCCATTTTCTAACTTTAACAGTTTTATCACATTTGGTCCGCTTGGATGGAGGTGCCTCTTGTACATTAGAACAACACTGTTCAGTACAGTCCACACTTTTGCTGTTGTTACTATTTCCCTTCACGTAAGAAAATATACTAGTCTCCTTCATCATGCCTGACTAAATATTAAAAAGTTTATTCTCACGAAGGCTGAAACCTGACAGCTGCTCCCTACTGCAGTGATCTAAACTCCTACTGTTTTCATGCTACATTTTTAACTTAAAGTAGTAGCCTACCAGCAAAGCAGACTTATTTTTTGAAATTGACAATTTGACGAAGTATTATGACATCATAAATCGGCTGTACGAAAATAGAAAACTTAAAAAGCTTTATCTAGATTAGGTGGCCTTGCCTTGTGACGATAAATTTCGATACAATTTAAAATACTTAAAATTCTTAAATCTTTCAAAAAAAAAGCTAGTACGGTAGTCAGTAAAAATTTACTCGTAACGTCGCGGAACCCCTGGACTGTACTGGCGGAACCCCGGTTGAAGATCACTGATCTACTGTCATTCGACTCCAGAAACTTATCTTCGTGTTTTGTCCAGTCCAGCCACAAAATCTTTCTGTCATTCACTTTTTGGAGACTTCTTTTCCATATATCATTTCTGGTTTGTACCTTAGGGAGTTTATGGCTTTGGGGAACCCATAGTGCTGTTCACTCTTGTCCCCATTATGTGGAAGGCATTGGATATCAACAACAAGAAGTAAGAGTTTGAATAACTGTATTTGCATTGCTACACACTCAGGAGTATGGAAGATCTTGGATGGCAAGGTTGCTCTGTGCTATTGAAATTGATCAAACGGCATCATACTTTTTATCTGTACTCTCAATAGCTAGAGTACTTGCGTCTGGACAACTGCAAAAAATATGATATGGTAGCTGACAGCAGCAACTTTGTTCTTTGCAATACAAAATAATTTTTGTTCATAAATGCTTTTATATCACATGCTAACATTGACTGGGTAATTGCTGGGGCTACATCAAGGCTTCAGCTGCCACTTGTAGTATTGCACCAAAGAACCGACTCCATTGGTATCATTTAGCAATGACGTTGATAATATGACATTGAAAATGGCAAGTAAAATTTTCAATTCTAATCGAGATCGCTTATGCTTCAACAAGCATGGTTCTGGCTTCGGTAAAACCAGTGTTTTGTTCAATGCCTTTGATTGTTTCAAATGGCCTTTCAGAATTTATAAAAGATGATTCATTAAGCTTTTACCCAGCTACTATTTACTATTAAATGATAATTGTCTACTATATTAATGACTCAACGGGAAGCAAATCATTTGTACCAACAAGTAAAAGTGATTGTCAACAAGAATGAATGATAATTTCTTACATTTGTGATGCTAATTATTTTAGCATTTCTTCATAGTCAAAATTGAAGACATCTTCTTTATGTTATTTGATTAAATTCACACACGAAAAAATTACTAAAGTTTGTTTTTGCGAAACTTTGGTAGCAAGCTTGATTTTACAGTAGAAGCGAGCAATAAAGACAAGAAGAATCAAAGACTTTTTTCAATGGCCGCCAAAAACAATATAGCAGCCATTTAGTTTCCTTGTTGATGACACGAAACTTAAAGTATTCGTTTGTTCGTTGCTTTATCTTTATTATCCATTTACGCAAAATGACGTAAACGTTGTTAGGACCATTGATAAATCAGATACGGTCGGTAGGTGTTTCGGAAGGTGGACGAAATATACTAAATTTTATCTTTTTTCTGAAATCAATTGGAGCCGAAAATAGAAAAGTTGCCAAATGATAAGAAAAAGTGATTTAGAAAGTTTCAGGCACTGTGGTTAATAATTTTTTGTGCTATTAGTTGACATATAATTAGAAAGTTGGTTTGTTTTAAAAATGTTCATGTTTTGTTTGAAATTACATTGCAACCGAGTGTATATCTGAATAAAAAGAAAAGTTTTCTAAACAAGTGTCGAAAAAGAATTACTCGTCAAAATTGGTTTGGAAGGTCAAGAAAAATCTTGAGAAGGACAAATACACCAACAGCCACATGCTTTGTTACAACACTTGTAAAAGAAAGCTAAATTGCAAAGAAAACCGCTCCGTGCACACTTCTTAGTTGCAGGATGAGCTGTTTCATATATACTTTTGGCTGTAAATTCTTGCCTAAATTTACTGTCAATTGTCATAAGACATATCCATTTACTTCACCTATGATCAGGAGCGTTGACAAGAGGGTCCAGGGGGTACCATTAGTATCGGAACGGATATTTTTTAGGATGCCCAGATTTTTAAAACATTGCAAACAATGTTAACAATAAATTAGGCCTAAGCTTTCTATTTTTCTCCTAACAAATGCATAACCTACGTAATAATTTTTGTGACATGATGACTAATGTTGTCTTCATTTTAACAACGAAAAATTTGCTTGAATACTCCTTTTTCAAAAAATTCGGGTCCCCAGAATACTTCCTTGCCCCGTGGCAATAAACATAAAATCTGGCTCCTGCAACTAGTAAAGCACATAACTTTCTATACATTACATATTTTCAAGCCCCAAACCCCTAAATCTTAAACCCAGATATCCCATATGGAACAATCAATTTGTTTATGGTCAGATTTTACAAAATTATTTCACCTTAACTCTGTTGTGCTTTGTTGTCTCTATTAAACAGGAAGATTGCATTTTACTTACCAATTACTGCGTGACCGATAATTAGTGATGCATTGCATGTTATTTGGATTTGTTTTTTGACTTACTTAAAGCCTTACATTATTCCATAGACATAGTATCATAACTACGCTTGATTTATTACCCTACATATAGAAATTTGAATATTTGAATAGTACAGTAGCCAGGCAGTAACGTCTTATTCGCATCAGAGTGGAGTTAAAAAAAAGTGCAACAGAAACGCAATTTCTGAGCAATTATGCCAAACACTCAACCATTTGTAATTGGATAAAACTCATATCCTTGCTAAAGGGTTCGGTATTATTGTTGGTACCGGGCCCAGACTGTTCTCTCAACGGCCCTGATTCCAACTAAGTAAAAAACAAACTTACGCCTGTGGAGTAATTAGAGCACTTTGGCGTTGTCAAGAACTTGAGTAAGTTTGAAAAGAAAGCGAAAAAACATGGCTCTATTTTGCGAAATCCCACAGTATTTGGAGGAAAGACTGTAGCTATTTTTACTAAAAGTAACCTGCAGTTAAAAACAGTTGGGGTAAGCTGGGCCCTTGTCACTTACCCTGGCTAAGCCTATGCACGAAACAGGGCACATAAAGACTTGAAAAAATTTGGGAAAATCAAAATAAAAATGTAGGTTTACCCCGTGTGAAATCAAATTGAATATTGGGAGGCATTTATGCTGTTTTGCTAAAAAATAGTTAATAAACCTCAAGGTGTCTGAAAAAAATCAGGGAAACGGCGCGGGATTTTTCGTACCTGGTTACCCATACATCAAGTTCAGGGTAGATAAGGCCTAGCAATAGATTCAACAAAATTTAGAAAAATCAAAAAACATTATTTCTGTGTAAAATTGATCATGGAGGCGTTAAAGCTTTTGCTCTTTTTCTCAACATGCCTTTATTGTTGCATCACAGACAGAAAAGAAATTTTGAGAAAGGTTTAGACTTCTTTTGCCCCCCCCCTCCCCCCCCCCCCTCATCTCTGATTACATGTATGCAGGAAACACAGCACATTTTTGTGTTTGTGAAATGAACACCATATCAACATCCCCATACATTGATCTTAATGATGCTCTGAAGGACTACTGATCCCTTCATAATCAGTGTGAAGTAGTACAAAATTTCAGTAAAGCTTTCGCTATTGACGATTTCATTGTACTCTTGTTTAAAAAAAAGTTTAAAAAGTTTTTTTTTTTAATTCTTTTAAAAAGAATAGGTGAAAACTCTAACGTTTTCGTCTAGCTCTCTTCAGGAGTTATCGCTAGAAAGAAGCCTGGTGTTGATGGCGAGGGATTTATAGCGATTGAAGTTGGCGAAAATGTCGGGACGTTGTGATTGATGAAAATGGCAAAACGTTCTGATTGGTAGATAACCAGACGTTTTGTCGAGTCCAAATCCATGATGTAATTTTACTGTGTGGACGAATTCTTTCTGGCAACAAAGCTCTGATTTAAACATTTTGATTAAAGTTGCTTCCAAGATCGATAAATGAAAAAGTGTTCTTCCTTTAGCCAAAATAGAAAACTGGTTGTCATCGTAGTAAGAGGCGCATTTTTCATTCTTGAGGAGGTGTTGTTCTATTGCCGAAGTACTGGTAAGATTGGATTGAAACAAGTCACGATCTGGTTGATTTCGGTTTCTTATTGCTTTTGGTATGTGGTGTTTTATTCTATCCTGCAGTCTTTGAGACGTGCGGCCTACGTACCGACAATCGCAGCGGCACACGTATTGATAAACAACCATACTTTTTTGCTTGGTAGGCACGACATCTTTGCGGACTGTTGGAAGCATCTTTCTTGTGGAAAATTTTACACGAAGTTTTACTGCACCAAAACATGAGCTGACAGCAGTTTTGCATTGTTTTTCAAATTTCGTGGAGATATTGCCAATCCATGGTAGTTTAAGGTAAACTGGACATTTTTCTGGTTCTTCCTTTGGTAGTGATTTAAACTCTTCAATCTTCCTTTTTATTCTCGAGTTGGTTAAATTTTCCGGATAGCCATTGGAGCAAAGAATCAATCGAATGAAATCTATTTCCTGGGGTAATTTTGAAAGCGAAAAAATTGACAAGGCTCGGTGTACAAGAGTAACAATGAGATTGGTAGTTTTTCATTTGTCAACCTTGGAAGCGGCTTTAATCAGAACGTTTCGCCATTTTTACCAATCACAACGTCCCGACATTTTCGCCAACTTCAATCGCTATAAATCCCTCGCCATCAATACCAGGCTTCTTTCTAGCGATAACTCCTGAAGAGAGCTAGACGAAAACGTAAGAATTTTTACCTATTCTTTTTGAAAGAGTATGTCACGAATAAGTAAATTTGCGATAAGTAGAGTAGTTTCTATGTATGTACAGTTATTGTAATCTGTTGTTTCATTTTGCAGTAATCGTTTTATTTGTACATTTGAATCGTTTGTAGCCCTAAACTTGCTAAACTGTTTTGAAAAAAAAGACCTTTTTCTTTCGGATTTATAAATAGATTTGTACTCACAGGCCTTTCTGACGTCACAATGACTGCCTACGTGACTTAGTTTTCCAGCATTTTCTAGTAATTCTTGCTTCTTCTCGAAGATTTTCCTTTTATTATTATTATTATTATCAATTACGTAATTTATTAACAGTGTTTTTCCTGTGTCAGGTGGTGTTCTAGCAATTTCTAGATTGTTTTTCAGCCGTATATATAAGGCGGCGAGATTTTTTTGTTAATTTAGAGTGTAATTCAAAGAAATTCAGAAAGTAGAGTAGAGATTAAAGTGTCGCAAAAGCCGTTGTTGTGTGGTAATTGTTGTGACAGGAATTAAACAATTATTTTGGTGGTTTTAGTTTTAGTGAGTCTCTGATATTTAATTATTGAAGTGCTTTACTTCTGTGTTTTTTGGCAAGCGAAGGAATTCGAAGTTACAAAGTGGTTTGTCGATATATTATTCTGATCTTGATCGCGAAGTGTGCGGGTTAAAGTATCTTAGTTGAGGCCAACCTTTTCCTAAGCTATTAAATTGCAACCAAACTTCATTATTTGATCGATACTGCAAGTCGATCAAATAATTAAGTTTGGTTGCAATTTAATCCATACTGAAATAATCCATTTGATCCATACTGCAATAATCAAAAAACTCAACCACAAATTAACCTGGATGGAGCTTCGCAATCAATTTATTTGTTTATTACGTAATAGTTATAGGAAGTATATCTGCAGTGCGCTTCTTAACTTAGCCTTGCCTTGCTAATTATATAAATCGCAGTTGTTTGTTTTAACTCTTTGTGATGTCATAATTCTGATAATCTTACTAAATTTAGTTGTACAGCGGTTAGCTCATAGCTATCAATGCAGTATCTGTTTTAGCTTAGTTTTAGGTGACCATTTATTTAACTGGTGATGCTTTTAGTGTAAAAGCGAAACGTTTTAATGATAAGTTTACCGGCATTTTGGCGGTATTCTTTTTACTAAGAACTGCACATCTTGTTTCATCACCAACATCGTTACGTAAATGGCTGGAGCACGCTTCGCTTGATATTTAGCAGCTAATCACACAAACAATAGCTTTAGTAAAACGTGCAAGTAGTTTAGGCATAGTCGTTACATCGATACTTATGCGAGTGCAAAGCTGCTTGGAGCGATAAATAGGCCTTGGGTGGAAGGCGCATCTTCCTGCAGACCAAAGAATGATTAGTGGCGCAGTCAGCGCTGTGGTAGGAACGGTTACTAGCACATACAAACATGGGTCTTCTGATGACAAAATCCAGTTGATGCCAGTGTGGTAGGGTGGCCATACGTCCCATTTTCGTCGGGAAAGTCCCGTTTTTAGGCCTTGGTCCCCGTGTCCCGCTCAGTTTACCACTTTGTCTGGAATTTTCGATTCAAAATTTGCTTTTGTTAATATGTCGACCACACAAACGAGCAGTGTTGCCAGATTTTCTTGAAGTTCCAGCTCAAATGGTATCTTAACACTAGCCCAAAATTTAGTCCATGCAGTTAATCCATACAGAGTGGCTGGGAGAACAGTCTAGGCCCGGTTTTAGCGCAGTGTTTGGTTCCCCATCGATGCCCATAAAGATGTCAGCCGCTGCTTTTGCATGATTTCCAGAAAAAACAAGTCCGTGCTGAAGCCGTGATCGTTTTGCCCCACGGATTCCGTAATTTTGCCGTCGGCTAAACGTTGACCTCCAAAAAAAAGGTCATCACTTCCCAAACAGTGTCATTTACACCCAAATGGGGGGGGAGGATCTTTGGTTGTAATGTCAGTTGAGCCCATTTTCTGACTGTTTTACTTACAAAAATACGCCAGCGACGGTATCGACCTCCATACAACATACCGTTGTCTAACACTTACACACTTGTTGTCTCTCCAAAAAGTAGCCCAAAATAGCGGAACTGGATGGCAAAAAATAGCCCAAAAAATTGCAACCCGCGACTGCTAAATTCTTCCTGCAACGCCTCATCAAAACTAGCCTAATTCCGCGGGAAAATCGCGGAACTGCCGACACTGCAAACGAGCCATTTGTTGTAATAACTTGCAAGGCACAAATTCCTAGCTTTGTGACGTCACAGATTGAGTGTTTGTAGAGAGGTTAAAGTTTCTTCACCGCAGTTGCACGATGGTTGGAATGTAAGGTCAGAAAGAAACTGAGAAAGACAGCGTAGGCTTAACGTGAAGGTCCCGTCTCGCAACCACTTTAGCCGAACCTGCCTCCGATAAATAGTAAGTTGTTGTATATCCTGTCAACTTTCTTTTACGAGTTAGTGTCAGATGCTAAGTGGTCAACAAATTGTCAATATTTCTATTCTCCAGTTTAATTTTTGGGTCTTGCTTTTGCCATTTGCTGTTCGTTGGAATTTCACGAAAAGCTCCCAGAGATAAATATCGTGAAGCGTGAACGCTAATCCGATTTAAGACATAACCGTGGGATTTCGGTAAAACTTGACAGAGGTCGATGCAACTGCGTAATCTATATTTTAAAGAGAAATTTCAGTTAGTGATAGAGAAACAGTAACTAGATTAATTTTTGATTTTTAGCATTACCATTAGACATTATGCCCGAAAGAAAACGTAAGTTTACAGATTAGCTGAAGCGAGAATTTCCTTATTTGAAAGAAACTGGAAATGGTTACGTGCTGTACATTCGTTGGGGTTCTGTATTTTCAATAGCCCATGGTCGGCGTGCAAATGTTAATAATCATTCAGGAAGCAAAAAGCACAAAATCTCTGTTGAAGCGGCTGCATCCTCATCTTGAGTGACCTTTTTTTTCAAAAAGATTGGCTCCGATGCTGCTCTAGCTTTAGCTGCTAAAGAAGCAATTTTTGCTTATCACACTGCTACTCATGGGCAAAGCTTTAGAAGTTCTGATTGTACTTCCAAGTTGGTCTCAAAACTGTTCGAACCTAAATTCTCGTGAGGGAAAACCAAGTATGAAGCTATAGTTGTTAACGTCATTGCCCCGATGTGTACTGATGAACTTCACCAAGAGTTAAATCCAATGAACTTTGTCACTATGACAATTGATGCTTCGAACATGAAAAAAGTGAAACTTTCGCCGATTGTGGTTCGCTACTTTTTACCAGAAAGTGGCGTTAAGGTAAAGCTTTTGGAATTTAAATCGGTTGCCGCAGAAACAGCTGAAATATTAAGTAAATACCTGCTTTCAGTTCTAGACCAAACAAAACTTATCGGTAAGAATAAATGATTGGATTTTGTGCAGGCAATTGCACCACTAACTTTGGTGGTATTAAAAGAAGAGGACAAAATCTAATACATAAAGCGCAATTCTGTCTGTGTGTCTGTTTTAACTCCTCTGAAACTGCTAAAGGTACAAGGATCAAACTTGGCATGATTGATCACTACCCCGTGGTGAGTGTCATATATTCATGACGTCATCATAACATCATAATCAAAGATAAATGTTTTAGAAATTGCATTAATTAACAGAGGACAACCACTTTTTGCTCAAACGAAAACCAGCTTCCGACTTACTGCATTTCAAAAATTTCATTTGTTTGGGGTCTAAAATGACATCACAATCAACGATTCATTGAACATACTGTTTTTTGTTCTTTCTCAAAAAGTGCTCAATGCAGAAACGCAATTAAACGTTCTTTTAGGAGATATTAATAAGCTGCTTCTGATAAAAACAACTTTACAACAATTAATGTTTATTTGACAATGCTACGAGCACTTCTTTATTTAAGCACTTTAAGCCCTCTAAGCCAGTGTATCCCAAACTGCGTGCCGCCGCACACTGGTGTGTCGCTGAAGAGGCTGAAGTGTGCCGCGAAAGTTTTATGTTTTGACAAAACCTTACGCTGTAAATCTTTTTGGTCCGCGTTGCATTGCTTTGGGTTTTAACTTTTCATCTTAGCTTAGGCTATTTGTTTCACTATTGCTCACGCACTTTTCAGAAACAACAAAACCCAACATCCTAAAATAGCTACAGTGACTTCACAATTGTATGAATGGGCAAATTTTCGTAAAATTTTGTATGCGACATCACAATAGTATTAATGTTTAGTTACTAAGCAGCTACTGTAGCTCAGTACTCCGTAGTTACTACTGCATTGTTATAAAAATATATTAAACGAGTTAAAATTCAGCTTTCAAAACGCAATGGATAAATATATTCATTTCATAAGCAAACGAAAAGAAGCCAGTGTAATCGATGAGAGAGTACCTGCTAAAAAGTCTAAAAAACAAGCAGTCGACAATACGTTGATAGCTATTTACAATATGTTTTCACTTGGACAGGAGATCCTACTCTTCCGCTACCACTATGCCTTGTGGGTGGTACCAAGTTAGCAAACGAAGCAATGGTATCTAACAAGCTGAAAAGGCATCTCAACAGCCAGCACTTAACTCTAAAAAAATCGACGGCGTTTTTTTCGCGTTTGCTAGACCAACTTGCAAGGCAAACACGGTTGATGAATGATTACACATCTATTTCTTATAAAGGCATGGAAGCTAGCTTCCTTGTTGCTCAACTAATTGCACAATGCAAGCAACCTCATACCATCGCAGAGAGTTTAGTTGCCCCATGCTGTAAGGAAACAGTACGGAGTATGCCAGGTGAAAATGCTGCAAAAGAAATTCAAAAAATTCCACGTTCTGACAATACAGTAAGCGGCGCATAAACGACACGGCGGCTGACATATTGGAGCAGCTCCGAGATAAATTATTAGAAAGTAAGCTTTTTTCTATCCAGTTGGATGAGTGGACTGATATAAAAGGAAAATGCCAACTCCTAGCTAACGTAAATTTATTGGAAATGATTCCTTACAGGAAAGCCTTCTTTTTTGCTGAGAACTTCCAGCTCATCAACTGGAGCTGAAATATACAACACAACAGAAAAATGTTTGAAAGAAGAAATGTTGTAGTGGAAGAACTGTGTAAACGTCTGCACCGATGGTGTAGCTTCGATGATGGGAAAGAGCAAAGGATTTGTTTTCAAAGTTAAACAGACAAATCTTGATGTTCAAATTACTCGCTGCTTTTTGTATCGTGAAGCACTGATAGCAAAAACTTTGCCTGATGAGCTTAAAGAAGTACTTGACACAGCAGTAAAATTAGTCAACTTCATTAAAACCAGCCCTTTAAAGTCACGACTGTTTGAAATTCTATGCAAAGAGACGGAAGCAGACCACAAGGACTTGCTTCTACATACTGAAGTGCGGTGGTTGAATCGGAGTATAGTTCTCTTGCCCATCTGCGAGCTCAAAGAGCAAATAATGCTTTTTCTCGCTGATCAGAAGGCTGACTTCAAGTACCACCTTGTAAGCGAACACTGGTGAAGCAAGCTAGCATATTTAGCAGATGTATTTGGTCATTTGAACATGCTTAATACTAAGATGCAGGGTAAAAATGAATCTGCGTTGACCGCAACATACAAGCTTGGTGCATTTCAGCTAAAGTTGAATCTTTGGCGTAAAAAAGCTGAGAAAGAGGTTTTGGAAATGTTTCCTCATACAGAAGCAGCAGTTGCTGAAATTGATGATTTGCCTGTTTTGAAAGAGTCTATCTACAACCACCGGCGCATTCTTCAACAAAGGCTCTCTCATTACTTTCCTAATCTCGATGTTTCTCACTATGATTGGGTGAGAAATCCATTTAATCAGTTTGCGATAAAAGCTGCCAACATTGTTGACTTGTTAGCACAAGAACTACTACTCGAATTAAGCACGAATCGCTCCTTACAACTAAAGCACAATGAAATGAAGCACAAACTAAAGCACAACTTGGCAATTTGTGGATTAGAGTTCCGCATGAGTATCCCCAACTTTTTCAACAAGCCATTCACGTCTTATTGCCGTTCGTCACGACGTACCTTTGTGAATCGGCTCTTCCTTCTCTGACTTCGATCAAAAACAAACAAAGATCTGGACTGAAAAGTGTGGAGCAGGAACTAAGGGTGTGCTTGTCAGACATTCAACCCCGTATCAAAACAATTTGTGCTCGTATGCTATCGCACCCTTCTCATCAAATATTGTTGTTGTTATGCATTAAATGTTGATGTTATTTGGCATGTAAACTTGTAGAGTGTTTCAAATAAGTAGCTCTCGTTGCAAGGTTTGTGAAAAGTAGGTTTTCAATTTCATAAAGTATGTGTGCCACAGTCAAATTTAGAATGTATTAGTGTGCCACAACACAAAAAAGTTTGAAAAACGCTGCTCTAAACATTTTTTCTTCTTTTCCCTTGCACGCTTAAACTGGCTCTATGATGTCATAATATGTCCCGTACAATTAACACCAATCTTCGCTATTACAAGTCATATAAACAATGTTTTTGAAAATTGCACCCTTTTTGCAAATTCAGTTTATTGAAAAACTGACTTATGACTTTATTTCTCAACTGATTTTCAAACTTTTTCCAACAAATTAAAGGTTATTTCAAGGCGAGTCCAATAGTTTATAATATGTATAATTAAGAGTAGTTTTTATACTGAAAAAACTGAACTTTAAGACCAGTGAAGTAACTTTTTACCCATCCATAAAGTGGTGAGTTCAGTAAAAATAGGTGATTTTAATACAATAACGTTATAATAAAGTTCTAACAATTACTGTCCTTTGAAAGCTTAGGAAATTTCCTTTCCAGTATTATGTGACTCCAATTACTTAGAGCTAAGGATTAGTTTATAATGGCTAATCAAAACTTGGTTGCCATACATCATGTTTCATTTTTGTTTGAACAATTATCCTTCTAGAGCAAACAAACTTGCAATTGTTAGACAAAGTTAGTTCCTTTGGTACATTTTGACTACTTTGCCTCACAAGCGTGGTTCTTTTACATTGTCTGTCGACGTTTTCCAAAAAAATGCATCAAAAAGTGAAGTCTCCGAATGTTTATGAAATGTAGTTTATTGGTTAGAAACACACAACATTTTATTGCCTGCAGTTCACAAAATTGCAATTTCTGGAAAGACTAAGTCCTTTGGAACATTTTGGGTATTCTTTCTCGATAGCATGAATCTTTGGCATTATCAATCAAATTATTCAAAAGAATCAAAGTCTACAAATTTTAATATGTAGCCTACTCCAAGCAAAACACTTGGTTATCACCCATGGAAAAGACGATGGGGTAAACATGTTCCTTTTTTATGGTTTGCAACAAAATGTTAGTGTGAGCTAAATATGATCTAAATGTTGAAGCAATTTCCTTTGCAATTGGGAAAGGCTGTCACAGCATCCAGCTGATTTGATGTTCTTAACCTCGACATTATTAATGGGGGCTCTCGCTATAGCTATAACTGAACTGTGAGTGCTTCATTTCAGGTTAGTTTGCTGTTTGCATGGCGGCGTTTATGCCAGGGCCAAGGAACATGAAGTCATAGACGTTAGTTCATATTAATTCGCATAGAGTGACGAAAGAGTAGTAAGTAGCGATACTAATACAGGGTGTTTCAAAAGTAACATACCAAAAGTGTATCTCATGTTAATGAATAGAATACAAACTATATAGATTCTATAACATTTATTCATCAGAGATAACATGATAGAGAACCAAAATGCGGAATATATTTCGTATACATAGGCATATTTTATGAATATTTGCTACATTAGGTAATCATAACAGTTGCTAAAAATGTGAGCCATTTCCTTGGAGACAGAGCTCGACTCTCCGACGCAGGCTGCTGAAGACTTGGTGCAGTTCCTCACATCTGATATTGGCAATTACTTGTCTGATATTATGTTTAAGATCATTGATTGAACGAGGATTGTCAGCATAAACAAGTCCCTTCAATTTTCTCCAAAGGTAGAAATTTGGTGGTGTCAAGTCTGGTGAGCGAGGTGGCCATAAATCTTGTGAAATGACGCGTTCACCGAATACTTTGCAGACGGCTGTCATCGTAGCTCGAATAGTATGAGCAGTGGCGCCCTCTTGTTGGAACCATGGTTTTTGCTTTTCTAATGCTGTAAGTTATTCAGAAAACGGAACAAAAATGTCCTATACGTAACGATTGGAGTTAACGATGCTGTCAAAAAAGATTGGCCCAATGATACGACTCCTGAATACTAAACACCAGACACCGATCTTTGGGTCATGAAGCGGCTTCTCAAATGTTTCATGGAGATTTTCAGCTGCCCATGTTCTCAAATTCTGCGTGTTCGTATAGCCAGATAAATGAAACCATGCCTCATCAGTAAAGAATGTATCATTCAAGATATTTTCTCCGTTCATGTCGATGAATTGCTGAAGCCAACGACAGACGATTAATCGCTTTTCGGTGTCTTGTGCCTTAAGTTCATGGATGACACTAACTTTGCAAGGGAAGAACTTCTGCTTTTTAACTGCTCTGTAGGTTGACGTTTACGACATACCAACTTCCTGTGAAAGACTTCTCAACGATTTATGCGGGCTCCTATCAAGTTTATTTGTGACATTTTGTAGTGCTTTTGTTATTTATAACTGAAGGACGACCATTACGAGGTCAATGCTGCACGCTTCGAGTTTGTTCAAATTTCCACATTAATGCAACAACACAATGTCGATCAGGAAGTCGTTCCTCTCCAAACTTTTCTTTGAAAATATTCTGAACTTCTTTAGAATATTTTCCACCATGACTGCACACTTCCTTAACCAAAAAAATTCGCTCTTCTAAAGACAAAGGCATCCTCTATGGCCATGAAAACTGGACTTAAGATCATTGATTTTTCCTCCACTTTTATCCTACAAGTGCCAAGTATTTATGTTGCCATAGTGTACTATTATGACGTCATAAAGTGACCAACCTACACATTTGAAATAAATACTGTTTTTGTAATTAAAAAGGTATATTTTGCAGCAATAAATGCAAGCATTATTCCCTATAGATATAAAATTATTGTCATAATGTATTTCAGTAATATAGTGGTATGTTACTTTTGAAACACCCTGTAGTAATAGCTCAAAACGCATTGTGAAGTCATAATATTAAATGCCATCGCAATGCTTGCCACTATTTAGTGGAAACAGTAGTAGGCAGAAAAATTATCCACTATCATTTTGATTGCAAACATAAATGGTAAAGCCCATTACTGATATTTGTGATTGCAAGCATAGGCCTATCGGTGCAAAACACTAATCTTCATTTAAAAGTAGGGAGATCTGGATTAAAGACAAAGTTAAATGGAATAAAATCCCAAATTGAAGAAAAGATCAAAATTAAACAATAATAGCATCAATCTGTAACTCTGGATTAAGAGGAAATGTTTCTGTTTGAAAAGAGCGTAATAAACGTCTATTCCAATAGGTTGTATCACTTAAAGGAAAGGCATGGCCTCTTTTCATGCTATGGCCGAATTAAAGCAAACAGTGCAGGCAAAAATCTTAATGTCACCAATATTAATGCGAAAGCGAGCTCATCAAATCGTCGAACGTGCCTACCACTAAATAGCTCATTTCTTTATGAGTCAAAACAACCACTTTTTGGGCGACGCCATCAATTTTAACTATGTTTCACCAACCCCTTACTCTTTAAAAAATTACAAATGGTAGTTTGTGTCATCGTTCTTTTTGAAAAATTCCGGTCTTCATTAATAAACCAACATGATCACCATTACATGTACAGGAACTATGGCTTATATTTAGTAAAAGATTTCGTTGTGGCTCTAACAAATGTTCGTACGGTGAAGCTAGCGGAGCTACATTAATTGATACGTTTTAAATTGGCAAGGGTGATAGTACGGCCTGCCGGGGTAAAATCGCACCATACTTGGGAGAAACATTTTTTTCTATTTTGCTTAATAACAGCTTTATAGAGCTACCGGAATCAAACCTGAAAATTTGGGAAAAGCAAGAACTTATTTAACTTCTCTGAGCATACCTAAGCAAGGAAAAACAAATATGAATCATAATGCGTAGCCAGCAAGGACTTGAGAAAGTTTTACGGCGAAATCAAAATTAACAACGTCACTATGTCAAATCGCACCACACGGAACATATTATTGGTATTTTGCTTTATAATAGCTTTATAGAGCAACTGGGGTCAAACCAAACATTTGAGGAAAAGCAAGAACACTTTAAACTCCCCAGGGCACGCCAAGCAGGGAGAAAAGAACATGCTACATAATGCGTAGCTAGCGACGACTTAAGAAAGTTTAAGGGGAAATAAAAAAAACAAACAGCGTCACTGTGTCAAATCGCACCACACGAAAGACATTTTTGCCCTTTTGTTTTAGAATAGCTTAATATCAGAAATGTAATCCCTACTTCCAAGCTACGGAAAACGCAAGGTTTCCTTGGCTTCGTCTCAGCAATGAACAGAGCTCATAGACTTAAGGCATAGCTAGGATCTTGAAATGAGACATTCTATTAGAAAAAGGAGCACACAAACTCGTGAAGATCTTATGTGCAGAAAACACATAAACGTCTGGTTAGTCTTCATACAAGAACCTGATAGGTAAAACCAGCTTGGGTAGCTGAACCGACACTCTCATTCCCTACGTTGCTGACGGTGGCTCTTTGGGTGACGCCGTATATATACTATAAAGCAAGAATTTTTTCTTATGCTGATATGCTGCCTGTTATGGTATTTATGTCATTTATGTCTACACTCTACATCATTGTAATAAAATCCCAAGTTTAAGAAAAAATCAACATAAAACCATGACCATAAAATTTGTAAAACTGAATATAGAGAGAACAATAGCCGCTTTTGTCGCTATGCCGGAAACAAGACTAATAGCGCTGCTCAATTAGTAACTTAATATCACAAATATAAATAAGAAAGAGGCAACACCAATTGATGAAATAGGCTTACCAATAAATAGTTTTTTCTTTAATTGTGAAAGCAACTGTCATTTTGCCGCTATAATCAGTTTTGATATGTACAATCCCTTCTCCCTCACAAGTATCAACGATAATTTGTGGCAAGATTCTTTGTGAGCTTTGCCAGTCATGATTAAGAGAATATGATGATCACAATTTTGTGTACAAGAACTGTGAAAGTGCATAAAATTCATTAACTTTTCTCTACTGCTCAGACAAGAGCCTGATGGGTGAAGCCGGCTTGGTTGGTTGAATTGAAATACTAAACCCGGACTTTACTGATTAGGGGGCCCCTGCCCGACGACGCCGGCAAAGTCGGCTAGTGACATTATATACGCTAAAATGTTTAACAGTTATACTGTATCATTTCTCTTTTCTAATATTTTATTTTATTGCATATCTTGCACCTAATTGATAAGGCAGCAGCGTAGGCTACTTACATATGTCGGCTGGATAGAAAAAAAGTGACGACTCTGTTTAATCAATAATAACTCATAAACTAAACTTTGCATACAAATTAAATTTGGTATATATTATGAGCAGCTAGTTTTGGTCAAGTGGCGAAATTTTCAGCCAAATATATATATAAACACAGGAATAATGAGAGAATACAAAATTCAGGTCAGAATATGCAATGCCAGACGTTATTTTTTAGAGAAGAGCTTACATTTGCCATTTCCTCATTCTGTCCAACCTTACATAATTGCTGAAAGTTTAATCACAACTAAAAAACGGAAATTAATCACCTTGCCGAGCGTCAAACCGACGACCACCAGCACGTGAACCAACTGCGCATCCATGTGCACTACAAAATCTTACGTCAATATCGCAGCTAAAATGCACGCTTAAATCTTTTTCGCTTTTTCTGGGAGGACGGAAGAGTTCACAGAACAGGAACTGAAGGACAAGATAAAAGAAAAGTGGAATGACATATCAGTTGCTGAAATTCGTAAGTCTATATCTTCCTGGAGAAAGATATTTCGATTGGTTGATTCCGAGGATGGAGGCCATGTTAACCATCTTCTCGATTAAAGATTCGTAAATTTTAAATTAACATCTGGCATTGCATATTTTGACCTGAATTTTGTATTCCCTCATTATCCCTGTGTTTGTGTATATATTTGGCTGAAAATTCCACCACTTGACTAAAACTAACTGCTCATGATATATATCAAATTCAATATGCAAAGCTTAGTTTATTAGTTATTATTGATTAAACAGAGTTATCACTTTTTCTGCCCACCCAATATATACAAATTGTTCACTCTATCATCTAGTTCAGATTGCTTCACTGTGATTCAAGAATCGAGATACAGTATCTAATTCAAATATTGTAACTAAACAATCAAAAATTATAAAAATTGCTCTAAGGAAACGATAACTGAATGAAGATAAGCAGATAAATATTGATGTGCTCTTATGCCCAAATGATTTTTAGTCACAGATAGTTTTGAAGCTAAGTGTGATTGTCAGTTAGACTAAGCTCCAATATACTTCTACGAGAGTTATAATGGGTCTGGTTGACTTCAACGTCTTAATGTAACTGACAATAGCTTGTTCTCGTTGTTTTTCAACTGCATATGACGGATATTACAATATCTGTCGACTTTTACTCGCACAAATTTCAAAACAGAGCGAAAAAGTATTTAGGCCTAGGCGTATCGATATGTACGAGGCTGCATTTGTGACCACATACGACATCATAATGCAGAGCACAGAAAAAAACAAACTGTTTAGGCGCAATATCTGGAAGGGAAGAAAACATTGCCAGAAAAGGGCTGTAGGGGTGCAATGGACAGGGAAAAGTAAAGAATCCGCCTGTTCGACATTGTATGTGTCATTAATCCCCAGAAAGTAAAGTGGCTTGCGTGACAAATATAATAAATGTTGAAATCGAGAAAGCAACATTACATTTGGGTAAACAAAAACGCACTTCGTGGAGATATCAAGGTGGAAACAAATCTGAGTCATAGGTCAGCTTGTGTGGAAAAATTGAAAAGAAAAATCTATACGAATCACCTATTATGATATTAGTTTGATAAGGAGATAACCCTAGTTTTACATGTCAAGTGTACTTTGAGGACTGATGATTGTCACGTCACAAAAATCTCGCTACGCATAGGCATTTGTGTCTGCTAGAAAAACGTACCTCTGGTTCAAAAGTCAGTACTACTCTCAATGCATAGGAAATTTGAAATCTTCTAAAACAATGGACAACGTCAACTACGATGATTTCTTCAAAAGTTAAAGAAGTTTAAATGCTATAAACAAGTTTGATATTTTTGTTATCATATTGAGCACTTGTTTCACAATAGTATGTTGATCTATGCATCACACAAAGCTTGAAATCTGGATTAAAAACCTTTGCTTTGAATATATCCTTTAAGCTCCGCCCAAAATGAAACAAATAATTCAAAATGTAATGTTTTGCTGTACAACGTTTTCCATAACTTTGGACATGGATATTTATAACAGCTTTAAATTATTTTGAAAATGATTGAAAATTTCATTGCAGAAATTTCTACTCATAATTTCAAGTTTTTTCTGATGATTTTTGTTAGCTGTCGTTGTTGTTTTATTATTTTATTTGATTTTAATAGTTTTCAGTAAAAATCTATAACTGGAAAATCTAAAATCACAATGAAATAAGTAATCAAATATAACGCAATGATTTTCCACAAAATACATGTAACAGGATAGTACTGATCAAAACTATAGGAACTCTCTTTGCCTTCAGACTAACGAGATACCATGTAGTATAGGGTTGTAGGTGATCACTTTTTCTTCTTTAATTGACTTAATATTTTCACAACAGCATTCCTTTTTATGAAACCCCCTAAATGGTGGGTGTGCGATATAAAAAAAAGAAAAAGTATTTGTGCATAAATATTGGCCACTTTGCTGTTGATTCAGGGTAGTTATGCGCGGTGGCCTAAAACTGAACAGAATTTTTAAACATAGCGATGTATTTGCTTTTCCTACTAAGCTAAGCCAGTGAAAAAGTGAACACTCTTGCTGAAACAGTGTGGTTGTTTCTGATAGCAAATAAACATTACAAAACATGACCACAGTACTACTTTATACAGGGGCGTATGCAGAAATTTCTTGCGGGGGAGCGCGAGACATTTGTTTTTGGAGATCGGCGAACGATGAACACAGTGCTCCAGATTGTGCGGAAAGAAGCAGTGTTGATCTTTTTTTATTTTGTTTGGCAGTCGAGCGTCCTAAGCGCTAAATTTGAACAAATGCATGCAGGAGTTAGAATCATGGCAGCCGACAATCACGTTCCACAATTTCCTGAGGAGGGCGCGAGGATATTTTTTGGAAAATAATTGCTGAAATAAACATTTTACTGTTCCTTAAGAGGGGCGCGCGCATAGAAGCTTCCCCCTCCCCACGCGTACGCCTCTGACTCTATATCACAATGAAAGCAATAAATTTTTATTTAAATGGTCTTCTTCATTCCTAAACAGAAAATATTTCTATGTGAATTGAATCACCAGATTTTTTATTCAAACTCACTGCTTATAGCCTTAACAATGATTAACTGCAAAAGGTGCACCCAAACGGCAATGTCCTTGTATGAGCACGTCTATTAAAGCAAAGCAAAAAATTACTTTCATAGTTTTTGAAGAGTTTAGTTCTGCAAATCAACTATAGTTCACCAGTGAACCCTTTGAGAAATGACAGAAGAAAAAATTAGAGATATAAAATTCTGCATTCCTCTTTTGTCACATGAATTTACTAAGTGAATATAAATCTTGTCTTTGCTCACTTCTTTCAAGATAAAAAATATTTATGCCAGGTAAAATTGTCTTCAGTTATTTAAAAATGATAACCACTTAATATATTAATTAAACATTACATGTGGAATTCATAGTGATTATGAAGGACTGCAAGTCATGACACAGAGTTAAGCTGTGTCATGACTTGCAAAGTCAATGAAGATTAGTGCAAAGAACAGAGGAAATAATATTTTTCAAAATACGTCCGTGGAGTGGGCTCAAAATGCCTTTACAATCTTTAAACCCAGCTGACATCTGCTTTCGCTTATATCGCAACATAGTGGCACCGGTAATTTGCGGAAAAAATACTGAAGCAAAGTAAAGTCTCTCATTTTCATCGCATGCGAATGCGAAGGCCATCACTCTATCGCATGCGAAGGCCATCACTCTATCCGCTTTGGCATAGGAAACAAATGAGCGTATTTATAGACACACTAATTGTAACCGAAAAATGGACTCCAAGGCTACAACAATGCCGTTGACAGCAAAATAGTCACTTCTCAAAGGTAAAAAGGAAGAATTAGGTATTGCCACGAGAGCAGGAAAATCAGATGAAAAATTGGAAAGAAAACGAAATTGTAAAGAAATAGGTGTAGCTGCTGAGAAAAAGATATAGAAAAAACGTTGCTTTTTTGTGTTTTAAATAGAACCGCCATTAATACTTTTAAGCATGAACCACAAAACAACGGCACTAATCATTTATTTTGACACAAGTATTGACTGATTGATTTAGAAATATGTGCGCTCGATTAAATATGAAAAAAGTAGACAATCACGCAAAACTCTTAGTAGTATGTAATATAAATTTTAACCCGGATTTTGCGGAGCGCTACGTCATTTCCGAACGTGCACAACCTTGCAAGTACGTCATTTCCGTTGAACACGATCTTGTACATAAACTTGGAAGTTGTAAACCTTGCAACTAATTGGCAAAGCAGCATACGGGCGTAAGGGGCATTAACAATTTATTAAAATGAATATGCCAGGAAACAATAATGAGTATACCACCCAACCAATTTAGACGAGACCATCCCTGGACGCGTTTCGTCCTTTTGGACTCATCAGCAGGGCCCGTCCCGTCACAAGCAAAAGCAACCCACTCATTAACGTTATCCTTAAAAAAGAAAAAACAAATCCAACACATGCAGAAGCACTGAGACTTCAACCGACGAACTATTGCTTTGCTTAGCAGGGCAGGTTGACAAATTGGTTGATTGGTTGCATATCCATTGGAAGATCAGTTTACACACTGATCTGAAAAAGCAGATTAAACGCTGCATTTATAGCCTAGCGCCTTGTCTTTGCAATGCCATCACGCTCGCGGCGAGTGCGTTGACAATTCACAAGGTGGAGCCGGGCGATTGTGTAAATACCCTGCTCACATATTCCGAACCCATAGTCATGGCATTTGAAAGCAGCAATACTATCTACTATGCCACAGCATAATTCCATTATTTCAGCAAACGTCCTTGTTCAAAGACACGCTAACGTTCAACCACAAAATAGCCACTTACTTATTTTAAATACTGATAACATGATTTTGGCCAAACTTTCTCATGTAGATTATTCAAATTTTAAAAAGTCCCCTCCCCCAATATTTTTTTGGTCTCAAGACTTTCCCTTGCAGCACCAATGATTACGACAAAGTATCTTAAACGCTCATTGCCTGGGAAATTACCAAAATATTTTCCTTAAACATTTTAAAAGTTTTCAAAGACATATTTTATTTATCTAAGCCAGTGGTTCCCAACCTTTGTAATGGCCCGGACCCCAAAAATATCTTAATATGTTCTGGCACACCTAAAATATCTTGATATGTTCTCGCACCCCTAAGATATTTTAACATGTGAAGAATTCATAACATGTCTCAGGCCAAGATGTGGACCAATTTCGAAGTCTTGGCTGAAATTGCATGTGTTGACCTTTTTCTTTTTTTGGAGATCAGCATCGTTTCGGGCTGAATTGAAAACCGCGCGCTAGGCATGTAATTAGACACTGATTGTGCAGAACAATTAGCACAGGATGAATTGAGCATGACAGTACAAGAATGCAACACAAAAATCTGAATGACCATCTCGCAGCCCTGGTTGGGGACCCCTGATCTAGGCATGCACTTTGCCCGCTCACACAAGAAACAGGTCACACAATGTATGGAGTCATAGCCGGGCTCTAAACTTTTCATTGACGTATTTTCCACAAACTGCCGAAATCGGGTAGCATCTTAATTCGAAAATCTAACAGTTATTCTATGCTTCCTGGTTTTGCCAATGTCAAAGCTTGATTCATTTTTCTACATATCATAGAGTGATTTATGAGCATAAAAGACTGGTAAAACCACATAATTTCTCTCTCAATACAGCACTAGAGAGGGCACTTCTATCTCAAAATGCAAATCATTGACAAATATACCCTTCCTGTTGCTACTCTGATACCCATAACAATTATTTAACCTCAAAAAAAGGCATGAACGCGAAAGTAAACTTGTCAACAAAATTTTTGCGCATCAAAGGCAGTCTTCGACAGTTAGCAATTTAAAAAAAGGACTTGACGTAATCAATGCAGATTACCTTTGCATAGACCGAAAGCATAACTGCATTCAAAAGTTTTTCATCAGTTTTTCTACCAATTAAAATTGTCAGCAATGATGGGGCCTGGAACAACTGCTACTGAACCATTTCACTAAGGCACAGCTGAAAAGTTGCAAAGAATAACATTCAACTTTTATAAGAAAATCCAATTCTTGGCAAAGAAAAAAATTAAAACTCATCGCTATTTACCAAGTAGATTAAAGTACCGGTAGCCCGATTGGGCGGGTTTTCATCTTTCGCGCTCAAAGCAAACTTTCAATGAAAATGCTTGCTAAATAGCACGGTTGAGCGCGAAAACGCTCTATCTCGTAACTCTGTTTCTCAACTGTAATAAAATGATTGTGAGTACGTATACTGATTGTAACTACACAAGGGTAGGAGAAAAAGAGAAACGTTTCATGCCAAAAACAGCGCAATCGCCTAAAGCAGGGGTGCACAACCTGCGGCTGTGAAATTGTACTTCAAAATGCACGTCGTGGCAGCCGTGCATTGATTAAGATGTTTTGCTTTGTAACTGCCAGGAAATAATTGTTAGGAGCAGTTACAATTTGCTAACTGTTACTGTTACATGAACTGACAAATAGCATCATAGAATGGAGAAAATCTTGAAATATGATCAAGCGACAGGGCCAGTTTACAATTTATTTATAACTGACATGGGTCCAAACGCCTAATTGACATTCGTGTGTTTATGTGGCCGTAATGTTATGAGTCATTTTTGTGAGTCGGCAGTTCTAATGGAAAACAACTTAACAGTACGGAAGGGGGTTAATATCATTTTTAGTTTATTTATTATGACCAAGAAACAAGTCACGGATGCTGCTTTCTCCTATGACTACTATCCGTTAGTACTCGAAAACAAATTCTTCATGCCACTTTTTCCAATTAGAAAAAATTACCCCAAAATCATTATAAATAACGGCCCCGAGTTCTACTGCGGCTGATTAAAGAAAGCATTGATTACAGAACCATGCTGCAGTATACATCAGCTTTGATAAAGTATTAAGTGTGGTACGTTTATTGAATGCTACTCTGTACGAATGTATAGATACAGAGCTAGTAATAAAATTCTTTGTTTTTGTAGAAGTAAGATAACCCAAATTTAACATCATAATCGCTATCTCACGCTTAACGCTCCCCTGTAATTGTTCTTACGGCCTATAAAACGAGTGTTATATTTTAAATTTGCGATAAATAAATGAATTGCTTGATTATTGTTGGGCCATTGATCACCGAGAGACGAGAAAAGTGAAGTTAAAATTCGTATCCGGACTTGTTCAAATAGGATTGCTTCGGTTCGTCAAGGCGCTTGGAGGGATCGAAGGTCACAGTTACTTTAATTAAGACGATCGGTGACTCAATAAAACGATAAAAGCAGCACTCCCATTCATAACAGTTTCAAAATTACTGTTAAAAACAGTTACTAACTGCTAAATTCAAATAATGCAGCATTGTAGACTAACAATATATGGACAGGGTCGGATTAAAGCGGGGGCTGATAGGGCTGCAGCCCCAGGCCCACCCAAAAAATAGTCCCACCATTATACCACGTCAATGAAGTCATAACATAAAAGTGACTGATATGATTACTTTCAACAAATAGTGAAGGTGTGATTTAGAAGTATCATGGGTGTTACACTCACTTCTTGATTTGTCAAATTAGTGCAGTTACTTAGCTCTGGGTTGTTTTGCCTCCATGTCTTTTCCTCAATGTTTAACTAATCTTGAGCAGCTCGTATTTGATTAATTAATTTAGTCTTTTTGTAATTTGCTGAATATTTAATTGATTAAGTTAGTCTCTCTGTGATTCAATCAGTTAATTACTAGTAATTTCTTTGTAAATGGGTTACCCAAACTAAATAATTATATAACCCAACCCAACTTATATAAAACCAACTTAAAAACAACTTATATATAACTTATATACAATTATATAATGAAAAGGCATGGAGGTGACAGCTGTGTAAATTTACATGTGTTTGTTAGTGATGTGTGGTTTAGTAGTGATGATGTGTGATTATTCACATGCAGAAAAAATTTTTTGATCTTACAATTTAATGAGAGTACAATTAGTGTTGTTTTTGTAAAATAAGTTTTTGTAAGAAATTATTTTACTAATTCTTCCATACTATCTTAAAACTTCATAACTATATATTGTGCAAAGGACTGATAATAGTATTGACACTTTGGTTTTGCCAACTAAGGAATATTTGTGTTTTAGTATCAAAATAACAGTAATAAAATATAATTAGCAGTTTTTTCGGCATATCTTTTCGAAATTAAAATTTAGCATATTTCTTTTGGATCCTGCATTTTCTAGTATATTTTTTTCGAATGTAGCATTTTCTAGAATATTTTTTAATCTAGCATATTTTTTTCCGAATTAAGTTTTAAAATTTGGTAGCATTTTTAATTTATATATTTACATTAAAATTGCAAGTATTTCCATGTCATTGAAACGGAAAAAACACTAATAGAATAAAAACGAGTATCTTATTCAAAATGGGAACACGATTACTTTATGATTGAGACAGCAACACATTCTATGATGTGTCTAAAATGCAACCAAGTTGTGAAGACTGTGAAAGAGGATAACGCAAAGCAGCACTTTTGTCGTCACGAATCGCACTCTTACGCGAAACTGAAAGGGGATTCGAGAAAGATCTGCATTAAAAATTTGAAAAAGAATCTGCGAAAGCAGACAGCTTGCATAACAACTTTCGCTAAGCCCACTAATAGCCGCTGTGAAGCATCATACAGAGTGGCATACCATCTTGGCGCTGCGGGAAAACCTTATTCTGATAGCAAACTGGTGAGGCGATGCTTGATAGACGTTGTTAAGTGCATTCACTCTGGGAAGGAAGCTGATTATTCTTCAATTGCTCTCTCGCATGTTACAATGCAACGCAGGCAAGATGATATCGCTCAGCAGTTACAATTCTCTCCGCAAGCAAAGATAAACAAGAAGGAAAGTTCATTTTCACTTGCTGTTGATGAATCAACAGATATCAACGACTCTGTGCAATCGTTAATCTTCGTTCGTTGTCTTTCTTCAAGCTTTGAATTGTGTGAGGATTTCTTTCCCATGGAGCACTGGCTACTCGCACCCGTGAAGAAGACATATTTCTTGCAGTTAAGAATGCCTGCATTCGCTCTGGATTAGATCTAAAATACCTGCGGAGCATTTGCATGGACGGTGCGCCTGCCATGACCGGTAACCAACAGGGATTTGTTACAAGATTTTCGGATTACATGTCCAACGAATATGACAATAGAGAGCTCATCAACCTTCACTGCATTATCCACCAAGAAGCACTATCTGCCAAATCCGTTGCTTTAAATACTATTCTGAAGGATGTGAATCGCATTATCTTGTTTATTCGCGCAAATGCTTTGCTTCATCGACTTGAGCCGGCCAAGCCGGCTTCACCCAATGATTTGCTGTGAAAACAGTAATAATTAGTGTACGTTTTTTGACATAGCCATATCTTGTTTCAAAACAAAACTATCGATTTTTGAAAGGAAATCGATTAGAAAACATTATTGGAGTTTCTGTTTTCTGCATTGACTTCCTTAAACTTAACCAACTTTTGTTCATTAAATTCAGCAAGTGCTTGAAAGCATACCAAAGTTGTAGAAGGTCACCAAGGTAATTGATATGCATTTACAGGATTAAGCTAATAAATATTAGGCCCACTATACTTTTGATTTTCTAGCATCTGTAGACGTATTTTTATGAGCAACACTCTCTGGCTTTGGGTATGCTGCTTCGCGTAGTGATAAATGCGGCTGAAGAAAAACATATTTACCGGAAGTGATGCACTCACGTTAAATCATTGCAATTGCAGGGCCCCCATCATTATTGTCGAGGTTAAAAATATCGGATCAAAGAGATGCGCTGGCTTTTCTGAATTGATATTTGAAAGAATAGTAATAACAAGTTGATGTGTTGTTGACATGTACAACTCTCGGTTCAATGTTAAATCGATTAAAAAGAACAATGTAGGGGGTTGCAAATAGTCGCTCTACTGTTTCCTAAGCTTTTCGAGCTTTCCCTTTTCCCTTCTGGCTACGTCTTGCTTTCCCTTTTTACAGTATAGATGGTACGTAAAAGCTGGACTTGATTGCAATTAAAATAGCCAACAATTTCACCAACGTTTATTGACAAATGTTTATAAGATCCGTCTTAAAATGAAGTCTCTAAACATTTTGGAAACCACTCCTTCATCAGCACAACCGGCCGATTTCATATTCTTAATCTCGAGATTACTAATGGGGACCCTGCAACTGTACAAACTTTACTCTAAGTGCTTTATTTCAGGTCCGTTTGATCTTTCACTGGCTGCGTTTATGCTAATACCAAGTAACATGCACGCACCCAGAGATGTCAGGTCGTACAAACAAGCAATTAGCTACGTAAAGTCGTAAGTATTGGTCCTAATATTTGATAAACGATTCCTGAAAATACATATATAATTTTGCTTTGTCGTCTCTCCTACTCATAACTTTGAAATTATACTATCAGGCACTTAATAAAATGAACGAATACAACTTTTTTTGAAATCGTTAGCTGTTTGAATTGCGAGCAACTTTAGCTCTTACGTACCAAACAAGCTAAGTAAGATGTAGCCAGGAGCTCCAGAAACTTTTGGAAAACAATGGTTGCTATGCGCAACCCCCTGTAAGGTTTTTCAAAGCTTAGTCGATTTCCTTTAAAAATACGGCACTTTTGAAATTGGAACGACAATTGTCTATGTCAACAACACATTAAATTTTTATTACTGTTGTCACAAATATCGATTGGGTAGAGCCGGCTAAACCGGAATCCATAACCTCAACATTACTGATGAAGGCGCTGCTATTGTCATATTTTAACCGTGTGTTTTTCATTTCAGTTTAGTTTGCTCTTTGCGGGGTTGCGTTTATGCGAGGACCAAGCAACATGCGCCCAGTCAGAGAGAAGAGCTCATACAAATATCTCAACAGTAACGAAAAAGTCGTTAGTAGTAGTCTTAATATTTAATAATCCCGAAAATACATAAAAATTTCTTTGGCGCTCTTCCATAATTTTGATATGCTTTGAATTGAAGCACTTGCTCAATTCAACCGACGAAAGTTTGTTAAATCTGAGGACGCTCAAAAGAACAACATGGCAAATAAGACGTTTCCCGGGACTCGATGAACTCGGAGACATGTATTGGCTATGCGCAATCCCCACAAATGCTTTCCTTTATGATTTACATTTCAAGAAATGGCAGTTTTGTTTCGGAACGAAATTTGGCTATGTAAAAACATTTATTAATGTTTTCACAACTATCCATTGCGTGAAGCTGGCTTGGCTGGCTAAACCGATATTGTTGACCTCGACATTACAGATGCGGGGCCTGCCAGGCGACACAGGCTAGTAATATATGAAATAAGCTAAAGCAACTTCAGGAGAACAAGAGTTCAACTGTAAAGGTTATAAAGCACAGCAAAACACAAAAAATCAACTTGATAGAATGTGTACAAAAAGAAAAATCGTGCAAAAAAGTGTCGGTTTAAACAGTGAGGATACCGGCTAAGTGAAAAAACATCTTTCTCAAAGTTGTTGTTGAAAACTTTGAAAAAGATAGAAAAGAATATTTTGTTAGTGTAGTTGATTGCTGATTTCGCATTCTCCTTCCATTCACAATTGATGATACTTTACTGAAATCACAATCGTTAGCAACATGGGCTTAAGTATGAAAATTTCAATGTTGGTCTGGACATCGAGCAGGCCAGCACAAACAATGCGTTTTTACCAGTGAATTATTAGCAGTTACTAGTGATTAAAGGTGTTCAAAATCGGTCCGGGACATGCATACTCGGCCGAGTATAGGTATTTATATTACTCGTACTGGTAATGAATACCGTATCAATAATATTCGAACAAATACATGTCTAATAGTTTTCTGCTTCTGCGCAGCGATGTAGGTTAGAACAACTTCTATTGTGTAGTTAGCGGCTAAGCATTCAGCATCAATCTAGGTTTAATACACGAATCATCGTTGTGCAGGTGTGACAAAAGGATCTACGATCGCTCTTTCCAAAAAACGATTTTTTAATCACCCAATGCTGTGGTATCTAGCTATTTTTTACTAGAATAGAAAAAGGGTTCTGCATATAGTGCAATTTTTGTTATTGCGATTTATGAAAAGCAGCTGATTCTATGGATAAATAGTACTAAATATGCTTAATGCCAGAGCAGAAAATGAGAGACTTTACTTTACTTCAGTATTTTTTCCGCAAATTACCGCTGCCACTATGTTGCGATATAAGCAAAAGCAGGTGTCAGCTGGGTTTAAAGATTGCAAAGGCATTTTGAGCCCACTCCACGGACGTATTTTAAAAAATATTATTTCCTCTGTTCTTTGCACTAATCTTCATTGACTTTGCAAGTCATGACACAGCTTAACTCTGTGTCATGACTTGCAGTCCTTCATAATCACTATGAATTCCACATGTAATGTTTAATTAATATATTAAGTGGTTATCATTTTTAAATAACTGAAGACAATTTTACCTGGCATAAATATTTTTTATCTTGAAAGAAGTGAGCAAAGACAAGATTTATATTCACTTAGTAAATTCATGTGACAAAATAGGAATGCAGAATTTTATATCTCTAATTTTTTCTTCTGTCATTTCTCAAAGGGTTCACCGGTCAACTATAGTTGATTTGCAGAACTAAACTCTTCAAAAACTATGAAAGTAATTTTTTGCTTTGCTTTAATAGACGTGCTCATACAAGGACATTGCCGTTTGGGTGCACCTTTTGCAGTGAATCATTGTTAAGGCTATAAGCAGTGAGTTTGAATAGAAAATCTTGTGATTCAATTCACATAGAAATATTTTCTGTTTAGGAATGAAGAAGACCATTCAAATAAAAATTTATTGCTTTCATTGTGATATAGAGTCAGAGGCGTACGCGTGGGGAGGGGGAAGCTTCTATGCGCGCGCCCCTCTTAAGGAACAGTAAAATGTTTATTTCAGCAATTATTTTCCAAAAAATATCCTCGCGCCCTCCTCAGGAAATTGTGGAACGTGATTGTCGGCTGCCATGATTCTAACTGCTGCATGCATTTGTTCAAATTTAGCGCTTAGGACGCTCGACTGCCAAACAAAATAAAAAAAGATCAACACTGCTTCTTTCCGCACAATCTGGACCACTGTGTTCATCGTTCGCCGATCTCCAAAAACAAATGTCTCGCACTCCCCCGCAAGAAATTTCTGCATGCGCCCCTGTATAGAGTAGTACTGTGGTCATGTTTTGTAATGTTTATTTGCTATCAGAAACAACCACACTGTTTCAGCAAGAATGTTCACTTTTTCACTGGCTTAGCTTAGTCGGAAAAGCAAGTACATCGCTATGTTTAAAAATTCTTGTTCAGTTCTAGGCCACCGCGCATAACTACCCAGGATCAACAGCAAAGTGGCCAATATTTATGCACAAAAACTTTTTCTTTTTTTTATATCGCACACCCACCATTTAGGGGGTTTCATAAAAAAAAGAATGCTGTTGTGAAAATATTAAGTCAATTAAAGAAGAAAAAGTGGTCACCTACAACCCTATACTACATGGTATCTCGTTAGTCTGAAGGCAAAGAGAGTTCCTATAGTTTTGATCAGTACTATTCTGTTACATGTATTTTGTGGAAAATCATTGCGTTATATTTGATTACTTATTTCATTGTGATTTTAGATTTTCCAGTTATAGATTTTTACTGAAAACTATTAAAATCAAATAAAATAATAAAACAACAACGACAGCTAACAAAAATCCTCAGAAAAAACTTGAAATTATGAGTATAAATTTCTGCAATGAAATTTTCAATCATTTTCAAAATAATTTAAAGCTATTATAAATATCCATGTCCAAAGTTATGGAAAACGTTGTACAGCAAAACATTACATTTTGAATTATTTGTTTCATTTTGGGCGGAGCTTAAAGGATATATTCAAAGCAAAGGTTTTTAATCCAGATTTCAAGCTTTGTGTGATGCATAGATCAACATACTATTGTGAAACAAGTGTTCAATATGATAACAAAAATATCAAACTTGTTTATAGCATTTAAACTTCTTTAACTTTTGAAGAAATCATCGTAGTTGACGTTGTCCATTGTTTTAGAAGATTTCAAATTTCCTATGCATTGAGAGTAGTACTGACTTTTGAACCAGAGGTACGTTTTTCTAGCAGACACAAATGCCTATGCGTAGCGAGATTTTTGTGACGTGACAATCATCAGTCCTCAAAGTACACTTGACATGTAAAACTGGGGTTATCTCCTTATCAAACTAATGTCATAATAGGTGATTCGTACAGATTTTTCTTCTCAATTTGTCCACACAAGCTGACCTATGACTCAGATTTGTTTCCACCTTGATATCTCCACGAAGTGCGTTTTTGTTTACCCAAATGTAATGTTGCTTTCTCGATTTCAACATTTATATTTGTCACGCAAGCCACTTTACTTTTTGGGGATTAACGACACCTACAATGTCGAACAGGCGGATTCTTTACTTTTCCCTGTCCATTGCACCCCTACAGCCCTTTTCTGGCAATGTTTTCTTCCCTTCCAGATATTGCGCCTAAACAGTTTGTTTTTTTTCTGTGCTCTGCATTATGATGTCGTATGTGGTCACAAATGCAGCCTCGTACATATCGATACGCCTAGGCCTAAATACTTTTTCGCTCTGTTTTGAAATTTGTGCGAGTAAAAGTCGACAGATATTGTAATATCCGTCATATGCAGTTGAAAAAAAACGAGAACAAGCTATTGTCAGTTACATTAAGACGTTGAAGTCAACCAGACTCATTATAACTCTCGTAGATGTATATTGGAGCTTAGTCTAACTGACAATCACACTTAGCTTCAAAACTATCTGTGACTAAAAATCATTTGGGCATAAGAGCACATCAATATTTATCTGCTTGTCACCATTCAGTTATCGTTTCCTTAGAGCAATTTTTATAATTTGTGATTGTTTAGTTACAATATTTGAATTAGATACTGTATCTCGATTTTTAAATCACAGTGAAGCAATCTGAACTAGATGATAGAGTGAAAAATCTGTATATATTGGGTGGGCAGAAAAAGTGATAACTCTGTTTAATCAATAATAACTAATAAACTAAGCTTTGCATATTGAATTTGGTATATATCATGAGCAGTTAGTTTTGGTCAAATGGTGAAATTTTCAGCCAAATATATACATGAACACAGGAATAATGAGGGAATACAAAATTCAGGTCAAAATATGCAATGCCAGATGTTAATTTAAAATTTACGAATCTTTAATCGAGAAGATGGTTAACATGGCCTCCATCCTCGGAATCAACCAATCGAAATATCTTTCTCCAGGAAGATATAGACTTACGAATTTCATCAACTGATATGTCATCCCACTTTTCTTTTATCTTGTCCTTCAGTTCCTGTTCTGTGAACTCTTCCGTCCTCCCAGAAAAAGCGAAAAAGATTTAAGCGTGCATTTTAGCTGCGATATTGACGTAAGATTTTGTAGTGCACATGAATGCGCAGTTGGTTCACGTGCTGGTGCTCGTCGGTTTGACGCTCGGCAAGGTGATTAATTTCCGTTTTTTAGTTGTGATTAAATTTTCAGCAATTATGTAAGGTTGGACAGAATGAGGAAATGGCAAATGTAAGCTCTTCTCTAAAAAATAACGTCTGGCATTGCATATTTTGACCCGAATTTTGTATTCTCTCATTATTCCTGTGTTTATACATACATTTGGCTGAAAATTTCGCCACTTGACCAAAACTAGCTGCTCATAATATATACCAAATTTAATTTGTAGGCAAAGTTTGGTTTATGAGTTATTATTGATTAAACAGAGTCATCACTTTTTTTCTATCCAGGGACATATGTAAGTAGCCTAAGCTGCTCCCTTACCAATTAGGTGCAAGATATGCAATAAAATAAAATATTAGAAAAGAGAAATGATACAGTATAACTGTTAAACACTTTAGCGTATATAATGTCACTAGCCGACTTTGCCGGCGTCGTCGGGCAGGGGCCCCCTAATCAGTAAAGTCCGGGTTTAGTATTTCAATTCAACCAACCAAGCCGGCTTTACCCATCAGGCTCTTGTCTAAGCAGTAGAGAAAAGTTAATGAATTTTATGCACTTTCACAGTTCTTGTACACAAAATTGTGAACATCATATTCTCTTAATCATGACTGGCAAAGCTCACAAAGAATCTTGCAACAAATTATCGTTAATACTTGTGAGGAAGAAGGGGTTGCACATGTCAAAACTGATTATAGCGGCAAAATGGCAGTTGCTTTCACAATTAAAGAAAAAACTATTTATTGGTAAGCCTATTTCATCAATTGGTGCTGCCTCTTTCCTATTTATATTTGTGATATTAAGTTACTAATTGAGCAGCGCTATTAGTCTTGTTTCCGGCATAGCGACAAAAGCGGCTATTGTTCTCTCTATATTCAGTTTTACAAATTTTTACGGTCATGGTTTTATGTTGATTTTTTCTTAAACTTGGGATTTTATTACAATGATGTAGAGTATAGACATAAATACCATAACAGGTAGCATATCAGCATAAGAAAAAATTCTTGCTTTATAGTATATATTCGGCGTCACCCAAAGAGCCACCGTCAGTAACGTCGTTAATGAGAGTGTCGGTTCAGTCACCCAAGCTGGTTTTACCTATCAGGTTCTTGTATGAAGACTAACCAGACGTTTATGTGTTTTCTGCACATAAGATCTTCACGACTTTGTGTGCTCCTTTTTCTAATAGAATGTCTCATTTCAAGATCCTGGCTATGCCTTAAGTCTATGAGCTCTGTTCATTGCTGAGACGAAGCCAAGGAAACCTTGCGTTTTCCGTAGCTTGGAAGTGGGGATTACATTTCTGATATTAAGCTATTCTAAAACAAAAGGGCAAAAATGTCTTTCGCGTGGTGCGATTTGACACAGTGACGCTGTTTTCTTTTGATTTCCCCTTAAACTTTCTTAAGTCGTCGCTAGCTAAGCATTATGTAGCATGTTCTTTTCTCCCTGCTTGGCGTGCCCTGGGGAGTTTAAAGTGTTCTTGCTTTTCCTCAAATGTTTGGTTTGACCCCAGTTGCTCTATAAAGCTATTATAAAGCAAAATACCAATAATATGTTCCGTGTGGTGCGATTTGACACAGTGACGTTGTTAATTTTGATTTCGCCGTAAAACTTTCTCAAGTCCCTGCTGCGTACGCATTATGATTCATATTTGTTTTTCCTTGCTTAGGTATGCTCATAGAAGTTAAATAAGTTCTTGCTTTTCCCAAATTTTTAGGTTTGATTCCGGTAGCTCTATAAAGCTGTTATTAAGCAAAATAGAAAAAATGTTTCTACCAAGTATGGTACGATTTTACCCCGGCAGACCATACTATCACCCGTGCCGATTTAAAACGTATCAATTAATGTAGCTGCGCCAGCTTCACCGTACAAACATTTGTTAGAGCCACAACAAAATCTTTTACTAAATATGAGCCATAGTTCCTGTACATGTAATGGTGATCATGTTGGTTTATTAATGAAGACAGGAATTTTTCAAAAAGAACGATGACACAAACTACCATTCGTAATTTTTAAAAGAGTAAGGGGTTGGTGAAACATAGTTAAAATTGATGGCGTCGCCCAAGAAGTGGTTGTTTTGACTCATAAAGAAATGAGCTATTTAGTGGTAGGCACGTTCGACGATTTGATGAGCTCGCTTTTGCATTAATATTGGTGACATTAAGATTTTTGCCTGCACTGTTTGTTTTAATTCGGTCATAGCATGAATAGGGGCCATGCCTTTCCTTTAAGTGATACAACCTATTGCAATAGACGTTTATTACGCTCTTTTCAAACAAAAACATTAATTTCCTCTTAATCCAGAGTTACAGATTGATGCTATTATTGTTTAATTTTGATCTTTTCTTCAATTTGGGATTTTGTTCCATTTAACTTTGTCTTTAATCCAGATCTCCCTACTTTTAAATGAAGATTAGTGTTTTGCACCGATAGGCCTATGCTTGCAATCACAAATATCAGTAATGGGCTTTACCATTTATGTTTGCGATCAAAATGATAGTGGATAATTTTTCTGCCTACTACTGTTTCCACTAAATAGTGGCAAGCATTGCGATGGCATTTAACATTATGACTTCACAATGCGTTTTGAGCCATTACTACAGGGTGTTTCAAAAGTAACATACCACTATATTACTGAAATACATTATGACAATAATTTTATATCTACAGGAAATAATGCTTGCATTTATTGCTGCAAAATATATCTTTTTAATTACAAAAACAGTATTTATTTCAAATGTGTAGGTTTGTCACTTTATGACGTCATAATAGTACACTATGGCAACATAAATACTTGGCACTTGTAGTATAAAAGTGGAGGAAAAATCAATGATCTTAAGTCCAGTTTTCATGGCCATAGAGGATGCCTTTGTCTTTAGAAGAGCGAATTTTTTTGGTTAAGGAAGTGTATAGTCATGGTGGAAAATATTCTAAAGAAGTTCAGAATATTTTCAAAGAAAAGTTTGGAGAGGAACAACTTCCTGATGGACATTGTGTTGTTGCACTAATGAAGAAATTTGAACAAACTCGAAGAGTGCAGCATTGACCTCGTAGTGGTCGTCCTTCAGTTATAAATAACAAAGCACTACAAAATGTCACAAATAAACTTGATAGGAGCCCGCATAAATCGTTGAGAAGTCTTTCACAGGAAGTTGGTATGTCGTAAACGTCAACCTAAAGAGCAGTTAAAAAGCAGAAGTTCTTCCCTTGCAAAGTTAGTGTCATCCATGAACTCAAGGCACAAGACACCGAAAAACGAGTAATCATCTGTCGTTGGTTTCAGCAATTCATCGACATGAACGGAGAAAATATCTTGAATGATACATTCTTTACTGATGAGGCATGGTTTCATTTATCTGGCTATACAAACACACAGAATTCGATAACATGGGCAACTGAAAATCTTTATGAAACATTTGAGAAGCCGCTTCATGACCAAAAGATCGGTGTCTGGTGTGTATTATTCAGGAGTCGTATCATTGGGCTAATCTTTTTTGACAGCATCGTTAACTCCGATCGCTATATATAGGACATTTTTGTTCCGTTTTCTGAACAACTTACAGCATTAGAAAAGCAAAAACCATGGTTCCAACAAGATGGCGCCACTGCTCATACTACACGAGCTACGATGACAGCCGTCTGCAAAGTATTCGGTGAACGCGTCATTTCACAAGATTTATGGCCACCTCGCTCACCAGACTTGACGCCACCAAATTTTTATCTTTGGAGAAAATTGAAGGGACTTGTTTATGCTGACAATCCTCGTTCAATCAATGATCTTAAACATAATATCAGACAAGTAATTGCCGATATCAGATGTGAGGAACTGCACCAAGTCTTCAGCAGCCTGCGTCGGAGAGTCGAGCTCTGTCTCCAAGGAAATGGCTCACATTTTTAGCAACTGTTATGATAACCTAATGTAGCAAATATTTATAAAATATGCCTATGTATACGAAATATATTCCGCATTTTGGTTCTCTATCATGTTATCTCTGATGAATAAATGTTATAGAATCTATATAGTTTATATTCTATTCATTAACATGAGATACACTTTCGGTATGTTACTTTTGAAACACCCTGTATTAGTATCGCTACTTACTACTCTTTCGTCACTGTATGCGAATTAATATGAACTAACGTCTATGACTGCATGTTCCTTGGCCCTGGCATAAACGCCGCCATGCAAACAGCAAACTAACCTGAAATGAAGCACTCACAGTTCAGTTATAGCTATAGCGAGAGCCCCCATTAATAATGTCGAGGTTAAGAACATCAAATCAGCTGGATGCTGTGACAGCCTTTCCCAATTGCAAAGGAAATTGCTTCAACATTTAGATCATATTTAGCTCACACTAACATTTTGTTGCAAACCATGAAAAAGGAACATGTTTACCTCATCGTCTTTTCCATGGGTGATAACCACGTGTTTTGCTTGCAGTAGGCTACATATTAATTTGCTCTTTGAGCTCGCAGATGGGTAAGAGAACTCTACTCCGATTCAACCACCGCACTTCAGTATGTAGAAGCAAGTCCTTGTGGTCTGCTCCCATCTCTTTGCATAGAATTTCAAACAGTCATGACTTTAAAGGGCTGGTGTTAATGAAGTAGACTAATTTAACTGTTGTGTCAAGTACTTCTTTAAGCTCATCAGGCAAAGTTTTTGCTATCAGTGCTTCACGATACAAAAAGCAGCGAGTAATTTGAACATCAAGATTTGTCTGTTTAACTTTGAAAACAAATCCTTTGTTCTTTCCCATCATCGAAGCTACACCATCGGTGCAGACGTTTACACAGTTCTTCCACTACAACATTTCTTCTTTCAAAAATTTTTCTGTTGTGTTGTATATTTCAGCTCCAGTTGATGAGCTGAAAATTCTCAGCAAAAAAGAAGGCTTTCCTGTAAGGAATCATTTCCAATAAATTTACGTTAGCTAGGAGTTGGCATTTTCCTTTTATATCAGTCGACTCATCCAACTGGATAGAAAAAAGCTTACTTTCTAATAATTTATCTCGGAGCTGCTCCAATATGTCAGCCGCCGTGTCGTTTATGCGCCGCTTACTGTATTGTCAGAAAGTGCAATTTCTTTTGCAGCATTTTCACCTGGCATACTCCGTACTGTTTCCTGACAGCATGGGGCAACTAAACTCTCTGCGATGGTATGAGGTTGCTTGCAGTGTGCAATTAGTTGAGCAACAAGGAAGCTAGCTTCCATGCCTTTATAAGAAATAGATGTGTAATCATTCATCAACTGTGTTTGCCTTGCAAGTTGGTCTAGCAAACGCGAAAAAAACGCCGTCGATTTTTTTAGAGTTAAGTGCTGGCTGTCGAGATGCCTTTTCAGCTTGTTAGATACCATTGCTTCGTTTGCTAACTTGGTACCACCCACAAGGCATAGTGGTAGCGGAAGAGTACGATCTCCTGTCCAAGTGAAAACATATTGTAAATAGCTATCAACGTATTGTCGATTGCTTGTTTTTTAGACTTTTTAGCAGGTACTCTCTCATCGATTACGCTGGATTCTTTTCGTTTGCTTATGAAATGAATATATTTATACATTGCGTTTTAAAAGCTGAATTTTAACTCGTTTAATATATTTTTATAACAATGCAGTAGTAACTACGGAGTACTGAGCTACAATAGCTGCTTAGTAACTAAACATTAATACTATTGTGATGTCGCATACAAAATTTTACGAAAATTTTGCCCATTTGTACGATTGTGAAGTCACTACAGCTATTTTAGGATGTTGGGTTTTGTTGTTTCTGAAAAGTGCGTGAGCAATAGTGAAACAAATAGCCTAAGCTAAGATGAAAAGTTAAAACCCAAAGCAATGCAACGCGGACCAAAAAGATTTACAGCATAAGCAGTCCCGTAGCACTCCAACTTCGGGCCCCCCCCCCCCCCCCAAAGTAAGCGCAAGAGCCCCTGCGCACAGGTCATATCACTTTAGAGGTGTAAAATTGAAAAGCTGCATTAAGAAAATACACCACAATTTGTACATAAGTAAACAGGCTAATGTCAGAATAAAGCATGCCGATACCGAAGGTGCAAGTCATAAAAAATTCGGCATCGATGCCAGAGTTCAGTAGGACATTTATGCAGACACTGCGAAACGAAAGCAATGACACTGAAAAACATGAAAAAGTTATAAAAACACAGTATCATTTAAATAGTCTGGAGCGAACCTTTTTGTTCGCAAATGCTGTTATGACATTGTCATAATCAAGAGATCGGGCGCAGTCATTTTCGATTGACAACATGGCTAATGAAGATAGTCTACTGTCTGTCATAGACGTTTTATTAAAAGTTTTGATCAGTTTCAATTTGCTGAAGCTTCTTTCAGCGCTGGCAACAGTCACGGGGCAAGTTAGTAAGATTCGAAGTGCGATGTACACATTCGGATACAATTCAAATAAATGAGTCTTTAGAAGATAGTTCAGAAAGTCTTGAGCCGTATTGAGATTGCGTTATTTTTTGTAAAATTATAACAAACCGCTGTAGCTCAGCGCTCATTTCATCAGAATCAATGTCACCGAACTTTTTTTGGAACTCTTTACAGCAAGTAAGAAGAGCATTTTCTTGTTGCACAAGCAAAAGTTTGTCTCGTGTGTACAAAAACGAAAAGGCGGAAGAAACCTCACGTAACAAATTAAAGCGCTCTTTTATTGACATAATAGCCTGGTCTACTAATGGATAGAAAAAGTTGCTTTTAAATTTCAGTTCAGGAGTAGCTCGTTGTTCCTCTTCACCTTGGTAATCAAACAATCTTCTTTTCTTTCCACTTCTTGACGGAGGAAAAGAAGGATCAATATCCAATTCCTGTGCTATTTCAACAGCAGATGTTGCGGCACTGTCATAACCCGTTGTGCGATAGTTTTGCAAAAACTTTTCAGTTGCCTGGATTTCCGTTTCCATTGTATGAAGGGAGACTCCATACGATTGAAGAATCTTGCTTGCTTTATTGACTTGGAATAGGATATCATACCAAATAAACACCGACAAAAGAAAACTCCATTTTGATAAATGAGCTATCAACGATTTTGTTTCTGAGGCAGCTCTTCCATCTTTTCTTTCTATGGAAATGGCTTCCAAGTCTTTCAGGGCCAGCAACACCTCTTTTAAATTGTATCGAAGAGGTTTGATGCATTTAATTCTGCTTTCCCAACGAGTATCAGATTGTGACTTTATGGACAGCTCCACATGTTTCTTCAAAATTTCCCAACGCTGAGCAGAGGAAGAAAACAGCACATACAACCTTGTAAGTACTCCAAAAAATGTCAATGCTTCCGTCGATGAATTGGCACTGTCAACAAGAACTAAGTTAAGGGTATGGTTTGCACAGGGCACGTAAACAGCTTTGGGATTGATGTCTAGCATTCTTGCTTGGACCCCAGAATGTTTTCCTTTCATGTTAGCACCATTATCATATGACTGACCTCGACAATCCGACAATTCGAGTTGCAGTTCGGTCGCTTTTTCTAAGAAAGCATCCAACAAGCCTTTCCCAGTACTGTCACTTATTCTCAAGTAGCCAAAAAATGTTTCTTTAACAACAGCAGCTTCTTCATTACATAGTACATAACGGAGAATGACAGACATTTGTTCATGATGTGATATATCTGGAGTGCAGTCCAAAATTATAGAAAAATATTTTGCCAATTTCAATTGCTGTAAATTTTCTTTTTCAACTTCTGTCGCTAGCAATTCAATTAGTTCATTTTGTATGGTAGGACTCAAATAGTGATCTTTAGTGTTTTTATTCTTGATTCTGTCTTGAAGCTCTTTTAGGATTGGATCTCTTCTTGCCAAAAGCTCAAATATACCCAGAAAATTTCCATTGTGAGGAGATCCTAAGACTTCTTCAGATCCTCTAAAAGCAAGATTCCTTTCCGATAGAAACAAGGCAATGTCGATAAGTTTCTCTAAAACATTTCTCCAAAAACGTCTTTCATTGAAAAAAATATTCATCTCGCGTTTGTCGATAGTGGATGAATTTCTTATCCCTTCAGCTAGCAACATCCATTGACTGCAGCATTCTTGGTGGGAAATGCCGTTTTCATGGTCTTTCAGTTTTTTCGAAAAACCCTCCCATGTATTTATACCACTACAAAAGGGGCTTAGTGTTTTTCCAAATAGCTTACAACAAAAGCAAAAAACTTGATCTGATTCCCCAGAATAAACTAGCCACGACCGTGAAACACTTTCACCATTAGGTAACACACGTTTATAATGGTTGGAGGAAAAACGTCGCCTTGGAGTTGTGTTATTATATGGAAAATTCATTATTAGTTGATGTGGTCCACGCTTTACTATATCACATCGTTGAGCATCAGAAACACTTTCAGGCCATTTACATGGGTCATCAGGGATAGGGGTAAATTGAGATTCAGTTATTTTTGATATTGAAGGTTGCGTATTGGCAGGTAAATCACAACTTACATTTTCTGGAAATTCACAATCACTTTGATGCTGATCGTCATAGTCTTCTTTTTCTTGTACACTATAGTTTTCTTCATCCCTCTCGGTACTAGTGCCAGGTCTACTCTGCTCAGTAATCTTGAAAAAATCTGTCATCTTGGGCAATTTCGCTACAGCATCTCGAGCAGTGGCTGCTTCTTTTCTCTTTTGAGCACCACTTTTTGAACGTTTCATTCTATACAATGTCAATAAAATACTTTATCTGCACTCTGCAGTGTATATATATTGTCCCGGTATTTCTAGCCAAACAGAATTCCAGACCATTCTATGATTGTTGCGTAACAACGGCATTGTTACGTCAATCGAATATTCAAGATTCTACCAGAAAATCAATCGAAATATTCTAGATTCTGCGAGATAAAATGACGTTGCATTCACTTATGATGTCACAAGCCAATTTCTTCCTACAGTTTAAATCGGTTGTAAACAAGTCTGCTGAACTGAAAATAGTCACGTAGCCAAAAAGCAATTTCAGACTAACTTGGGCCCCCAAAGTTGGCATGGGCCCCCCCCCCCAATAGGGGGGTTTGGGAGGCGGCTGCTACGTCTCTGAGCATAAGGTTTTGTCAAAACATAAAACTTTCGCGGCACACATCAGCCTCTTCAGCGACACACCAGTGTGCCGCGGCACGCAGTTTGGGATACACTGGCTTAGAGGGCTTAAAGTGCTTAAATAAAGAAGTGCTCGTAGCATTGTCAAATAAACATTAATTGTTGTAAAGTTGTTTTTATCAGAAGCAGCTTATTAATATCTCTTAAAAGAAGGCTTAATTGCGTTTCTGCGTTGAGCACTTTTTGAGAAAGAACAAAAAACAGTATGTTCAATGAATCGTTGATTGTGATGTCATTTTAGACCCCAAACAAATTAAATTTTTGAAATGCAGTAAGTCGGAAGCTGGTTTTCGTTTGAGCAAAAAGTGGTTGTCCTCTGTTAAGTAATGCAATTTCTCAAACATTTATCTTTGATTATGATGTCACGATGACGTCATGAATATATGACACTCACCACGGGGTAGTGATCAATCATGCCAAGTTTGATCCTTGTACCTTTAGCAGTTTCAGAGGAGTTAAAACAGACACACAGACAGAATTGCGCTTTATGTATTAGATTTTGTTTTCTTCTTTTAATACCGCCAAAGTTAGTGGTGCAATTGCCTGCACAAAATCCAATCATTTATTTTTACCAATAAGTTTTGTTTGGTCTAGAACTGAAAGCAGGTATTTACTTAATATTTCAGCTGTTTCTGCGGCAACCGATTTAAATTCCAAAAGCTTTACCTTAACGCCACTTTCTGGTAAAAAGTAGCGAACCACAATCGGCGAAAGTTTCACTTTTTTCATGTTCGAAGCATCAATTGTCACAGTGACAAAGTTCATTCGATTTAACTCTTGGTGAAGTTCATCAGTACACATCGGGGCAATGACGTTAACAACTATAGCTTCATACTTGGTTTTCCCTCACGAGAATTTAGGTTCAAACAGTTTTGAGACCAACTTGGAAGTACAATCAGAACTTCTGAAACCTTGCTAGTGAGTAGCAGTGTAATAAGCAAAAGTTGCTTCTTTAGCAGCTAAAGCTAGAGGAGCATCGGGGCCAATATTTTTGAAAAAAGAGGTCACTCAAGATGAGGATGCAGCCGCTTCAACAGAGACTTTGTGCTTTTTGCTTCCTGAATGATTATTAACATTTGCACGCCGACCATGGGCTATTGAAAATACAGAACCCCAACGAATGTACAGCACGTAACCATTTCCAGTTTCTTTCAGATAAGGAAATTCTCGCTTCAGCTAATCTGTAAACTTACGTTTTCTTTCGGACATAATGTCTAATGGTAATGCTAAAAATCAAAAATTAATCTAGTTACTGTTTCTCTATCACTAACTGAAATTTCTCTTTAAAATATAGATTACGCAGTTACATCGACCTCTGTCAAGTTTTACCGAAATCCCACGGTTATGTCTTAAATCGGATTAGCGTTGACGCTTCACGATATTTATCTCTGGGAGCTTTTTGTGAAATTCTAACGAACAGGAAATGGCAAAAGCAAGACCCAAAAATTAAACTGGAGAATAGAAATATTGACAATTTGTTGACCACTTAGCATCTGACACTAACTCGTAAAAGAAAGTTGACAGGATATACAACAACTTACTATTTATCGGAGGCAGGTTCGGCTAAAGTGGTTGCGAGACGGGACCTTCACGTTAAGCCTACGCTGTCTTTCTCAGTTTCTTTCTGACCTTACATTCCAACCATCGTGCAACTGCGGTGAAGAAATTTTAACCTCTCTACAAACACTCAATCTGTGACGTCACAAAGCTAGGAATTTGTGCCTTGCAAGTTATTACAACAAATGTGTAGCGTGTCGCGCCTCGCACTTCATCGAGCTGCCATGCCAAACATCTTTTTGTCTTTTTTTTTACATTTTTTTATTAGTTTGCTTTCAGTGGCTTGGCACCTTGCTCCCACTGATGTGTGTGATTCTAGTTGTTTAATGTAAGAGCTGTGTTTGCTAATTTGCAACTTCGTGCGTCCCCAGTTTGACGCCCAGCTTGCGCACCTTTGCTGCTTTACCCTATGATTTTGCTGATGAACTAATGTTAACTGACGAAGTATCTACCGTCAGGTTTGTAGCCGCTCGGCTATCTCCGTTTCAAGTATATCGTGCTCCTATAGTCCGCACGCCTGGCGATGTAACCTCACGCCAGGAATCTAGCCTGCATGGCTTTCCGGCAACCTAGCCGTGATATTGCAACGCATATTGTTTATTATTATTGCATGCGTCTAAAATCACACACATATATTTTTCTATTTTCATTAGGGCTAGATTATGTTTATTTTTATCTTCACTTGGTAGCTCGGTGATCAGCTTGCCTTTCCCGCCATTAGGTTGTTTATCCGTTATTTTTTTGTTAATGTGACGTGTGCAGTGTCCTGTTTACATAGACGTGTGCAGCGACCTAATTCCTGGTGTCGCGTGCAGATTTTGTTACCGACCATGTGGTCGGAGATATTGTGCTCTCTTTCTTCGTCGATCGCCGTGGCGGACGGACGTGTTCTGGTTGTCTGTCATGTTTTTCGTTCGTTGTTGATCGTCGTGGCAGAAGGACGTGATTTTTGATTATCTGCCACAGCTTGCGCGAATTGATGGAATAAAATATTGCTGTAGTGCTTTCTTCCTTGTGACTGCCATAGTTCCCAGCAGTTGGGATTCAGTCAGCACGTTATTGCTCAAGGATCTTATTTCCTACAAATGGCTCGTTTGCAGTGTCGGCAGTTCCGCGATTTTCCCGCGGAATTAGGCTAGTTTTGATGAGGCGTTGCGGGAAGAATTTAGCAGTCGCGGGATGCAACTTTTTGGGCTATTTTTTGCTATCCAGTTCCGCTATTTTTGGCTACTTTTTGGAGAGACAACAAGTGTGAAAGTGTTAGACAACGGTATGTTGTATGGAGTCGATACCGTCGCTGGCGTGTTTTTGTAAGTAGAACAGTCAGAAAATGGGCTCAACCGACATTACAACCAAAGATCCCCCCATTTGGGTGTAAATGACACTGTTTGGGAAGTGATGACCTTTTTTTGGAGGTCAACGTTTAGCCGATGGCAAAATTACGAAATCCGTGGGGCAAAACGATCACGCTGCAGTACTGACTTGTTTTTTCTGGAAATCATGCAAAAGCAGCGACTGACATCTTTATGGGCATCAATGGGGAACCAAACACTGCGCTAAAACCGGGCCTAGACTGTTCTCCCAGCCGCTCTGTATGGATTAACTGCATGGACTAAATTTTGGGCTAGTGTTAAGATACCATTTGAGCTGGAACTTCAAGAAAATCTGGCAACACTGCTCGTTTTTGTAGTCGACATATTAACAAAAGCAAATTTTGAATCGAAAATTCCAGACAAAGTGGTAAACTGAGCGGGACACGGGGACCAAGGCCCAAAAACGGGACTTCCCGACGAAAATGGGACGTATGGCCACCCTACCACACTGGCATCAACTGGATTTTGACATCAGAAGACCCATGTTTGTATGTGCTAGTAACCGTTCCTACCACAGCGCTGACTGCGCCACTAATCATTCTTTGGTCTGCAGGAAGATGCGCCTTCCACCCAAGGCTTATTTATCGCTCCAAGCAGCTTTGCACTCGCATAAGTACCGATGTAGCGACTATGCCTAAACTACTTGCACGTTTTACTAAAGCTATTGTTTGTGTGATTAGCTGCTAAATATCAAGCGAAGCGTGCTCCAGCCATTTACGTAACGATGTTGGTGATGAAACAAGATGTGCAGTTCTTAGTAAAAAGAATACCGCCAAAATGCCGGTAAACTTATCATTAAAACGTTTCGCTTTTACACTAAAAGCATCACCAGTTAAATAAATGGTCACCTAAAACTAAGCTAAAACAGATACTGCATTGATAGCTATAAGCTAACCGCTGTACAACTAAATTTAGTAAGATTATCAGAATTATGACATCACAAAGAGTTAAAACAAACAACTGCGATTTATATAATTAGCAAGGCAAGGCTAAGTTAAGAAGCGCACTGCAGATATACTTCCTATAACTATTACGTAATAAACAAATAAATTGATTGCGAAGCTCCATCCAGGTTAATTTATGGTTGAGTTTTTTGATTAAGTAAGGTTTCTTTAATTCGTAGCTTTCTGCGGTTGTTGCTGTACCAAGTATTTCAGGAGAATCGAAATTAATCTTGTAATTAGTTCCAAGATGAGCAGTGTTTTACGCTTTTGAACAGGAGGCATCTTCCAAAAGTAATGTGATCGGTAGTTCGGGGACCACCTGATTGGCATGAGCATACAGGATGCGCAGCCATGTTCTGTCTGAAGAGCGAGAGTCGAAACCTGCTTTCTCTTGAACGAAGTCGACTTAACGTTGTCCAAGGAAAGCGAATAAGATGAAGTTTTGAGTTCTTCATGCATGGAAATGAAATTGACGTTAACTAGTCATGCTTGAGGCAATTCTCAGTCTAATGTCGTTGTATTCATGTGAAGAGAGATTAGTTTCCTCTTAATATTTTAGGTAGTAGTTGTACAGCAGCCCAATTGAATATGCAGCGAGAGTTTAGGTGAAAAGAAGAAACGAGATTTGATTGCTGTCTTGAATATAGTTTCAGTGCAAGAATAGTAGCTTACCGTCCTATTTGTACAAATACTATTCCAGTCAGGATTGATAAGTCTCATGAGGGCGTTGGGTTTCGGCAGCCAGTAATAGTGCGAAGTGCTGAATTTATCGCCACATCAACAAGTTTTGCATGATTGCTTCAGGCCAATACTAGTAAGCAGTAGTCGACGCTCGAAAAGACTAAGACTAGGTTGCTGGAGCGGAGTGTGGTGACTAATGCGCTACAGGTTGTGCTGACTGGTCTTCTGAGTATTGCACATCTGGACATTAGTTTAGCTCGATGAAATGTTAAATAAGCTTTAAACGTGAGAGTGCGATCAAGTTTCACCCTGAGATAAATTGGAGTCAGTTAGAGGGAAATTGGCTCGTCATCAATTCCAACGTTAAAGCATCGGCTGGTGTCTCCGGTGTTAAGGTAGAAAATAAGTAAATCTTACTGCCCCCTGTTTTTGTTGAGTTAAAGGCGATTTTGGTGGTAGTACGTTTTAAGTGTCTCCAGCTCGCGTTTAGTGTCTTTTAAACACAGTGTCAGATATTATCAGTGTGCAATACTTCTAGATATTATGCCACTTGCTTGGAGGTGGTGAGAGATATCAGATCTTTTTAGAATTTATGGTCTTGCAAATTATCCTATTTTTTTCATCAAACAATTTTTTAAGTTTCCACAGGTATTTGTTATAGCCTTATACTTTGCCCACTCTGTAAAGAACTAGGTCAAAACATCAAGATATAATGTATGGATCAGCTCAACTAAAAGCCAGCGAACATTTTGACTCGATAGCTCAACAGTTATTATGTGCGATAGTTTTTCTTTGTTTTACTGGGTTGTTTTTCGTTTATGTCAAGGATGAATTCTTTTTTTGTATATGCTAGAGTTGTCTATATGAGTTAAACGACACGCAAAACTACATAAATTTCTCCTTTGCTAAGGGTGGCTATTTTAACCTCAAAAACTATATAGATCTCAACAAATGCCTACCTCTGCTACGCCACTAAAACAAATTAGTTTTACCAAATAAAGATTTCCTCAGGTCACAGATTGACTAGTCCAGTGCTTCTTAAACTTTTTTGATTTTGTTCACCCCTACGACGGATTTCTGCATATCATTCACCCTCGATACGAAAATATTATTTTACGAACATAGAACCACGTTGCACTAATTTATGTACATTTTGTACGCAAGATCTACTCAAGCATATTGTACAAATACAGACAGCGCCATATATAAAGTTACAAAAAGCAGAAACACAATAGTTCTATTTCAAAGTACTTAGCTCACAATCTTGGCCATACTTTTAACAATTAAACAACAAACTAACAGTTAAATCGCTCCATTCATTGCAACTACAGCGAGCTGGTCAGTGTTCATTAGTGACTGGGATGCTCCTGAATTTCTGTAATCAGTTTTTCGAATTGCGGATGGTTCAATTCTTCCAATGCGCTCTCATCAATGAGTCAACACATTTCAGCGCATTTTGCTTTTTAGTTTTCGATTCCACTAAGCATGAAAATCCTTTTTCTAACATGTATGTGGTAGGCATTCGCACTAGTTCTCGCAAGACTTTTACAGCGATCCGCTTGTACTCAGGAAGTTCAAGCAAACCAACCCAATTATCCCCATAATAAACATGTGTCTTAAAAGACACTTTCAGAAAAATCTCGCAGCAATTTCATCAGTGTTTCTATCAACTCGCCAAGATTTGCTTGTTTCAGGTGATCGGCAATGAAAGGATTGATTATCCACATCTCATTTTCCAAACTTTGATGCAGGCTTTGTGGAAAATACTTTCCAAAGTTTTCATTAAGGAGCTGCAAGGGGTCCAGTATTATAGTTTCTATCCTGCTTTCTAATTTGGGTCTTTTTTCTTCCCAATTGCATTCTTTTTCATATATTTTTCCAAATGTGGTAAATTTGGGAAATCGCATTTGTGAATGTTGCAGTGCCACATGTTTATCTGCAATTTCATCGATTCGATTTTTCCTGAAACATCAAAGATGTCGCCACCTTTACCTTGAAGTGACAAATTTAATCGATTCCAGTGATTAAAGAGTGATGCTAGGTAGCACCATTTTGATAACCAAACTTTATCTTTAAAAAGTGCTGCACTTACGTCACTACAAGATTTGAAAAATTCATACAGCTCATTTCTTAGCAAAAAAAACTGAAAAACTTTTCCGCGCGATAACCATCAAACTTTACTGTGTAGAACCAAGTTCTTGTGATCTACAGACATTTCATCACAGAGCTTAGAAAACAATCGATTTATTTTTGCTTTAGGACGAATAGCATTGAAAATCTTCACTATATCACTCATCAATTTTTCAAGCTCGCTGGCTTCGTCTGAAGAATTTGCTTTCAATTTCTTGCAAGCTGATGCTTTACGAAGTAGAATGCAGTGCAAAAACTTACAATTCGGGGACCTCTGCCTGATGAGTGCAGTGGCACCTTTGTGTTTTCCAATCATAGCTGCTGCACCATCTGTGGTTACAGCAACACAGTTATCCCAAGATAAATTTTCGTGCTGACAAAATCATCAAGCTTGGAAAAAATAAATTTCCCAGCAGTTTGCAACCCAATAGGAAGATAACATAAAAAATGTTGAACAATTTTGCCAATTATTTTATTTGGAAACCGGCAATAGACAATAAGTTGACCATAGCTTGTAATGTCTGTTTTTTTGTCAAATTCCATAGCAAAGCAGGGTGCTTTTATTAGTTTTGCAATTAACTGCTGCTTCATGTCTTCAGCAATCATAGCACTTCGAACTTTCATTGTATCATTGCACAATGGTATTTGTTGCAACTTTTCTAAAGCGTTTTTTCCACCATGGAACAAATTTGCTACGATCTTCAAGCTTGGTTTGATGACTGACTCAGCTTTTGTATATGGCTTCCTTTGCTGCATAAGCACGTGCGCTATTTGGAAAGAAGAAAGCAGTAAAGCGTTTTTATTGGCAGAGCTATTTGTAATCAATGATTGTAGGGCAGTTTTTTGCTTGCCCAAAAAGTCATGCAGTTTCTTGAAAAACCGCTCAGACTTATTCCGATGAATGCTGTGTTTGTTTTCCAAGTAATTGGGTAGTTTCGAAAGGACGAAACTTTGGTTTCCATATGTAACACTACAAAACATGGATTGAACAAATGGTTAAACGCTTGATTCTTCGCTATGAGGTAAAAAAATCCATATTTGTTATAGTCATCATTCCATTTTCTTTTTTTAACTTCTATTCTCGATTCTAACTTTCCTCTTTGAATTAGGCTCGTTTAACTCCTAAGCTGATGTAGCTGGCGTTTGCTGATTCACTGATTCAGTGTAATGTCTACATGTATTAAAACTAAGTTTTTTCTGCACATAATTACTAGAGCTAGACATTCTGCAGGTTTTATCTAAATTTACAATGCAATTAGCTAATTAATCTAAATATCGCTGCTTCTTACTTCACACATGCACTTTTTAAGTCATGCGTAATGTGAAACAACCGAAAGGAAAGATATAATTACTCTAATGGGCCGTTAAACTGAACACATAAATATTGCGCTGTTGCGTTACTAAAAAGTGACGGCACTTTATTATTTTTCTTGCCCAACATAAAATTTTAGCGCAAATGCTTGTAAAAGGTAGCCCAATTAGCTGCGATAGCGTCCAATCTAGCAATTCTGCTGCCAAGAAATTCAAAATTTTGCCACACCTCAAGTTATGCACGGCTGACGATACTAAAAAGGGCCCGTTATGCTTCATTGATCAAATACATTGGTTTAGTGTGTTTCAGTAAAATCGATTTTTAGCGTACCAGTTATAACTGTTGAAGCAAAAAATGAATTTTTAAAAAACATAATTTCACGAAAAAAGAAGACGCACGTGTTTTGGTGGGAGCAGCAGTGGGTCATGAAACATCTGTGTGAGTGAATTCATAAGCCATAAGTTTTTCAAATCTAACACATCAAGCGCAATTCTGTCCGTGCGTGTGTGTCTCTGTCGGTGTTAACTCTTGCGAAACTACTGAACGTGCAAACATCAAAATCATTGACTCGGGGTAAACGTCATAAAAGGTTGGTGATGTCATAGTCAAAGGTAATCACTTAAAAATCGCATTTTTCGACTGAGAAAAGCGGTTCTTAGCATGAAAGAATGCCAGTATCGACTTAACGATTTCAACAAATTCCACTTCGTTGAGATCTCACATGACCTCAAAATTAACGATTATAAGTAAAATGTGTTTTCTTCGTTTTTCAAAAACTACTCTTCGTAGAAACGCGATTAAAAGCATTTTGGGAAAATATTAACAAGGTGCTTTTTATAAAAACAACTACAAAAATCAAAGCTGAACTGATGATACAACGACCGACTCTTTTTCACAAGCATTTTAAGCATTCTAAGCATGCTGCTTCGCTTTTTTCCTTCTTGCTTCACACACGCTTTATGATGTCATAATGCTGTTTGGTACAATCAACCCTTTAGCGACTGGAGATCAGTATACACGACAATTTTTTCCAAAAGTGCAGAACCTTTTCAAAATCAGTTTACTTAAAGGCTGATTTGTGACCTCATTTTTCAACCGATTTTCAACATCTATTTAACAAATTAAAGGTTACCTTCAGGTAATTTTGATAATATATGACTTGCACTTGCACTGTTCGCTTTTATTGTAAAAAAATTGAAATTGAACATCTGTAGTATAACTACTTACTTCACCACAAAAAGTGTTTGGCTGAGTAGGACAGGTTAGTTTAGTATATAAAGGTTATAATGAGTTACCAACGATTAGTGTCGTTTGAAGCTTAGAAAATTATCTTTCCAGCTATATGTCACTCTAATTAGTTTGGGTTAAGAATCAGTTTATAGTGGCTGATCAAAATTGGTTGCCATACATTAATTTTCATTGTTAGTTGACAAATTTTCCTACTAAACCTAATCACGAGCAATTTTTAAATAAGTTAGTTCTTTGGGACATTCCGTCTATTTTTCTTCGAAAACATGGTTTTTTGGCATTATCTTCGTAAGGCTACTTTCGCATGTAGCGGTTTTATCAATCAGAAACAAAACATCTTATCAATATTTAGAGCATGTTTTGAGGCGAAGTTTCGCTGTTTGATACTGAGTGAGAAGAGAACGTCCCTCTCTTAAGGGTAAGAAGTTTTATTCCTGATTGAGAAAGGCTGAGTGAGTTAGACATAACATAATCAAGGCACAACATCAGTGTTTAAGGAAAGATTTGATTATTTAAATTTTTAAATGACTAGGAATAATAATAAAAGAGAATGCCATTTGTCCTTGAACACAACACGTTTATTTATGACATTATTGAAAAATAAGAGATCAGTACATAATGCTAGAATGTATCTAATGCAGAAAAAAATTACTGGGAACCTTGTCTCTGTTAAGAATAAAGAGTCTCAGGGGAACGCCAAGTCTTTCACTGGTGTCCTTCCAAACCTTATAAAAAGAATCCAATAATCCATCATTAATTTCTTCAAAGTATAGACTTCAGAGCAAACAAGTGATAGGAAAAGCAGCAAAAACTAACAGAGGGTTATAACGTCGCAATTCTACGCAGTAAAATTTCAACCTATTCGGTGCAAATCTTTTGAAGAAATCCCCCGCCACTTTCAATAGGCGCCTATTAAGTGTACACCGGAGGGGGAGGCCCGGTATGTGAATGTACAGTGGAATGTACATGTACACTGGGGGTGTAATTATCAGGAATTACTTGCCTTACTGAAAAACCCCTCCAGTGTACACTTAATAAGCGCTTATTGCAAGTGGCGGGGGCTTTCTACAAAAGATCCCTCGGTGCTCAACAACAGTTCACCAAAACAACAAGTTTTTACTGTGCACCCATTAGTTAGCATGCGTGTGGTACCAGGAACAGGTAAAAGGCGTGAGTAATGAGTAAGGTAGAGCATCAATTGGCGACCTGACTCGTTTAGCAAAATAAGGTTGCCAGCTACGGAAAATTTAGCGAATGTTACAACTCGGGTAATAAGAAACGTGACGAAATTGAGCTGCTGGAACAATCCCATGACCCTTGTTTGAGGAAGGATCAAACCTATTCAAAACTCCCGCGGCACACCCACGGATACTTCACGGTACACAGGTTAAAAATCACTGATCTAAATTTTCCTAAAAAATTTATCAAAAATGATGCTTCTAGAAATTTTGAAATGTAGCTTACCGGTCAGAAACACTGAAAATTTTAGTGCATGATTTCACAAAACTACAATTTCTACAAAAGCTAAGTCATTTGGTACATTTTGACTACTTCTCCTCAAAAGCATGATTCTGTGGCATTGCCTATCAAAAATTTTAAAAGATTCATTTAAACATGAAGTCACTAAACATTTTAATAAGTAGCCTACTTCAAGCAAACAAAATTGGTGATCCCCCAATAAAAAGAGAAGGAAAACATGGTTTTGTTTTATCTTTGGCAACAAAATATTAGAGTCCAGCTACAGATCATCTAAATGCTTCCTTGATTATTTTTCATCGTTGATCCTTGGCTGTTTTGATTGTGAGCAAGTCCACTATCCAAGTACATGCTGGAAATAAGGCAAATAGGACGTTGCTATGGGCTTCAAAATGCTTGGGAGAAATATAGCGGCTCTGCGCAACCCCCACCTAATGTTTTTCTACTCGACATCCATTTAGAACACGTTACTTTTCATTTTGAAACGAGAATTAGCTGTCTAAAAATCGTTTACTTTTTAGTAATGTTCTCACAACCGCCCATTGAGAAAAGCCGGCGCAGACGTGCGAGTGCTTCACTTGAGGTTAATTTCGTCTTTTCGTGGCTGCGGTTATGCCAGGAACAAGCAATATGCGCGCAGCCAGCGACTTTAGCTCGTACAAATAAGCATTCAATTACGAAAAAGTAGTGGACCATATAATGGGTTGATTTCGAAAATACATATCATTCATTTTCGCGCCTTTTCCTCCCACTCAACTTTTAAATTACGCTTCCATGGCACTTCAAAAAATGAAGGAACAAAACTTTTTCAAATCGTTGGCTGTCCTCATTGATAGGAAGTCTACTATCTAAGTAGTCCTATGCTAAAAACAAGGCAAACAACACTTAGCCAGGAATTTCAATTTGTTGATATATATCTGTGTCTTATTGGCCACTCTTTGGTTTTTGTGTAACTATAAAACGTTTGCTACTACAAAAGCAAGATGCTTTTTATCAGTGGCGTAGTTCGAAAGAATTTCGCTTTTTCGGAAAGGGGAAGATGGGGAGAGGGGTGGAGCTTTAAGCAAATTAAATCATACTATCAAGCAAGTATATAACGAAAGTGAGCACAATTTTATTTGGGGGTAGGGGAGGACAGAGATAACTTATTAAAAGTGAAAATCTTGCCAATTTTGGTCTCCAAACAAGCAGGAATATCTTATTTTAGAGGTCAACGTTTTGAAGATAAGAGTTTTGCCCATACTCTGGCCCAAACATATCTGATCACATTTTATTTCAAGGAGATACCATGTTCTCAACCTACTCAGCTGAAAAATTAGTACATCAGTCAAATATATACTATGCAAACAGCAAATTAGTACATAATTTTGCAACTTTGCCAAAAATTTCTAAATATTGATGTCTTTCCTCGTAATAGCATAACACTCAGTCCGGAAACTTTTTTAGCCAAGTTTTTTCGAAGTGAATGCACATGCGAAACCGACATTTTTCGCTTGCGATAAAATAGCAGGCGAGGACGCGAAACCCTTTGCGTTGGTCGCACGTGACAGTCGCTTTGGAGCAAACAGATAAATAAAAGTGGCAGATACTTCACAGGTTTGAATTCTTTTGATTTGCATCATGCATAACCGTTTAGCAACATGTTTGCCTTGCTTTGTTTCATGTCTGTTGCAAACGAACCTTTAACAGTCATTGTCCGATTTCTAATTATACCGATATCTACTTGAAAGATTCAAAATATACGTTACACACTTGGAAATGGCACCTGGCTGAAAAATACTGCGCTAACCTGTCGCTGTGAGTAAAATCTAATTCTCTGAAGAAAAGGCTATCCGCTAGCAAACCATTAACAACAACAGTAACTACGTTTGTGCGTCATCTCATCACTTAGTAGCACTTAGCAGCAAAAAATACCTCTGCCATAAATGGTGTATTTCTGTAATTGTGAAAGCGGCTACCATTGGGGCACTACCATCATTTTCGACGGTGTTGCCCCGCTTTTTCACGTTTTGAAAATACGAATGATAGTTTGTGAAATCATATTTTGCTGGTATTACCACTTTTGATTGATAGACTAAGGACATCATCATTACGTGTACAGGAACTATGGTCTCCATTTACAACAAATTTCTGTAAGTGCTCTCACAAACGTTTGTACGGTAAAAGCCGTAGAATCTGCCTGAATTAACAATTTTAACCTAAACTTTGCTGATGGCAAGCTCTGCCAAGATAAAATTGCACCATACTTATGAGAAAAATTTTTGATATTTTGCTTGACAATATTCTCTATCGCATCAAACCAAAAATTTGGGGTGAAAGCAAATCCCTTTAAACTACTTCCGGTACGCTTAAACAGACCAAAAAAATATGGAACATTAGGCATAGCTAGCAGAGACATGAGGAAGTTCAATGAGAAATCACAAGAAAACAAAGTTGCTTTGTGTCGTCGCACCTTATGGAAGACATTTCTGCTTTTGCTTCAAAACACCTTAATAGTATAGTTGTCTGGCATAATTCCACACCAAGGAAAATGCAAGGCTCCCTTGATTACGGATAAACAATGAATAGAGCACATAGACCAAAGGAGTGGCCAGGATCTTGAAGTCAGAAATTTAATTACGAAAAGGTGCGCACCAGGTCGGGAAGTACCCAATTTTCAAAACAATCGCTACTTTGGCACCGACATCCTTCAGTTTTACTTAAATAGTGTCTTCGTCAACAATTCGTTTCAAATAATAGCGAGATCGGTATCATTGGAATAACGACTCTGCCAATTCTTTCCCATAATAATTGTGACTAAATCAGATCAAAGTGCACTTGATTTTGCAACGAGAATTGGATGTACAGAGAAAACGTTAACTTTGCATTCCTGCTTACACACAACCATCGGTTGCGTGAAAGCAGCGCAGCCGGTAGAACCGATATTCTAACCCTAACATTATTGATGCGTCCCTGCGGGCGACATCGGCACAGCGGGCTTGCATAAAACAAATTAAAATGACATTCAAACAAAATACCCAAACGAATTACTCTTTCACTTCCGCATGAATAGCAAAAAAAATGTCCGCGAGGTTGGAGTGCGAAAAATGTCATAATTTGTCATAATTATATACCCCAAGTTCGCTTTTGAATAATTACTCATCTGTTTAATTCTACATCAAGTGTTATATATCGTTGAAATTTTTCATTTCTTAAAGATTTTAAATACAAAAAAATTTTTTTGAATATGCAAATTCTGTGCTAATTACCCCTCAATAGGTGCTGAGTTGTCTTCGAAATTAAAGTACCCTTATCTCAAAGATCACTATAGATTTTATTTTTCTACAAATTCTTTTTAGAAATGGTCGCTAGATGATGCTGAAACGCTAAGCTTTCAAGACATAACAGTCAAAACTTACCCAAAAGCCTAGGTTTACCGACGTTGATACTCAAGCAAAAGGGTGTGCAGCTGTGCAAGTTTTAATCAGACTTTATGTGTTCGTCACCTTTTTTGTAATGTTGGACAAGTCAGTTATGACAAACATAATCACGCAATTCTGGATCACACCAAACGATAAATTAGCGTAAATCAAGTCGGTTTCGCTCTTTCATTTCTTAACTTTTAATCTTGTGGCTTTATGAACCCTGTCCCGATTTTATGTTGTGATTCAACGTGTTTATTGATTCAATCCTTTGCCTCTGATACAAAAACTTGTATGTTTTGCATTTTACTTTGGCAGAAGCATCTTGAATAGTAAGCTCTCCGCGTTATTTGATGCTACTTGGCTTCATACCTTCGCTCTCAGCAATAATTTCTAAAATCAATTCATGTTTTTCATGAAGCAAACAAAATCGTACTCACTTATTCACGAATGATCTACTTTTTTTCAAACTTTCCAGCTTCAACTGCATTTAATTGAGACAACAAAACTTTATTTCTTGGCGACGAGAAAACTTATTAAGTTGTGCGAAAAATCAATTCTTGTTCGGATCTGCATCAGTGCCACAAGTACACCCATCCTACTGCGGAAAAATATATATCCTGTTTGAACTTTTCAACTGTAAAAACTTCTTTTCTTGTCTTGTGGCTAAAGTTATAACTGCTTACACAAGCTGAACAGCGCAAAAAGAATCGTTATGCTCCATTGATCAAGAATTTTCGCTAGTTCTTTTTTTCAGCGAAGTCAATATTTTTGGCATACCAGTAAACCTACCAACTAAAGCACAAAGTAAATTTTTTAGGAAAAAATTTGCTAACAAAAAATAAGATGATCATGTCTGGGCAGGGTAGCAGTGGAATAATGAGATATGTGGTTGGGTCAAAGTACATTCATTAGGTAACGTAATAACAACAATTGATTATAATACTATCAACTATGTACGGGCAGAGGGGAGTCGATTCGAACTCGAGAAAATGTAGATTGTTGTAACTTTGACACCCTTCAAAGTAAGTGATCACAATTTTTTTACTTTCTCTAAAATTTATCTGGATTTTCGATGATCTTAAATAAACAGAGAAGACCACTATTTGACAGAGACGACCATTAACACAAAGAATGCTTCAACTTTTCTTGTTTCCAATAAAGATTAAAAAGAGAAGAACCCATATCGTTCAACCGTGAAACTTCGCTCATAACCACAGAATCCGAATGAAGTGAACTCGGGCAAAAAATTTACGTATCGCTTCTCAGAAATTGTAATTGGTTGTTGACACAACTAAAAAAAGCTGCTCTAAATATCAATAGCAACTTGTTGAGAAGAAAATCATCAAATCGCTTTCACAATATACATATCAACAACTGCTTTTACATTCTTTTTTTATATATTTTTATTCTCATTTGAAGTTAAACAATAAAGCAAGAATACAATATATGACATTGCGAGAAAATATTTGTGGTTGAGATTCCTTGGATTTTTTGCTATCCAACAAGAAGTATGGACAGGCACGTAGTTAGAAAAAGTTTTTGAGAAATAGACCAAGGGTGCCCAACCTGCGGCCCCCGAGGTTGTTTTAAGTGGCCCGCGATGTAATAAGTTCGTAAGCAGACTTTTTTTAATTTTTAGTAGTTTTTACAGGCTCAAGTATATTTGACATCAAAACACACCAAAATTATACCTGTTGTTCATGTTATGGGCCTACAACCCCGAACACTTGTGTAACAAACGCTTCGAAAATAAGTCAATTTTTTAGATTTGGTTTACATCCATACAACCTGGCAACACTGCATGCAACCATACGACTCATTATCACCTCCTGTATCGCATAAAACATCAAAATCAAGGGATTTATCACGTCACAAAAGCTTAACTGTTTATGTTGTAGTAATCGGACTTTGCTTGCAGTTACTGTTAGCGTTAGCTGGGCGAGGTATAGTTTTTAGTACGGTACTGTACGAATAATTGCAGAATTTAACAAGTAATCAAGCAAAAATGAGCACACCTGTTAGACGAAAACGTAAATACTGCGACGAAAACATAGTTTTTAATGAGCAATGGACTATGCAATATTTGTTTATTGAAAGTAATGGTAAGCCCCTATGCCTGATCTGTCAAGAAACAATAACTGTTGTGAAGGAATATAACCTCAAACGCCATTATAAAAGCCGACATGAAGCCAAGTATGACAACATCAGAGGCCAACAACGTGAAGATAAAATTCAGCAATTGACAAAGTCGGTGAGTCGGCAACAAACCACTATCACCAGACTTGGAGGGGTTGATGACTCTGTCAAAGCAAGTTACATGATTGCTCTAGACATTGCTAAAAATATGAAATCATTTAGCGATGGAAATTTCATAAAAGACTGCATCATACGTGCAGCGCAATGTGTCTCTCCTAAAACTGGTAATGATTTTTAAAAAATCAGTCTTTCAAGAAACACAATCACCAGAAGGGTAGAAGACCTTTCTCGCAACGTTGAAAGCGTTTTGAAGGAAAAATTGCGCACATCTGTGTTTTACTCATTAGCCTTGGACGAAAGTACCGATCAAACTGACACTGCTCAGCTAGCTATTTTTGTTCGAGGGGTTGATAGCAATTTTGATGTATTTGAAGAACTTTTGAGCATAGCTTCGTTGAAAGATCGCACTACAGGTGAAGATATGTTTAAAGCACTTAAGAACGTGATGGAGTTCTACGATTTGCGTTTCGAAAATCTTGCAGGCGTGGCTATAAACGGAGCCCCTTTAATTATCGGTAAACATAGTGGTTTGGTAGCCTTTTTAAAAAATCAGGATGGATTCGATAAAAACACATTTATCGATTACCACTGCATTATCCATCAAGAAAACTTGTGTGCAAAAACGTTACGATTTGATGCCGTTATGAAGGTGGTTAATACCGTTGTAAAATTTATTCGGGCAAAGGTTTTGAACCACCGTCAGTTTCAAAACTTTTCAACATCCGAAATGGAAGCAGATCATGGCGACGTGATTTACTATTGCGATATACGCTGGTTGAGTCGTGCAAACGTGCTCAAAAGAATTGCTGAGTTAAAAGATCCAATCCAAGAATTCATGACCTTGAAAAATAAACCAATTTTTGAATTTGACGATCCGCAATTTATGTCAGATTTTGCATTTCTCACTGATATATCTTCTCACCTGGCGACTCTCAACCTCAAACTGCAACAAAGAGGACAACTGGTCAATGCTCTTTTCAGTCATGTGAGAGCATTTCAAGCTAAACTGAAACTTTTAGAACAGCAGCTGGGCAAGAAAGATCTGAGCCATTTCCCAATAATGGCTCACATGAATTGCAAAGAGTACGCACCGAATTTTGTAAAGTGCATTTCTGAATTGCAAAACACATTTAGTGAGCGCTTTTTTGATTTCCGTTTACATGAGAGAAATATTAATTTTGTTACACAATCTTTTTTTGTTGAAGCTGAACATGCACCAACAGAGCTTCAGCTGGAACTAATCGACTTGCAATGCGGCGAATTTATCAAAAAGAAGTTTGGTGAAATTTCAGTAGATGAATTCTATCGCAAATACGTGCATTCCGAAAAATTTCACAAGTTGAAAAAGAATGCAGCACGAATAATTTCTCTATTTGGTAGCACATATGTTAGCGAACAGATGTTTTCTCGAATGAAACACCTAAAGAACAAGATTAGATCTTCTATCACTGATGGACATCTGGAGCAATGCATGCGCTTGGCCACTACATCGTTGGATCCCGAAATAGATTTTTTAGTTTGAGAAAAACAAAGTCAAGTGGCTCATTAACCAGTAATTATTGACTTGATTGATTTTATGCAAATAAATTTGCTTTTTATGTAATATGTAAATTTGTAAATTCTTACGTAAACTAGAACTTGATTAGTATTTAAGTTTGGTAAAAACGTTTGTGGCCCGCAATAAATTTCCACATCTGAAAGTGGCCCGCAACACCAAAAAGGTTGGGCAGGCCTGGCCTAGGCTTTTAAAAGAATACGAGTTAGATACTGAGAGTATTACGTTGCATGCGGCATGTACGTCCGAAATGATGATTGTTTTAAATCTCAAGTTTGTGATTTGACCCTATTCAGCTCAAGAGATTCGCGTCGTGCTAAGTCCAACGTGGGGTAGTTTTTGCCCCGAAAGTTTAAATGAGAACCAACGGCAACTATCAAAATTTGACTTGTCTTCAGATTAATTGTTTTCTCTTCTACAAGCAATAATTTCAGAAACATGTTAAGCACAAATACAAAATAACATAAAATCTTCTTCCGTTTGCAGGTTTAATCGTTTTCCTACGTGGTTTAGTTCAAAAGATATAATGTTTTAAAAGAAACAAATATTTCTCATTCACTTTTCCACTTTTGACAGCAAGACAAATCGGCTACTTAAGTTGCGCTTGGCTGAGTCATGTAAGGTCAGCGAATTTCACTAACCTATAAAACCCAACAATAGATCGCCGCTGAACAGCTTATAACATTATTGTAGGCATCTACAACATTAGTTACTGGTATACCAAACACGAAACTTTAAATTTCGACGCGGGCCGTATCAATTTTTTAGAACAAAGTTTAATGCAACGTTATTTTTAAAAGATATAACAATTTCAAAATACCTTGTACGTAATTTAAGATACACTGCATATAGTTAAGTAAGTACCTTTGCGGCCTGGTAAATATTCATACTCGTACATTTCTAATCTAATCGGTCAAAAAAAGAAGTTGGACCATCCTGGTTCAAGCTATCACTTCAACATGAAAAGAAGCTTTTTAACAAATGCCAGTTCTGCACGGACATTCCGCATGCAACCTATCGCTTAAAGCGCTCAACGTGCAGTTTTTTATGAGAAATTTTGCATTCAGTTTAAAAAATCCTGCTACCAACGTAGAAATCTAGGTGAGCTTCAAAAGCTAAATTTTATCGTGTATCTAGTATCGCATACCATTGAGCAACTTGAAAGTGCACACATGTTTTTAAGCACTAAAAAAGCAAACGAACTAGTAAAAAATATGTTTTTATTGATTAAAATTTCAAATGTTTTTAACTATAGACTACTATTCCAGAATTTTGAAATAAAATTGTTTTAAGTATGTATTTGGAAAACTCCACGCTGAGTAATATCCACTACATTACTCTACCGATAAACCTTTCTACTTTTTCGGGTATATTTTGATGGCAAGATCGACATTACCAAAAAAATTTTGCCTCTAAACATTTGCTACTCAGAATCAAAAAGCAGAAAACTTGCTTGACAAGCAAACCTCGATTTCTCTTTACGCTGGACATTTGTACGGACCGGACTATGAAAAGCTATTAACTGTAACGACTTACATAATACTGCATCAATCAGCAGCCGCCTCAACGTGGTTGTGCGGTCCCCGACCCCGTTTGGGTTGGGTCGAAATGACTGTTGGCCTTTCCGAGGGTCCCAGTTACCCCGGGCGCTCCCCTTCATTTTTTCGCTATGCTGCCCTCTGAACGACTGCAGAAGGGCAGTACACAGCTTCTTTTAAATCGGTTGCTTGTTTTCTCTTTTTCTTTTCTCCTACCCCTCTCTTTCCCCTCTTCGTCTCCTCATTCTCCTCCTTCTCTTGATGAGCGGTAACGTTGATCCAACCCTGGCCCCATTTTTCCTTGCTCTGTGTGCACTAGAAATGTGACCTGGCGGGGCAAGTCAGTGCAATGCTGCGCTTGCTCCAAATGGGTCGATATAAGGTGCTCACAACTTTCCCTATCCCGATTCAGAGCTCTTGGCAGCTCTCACTTTTGGCTCTGCCCCTCCTGCTGAATCACTGTGACTCCCCCCTCCTCAGACTCCTCCGAGATCTATACCTCCACTGTACAATCTAGCCCCGCCTCTGCTAACTCTGCTCTCTCGCCCCACCCTCGTCTCCAAACCTCTTATCCCCCATCTGCCCATTATATATCTTCTCCCTCTGCCCCCACCACCGTCCCTTGCTCCTGGCTTTCCTTCTGCGCCTCCTGCCTCCACTCCCCCCCCCAACTCTCTCAGGGTTCTTCAATGGAATGCTGGAGGTCTTCGAGCCAGGAGCACTGAACTACTCCACTTTCTTTCGTCCCATCCTGTCGACCTTATCTGCATTCAGGAATGCAATGTTAACTCCTCTTCCTCTTTCCATATTCCTGGATTCTCTGCTCTGCGTTCTGATCGCACCCACTCCCGGTCTGGCATTCTCTCTTCTGATACCACGCACGCTAGCGGTGGCGTTGTCATTTTTGTCAGGCAGGGCTTATCTTTCTCTGAACTTTCTACCTCCTCTCTTTCTTCGCTCGATCCCTACTCTGATTATGTAGGGATCAACATCTCTCTAAACAACTTCTCCTCGCTCCCTTTTCTTAATGTATACGCCCCCTTTATTCGCTCCTCCCCAACGGATGGCAGAACCGATTCCTTCTCTCCCTCCATTCTTCACTCCTCCAGAATCCTCTTCATTCTGGGGGACTTCAATTGCCATCACCCCTCTGGGACTCAAGAAGTACTTCCGACCCCCGCGGGGAAGAAGTATTCGGCTAGGTCATCTCCTCTAACCTTCTCCCCCTCAATGACCCTGACAAACCCACTCTTCTCCACCGCTTCTCTCCTGACATCTTCCTTGCCCCCTCTTCTCTTGCCGTTTCTTCCTCTAGGGAGGTGCTTCAGGACCTTGGTTCTGACCACCCACCAATTCTTCTATCTATCCCTCTCTCTTCAGTCTTTCGCCCCTACGAGCGCCCCCCTTTCCTCCAATTCTCAGAAAGCTCGCTGGGATGGATTTGCCTCCTACATTGACTCTCACTGTCCTTCAGCAAAAGAATGCTCGTCTCTTTCTCTTTCCTCTGCTGCTGCTCTTTTTACCTCTCTGGCACTGAATGCGGCCAAATCTTCCATTCCTTTCGGCCGCATCAAACGCCCTCCTAAAGCCTGTTGGTCTGCTGAGGTGGAACAAGCGGTTAGTGAAAAACGCAAGGCTTTCGCTGCCGCTCACAGAAGTGATGAAGATCGCCAGGCTTACATCTCCGCTTCTCGACGCGCCTCGTCAGTCATCGCCAAGGCCAAGGCGGAGGCATGGCAGACAACTTGCACTTCTCTTTCACTTAAATCTAACCCTAAATCTGTACACTCTCTTCTTCGCTCTATCGCTGGCTCTCCTTCCTCGTCTTCCTCCTCTCCTAACTTCCCTAACTGTTCTTCTCCCAGGAAATCGGCTTCGGTCTATGCCGCTTACCTGAGATTGCACTTTTCCATTTCTCAGCCAAAGGCTCTGCGTAGCAGAGCCAGAGGCTACCTCACTGAGCTCCGCCGAGCCACGTGCCCTGTGGATTCTCAGTCGCCCTTTTGCTCTCCTTTCACTCTCGATGAATTTCTTGCGGCTGCCTCCAACCTCTCCTCCTCCACCGCCACTGGCCCAGACAAAGTTGCCTATCCCATGCTAAAGCACCTTCCTCGCTCTGGCATGGATTTTCTTCTTCACATCTTCAATCTTTCCTGATCTTCGCATTCCATTCCTTCCATCTGGAAGACATCTTCCATTATTCCCATCCACAAGATGGGAAAGCTTCTCGATTCTTCTGCTTCCTTTTGGCCTATCTCTCTCACCTCCTGCGTATCAACGCTGTTTGAACGCATCATTCTATCCCGTCTACTCTTTTTTCTGGAATCTAATTCCATTTTCTCTCCCCGTCAGGCCGGTTTCCGCCCTGGACGGTCTACACTTGATCAAATTCTGTATCTTTCTCAGTCCATTTCGGATGGGTTTAACAAACCCAGGCCGGGCTCTTGGACGATCCTGTCTACTATCGATTTCTCCAAAGCTTTTGACTCTGTCTGGCATCCCGCTCTTTTCCACAAACTGATTTCGGCTGACCTCCCTTCTTGCTTTGCTCGTTGGACTCAATCTTTCCTTTCTGACAGGCACGCTTGTGTGGTCTATCAAAATCACAAAAGTCGTTTTTTTCGATTCCGTCGAGGTGTTCCGCAAGGATCCATTCTTGGCCCTGTACTTTTCTGTCTCTTCATTAATAATCTTCCTGCTTCTCTGCCTTCTTCCGTCAGCTGCTCTCTTTACGCTGACGATGTGGCCATTTGGTCCTCGGTCCTCACTGCGGTGGAGGCCTCACAAGGAGCTCTGTTTCAGTTGGAGCGCTGGTCTGAGTACTGGTGTCTTCCTCTCAATCCGAGCAAATGTGAGGCCTCCTGTTTCTCAGTGGATCCCCAACAAGCTAACCTCCAGCCCAACCTCCTCCTATTCGGGTCCCGCCTCGGTTTCAATCTCACTCCAACTTTTCTTGGGGTCACCTTCGACCGCACTGTTTCCTTTTCTAAGCATGTATCTTCGCTAAAGGCCAAGTTTTTCCCACGTCTCAAGGCCTTACGCTGTATCTGTGCTTCATCATGGGGCCCATCTAAAGAGTCCCTCTATGTTCTGTAAAAAATCTTTTCTTCGGTCCCTTCTCATCTACGCTTCACCCGGATGGTTTCCTTTCCTAAGCGCTATCAATATCACCAAATTGGAACACCTCCACCGAGCGGCCAGTCGCGCCATCACCGGCTGCCTCTCGTCCTCTCCTATTCCTCTGCTTCTCTCCGAGGCTTCTTTACCTCCCCTACGAGTCACCCCGACTCATTTCACTCTTTTATCTTATGAGCGGGCTCTTCGTCTCCTAACCTCCTTTCCCATCTCAGGTTTCCCAGACTAGGAGTGAGGCCAAGACTCTGCAGATCGTCCTGGAGAGCTTTTGCGTCCACTCACCTGCTCATGCTTCCTTCTACTTGTTCTAGGTAGGCTCTTCTTGCTTGCCTCCCTGTCTTCCTTGGAATCTGCCTTTGTTCACGGTGGAGTCCACCGTTTCCACTCCATGCTCTCGCTTTGATCCGCCTCTCACTCGCCAAGGTGCGGCTCTCGCCCACCTTGACTCTCTCCCCTTATGATCTGGTGCTTTGGACAGACAGCTCTGTTCCTTTTCCTTTTGGTAAGGGCGGCTCCGGCGTTCTTGCCAACTGCTCTCTCTATGGCACTGAGGTCACTCTTTCCTTTTCGGCAGGCCCAGTATGTTCAAGTTTCTCCGCTAAAGCCTGCGCCATTCTGCACGCTCTTTGCTGGTCTCGGCAGCACCATAAAGTCTGCCATTTTTCTTCTCTTCTATTATCTGACTCTCGTTCTGTCCTGGCCACCCTGTCCTCTCCTCCATCATTCCTCTTATCTCAAACTCTGTGGCAGATCTGGCAGGAACTGTCTTCTCTCTTCTCCTGTTCTATTAGACTACAATGGGTCCCCCGGACACTCGTTTCTACCGGGGAACGACGCGGCTAATAAGCTGGCCAGACGAGGTGCGCTATTTGCGCCCTCCACAATCCCTTGTAGCCTCTCTCCTCTTACCTCTCGTATCCACTCTTATCTTATCTCGGACTGGAGGCGTACTGTCTCATCTAAATTGTTTGACACACAGGTTTCCTCGATTTCCACCCAGGGACTTGTTCTCCCTCGTCATGCTCGCTGTGTCCTCTCTCGTCTTCGCTGCAACGGACACAGCCTTCTTTTAGGTTCTTATCTCTCTACGATTCGCAGAATTGAGAACCCTTCCTGCAGCGCCTGTGGACACTCGTCCCAGGACATCTCTCATCTCATTCTGGACTGTCCAGCAACGGACTCTTTGCGCAGCTCACTTTTTGGCGACTCTCTGTCTGTCTACGACCATTAGTCCAGACCCTGGAGGGTTGCCCTGCTTCTGGGGCTCCATGGTCCCCCGCCATGCCCCCATCCCTCGCAAGGGGTCGGGTAAACAACAGCAACAGCACTTACATAATAGCAGTTAATGATAATTTTGACAATGCAGAATTAAAATCGCTTCTGTTGAACTTTTTGACGATTTTTTGGGCCTCATTCTAGCAACCAAATTGCTTCCACAATTGAAGAAATTTTAAGTTGTCCAACAATAAAAAACAAAGTTCAATACATAGTTCAATATAAAGACAATGTTTCCAATATGCGTGCGGCATCCAGGAAGTAATCAGATCAACAATGCTTAAGAAATGCAGATGATAAAGAAGATGTATGTTACAGTCTCGGATGATGATGAATTTTGAGTGCAATCGGCTGTAGACTCTCTTCCCAAACAGGGGCTTTCTTGCTTCGACCACACATTGCAATTAGTGATAAAAAATGGCTTGAAAGAACCAAGAAGTTTGTGTGGCGCTTTATCAAAACCATCCCGCATTTCAACACTTCTATATCGAAGCACAGTTTTTAAAGAAAGGTGAGTTTTGCAGTTGTTAGAATTTAAATAAACCAAATTAAGATTTGGGTAAGAATCTGTGAAATACCAATTTTAAATGTTGATTAGGAAGAAAGAAAATAACATTGAAAATAAAGGCTTAAGCAGGAAACAATTTGATCTTTTCAAAACATTTAATTTTACAAAAAAATATCTGAGTTGCCTCCTTCTTTTAAATAGAACCGCGATAATGATCTGATGGCCGCTTAAAACATGTTTTTGTTTGCTCCTTTGTCGTTCACCTAACTTTGATTTTAAGGTTCGAGGAAGCTTTTGGCACAAATAAGCAAATTCCCAGCGCAACATGTACTTGACAGAATTCTACGCTTTATCAACTAAAACCATTATTAAAATTAGACTGGCAAAAGCTGAATCAAATATAGAGTCAAGGATTTGAAGAAGCTGCCCTATCTTTCGAGGAGTGGCGCCAAATAAAATAGTTAAATAGAATTCTTGGTCCTTTTGGTGAAATTACATTGCTTACTCAAGGTAGTTTTGATAGTGTTGAAAGAAACTAAGGAAAGCTTTGTAATGATTTTGTGTTTTTTAGTGTTTACTACAAAGCTGTTGGTAACTTTTCAGCTATAGCACGAGTTATGTGAAAAGGTTGTATTGAAGTATATTGTTGTTACCATTTATCACTTTTAATTTCAGGTGAAAAGAATGTTACAATTAGCTGCATCATACCTACTATAATTCATCTAAACTCACACCTCAAATAAAGAAGGAGGCGGCATGCTTTTGTAGAAGACCTGTAAATGCTTTGATCCATTCATTGCAGGAACGTTTTAAAAGAATTTTTTCCATTGTCAAAAGCTATCATCACAGACATATCAAGTCAATTTGCCATTTGGTGATAACATTTACGTTATCGCTACTACAGGGTGTTCCAAAAGAAACAGTGCAGTAGAAATGTGCTAATAACCCAAAGAAACAAAACTCACAGAAACATACTATTTATTGCAAATATTCACAAAATATTCACAATTGCAAATATATGGAAAGAATTTAAGTTGATGCACTGCTCGGTGAGTTGATGTTAGAGATATCCTAGTTTCTTAAGACAAACGCCTCAAAGACTTTCGTATGCTCCTCTGCAGTTTGTTGGTAACATTCTGTAAGATTGTATCTGTAACGACTTTTGGGCGGCCAGTTTTGGGTTTGTCTTGAACACTTCCAGTTTCTTTGAACTTATGCAACAAAGCGGAAACACAATTTCGATGCGGCAAACGTTCTGCACCAAATTTTTCTTGGAATAACTCTTGCACTTCTTTTGTGTATTTGCCACCTTTTCTTAAAACATTTTCAACAATAAATATCCTTTCCTGTAAAGTAAGAACCATTTTCAAAGGGTCCTTGAAACTTCAGAATACTTGATGTGAGTTTCCAATTGTGTGGGGATTGTTTTTCATATTAGTGTTATTTAGGTTACCATGGAACTCTGTATTGTGACATCATAATATTATGATGTATACTTATGAAAGTGCTCAGTGCACTGTTTCTTTTGGAACACCCTGTACATTAGATCCCTCGTTTCGCTTTGCAATGAGTGGATGAGGACGTTTTACTCATCGAGAATCATATCAATGATAAAGATCGAATTACCAACAGAGTAAAAAACAAATTAAAAGGTAACACAAGTTTGGCTACGAGCGTACTGCAATATGAGTGTATTTCAATATAACATAAGAGGCTTAAACAACGGTTACTGATATCAAAAACTTGGCCTGTACTTATGTTCTTACTTTTACAGTTTTGTAATTACGAGCGTAGATCGGTAAACGCGGTTAAATGAGCAATATGGATTCAATAGTATGGCCGATATGTTGGCTCTTTTTTTAAAAAAGCTGTTGTTAATAACCGTTGATGTGAGGTTGTTAATTCTTACAATGACGTCTTATTCCGACTAAGCGCTTAAATAATCGTGAAGAAAAAGTGAAATTACTTTGCAAAGAAAACCAATTTGGCCCCGAATCTGGCCCGATCTTTTTTAAAAAATTAATTCCAAACCCGATCTGAAAACCCCCGTCCAATTTGTAATTCTGCTAAGCCCACGCAACAGCCGAATGTTTTGTTCTACAAGCTGTCCGCTATGCATAAATATAAACATTCTTTCAAGTATCCTTTTTAAGGCTGCAACCAGAAATGTACCTCATGTACAGTTATAGAGGTAATCGGTAATTTGTTATTGATTAAACTATTTTTGTGTAAACATTAGCAAAAGCCAATATGAAAGTGGTCGGTTTAAAGCCCTACTTCTAATGTAATAATGTTTTGCAGAAATGGTAATCTGTGCCGCGGAGCAAGTAGCTCGCAATTTTCTGTGCATTGAACAAAGTGAATGCTCAACACTAGCACTCGTTTGTCGTCGTCATCGTCGTTTGGTGAGGCATCCAAACTCAATCCGGGCCAGCAAAAATCAAGGCCAGGGCCGAGGGTTTATCCTTTTACCACCCCGGGCTGCTTCCCAGATTAGATGCTGGCAGTGGTGGTGTTAAGCCAACATCGAGTTGCATCATCCAAAACCTGCAGACCTGCTCTTGGTACATGATGTAGGAGACGTGAAGATATGACGTGATCTGCAGTTTGCTCAGTGATGCCACATTCACAATTCGCTGATGAAGCGAGACGCCATTTGTACATGAACGAGTAAAATCGCCCTACACCAGTCCGTAGGCAATTGAGCCTTACCCAAGATGTTCTGGGCAGACTCATTCCAAGTGGCCTTGAACTGACCCTGGGAATGAAAGCACGGACCCTTGAAGTACTCTCCAAGTAGTGTGCGTTTTATTCATGTTTCATCCACTGCCTCACGCGGATGTCCAGTTCAGACAAACTGTCTAATAGTTTCCACGCAGCAGGTACAAATGGGCGTCCTGATCTAAGTCTTCCCTGGTACGCATCCTGCTGCCCAACCAACTGTCCGTGCAGTTGGTTGGGGTCATGGATAGCACGATTTGCCAAGGAGAGTGTCGCTCCTAATCGGTGGAGCTCTGCCGGCTGGATGCCTGCGAGGACAGGAAAGTACTCCGTTAGTGTGTGACGTAAACATCCAGTGACAATGCGCAAAGCATCATTGAGGCGAGTATGGGTAATATGACACCAAACTGGTGCACAATACCCAGCGTTAAAGTAGACTAAGAAAAGAGCAGAGATGCGCAATGTCTTGGCACCTGCACCCCATCCGGATCCTGCAAGTCGCCTTAACAGCGCAACTCGCGTGGAGAGTTTTTTGCGCAAAGCCTCGAGGTGGTGACGAAAAGTGAGCGACATGTCAAGCTTCACCCCAAGATATGTTGGGACTGGACAGGGTAACAATAGGTTGCCATTTTTGTAAGCATGAAGCTCACGTTTGGTCTCTCTGTTGTTAAGATGAAAGGCTTTTTTGCTAAGATGAACACCGCTTTCGTATTGCTGAGCTTCAGCCTCCAAGTCTTGAGTTAAGCTGTAAGTGTAGTCATATTCTGGCATAGAGTGTCCTCCACAACCTTCCAATCTCGAGAAGCATACAACAATGCTAGTCATTAGCATATGCATACTTTTCGGAAGTCATGGAAGGCAGATCGTATGTGTAGACGTCAAAAAGGAGGGGGCTAAGACCGATCCCTGTGGGAGACCGTTTCGCAAACGTCTTAACCTGGTTTGCTTGCTGTCACCAATAGTGAGCGTGAAGCTTCTATTTCGGACAAGTTTCATGATCATCGGGACCATGTGCTTATCCGGTAGAAGCCTAAGCAACTTGCAAGTGAGACCACGGTGCCGGACAGTGTCGTAAGCAGCTTCTTCTTCTTCGTCGTTTGAGCTATTTGTTGTGAGCTTTATGTTGGAAGATGTATATATAGGCCACATTGCGTTAGCGCTCAGGCTCCGTTTGCAAGTCTTCAGTAATACTGGGCCACCACGACGGGTAGACTGCTTGCCCCCCGCCACCTGTCCCCCACATAAAGACGGAGGCATCCCGTTAAGTGTCTTGCTCAAGGACACAACAAGCAAGCTTGCCGGATTGTTTTCCACACTATCCCTATTTTGCTTAGCGCCAAGTAGGGAAGCTGTTAATAACATTTTTAAAGTCTTGTGGTATGACTCGACTTGGGAAATGAAGCCCAGGTCTACTGACTGCAAAGGGAACGCTCTAACTTCTACGCCATCGCGCTAGTCTCATGAGCAGCTGTCAGATCGACAAACACGGCACCAGTCTTCTTCTTGGCCTCAAACGAATTCTCGATGTTTTGAGTAAGCAAAACAGTCTGATCCACGGTTGGCCTTCCCAGTCAAAACCCAGCCTGCTTCCTAAGGAGAAATGGGTCAACAATCGACTCAACAAGAGCGTGTATAAGCCTCTTGAAGATCTTGTAAGGGACGCAAAGCAAGGATATGGGACAATAGCTTTTCGGGTCCTCTGCAAGCGTCTTGGGTTTAGGGATTGCCACTACCAGTGCTCTTTTTCCAGACCATGATGTGGAAGACAGGTGGCACAGACAGCTCGGTAATAGCAACTCCCAAGCGAGTGCGGACATACTGTCCAAAACATAGTGATACAATTCGCTTTCTTGTGAATGAAGGATAAATATACCAAACAAAAAACTCTTGGAATTTTGATGTGGCGCAGGCAGGAAGAAAGGAGGTCACACACCCAGGACTTCAGTGCAGCTCCAGCATGGGTTATTAGCTCCGGGCAAATAGAATCTGAGCCTGGAGCTTTTCCTAGTTTCAGGTGTTTGAGGGTAGCAGCGAACGCCTGAGAAGTAAAACTTTCAGAGATATTTGCTGGACTTGTTGGAGTGGCTCTCCAAAGATCTGACATTTCTTGCGAGATGAGTCGAGATAACTCACGGTCAATATCCTCGTATGTTCCGTTTCTAATTAGCTGGGACGCAATAGCGTTAGCTGAGACGGCACAGCGACGAGGGGAGTGGTGTGATCTACCAGTTAGGTTGTTCAATATACTCCATGCTTTTCGGCTGGAGTGCGAGAAGTCAATAGTCTGAATTGCCTCGGACCATCGATCTCTGCGTTTTTTGTCGAGCCTGAGGAGCAGGGCAGTGGCAGCCCTGTTAGAGTCGTTTCCTTCAGGCGATTGCAGAAATGTACGGTAGAGGTTCTCGCACTCAGCATCCCAACACGGTATGGTTATTTCGACGACCGCGTTGGATAGAATTTTTGGTTGCTGTTGTGATGACATTGCAGAATTCCTGGTAGGCCAGATCCATATCCGGTGAATCTGGTGGCAGCAAACTTTCGGAAAGTTTGTTGGTCAATGCATTGTAGTGGCTTCAGTTGGCCTTGCGGAAGTTCCATCGCTTAACAGGCTTGCTCGAAACAGGCAGAGCAAGTCTTGGTGGAACAATAAGCGAGGGTCGATGTTGTGACCCAGGGAACTCCTCTAAGATTCGTCTGTCAGGTACACGGCTGTCTGGACCAACACTTGACAAATGTCAGATCAGGGTTGGTGCCAGTGTTCCAGCGGCCAGAATGAAAGGTGGCCACATCCTTTGGGTCGTGGAGAGGGACAAGGCCGTTAAGGTTTGCCCAAGCAGCAAGGCACTATCCATCGGCACTGCTGGCTCTATAATCCCATTTGACATGGGGACAATAAAAATCGCCAGCATAGAGAATGGGGTGAAGGAAGATTGGGAGATCAGACGCTTGCAATCGCGTAGGTGAAGGTTTGTAGACAATGACGACTCTATAATCATCAACGTCCACGCACAACCACTCAGTCTCCGATGTAGTTGGACACTGATCAACAAGGGTTCATTTTAGCCCGTCATGGACAAACGCGGCAAGACTATGCTTCTTACTTAAAGAATACCCAGTTAGTACAAAGCCTGGTATTGTTAGCTTATCTGCATAAGTGCAGTGGGTTTCCTGAAGAAGAATGACGAGTGCCTAATTCTGCACAGCGAGATGGCGGAGTACAATCATCTTGCTAGCAGTGAGGCCTTCGATGTTCAGCTACAAGACTGCTGGCCTTCGGAACTTGTTGACGGTGTGCCCTGACAGGGGCACAACGTACCAACGGCCCAGACTGCGAGAAAGCATCTGCCATCTGGGCCAGTAAAGTGAATGCTCAGCAATAGCACTCGTTGAAAAGATGGGCAAAGATGCTTAAGAAAACCAGAGCTCTCCAAAAATTCCGAAGCTTTTTTGCAAAGTATAAGAATTGTCGCACTTGACGTGAAGCCAATCATCTTTAGCGACTACTGTTCGCGTTCTAACCAACAGGTGCTTACAAGAAATGGATGAACTTGCTTGTTTTCCTTTAAATGCGTTTCCGTATTGAACATCTAAAGCGACAAACTTTCCGGCACTGTTTGCCCTTGCCCGAAAAGCTTTTTGTCTGCCTGCTTCATCTGCTCCAATGGAGCGAATTTTTAGCCAAAGTGGTTTAATTATACGACCACATCGAGCTAGATTATCTTCTGAAATACTTTTAATGATTGTGTGTTTAAAGTGTAATGCAAATATGTAAAAGTAAAGTAAGAGTGTCTTGGCCCATTTCTATTTTTCTACTTTTTGTCCATTTCCCCCCCCCCCCGGCATGTTTCACTGCATATTCGAGAATATCTTCTGCTGCATATTTGCATTCGAACCAGACTTTTTAGCGGAACAATGTAGCACTGAGAATTCTTGATACCTTTCCTGACGAATACCAGTGGTGCTTGCATGGAATTTTGATCTAGAGACCTCTCGTTCCGAAGCTCGAAACAAATGCCACTTTCTCTCAACGACTATCTTTGGTGTAAAATTTGAATTTTTATGAGGACATGTTATTTTGGTGCGTTACAAAAGTTCTACGGGTATCGGCCTTGATCTCGCTTGGTCTTAGAGCACAAGTCTTAAAAAAATGAACTTAATCTTGGTCTTGGTCTTGAAAAAATTTCTGATCTTGGACTTTGTCTTGAATGATGCGGTCTTCACTACAACACTGTCACAGACTCACAAAGTCTATTTAGCTGCTCTCTTTGTGTACGCTTTTATATGTTTTTACAACTCGCTAATGTTACGCGCTACGTTTGTGGCATTAACTATATTCAATGCGTTTGTTTATTGCGTTATCAACAGTCTTGTTATCACGTATATGCCCCGTTTATGAGATGCTCATGTCTGATCAATAGTTTTGTGACATACTCATGTCTAGTTTTTAAGGTGAAGAGTTAGCATGTTGTTTTTCGTAATTCTCCGATGAAAACCATGGTGAGCCGAAAACGTTCAGTTTTAAAATAAAGTGTTTTACATACTGTATATTGTCTGCTGATTTATATTTCTTTGTCATATAAGAAGAGCACTTTGGTAAAAGATATTATCTTTAAAAATATGCAGCACGATTTACTGTAAGCCTCATTCCGTGATGACTTATTTACACTTAAAAAAAAAGGCTATTGCAAAACAAAATAAGCTGATTTTCGGCAATTTTTATGACCTGACTATTAACCAAAATTTTGGTCTTGCAAAGCACCCAAACTTTGGTCTTGGTCGTGCAATGTACGCAGCAAATGCATTATCAGCAGTATAGAACGATTCGTTTGGCGTCAATTGCGGGAGAACTGGCGGAGGTTCTGGCGGCGGTGTCTCTAACCCTAACCTTAATCCTAACTCTAAATCTAATCTTAACCTTTCCCCTAACCCTATGTGAGGGAGCTAACCCTAGGTCGGTTAATTTTATTTGAGCTATTCCATAGTTGTAAGGGAGCTAACCCTAAACGTTAATTTTATTTGAAGGAGGTCGGAGAAACCTAGGTGTAAAGACTTTACTTTTGTTTGAAGGAGCTAACCAAAGTTCCATGTAAGGGAGCCAACCGTAGGTCTATAAATTTTGTGAGGAAAGCTGCGGGAGCTAATCATAGTTCTAACTCTAAAATGGTGATAGGTCCGACCGAGTTAACCCTAGGTCTGAGAGAATGTGAGGAAGCTAATTCTAGATCTAACATGGTGTGGCTACCATGCAAAATATTTCAAAGAGTTTCATGCAACCCTTACCATCTTATGGTAGTTGTCCTACCTATTGCACAATTACGTAGCGGTTTTAAGGGTGTAATTCCTTATTTCAACAATTTAAACATGACGTAATCGATTCTGTTTTTTACTAGATCCTTAGAATGTGATTGCATCCCTGTTGCTCAATTCATCATGACGTAATCAATTCTATTTTAAGTTAGACCATGATTGCATCTCTATTGCGCAATCCATCATGGTGGAAGCGATGCTATATAAAGCGGGTGAATGAGAATAGTTATAATATATCTTTGTGTGATTCTTATATAAGCAAAAATATACGGTGAGAAGAATTGCTTGTTATAAAACATGTGTGAAAATGTCACTGCTCCTGACTCTTTTCCGGAAAATATGGAAAACCAGTTCGCTAGTCGCGCTCCATATAATCCGCATGTGCTTAACAGTGATGACCGTTTACAGTCCTTTACCAAGAATTGGCCTCTAAAGGTACATGTAGCACCACGCGAAATGGCGGACTCTGGTTTCTATTACTTGGATGACAGCAACCGAGTTATTTGTTTTTACTGTGGTGGAGGCTTAAATAACCGGGAACCGAACGATAATCCTCGGTACGAACACGCTAAATGGTTTCCTCTGCGTGAATACGTGCTGAAGAAACAGTTAAATTTTGAGAGACAGCACCAATAAAATTTTTTGGTTCAGATATCAACACTACCAATAAGTTAGTAAGCTATCAGTAAATGCGTTGCGAGCAGCTACGCAAGTGCAAAATATTTTTGTGTGTGCAATTGCGTTAAACTACTTTACGCTCTGTTTAAAAACCGCACACACCCCTCATCTCCTTGGGAAAAGCCTTGATATTCCTATTGCAACTAGATTCTGAGATTTTTACAGGTTCACCTGGGCTGTGTTGTTCAAAAAACGTTGGCCTCTCCTTTGAAGAAATAATCCTGGCTACCCCACTGTATAGTCCCTTATAGTCTTTTTCCACATATCTCTCGCATCCACTCATTTTTTCTTTCTGACTAAAAGCGTGGTGTCTCATCAAAATTTTTCAACGCAAGAGTTCGTTTCTATTGAAAAATTTCTGCTTCCTCGTCACGCTCGCTTTATTCTCTCTTGTCTTAGCTGCATCGGTCATAGTCTTTTATACACTATAGTGTTGTCTCTCTAGAATTGAGAATCTTTTGTTCAGCGCCTGTGATCTTCCGACTCAGATCAAATCCCATCTCATTCTACCTTTTTCTGTTATGGACACTTTACCCACCGCTTTTGACCAACCATTCTGCATTTATTTACGACCTTTGGTCCAGACTGTGGGGAGTTGCTCGGCTCCTCAGGCTTTATAATCCTACGCCATGCCCTCATTTTGAGAAATGGTCAGGTAACCAACAGAATATGTGCTGTGCAAGTGCAGAGAAAGTAAATCATGTACGTCCGGCCTCATACAGCAGCTAGCAAGTATGATCAAATACCATTGTTCTATTTGTCTTAATTTTATGTTGGGCCGTGACTTAGCAAAAAAATTGCAAGTGGAGCTATACAAAAAAATTTTTAAGAAGTTTGAGAACCACTGGATTATCGTCTATAAGCATGTGTACAAATATTTGATTGCAGATCAAAAAGCACTGTAATTACTAGTTATTGCTAGGAAACAAAATCAGTAGAACTCTTTGGTCTACAGGTATAAAATTATCAGCAGTCGTACCGCACCTTGTCAAAGAGAATATTGCAACCTTGCAACTTAAACTGGTAGGCTGATCCAGGCTTCAGGCTGGCAGGGTATCTCGATTCTAGTTTTAGTAAGTAGCAGATTATAAAAACCCTACTTAGCAGTGACCGTCATAATATGTCTGCAAAGACCAATACAATGTGCATGGAGAAACGAATTGAAGCAGTTTCTTTTACACTGCTGCCTATAATAATAATAATGGTAACAATCATGATTAAGTTTTATTTTAAACTTTTTAATCTTGAAAGTGGTCATTTAAAGTTAAGACGCTTCCTGTAAATAATGCAGTGGCTAGTAGTCGAAGAAAAGTTGTCTGTTGCAAAACTTTATAACGAATTCAATTTGATTTATAAGTTTTTATATAATTTTTATCGCAAGCTATAGTTATGACAACCAACAAAAGTGTAACCGCGCTATTTCAAAGTTTGTTAACTGGTGTCGGCTCGAACCTCTTATGCAAAGCGTAGGCTATGTGTGGCCTATCTTTGAAAGATTTCAGTGGTACACAGCAAACAGATACTAGTCTTCTTCACACTACAGTAGCAAAAAAAAACAACATCATTGATGTTACAAAGAATGTAATCACCAGAGTAATCAAAGAAATATTTGCCCCCCTCAAAATGTTCGACTGGCTACGTGCCTGCTTTGATAGCTTCAATCACAAATGATAGACCCATCCAAAATAACCCTACACTAATTTTCAGATGATCTTTAAAACGTATTTCCTTGTTATGCAGGTAAGTTTGCAATATACTAGTGCAATGTTTCTTAACCTGAAGTGCTAAAATTAATTTCAGAGGGTGCTGGGAAAGATGACATATGAGGCGGTCAAAGGTAAAATGGATACGTTTGGACGAATGTATTTTTACTGATAAGAGTAGAAATATGATATACGTTGCAAAGTTGTTTTGAAGAATAAACCAAACAAATGATCAAGATGTACTACACTTGGCTTTACTTTATCCTTCTAAGTAACCAGGTGTTAGCCAATGGTAGGGGGTGCTGAGGAAGAAAAAGGTTAAGAAACACTGTATTAGTGGAACGTAGCCTTTTTCTAGATACGCCTCCAGCATTGCAATTATGACACAAGTATACCGCGCTGACGCTACAGGAAAATTTCAATGTATGTACGGCATGTCGCATTGTATGTGCGGCATGTCGCATTGTATGTACGGCATGTCGCATTGTATGTACGGCATGTCGCATTGTATGTACGGCATGTCGCATTGTATGTAGCCGTAAAGATTTGATCGGAACCCAGTAACACGGCAGCATAAAACTTAATGACATTATCAAACGCATTATTGTGTAGAGGCCCTCGACAAGAAAGTTTTCGTAAAGCATGTGTATTTTAACAGCTAAGCTTTCCCAGTTGATGAGGCGCTGTCTCACTCGTTCACTGCATTCAGGCAGGTCGGCAACGGAACACAGTTCTTCTTGCAGAGGGCGCGTCAAACGTTTCTTTTGAGGTGTGGGATTCTCGTAAAACGTTAAGAGTCAAAATCGGTGAAACCTTCCTTACAAGAAAGAGTTGTCTGATGTCTGTGAGTTTTTAACAAGATGCAAAAGTAATAACAATATATCGGCTTCGCAGAGTACTGACAGACCTTCCACCAAGTGGATCTAGTATAGATCCCGCAAGTGTGGCGGTCTAAGCTATGCTTTATTAAAAGCCTCTAGCTTCTTGTCGGTCACCAACTGCACTGAAGAGACCTGATAGGTCGAAACAGTGTCACTGTCTGCAGTTTTGCTAAGTGCATCGCAAGCCTCTTGCATTACTAATAACAATAACTTCATTAAAATATGAATTTCAAACTAGCAAAACGATCTGTTTTTCAGATTTTCAAGAGGTTCAAGTATCGCCTGAATTACACTGTAGACAGTCACTGTCTCCTAATAGGTGGCTTGATTAAAAGCGGTAACATGGCAAACTTAAAATAGATTTTTTATTGGCATGATTGAAGAGGAATAAATTAAAGTCTGACAATATCAGATAATTTTCATTGGTAATAGATATACACAAACCAGAGCATTGGACTTGCGAACTTGCAGGCTTTCATCTCGAATTCACAGACAACTTTGACCGACTTAAACGTAGTATGAAAGGGTAATTTTTGTACACAAGACATACTAAGCAAAGAGCTGATATCATCATTTACTCTGGACCAATTCTATATTCCAGGGGTTGGCGAAATGTGCGTCTCAATATTCTAAGAGCGTAGGACAATAATTTAGGCTTTCAGTTAAACTTAAGTTGTACTTGGGATTTGCTTAAAAACATCTAAAAGTCCAAGGCATTGGCATAAATAGTGAACACTGAACTACAATGTTGGCATTTCAAAATTTGTTGAAATAAAATTGCAAAAACAACATAAATTGACTTCATTAAACTGTCTACAGAAGTATAAGACAAAACATAAAAATTCATTACGCAACTTTTTGTGTTTCCATTCATGTTTTCAGTAAAATGGTAGCTGGTGCTTAACTTGTAGCTGTAAATTTTTTTGATAAAAAATTCCAACATTATGGTTCTGGTTTCACCTAAATATCTTAAGTATATTTTTTCATTCCCAAAAGCTGTTGCACATCTTTCCACGTACGATAGGCAATTTCTCTCGCTTGACTAGAACCATTTTCTAAAACAGAATCAAGAAAATCTTCGTCTTTTCTGATACGATAATATTCTTCTCGAATTGGGGAAAGCACTTCAATTACAGCATCAGCAACAATTCGTTTGTATTGACCAGTATCCAAACCTTCCGCTTGTCTGCATGCCTCCTCAGCAGTTAAGTTCGCAAAACCACAATGTATCTGCACAACAAAATTTATTGACAGGTCTGAAGAAAAACACTCAACGTAAAAGTTGTAATCAAAAGCCTGCGAATTCAAAGCATTACATTGCGTGCGGCAAGGTCTAGCGAAACCGTCTTTGTTTTTAAGATCACACTCCAATTCAAGCTATGCTGCGTGCCCTCCGCAACAATGTCGGTGGGTGGCTGTTGACTTGATGGCACAGTGACTTACTCCCAAACCGTTCGTTCACCTTAGTTCAGTGGTTGAATAAGTTTCTATTATAACCTACTCCTGTAGATCATACTTTGGAAAACGCTAAATAAGCCTTTATTTTAGCAAACATCTTTCGAAATCAGCAGTATCAGGACTTTTCAAAAAGAATTAATACGCTAGAGGATGCACCACTGAATCTTCCTCAAAATGACTCCAAGCCTCAAACTTTTTAAAACGCAGAGAGCGGAAATGGAGCCTATCTCCGATCGACCGTATTTAGCAGTTAATGCCAAACCTTTAACCGTGACTTGGGTAGCGCCTACAAGCCTCAGACCGCTTAAAATACGATATAATATGCCGTACCCAGTACCAACACTAATAATTTTAAGGCCACATCAGCTTCATGCACAGCTGTAATCCTCATAAACCTCACCTCGATTAAGTTGCTTACTCCTGGTCGGTTGTCCGGATCATATGTAACTTGCGACGTGCAATCGGTCACGCTTCGTCGAATATTCTGCCATATCACGTCATCGCTATCGGTCAATTCAACGCGACTTTGAGCACTGACCGCCGACTTGCTCATTTTTACAGAAGGGTCCCGAAGATTACGGATCTTTTGAGTGTTTCCGGCTGAAAATGTAAACCCACCACTGCATTGTTTGCAACTATTACAGAGCATCTAACATATAGGACCGCAGAGCATTTTGCAGGATTTGTAGTAGATTGAAAAATTTACTATTTACTGCTTTGAGCTGTTTTCGGACTTAAAACCAACTAATATTGCGCGCTGTGATGTACTTTTACGGAAGGATTATACAAGGATCACTAACACGAAATAGCCAATTGAAAAATAAAACTGTTTCAAGTAATTTTTTTGCTTAGTCAAATAATAGTAAAAATATGGCTTTCTATAATGAAATTCTCTGTCGAATTCATATAGCAGTGATCATTATTGGAGCAAGTTTTTACAAAAAAGTCTATTTGTTATCATTAAGCTTAAGCAGGTCGGTTTTTTGTAAATCCTGAATACAAAAAGTGACATATTTTTAATTTGATAGGTCAATAAAAAGTCCATTTTTTACCGTTAGGTCATTTTTTTAGGATAATAAAGTCAATATGGTATAGTAATTCTGCCAGTCAAAATGTTTTTTTCGCATTGGTGAGAAAAACCGATAACTGTGATAAAATTTACTTCACGTTCTGGTTTCAACTTGCAATGTTAGCCAATTGTTTGTGCGGTAGTACAGATTGCTACATTTTGTCATAATTAAAAGATTGCGGTCAAATATAACAAAATCTATTCGGAATTAAGTGCAACAGTGACGCAATCTAGCAGTTAGGAGGCGCAACACTGTACATGTACATTTTTAACCGGAGCGATGACGTAGTGATTAGAGCGTCCGCTTCGCAGTTGGTAGACCAGGGGTTCATTTCCCAAGACGAGTCATACCACAAGACTTTTTAAAAATGATATTCACAGCTTCCCTACTTGGCGCTCAACAAAATAGGGATAGTGTGGAGAAGAAGCCGGCAAGCTTGCTTGTTGTATCCTAGGTAAGACACTTAACGGGATGCCTCTATCTTTATGTGGCAGACAGGTGGTGGGGCCAAGCAGTCTACCCGTCGTAGTGGCCCCAGTCTTACTTAAGACTCGCAAACTGAGTGTGAGCGCTAGCTCAGTGAATATACATCTTCCTGCATAATGCTCACAACAAATAGCTCAAACGACGAAGAAGAAGACTGTACATTTGTTTGGTAAAAACGTTTGCAGTAGAGCAAAAAGATATCTACGATGGTAGTTTAGACTATATTTTCATTATTTAAAGTGAATCAAGAGCACATAATTTTTTTTGCATGTCCAGTGTGCAAGCTTACTAACAGATGGAATTTTACTATTCTACAGTGGAATTAACCGTCAAAAGGGTGACGAGACATATCTAGATTTTGGTTTAGTTTGTGATTTAGGTTTCTAAATGATGCCATAAATTAAAGCTACCAAAACATCTACAATTCAATCCCTAGTTCAGGACATCACTAAAAAATTTACGAAAAGTCACAACAATGAATTATATTGCGATTTGTGCAGCTGTACGGTTTCTTGCAACACGCACTTTTTGCTGAAAATCATCAACATAGGTCCACAACACCTAAAAGTGTTAAGCAGATCTACTAATCCCAAACATTTCCCAAAGGTTTTTGTGGAGCAGACCAATTTTAAGAAAAAGTTAACCAAGGAATTTCTGTCGGATGGTATTCCTTTGTAATAGCTAAACAATAAGCATATCAAAAACCTATTTCATGACATTGGTCACAGTTTGCCACCTGAAAACTACTTGTAGAAAAATAGCGCAGCAATAAAATGCGGTTGATACAACGGGTAAGAAATGCTGTACATTACAAACAAGTTTTTCTCGTTTTCTATGAGACCACTTTATCTGACATACAATATTTAAATCTAACTGGAAGCCTAGAAACACCTCATGGCAGTTATTTGTACAACTGTCAACCTTTACCATGAGCGCCAAATAGCATCAGCATTGCTCAAGCAGAGGACTATAGTGCTAAATGTGTTGAAATCAATAAAAACTCTTCCTGTCTTTTATTGTCGGATGCTGCAAAATATGTGGTGGTTGAAGGTGCAATACTAAAATCCCTGTATCCAGAGCTGTTTCATGTGGCATGTACAGCATATTTATTGCACAACTGTGCTGCGAAAGCCAAATCTCACTTTGAGGATGTTGATCAACTAATTGCGAAAGTTAAATTAGCAACAATTAAAAACAAAACCAGACAGGCCAAAGTTGCTACTATTGATTGCACGGCTCAGCCTGTTGTTACAAGATGGGAAAGCTAGTTAAATGTTGCCTTATATCATGCAAAGAATTTACGTTACGTAAAGTGAAAGCGATTAAGGAAAGTTTTGAAAGGTCTGGTATTTTAGTAACTCAAGCAAAAGCTAAGCTACTCAACTTCTCAAACTCAAAAGACCAGTATCAATGTCTGGTGAAGCATATAGAAACGATCAAAAGCACATTATTAAAAAAGCGGTGCAAGAACTGACTGACGCGATGGCGTAGTGGTTAGAGCGTCCGCTTTGCAGTCGGTAGACCTGAGGTTCATTCTCCTTGTCGAGTCATGCCAAAAGACCTTAAAAAATGGCATCCGCAGCTTTCCTGCTTGGCGTTCGGCATTTAGGGGAGGTTGTGGAGAACAAGCCGGCAAGTTCGCTTGTTGTGTCCTTGGGCAAGGCACTTTACGGGACGCCCCACCTTTATGTGGAAGACAGGTGGCCCATAAACCTCGAAAAAGGCAACTCCCAAGCGAGTGCGGACTTCCCGTCTGAAGTAGAGCGATACAATTCGCTTTCTCGTGAATGAAGGATAAATATGGCAAATAAAACAAAACAAACTTGACTTTGGAGAAGACACTTGTAGCCTTAACCGTTACATTCTATAATGCAAAACAATGGCATTCCTACAATAATGAACATGAAAAGATCAGACATTTCGCAGTCTGGTTTACAATTCACTTCAACATTCTCAGCCCACAACTGCTTTTGTAGAACGCAGCTTTTCCATGCTCCAAAAACTCTTCGCCAAGGAAAGTTAAAGATCAAAAATGTGGAATAGTACTGATTTAACCTTTTAATTCTTGCACCTGGTGACTGCAGAGTTGGTTGCCTATATATGGCGTGTGTATTGCAAGTTTTGTGGAGGATTTGTGTGTTTTCCATATTTAAATGCTTCTTCTAATATAAAAAAATTCAGAAATATGTATTTATTTAATCAAAATATGGTTCGAACAATAAAACCAATTTTTTAAATTGGTAAGTCAATTTTTTTTTAGGTCAATAAAAACCTGCCCTAATTATTAGAATGCTATGATACAATTAGTATTTACTTAGCAAAAATGCCATTCCAGAAAGTCATATTTCTAATAGTGAATGATATTGTGACATAACAAAATTTGTTTCCTGACAATTGTTGCATGTACTCAACTGGTAAAGTAGTCCACTGTAGGAAAATATTTCTGTCCCAAATGTTTGTTAACGACGTTGATGAGATTACGAGTTAATTGGACATGCACAAGTTGATCATCACCTGAAAAAATGAACTAGAAGTATTTTCCGCTTGAGTGTTTCTTTATTAAATAAATTGAACGTAATTGGTGATGCAATAAATTTTTTTCAAAGTTATGATACAGTCAAGACGCGAGTTCTCATCCACAAAATGTTCTGCATTGCATATTCTTAGAAAAACAATATATAGCAATAGTGGTAGATTAGGTAGTGCCAAAGTGGGTCTAAGCAGTAGTTACTCAATGCCAGTAGTTTTCAAAATTTTTGAACCACTTTTGTGAGTTTGAAATAATGAAAGACCCCCATTAGTTAGTCCGTATTTGTCTGACAATGACCTCATGGGAAGAGCTTACATCTTTTTATGTTGACCTTCTTTTTGAAAGTTAACTTGGGGTTGGTAGTTGGAACCCAAAAAGTTAATTTATAACACAAAATATAAAGGTTATTGCAAACATCTTGAAAATATATCACATGCACAAGTTTGACAACCACTTTCTAGACTGAAGTCTATGCACAGCATTCCAGGTTGTAAGGAAACTTCACAAAACAAGCAAATACAAAACTGTCTTAATGTTCTCAAGCCAATCATAAGTTGCATTGATGTTAGCCAAATTAACAATTATTGAGTCATGTTGAAAAAATGAAAAATGGTTTTCATTTAAAAAGATCTTATTTTGCAACTTATTACATGGATACCAGTCCAAAAATATACAAACAGCCCTTTGTAATTAGACAAATAATTAAAAATAAAGTTATACTTTACCTACTGGAACATGTGTTGCTTTATAAAGAATAATATCAGCTGTCTGAAGAATAGGATATGTAAACACTCCTAAATATCCTCCTTCTTTAGATTGTTTACTTTTTTCCTATATAGAGAAAAGTATTAGAAAACTTATTGCAGATATAAATTTTTTCAAAAAAACTCAAACCAACGTGGCTTCAATTGCATAGCATGCTTTAGAAAAGAATATCAACTTGAATTATGAGAAGGATATTGAATACATAAGACTAGCTGTGAAAGAACTAACACAGACAAAAATTAAAAAAAATTGTAAACAACCTTCTATTACCTGCCACTGGGGTAAATGTTTCAATTTGTTGACAGTAATATGACAACCAATAACCCAAGAAAGCAATGCATGTTCTGGGATGTTTGATTGCAAAAACAAAACTGATCGTTGTGGGTCAACACCACATGCAAGGAGACAAGCCGTCATGTCTAAAATATTGCTTCGTAATGTTTTCCGATCCTATAAAGTTTAATTTTGCCATAACTAAAGTATATAAATACTGAATAAAAATGGTAACAATTACCTCACTGGTACAAAGATTTTTATTGGCATCAGTAAGCACTTTTTTAATACTAAACTACAAGTGTTCATAAATACAAACAAATGCAAAACAATCAAGTCAAAGGTTGATTATTGTGCATTTCTGAACCTCACGAACAAGTAATTTATTACAACACACTAGCAATGGCTTATAAAACACAGCTTCATAGATGCCTAAAAATCATCAGAAAATCGTATAAGGAAACCCAAAAAATCCCAAAAAGGTATACTTGACATGTTGTTTGAAGTCATGGAAAGAAAGAACCTTAGAAGGTTGGTGAGCATCAAAAAAGTAAGAAAGAGTTTAGAACTACTACACAAACGCAAGATGTATTTTGTTTTCAAAACAACAAATTAATTTTCATGAGAACTCATTCACCTCATCAAACACCAGAACACAAGGGAAAAATTGGAAAATTATAAAATAACTTTAGGGCCTATGGCCTTTGAATCAAAAGCCACCCTTACAAGTTCTTGCAGTTAGCACAAGCTATAGTTGCAATCTGAAACAATAAGGTTTAATGTAAATGCCAGTTCTGTTAGACAATGTTGTATGTATCAAAGTGATATTCTACATCGCAAACTGGGAAAATAGGGTAAATTGCCACAAATGGGGTTAAATTGAAAAATTTGAAGGTAAAACAAAAAATGGCACAAATTTGATTCCATAATGTTGATTCACCAAAACAAAAAATCTTTCACTTGGGAAAGCTGTACAAAAACGATCTCCAAAACGTAAATCTCAGCCTTGAATTTAGATAGAAAATAACAAAACACTGATTTCATAAAAGTTAGTCATTACAAAAGATCATTTTCTTGAAAATATGAAATGGGTAAAACATTTTTGATACTTGAATATTTGTGGGGTAATTACTTTTTTTTTAAATAATTTTGAGATAATCTTCACAGAAGTCTCATGACCTCTGTTCAAAGTGTTCAACTTTTATCTGTTGGTGACAAGTCTACCACTCAGCTCATGGTCCATGTACATCCTGTCAATCAAGAAGCATTAAAACAAAAGCAAAACTACCTTAGGTATAGTAATTGAATGCAAATCAACAATGCTATAATATATTGGTCCAGGGTCATTTTGTAAATTCACCCAATGTTTGATAGCACCCAAGTAGTTTCCAATGTGAGGGATTCCAGTAGGTTGAATTCCAGAGAAGATTACTTTGTTTTTCTAAATAAAAATCATCGATTGGGTTGAAGCTCACCTAGCTCACACAGCATCACAATATGACTTTTGGACACAATAACAGCTAGTGACAAGTGTGACAACCAGTTCACTGTGTTTAGATGACCAATCTTCATTAGTTTATTGGATTTTTTAAAGCAAGCATAACAATAAGTGATAACCTAATATTGTCAAGCAATACATAATTAAACACAGTATCTATTTTTGAAGTGGACAGAATCATTTCACTAAAAAATGAGTCAACCTAAATTTATACCAAATTCAGTTAAATTTGTCTACATAACCATAACTTCAAGAAAAAATAAAGGTCAAAATACAATACCACTGTTAACTCAAAACTGTAAATAGCAAAATCAATAAAAATTTATCTTGCTTTTAATTATAGGCAGTAGCTATTTTGCCATCAACAGTATTTTACCCTTAGAGACTATTTTGCCGTTATTATGCATGCATTCTCAAATAGCCATAATTGCTATGATTCTGGCACTGATGCTGTGGTGTGTGGTTAGTGCAGCTGCTTTGAAGTGCAATGGTTTATCAGAAGGAATCTTGGCTGGCAGAGATATTCGACAAAAACTGTGTATACTGGAGGGAAGGGCCTGGTATGTGAATATATGGGGTAGAGCACACTGGGAGGGAGTGTACACTGTGAGGGAGTGTATACAGAGGTTGCAAATTTTTTTTGAATCATCATCAGAATTGACCAATTATAAAGGCCTGATGGCAAAATAGCCTCTAAGGGTAATATGCTGTCAATGGAAAAATAGCCTCTTCCTTAATTAGGACAGACAAATCATCACGTGCCAATCCACATATAAAAGTTTTAAGTTAACTGCTTAATCACCTTGACAAGACGACAGCAAAAAGACCATAGATATATTTATCAAAACTTTGTAAAACTACCAAACTAATGAATCGTTTAAACTTAATAAAAATGCTTAACTATGTGATCAAAATGCATACAAAAAACAGATGGAGACATGGACAAGCAGTAATCAAACTAAAAAATCTACAAAAAATTAACTTACGTGATGAAGATTTCGGCAAAAGGTCCATTTAAATGTGGAAAATTTAAATTGCTTCAAAGATAAATCTACATGTCTCTTCAAACTTCTACACAACGTTAATGCCATCTTTTACCTATACAATAAAAACTACATCCTACACAATCATATTAATTGCATTATATATTGGAAATCACGTTGAAAATTTATGGATAGTGGAAAGAGTAATATTGGAAAGTATATCTCATTTTTTTACTTTTTAAAGTTAAAAATAACACTATGTAACACAAAATTTGTTTATTGTATTTTTTTTATTGATTTGGATGTGTTTTTTGCCGCTGATTTCGAAAATGCAATTATATTTTCTCTATCATCAGTACTTTTTTAGTTATTCACAATTTTCGTTTTTCTAGGTGTACTGTAATATCCTACTGCTGGAAAAGTGCTTTGTATCACTAACACATTATTGTTTTTTTTATATATTTTACTGTGAATAAGAAATTACTTATCAAAACAACATTTTCAAAAAAGTATACTCGTAACACACATTTAAAAGTGAATTGCAGAACGGGCTTTTCGTTTGTGTGCTGACGTATCATGTCTCATGAGACACTAAACGTAATCTCCCATCATTGCACTGTCCCACCGACCCTGATACCTTCTTTACATTGGCTCTATATCCTGGTGAAATCTTTCACCGTGTTTTTCACTGAAATCTCCCAAATTATCTTGAAAAAATCCAGGTGTGAACAAAGAAAATGCGGCTTCAATGACATTCGACATCTCATGTTTTGAAAACTTCTTATCAATCTTGCAACCAATTCTCGGTAATTAGGATTTTTTCTATTGCCAAGAAATCCTTCCACTACCCCACGGAAAGATTGCCACGCTTCTTTTTCTTTAAAAATTTTATTTTCCAGTGTCTCAGATTTCGACATTTTAGCAATTTGAGGTCCAGCAAATATTCCTCCTTTCACTTTGGCATCAGAGAGCTTTGGAAACATTTGTCGAATTTCTTTAAAAGCTTCACTTTCAACATCAAGAGCTTTAACGAACTGTTTAGCTAAACCCAATTTTATGTGGAGTGGGGGCAGCAAGATTTTTTCACGAGCAACAAGAGCATTTCGAATAACATTATGCTTTCCTGGAGTTAAATCTTCTCTGGGAGGCCACTTAACCTTAACATAGTGCTCCGAATCAGCTCTACTGTCCCATAAACACAGGAAACAAGAAAACTTAGTGAATCCACCCTGTAGTACAAGCAAAAATCCAAGCATTTTTAAGTCTCCACACACATACCAATTAAAGTTATCATACAAGATCCGATTTAAAAGATGTTGAATATTTTCATAAGTTTCGCTCGTTTGTGTGGAGTAAGCAACAGGAATAGATGGGTGTTTATTGCCATTATGGAGCAAAACTGCTTTAAGACTTCGCGACGAGCTGTCAATGAAAAGCCGCCACTGCGATGGAACATGCTATATTCCGATTGCAGCAAAGAGATCATTTACATCTTTGCAGCAGCAAAGATTGCCATCAACAGTTTTCTATATGCTGTACTCTTGCAATCTTCTCCGAGTAAATTCCATTCTCCTAGTCTAGAAGCCAGAAGCTCAGCACCAGATTTAGTCAAACCTAGGTCACGAATCAAATCATCTAGTTCGGTCTTATTTGGAAAATGAGGTCTTGTGCTTGTTGCAAATGCGTAACCTTCATCAGTGCTTTGGTGGCCTGTGTCTGTTGCTGATTCTTCACATGAGCTTATTTCATCAAGAATTTCACTCTGAAATAGTAAAAAATTAATAAAGCAGATGGTTAATGATATATTGCATAAACATTGTTTACTAAAACTAAGTTTTGCATTACTTACGTTCCGTGGTGGACTTGGCACTGGCCAAGATTCATTATGGGAAACAGGGGCTATGGATGATGGTATGTTTGGATACGTTAAAGCTTTTCTGCCTTTGACTTTTTGGTATTTCAGAATATTCACCATACAGAAATAGCAATCGTCAGTATGGTTTTGGGGTTCTCTCCATATTCTCGGAATTGCAAACGGCATGCATTTTCTAGAACCCCTTAGCCATCCTTCTAGACTGGATCGACAGCTGCCACATATGGTATGTGGCGCCCATGGCTTGTCTTGATCACCGATATCCATTCCGAAATATAACTTGTAGGCTGTTCAGAATTTTCCTCCTTTACCAATTTTATGTGAGGTGTGTTTGTTCCCAACATAGAATCCACATACATAGCAGAAGCAATCAGGTGAGGTTTTGCACTTTCGAGAACTCATTGCAATTCAAGATTTTGAACAATAAGCACAATGATGAATTAATACAGTTTCTACAATGTATTAAAATTAGCATTAAAATTGCCAAAATCTGAAAAGTCAAATTCGGTTATAACATCCAAACGGACGATGATAGAAAAAAATAATTGCATTTTCGAAATCTGCGACCGAAAATTAGCCAGAAACAATAAAAAAATCAATTTAAACAAAAAATTTTTTAAATTTTGTTACGTAGTGTAATCAAACATCACGTCCTTCTATCACGACGGTCAACAATGAACGAGAAAATGATAGACAACCAGAACACGTCCGTCCGCCACGGCGATCGACGAAGAAAGAGATCACAATATCTCTGACCACATGGTCGGTAACAAAATCTGCACGCGACACCACAAATTAGGTCGCTGCACACGTCTGTGTAACCAGGACACTGCACACGTCACATCAACAAAAAATAACGGATAAACAACCTAATGGCGGGAAGGCAAGCCAATCACCGAGCTACCAAGAGAAGACAAAAATAAACATAAACATATCTAGCCCCAATAAAAAAGAAAAAATATATGTGTGTGATTTTAGACACAAGCAATAATAAAAAACGAATACGCGTTGCAATATCACGGCTAGGTTGCTGGAAAGCCATGCAGGCTAGATTTCTGGCGTGAGGTTACATCGCCAGGCGTGCAGACTATAGGAGCACGATGTACTTTAAACGGAGATAGCCGAGCGGCTACAAACCTGACGGTAAATACTTCGTCAGTTAATATTACTTCATCATTAAATCGTAAGGTAAAGCAGCGACAGTGCGCGAGCTGGGGGTCAAACTGGAGACGCACGAAGTTGCAAACTAGCAAACACAGCTCTTACAGTAAACAACTAGAATCACACACATCAGCGAGAGCAAAGTGCTAAGCCGCCAAAACAAACTAAGAAAAAAAATAAAAAAAAAGACGAAAAAAATGTTTGGCATGGCAGCTCGATAAGGTGCGAGGCGCGACATGCTACACTCCCAACCATAGAACCAAAATAGCAGAAAAACAAAAATCTTCGGAAATCAATAAAAATCTTCAAAATCAAAAATATTACAACCCAAGTAGTTGATATGGGATAATTAAATTTGGTTAACCCTGTGGCTCTTCACTTTTTTCTACTGCTTATGCCTTAAGCAATACTTCTTTGCTTCAAGCCCCTACACATATTAAATAAGTACAAACAGCAGTTGCAATTGTATTTTTGGTAAATTTATTGATCAAGCATCAGTGAGACAGTTGACACTGCTTCCAAGCAACTAGCTCTTTAATGCGAGATTTAATTCCAGACAGCGTACAGCGTAAATGTCTCTTAACTTGCTGCTTGTTTCTGTACTTAATCTTGATGGTGTAGGAAATATGTTCCTTCGAGTAATAACGTGCTGACTGAATCCCAATTGCTGGGAACTATATGGCAGTCACAAGGAAGAAAGCACTACAGCAATATTTTATTCCATCAATTCGCGCAAGCTGTGGCAGATAATCAACCAGAACACGTCCGTCCGCCACGGCGATCGACGAAGAAAAAGGGCACAATATCTCCGACCACATGGTCGGTAACAAAATCTGCACGCGACACCAGGAATTAGGTCGCTGCACACGTCTATGTAAACAGGACACTGCACACGTCACATTAACAAAAAATAACGGATAAACAACCTAATGGCGGGAAAGGCAAGCCGATCACCGAGCTACCAAGAGAAGATAAAAATAAACATAATCTAGCTCTAATAAAAAAGGAAAAATAAATGTGTGTGATTTTAGACGCATACAATAACAATAAACCATACGCGTTGCAATATCACGGCCAGGCTGCCGGAAAGCCATGCAGGCCAGACCCCCGGCGTGAGGTTACATCGCCAGGCGTGCGAACTATAGGAGCACGATGTACTTTAAACGGAGATAGCCGAGTGGCTACAAACCTGACGGTAAATACTTCGTCAGTTAATATTACAGTAAAATCATAGGGTAAAACAGCAAAGGTGCGCGAGCTGGGCGTCAAACTGGGGACGCACGAAGTTGCAAACTAGCAAACGCAGCTCTAACAGTAAAGAACTAGAATCACACACACATCGGCGGGAGCAAAGTGCTAAACCACCGAAAGCAAACTAATAAAAAAATGTAAAAAGACAAAAAGATGTTTGGCATGGCAGCTCGATGAAGTGCGAGGCGCGACACGCTACAATGGCAACGAGCGCAGAAAATGCGACTTTACAAAGATAAGTCGAACTAAATATAATTAGAATACGAAGATCCTGAGTTGAAATAAGAGGGTAAACAGGAAAGTATTCGACCCTGAAGGTCTCAAGGTCCCAGTTCTTTGAAGTTGTTTTTAGCTGTGGAGTCGAACTTCAACTCAAGAAACTTCTCTGGTGCTTCATCAAAAATATCGACTACTTTGATCGGTTTTGCCTGATTTTGTTCTGTTTCAGCAAATCAGCCAACCCATTGTGTGATGATTTGTACATGTCCACAATGTTTATACCATGTAAGGTTGGAGTTAGGTTTAGGTTTTCGGTTGGGGTTAAAGTCAGGGTTAGTTGATGTCACAAAACAGAGGCTAGGGTTAGAGTAGTTTGTTATTCCAAGACAATGATATCAACAATATGTGTGCAAATAAGCTAATGTTGCAAAAAGAGAAAAACTGCATCAATCAACACCCGCTTTAACGTGATCGTGCAAACCCCATCTCCATTTGTAGTTAGTCGAAAGGGCGCTTGGCCTTCCTGAGGATCCCAGTTACTCCTGCCACACCCCTTAACCAATTATTTTTTGCCATGCTGGGCTCTAAATTTCTGCAGTAGGGCAGCACTCAGTCTTTTCAAAGTCGGTTGTCTCTTGTTCTCTTCTGCTGCCTCTCTCTTTACTATATTCTTGTTATCCTTCTTCTCCAAATGAGCCGGACGTTTATCTAAAGCCCTGCTCTTTCTTTCCCTGCTCAGTGTGCGCAGGAAATGTGACGTGGAGGGGTAGGTTTGTACAATGCTCGACCTTTTCCAAATTGGTCCATCTAAGGTGTTCACTGCTCTCCTTCTCCAACTTTAGTGCTCTTGGAAGCTCTCACTCCTGGAGCTGTTCTCCTTGCTTTTTCTCTGGTTTTCTTGAGAGTCCTTAATCTTCCAATACTGAGATTTCATCTTCTTTTGGCCCTCCTCCAGCACCTATACTTCCAGTGTTTAATCTGGCACTTCTGGCTTCTCTTCTGCCAATGCAGCGCATCCACACCAGCCTTGCCTGCAAACATTTTACCCTCCGTCTGCATACTTTGTTAATCATCTCTCTGAACCTTCTCCACTTTCTTATGTTTCTGGCTGTTCTTCTACATTTCCTGCTTCCTCTTCCTTGCCTGACTCGCTCAGAGTTCTTCAATAAAATGCCGAAAATCTTCAAGCCAGAAGTGCTGACCTTACATACTTTATTTTGCTTTATCTTGTAGACCATATCTGTATCCAGGAATCCAACCTCAACTCGTCTTTTTTATTCTGGATCTCTGGATGCTCTGCTCAGCCATCTGATTGCGTTCCACCGACGCGATGGCGTAGTGGTTAGAGCGCCCGCTTCGCAGTCGGTAGACTTGGGGTTCATTCCCCTTGTCGAGTCATACCAAAAGACTTTAAAAAATGGCATCCGCAGCTTCCTGCTTGGCGCTCGGCATTTAAGGAAGGTTGTGGAGAACAAGCCGGCAAGTTCGCTTGTTGTGTCCTTGGGCAAGGCACTTTACGGGACGCCCCACCTTTATGTGGAAGACAGGTGGCCCATAAACCTCGAAAAAGGCAACTCCCAAGCGAGTGCGGACTTCCCGTCCAAAGTATAGCGATACAATTCGCTTTCTCGTGAATGGAGGATAAATATGGCCAATAATGCAAATAATGTAATGTAATGCAAATTCATTTTCTGTCAGATATTCTTTCTCCTATTGAACCGCATGCCAGTGGTGACGCTATCATTTTTGTCAGGAAGACTCTATTCTTATTTGAACTCTCTAGCTCTTTTCTTTCTCTTCACTTGACTCCTACTTTTACTTAGTAGGGGTCAACATGCTACTAAATAACTTTGCCTCGCTCCCTTTCCTTAACGTTTATCCCATCCTATTGGCTCTTTTTTGACGGAGGGCAGTACTGACTTTTTTCCTCTGTTATCACTCTACCAAAAATCTCTTCATTCTAGGGGAATTTAATTTTCGTCATTCCCTATCAGACTCAAAAGATTCTTTTGAATTCCATGGGAAGGAAATATTTCATTGAGTCATCTCCTCGGTTTCCTCCCCCTCAATGACCTTGATAATCTTACCATTTTTATTCTCTCCCCCCCTGATATATCCTTTGCTCCCTTTTCTCTTGCTCTCTCTTGTTCTTGGGAGGTGCTTCAGGACTTGGGTTCTGACCACCCACCAATTGTACTATCTGTTCCTTCTTTCCCTGCTCTTCCACCCCAACAATCGGCCCCCTTCCTTCAATTTGCAGAAAGCTCGTTGGAATAACTTTGCTTCTTAGATTGCCTGCACTGTACTTCTTCGGAAAATACTCGTCTCTTTCTTTTTCTCTGCAGCTGGTCTCTTTACTTTTCTTGCACTAAATGCGGCCCTATCTTCATTCCTTTTAGCCATGTCAAACGCACACTTCAAGCTTGGTGGTTTTCTAAAGTGGAAGAAGCGCCAAAAGCAAAACGTAAGGCTTATGCTGCCGCTCATACAAGTAAAGAAGATTTTCAGAATTACTGAAAAGCAATGGTTTTCAGTCTGTCTGGCCTCCCTCCTTGTTTTGCTTGTTGAACTCAAGACAAGCGCGCTTTCGTGATTTTTCAAAACCACGAAAGTCGCTCTTTTTGAGTCCTACTAAATTTCTCGCAGCCGTCACAAACCTCTGCTCATTCACTGCGACCAGACCAGGCATAATCACTCATTTCATGCTAAAGCGCCTTCCTCGTTTGGGCATGGATTTTCTCCTTCATATTTTCAATCTTTCCTGGTCTTTACACTTCTTTCCTTCAACCTGGAAAATATCTTCTATTATTTCCATCCACAAGATAGGAAAGCCTCTCAAATCTCCTGTTTCGTTCTGGTCTATGTCTCTCACTTTCTGCGTCCCAAAGCTCTTCGAATGCATAATTCTATCTTGTCTACTCTTCCTTTTAAAGTCTAATTTCATTCTCTATCCCCACCAGGCCGGTTTCTGCCCTTGTCGGTCTACTGTTCATCAAATTTTGTTTCTTTCTTACTTCATTTTGAATGGGTTAAACAAGCCCAAGCCAGGCTCTCGAGCAATTCTTGCTACTATCGATTTCTCTAAATTATTCAACTCTGTCTGGCCTCCCTCCTTGCTTTGCTTGTTGGACTCAAGACAAGAGCGCTTGCGTGATTTTTCAAAACCACAAACGTTGTTCCTTTCGAGTGTGTCGAGGTTTTCCGCAAAAATCCGCTCTTAGTTCAGGATTTTTCTTTCTTTTCATCAACAATCTGCTTTTCTTTAAACCTTCTTCCCACACGTGCTCGGTATAAGTCGAATTGAACATTTTTCTCATAAAGGCATTTCAATATAATTTTCACACTCGACATCGGTTTCAATTTGCTAACATATTGCAAAGTTTAATGGTGTGACCGACATAAACCGCTCATCAGAGTAACTACAAACTCTTGTGATATCGCCATGCGTGTATGGCTTGCTAAACAAAATAGTGATCAGCTATAAAAAACATATAGCCAAGACCTACTCAGTCTAAGCCAAATTCAACATCTTTATCATTGAGGGATTTAGATATAATTTTGACCTTTGACAACCATATCAATTTTTCTAACATGTTGCAAAGTTTCATGGTGGGACCACCATAAACTCCTCATCAGAATAACTATGAACTCGGGTTATAATCGCCGAGCGTATATTCTAATGAGCAGGTATTTTAAATTCGTAATTATTCTGATAAGCGGTTTATGGTCGTCCCACCATGAAACTTTGCAATATGTTACCAAATGTGCACTTGCGGTTTTCTTAAAAACAGTTTTGATAGTCTCCGTAAATCATTGAATGCGTGCAAACTGCAAACTAAAGTATATTTACTACATCAAATGACTTTGGTGAAAACGAGAGAGCTTTTTTCTTGTGCTTGCTGTTGCTCAATTTTTATCGCGAGTTTGCCTGAGTGTAAAAGTGAATATTTTTTGGAAGAATGAAAGTCGTTAATGCGATAAAAGTGACTGGTCTTAATTAGGGCTCGGTTTGGACACAGGGCCACAGCTAGATGTCTACGGGGGTGCCAAAGCGGGAGGCATGCGTAGCAATCTCAGCAACTTCAACTACAAACTACAAGTAGAAAGTCGCCTACAACACTTGGATTTATATATGGATCGCCATCTACGTTCAGTAGCTATTATGATAGAAGTGACCAGTCGCCACATGGAATGCAATCACTTTCAACCTGGACTGCAGTCGGATGCCTGTTGTTGCGCTGCAATGGTGACCCCGCAAAGAAGCCACATCTTCTCTGATGCAATTGGACGGCAGCGTCTTCAGTCAAGCAGCACAAGCCATCGTCGAGTCGCCGAGCCCTAATGTCAAGTACGCCTTCCAATTGATGTTTCGGCGGGAATCTCACTTACTTCGGCCGGCAAGCCTCACTCTCTCAACGTTGGCGGGAAAGGCATGTTGCGACCTCACCAACTTTCTCCGTACCTTCGCACGTCCCCGCTAGCTGTACGTGCTTGAGGAGGAAAATTGTGTAGCAACCTCAGCAACTTCAACTATAAACCACAAGTAGAAAGTCGCCAACAACACTTGGCTTTATATATTGATCGCTATCTGCGTTCACTATCTATCATGATAGAAGTGACTAGTTGTCGCACGGAGTGAACTCATTTTAATCCGGACTACCCTGCTACAGTCGGAATGCCTGCCGCTGCGTTACACATGCATCATAACCAAGCAAAGTTGTTTTGAAATGTATGGGCTCAATTTTTAGGCCCAACTGTAGTAGTCTATTAGCCCTATGCAGTAGCGTGCATAGATAGCTGCCCAGTCTTGATGTTTTGTGAAGATTGTAGGACCCTATGCATCCTAATTGCTTCCTAATACTTTGTTGTTGTTTTTTTGTTTTATTTGTCATATTTATCCTCCATTCACGAGAAAGCGAATTGTATTGCTATACTTTGGACGGAAGTCCACACTCGCTTGGGAGTTGCCTTTTTCGAGGTTTATGGGCCACCTGTCTTCCACATAAAGGTGGGGCATCCCGTTAAGTGCCTTGCCCAAGGACACAACAAGCGAACTTGCCGGCTTGTTCTCCACAACCTCCCCTAAATGACGAGCGCCAAGCAGGGAAGCAGCGAATGCCATTTTTTAAAGTCTTTTGGTATGACTCGACAAGGGGAATGAAGCCCAGGTCTTCCGACTGCGAAGCAGACGCTCTAACCACTACGCCATCGCGTTGGTTACCAGTTTGGATTACCAGTACTTACCAGTTATTTTCTGTTTTAGTAAAACGAATTATTATGTTATACCTTTGCTTTGCCTAATTTCTTTGCATTTTTTAACAGTTTCATAGAGAATTTTCAGAAATATCAGCTGATTAGTCATTGCAAATAAGATAAGTCATTGTCTGAGAATTTTTCAGGTTTTGGAAAGTGTGTGAACAAATTTGCAAAACTGTACACCAATAGTATAATGTCTCATAAAAATCAAGCAAATGACACTCGTGCTGAATTGGCAGAATTAGTTAAACGCAAAGAAGAAATTGCAGTAAGTACACATCATGCTTTGTAGCTCCAGGTTTAGGAAACAAACTTTTTAAGGAGAAAAATATGCTAAATAATGTGTAATTATTTTACGCAAAAATTTGTGTTGTGGTTGTCTTTGTTATAAAAAGATATGACATCCTTGTGTTTATTACAATTTAATTTTGTTTTTTCCAACTATAATTTTGTGTATTTGACAATGCTTTAAACTGGCAAGAACAGTTCTTGAATTTTTTATTTTTCATGAACAAATGTCTAGCCTATTAGTGGTTTGCCACTATAGTAAATCTGAACATAAGCAGTGTGAGACTTAATAGAAATACTGCCTCAAGTAGTACTCAGTAATTCAAGTTGTGGAGTGCTGCTACAACAAGTTACTGGTATCTTGAAAAGTTAATTCACTGTTTGCATCCATTGTTTGTGAAATTGTTACCAATACTACTTTTGTCTATTGAAGAATTAGTAGTATTGCTTGAAGTGACTAATAGTAATTCTAACTAACCCTAACTCTAGAGCAAAACACTAATCCATGGGTGCACAAATATATTACATACCAGTGCCACTCTACCAAAAGGTTTGCAGCAACTTAATGGTAGGTGTTGCTAAATTATATCTATGAATAGTTAATGACAGTTTATATGTCTGTGTACTATTAAATTCCAAAAAAATTTTTTGCCTCTGCTATAACTCTAACTATAACCCTCTCTATTCCTAATTCAAAGCCTAAAGCATAATCTCCAATTGCAAGTTTGATTAATATCCGATTCCACTTATGCAGCAAAGTGACTAATTTTTCAGTTGACCCAACAACTTCAGATCTAGATTTTTAAGCTCACTTATTTAGTTTAGACACAATTGACTTTTGATATAGTTGTGTACCGGTAGTTGTTGTGTCATCAAAAGTATCCATTGTCAGGAAATTTTTTGTATAAATGTTATAGTTTTTAACAATATGGTCTTAGGCTAAGCTAAACAAGTAAGAGTTGCTTTAAGTTTATGAAATTGCTCAGGCTGTTCTTTAGTGCTGTCTACAATATTTAAGCAAAAAATCAAACTCAAATTTTGCATTTAAGTTAAAACAAATTGTGCTGTGCATACAGTTGTGCATTTTTGTGTGTCATCACAGCTCTCAGCAAAATTACTTCAACTTAACTATAAAGTACAATGTATGCCTTCCTAGGGTGTGGTGTACGCCTTTTTTAGGGTAATGGCTAAAACCCTGCAAAAGAAAGTAAAGTTAGGTGGGGTGTGCCTAACTTTATTTTCTTTTACAGGGCTTTAGCCATTACCCTAAAAAAGGCTAACCACTGGTATATACAGCATGAAACATGAAATTATGATTATAAAGTGCATTTTCTGTTTTGTGTGGTTCTTGACTTTGAATCTGTTGATTCATTTTTAATTTTAAATGATGATTTCTCTGATAAGTCTACCCTTATGTTTCTAAATAAACTTCTGCCTATCTACAGAATACATTTGCTGCAATAATTAATTTTTAAGATGTATAATGATTTTTGACCCTTTAACTTAAAAAAAAATTTTGTTATCTAAAAATGAGACAGGTTTATTACAAGTATGCCACAAATAGTGTGACGGTGATTCATAAAATAATGCCTGCCATCTTCTAACTCACAAAGTTTGAAGAAATAGAAAAAAAGAAGTGACATCACTAAATCAAGCCTGCATTGTGTTTAAGAATTTTATTTTTCTATGTTGTTAACACCATTTTCAATGCATTTTTTCCAATAATAAACAGGGGCCTGTATGTTGCACTGGTAAAACTCAATTCCAGCTGTGGCAGTCAATTTTTTTGACTGCATCTATAACAGCATTGTTGTCAACAAAATCCTGTTTCCACAATCTTTCTATTAGAGGCCCAATCTGATGAAAATCTGTTGTGCAAGGTTAGGGCTATAGAACTCATAATGCAGCACTGCCCAGCCAAACTTGGTTTCACATTCTGTGGTCTTGAGACTTAGGTGTAACTTGGCATTTTTATTTTGCAAGAAGTATGTTTTCTTCATTGATCTAGTACAGGCAATTCTAACCTTCAGTTTTATTAATGTTTTAATGTAGCGTTCTGATCTGACAGTTGCCCCTGGTTTCAAGAAATCCTAGAGGTTAACACCCTGTGCATCCCAGAAGACTTATCAAGGTGTGCTTTGTTATTGTCATTGGTGATTGTGCTAGGGTACCCAGAGCAAGATTTGTCAATCACATCTCTTTTACTACTGTATAAGTGAGAAACTCATTTTCTAACCGACATTGACTGTTTCACCACCATTAACATTTGCCAAGCATTTGCAGACATCAATTGGCTGTACTTCTGCACTGAGGAACTCAAAAGCGCATCTCTGTTTTTGACAGACATTAGTTATGAAAGAAATGGCTTTGTAAAATTGTTTTTACAGCCAAAATTTTACCCACAATTTGAAATTATTGTAGCATTATTGCCCAAAGCAACAAAGAGATAGAAAGTACAGGTTATCGTTGTGAAAGTTCAGACATTACAAAAATGCAGCATGTAATCTTCATCAACCCACTGTAGCATAATTGCAAAAATGGCAGCATTACTTCATGAACCACCCTTATATGTTGTTGTATCTTAAGTTTTTGTTGCAATGCAATTGCAAATTATTCTATATTACCTAGTTTTAGTTTTTGTATTCAAATCTAGTCTATAGCAAAATCTTTTTTCTTGTGATATGGCTATTAAAACAATTTATGTCATAGCTGATCTTTACTACATATATACAAATGTGCCTTTATAAGTGTTCCCTCTTAAGATTTCAGTAAGTGTGCAACCACCTGCACAAGTGCAAAATTGCTAGCAAATGTACAAAAAATCGGTGGATAAATTTTGGTGGACAATACTGAACGCACTGTTACACCAGCCTTAGCAACACAATTTGCAGGTGTAAAAATAGATATCTGCGATAGTCTGCTGCTATTCATTCAGTGTATACGCTAGGCTAATGTTGCATGCCATAAAGTTTAACCATAACTTTGGTTTGCATATGATGGCATCTTTTGTTTTTTCTGCAGACATTTTGCTCAATTATGACACTCTCTATCTAGTTTGGTGCTTTTCAAGCGTTTATGGCATGTGGCCCAACTTTGAAATGCACTCAAGCATGTGGGCGATTACATATTTTTATTTTTACTAGTGGTCTCAAAAAAGTTATCAAAGTAGATTTCGTGGGTGTTGTCTAGTTGAGATAGAAAAACTAGAAAAAGTTATCCAGTTCACTTGCAAAAGTTGCAAAAGACTGCAATAACTGTGCGTGTATAATTACACTTAAGCAAAAGCTTTTTTTATGCAATGGCCAAGTTTCTGTTTGTTATGATTATTAAGTAATTTTTCTTTACACTGGTAAGCTAGATTGGATAATACACGTAATGTTGAATCAAAAAGACAATTTTGGAATGGTCATTTGTGAACAGCAGTTTTTTTAAATCCCATAAGGTCACAGGCCAATTTTACTATATTCCAAATTACCTTTCAAGCAATTAAAATAAAAATGGTTTGATTTCAACATCACACGTTTTAAATAGATCTAACTACGATTAAGATGTTTGTTTTCGTTTTAAGTCTTATTTCAATCACAACTGGCAAGCTGTAGAAGCACACATATGTCAGCTACACTTTATTAAAAAAACATTTCTGTGGGCAGTTTAAAATTAAGATTGGTTAGAAATCATGTTCTTTTTTACTTATAGTTTTCACAAATGGCAAATGAGAGAGGGTTATTTATTTGCAATGCACAAATATTGAACCATTTCCTTAAAAATAGTGTTGTTTCTGCTAAACTTGAAAACGAGAGCTATGTGCTTTTTTATCTTAACAAGCACGATCGAAATTAGCATTAAAACACAAGGAAAATACATAACATTTAATAAATTCCACTTTTAGTATAGCTTTGAAAAAAGCTGTTTGAGACGTAAGCTTTTCATGACGCTGTTATCAGTAGCAAAATCGCGTCAAAAGGGAAGATCTAGAGTGAGTAAGTGTTTTATGTGGTTAATTTGAATGTTTGGCGATCAAGACAAGCCAATGATAGCGCTAGTATTGCAGAGCACACCAAAGAAAGATTTTCCAATGGTGAAAGTTAGAGAAAGCGCAGCATTAGGCATTAATCGTGGCATTTGGCTTCCTGCTGTGCCTCCTAGCCACATTCTGCATAGCCAGCTGACTGAGTGCAGACTGCTGGCAAGGAGAGACTAAAATCTAAACACCTGTTTGTTCTTACCACGTGGGAATTATTGCACAACTTAATTGAGTTGGGCATCCATGCTGCCCAAAGGACGAACTTGACATGGGACACAGAGTACTCCAAGAATACGTCAGCACTCTATGTCTGTATGCCTAAAGTCAGCATGAGGCTTATTGGAATGAGTTTGACCAGAAAAGCTTGGGTCAAATTCAATCGTCTGTGTACTGGCGTTGGGTGCTTCATTTAGTCCATGCACAAATGTGGTCTCGCTTCTTCAGTGAATTGTAACATAAAAACTTTTTCCTGTTTGTAAATAAAGCTATTAATGTTAATTTTGATGCTCATAATCTTGTCTGAAATAGCTCAAAGAGGTTATATATGTGATCAAACACTTATGCCACTGGTACTGACCATGAATATGTGAAATGACAACTGTTTGCGGGTAAGAGCAATGTAATGTTATACCAGTAGGTTATAACAATTTAAAATTATATAATACAGATAGATATAGCTTAGCCTAGCCAACTGCTGCGACCGCACAAGTGGCATAATTACATAAACAAACATGCACTTATTAAATCCAACGTCCAGAATTGTAATCTGGATATGTTATATGCCAATAGCTCTAGGCCTAACACTGAAACTAACCACGTAAATGATGTTAACCCACCTGCGATGTTGAGTTAGCTTTTCTGTTAAATCAGGCTGCAGTAATGAAAGTCCTGTGTGTGTACACCATATTTCATCAAACCAAAGTTAACTGAGTGGTTATCGTTATCGACAAGTTAACCATGCGTGGTGCAACTAGCCCTAAATAGATAGTGACAGACATGACAGTAAGAGTACCCAGTGCAAACTTTATGAGTCCTTATATAAACCACGTGGTCGCTTTGTTGTGGCTTCAGGGAACAGAGGTGTTTGTGCTCTAAACGTTTGATCTATGTGATCCAACTTTTAAATTCGTGCAGCTACAGTCACCAACTTGAAACTTGGTTTCACTTTCCTTGTTTTAATTTTGTCAATGTTAAACCGCTATTATTATCCGAAAATAAAATGAAATTAGTTTTTTGACAAATATAGCTTATATCTAAAGGCAAACGGTTGCGACCATGTGACATATAGAAAATGTTACTGAGAGTGAGAAATTAAAACCATTTGAAATCATTGTGGGTAGTGAGTTTTATTAAATCTGCTATTTATATTTGGCTATGTCAGGGTGACTCAATGTGATTGATAAAAGCACAGCATTTGTTTCATAGATATTTAAACTGTAAGTGATTGCAGATGTGATATTAAAAAAGTAAGTTTGCTTTGTGGTATAAATGCAATACTGATAAATTACAATGCTTGCCTTTCCTAAACATCTTTTTCACACCGAAATGTTCTGAAAGAGGTTGCACATGTTAGGAGATGTCAGTTTTAATAGCAGATTGCATGTGACCTTAATTTTTGAACCCTTGATTTTCAAGACGTATTGTAAAAGCAGTTGCTTCTTTGCAAGGACCAAAATCTAAGAAATTTGCCCAAAATTAAACACACTATAAAATTTACACAATGGGAATAAAAGTGTCTCAACACATCTGAAAACTCTCTATCTGTCAGCACTGATTTGTAATGAAATATGCGAGAGAAGTTTAGCCTTTCTTTGTGATTGCTTAAGAAGTTGCAAATTTTTGTTTTCAGCACATTTTTGCTTGGACGTGCGGAAAGCCACATGTTCAAATATTACATTATCATTGTTCAAACACCTTTGTTTATAGTTGTCCTTGATTTTAGGAAACGTTGGCAACACTCGAAAAGCAAATCTATGCATTTGAAGGAAGCTACTTAGAAGATACACAGTTATATGGAAATATTATTAGAGGATGGGATAGATATTTAACCAACAACAAGTATGTGGTCTACCATACTGTTTTGTAATTTTAATTATATATTTTATGTGTTTGTACTCGATATTATCAACCAGGGGTGGAAGATGAAGTTGAAAGGGGCACTAAACTTTGATAAAAATTTTTAAACTGCTGATGCATTTCTAAGATCACAATGTTTTCATTCAAAAATCTCCAGCTGGATGAATCAACTGATGTATCAAATTGCAGTCAGCTCATTGGATTGGTTAGGTGTGTTGATGACAGTGCTGCTGCAAAAGAAAAATTATTGTTTTGTAAATAGCTGGAAACAACTTGCAGGAAAAAGACGTGCACCAGTTTGTGAAAGACTTCTTTGCTAAAGGTAATTCAGATATCCAAACTAATTGTTGTGTATGCAGTGACGGTGCACCTAGATTGTTAGGGAATACATCTAGATTTTATATGCTGATGAAAGGAGAGATTTCGCAATTACAAGTCAGTTGTTGTTTTCTTCGTCATCATACTGTGGCAGAAAAAACACTGCCCTCAAGTTTGAAAGAAGTTCTCAACACCTGTTTAAAAACTCTCGCATGGATTACACATTGTGTTCTAAACCATTGTGTCTTTAAGTTGTTGGCAACAACCTCCAAAATGAATTGACAGTTTTGCTTTTCCTCACAGAAATCTATTGGCTCTTGCAGGGGTGAGCTTTAACCTGCTTCTTCAAACTGCATGAGAAAACCAGATTTTTTGGAGGAATACAATTCTGGCCTGATTGAGAAATTAAACTTACAAAATGTCATGCAAATTTTGGATTACTTAGCTGACATTTGTTCTTGTATGAATGATTTGAGTTTGTTTCATCAAGGAAAAGGGTTTAATATTTTGCTATGTTGCAAAAAGTTAAAAGCTTTCAAAGAAGAAGTAGCTATGTGGTGTCGACCGGTAAAAAGAGGTAATCTTTCAAATTTTCCATCACTTGAAGAAATGATTGATGCGAATGAGCTAATAATCTCCATTGTGCGCGAAGAAATTGTGGCTCATTTGCAAACGCTGTCAAGAGGGTTTGTTAGATATTTTATACCTGAAGAATCAAAAATTTTGGACGAATGGTTCATAAATTCATGTTCTTACAGCTTTATAATATGCCTAATGATGAAGAATAACAAGAAGGTCTTATTGATCGGTGGACCAATCGTGCTTTTGAAATGCAATTTTAAAGCACGACTTTAGATGGGTGATTGGTGTTTAGCACTAAATATGCTTTCAAGACTTTCCAATAACTAAATGTACCTATTCCATGTGTGAGTTTGGGTTCTGTTCTCTATTATCAATCACGACAAAATCAAGAAATTGCTTGAACCCACCAGCAGACATGCAGTCACTTTCAGCAACAAAACACGGCGTTTTTGAGAACTTAATAACTAAATGCCAGGAAGAAAAAACTCACGAAAAATGAAGTTAATGCTTTCAAATGTTTATTTTCTTTTATTTTTAATTAGTTTATTTTACCAACACATGGGATGAAAGCTTTTGCAACCTACTGTTTTTAAGGGGTGCGAGAACATAGTATCATCTATAAGGAGCTTTAAAGTATCAAAGGTTGGGAACCACTGGTTTATACCAAGGTAATTTTGATGAAGCAATGCCTATGGATCTAGCCAAAAGTGTTGAGTTGACGTAACTTAGTCGAAGCAATTTTAGCCGAAGATGACACATTTACGTAGTTACATTATCAGCATTTACCTCCATAGTATATGGATTATATCGTCCACTTTGGATGCAGTAGGTTAGTGGCTCAAATTTTGTGTTACTTCAAATACCTATTGGTATTCACAACTTACTTGTGCGTTGCTAAGCTTACAAAAAGCAAGCAAGCCCGCTTGTTTCCTTTTTGGAAAGGAAATTTGTGGTATTCCTTTACCTTATTGTAGCAGACGGTGCTGGGGCCGAGCGTAGACAGCAGTCTATCCAATGCAGTGGTTAACTCTGACTAAAGACGAGCAAGCAGAAGAGCATGACTCATGCACATAAATGAATTGATCATTATTGATATTGATATGTTGATTAATGGGCATCATGGATGTATTGATGGCGATTATTCTGATGTTGGACTTAAAGAATCAATCAATGACCAGTTTTATTTGAACGGAAAGGATCTTAAATTACAAGGAACTAATGTTTTTTATGCTTTTAACAAGAACTAATGGTGGCTATTTACAGCTGTTAAAAAGCACTGTTTGTACATACGCAAATTAATATAAAAAATTTATGATAATAAGAAAAGGAAAAATTCTTTTCAAGTTGGCTGTTAACTCACTAAAAATATTGCCATCTTTGAAATGACAAAGAAAACAGTAGCTTATTATACTAAATTTGATTCTGTTTTCCAATGTATTTGAAGTCTTGCATCAAATGTATGGTTTATACCTAAGTAATATGTGTCCAGCATCTATGTAAACCAAACCCTTTTGGTGCACAAACTTAATGGCTTATATTTCTACTATTTTCAAAAAATAGTGTTCTTTAAGTGAATAAATATTATGCACTAAAAGATAAAAAACTTATTCAATGTACAGTACTTGTGGGATGACTGTAAAACTTGTCATCGAGAAGCAACAAGTTCAATGCTTAGAGTATTGCCTTCAATATGCCGTTAGGCTTAAATTTCAAATTCAAAATGTGTCTTAATTGACGGCATGAACTATACACATAATTCTGAGATCGTGGTGTCATTTTGCCTTGTTTTGAAATGTCTATTCTTTGCGTTTGATGAGTTGAATTAGTTGGCATTTATTTTGAAGTTTTTTTTTTAGTGGATGTGTAATAAAAGTAAGTAAAAATTCTTCACTTGTTTGTCCTAACAATGTTATTACATTGCTTTCACATTTCAAACTATCAGTGAGTACTGAGCACACATCGACTGTAATCTTGATTTTTAAATGTTTGTTTGCATGTTTTTTACCTTTCAAGCTATGATTTTTTGCAGATCTACAAACAGCAAAGCAGACAGAAAGAATAGGAAATTCAAGGAAGCCGAACGATTGTTTAGCAAATCCTCCATTACCTCGATGACTGCTGTAAGTGGGTTGATGGAATCAATTAAGAAAGAAACAAGTAAGATATATATTTAAGTCATAACTCACGTTACAACTTGGTGTAGTGTAGCTCTGAAAAGATGAGCACTTAACATTGTTTTCACTGAAGCCAAGTGTAATTTATTTCCTTGTTTTTTTGACTCAGTCGCAAGCTGTATATGGCTTTCTGAGCCAAAGCAAAACAAAGAGTTAAGCCAGGTTGGCCTCCGTGTAGATCAGGCTTAACGGAACAGTAGTCGATTGGTGATGTTACAATTATGTGACCTGTAGACTGTGACATTGTTTCAACCTATTAGGTCTCTTCAGTGCAGTTGGTGGCCGAAAAATAGCTTGAGGCTTAAAATAAAGCATAGCCTAGAATGCCACTCCTGTGGGTCCTAAACTAGGTCCACTGTGGTGAAGGTTCTGCCTGTACTCTGCAAAGCCTTATCACTTTTAAGTGAGTGGCGATTGTCACGTCAACAAACTGTTTGAACTATAGTGTTTTGGCAGCCCAGTGGTCACAGTCCCTTAAAGCAATACAAGAATCCGGTCATGCGCTTTGAGCGAAGTGCAGGCAATGACACTGTTTCGACCCACCTGGTCTCTTCAGTGCAGTTGATAACCGACAAGTAGAGCCAAGTAGCTAACATTTCCCAAGTCGAGTCCTAGCAAAAGCCGTTAAAAATAGCATTCACAGCTTTCCTGCTTGGCGCTCAGCGTAAATGGGATAGTGTGGAGAACAAGCTGGCAAGCTCGCTAGTGTTCTTGGGCAAAACACCTAACGGGTTGCCTCCATCTGTATGTGGTGGACAGGTGGCGTGGCCTATCATTCGTGGTGGCCCAGTTTAACTGATGACTAGCAAAAAAAGGCTAATGAGAAGCTCATATTTTGAGAAACTTCTCCAAAAATAAAAGATCTTACGAAGATGTAGAAGTAGTTGGTGGCAACGTCTGGCTTGTGAAACCTAAACTAGTTTGTAGTTTGCTCAAAGTGCATCGCTGGACTCTTTCATTACTTAGAAACTGTGACAGCATTACAGAATGTTTCAGAAGCCACCCATGGATTATATTTTTTTGTTTCTCTACAAGGTTTTAGACGTAGGGCGTTAATCTTGTGGTACTGTCTTTTTCAGTAACTGAGAATTTTTTTTAGTAGAAATTTAGTTTTCCGTTGTTTGTTGAAGTGCCATGCTTACTTTAAAACAGAGGTGCAAAATGGCTGTATGGATGGAGGCAGTCCCGTAGCACTCCAACTTCGGGCCCCCCCCAAAGTAAGCGCAAGAGCCCCTGCACACAGGTCATATCACTTTAGAGGTGTAAAATTGAAAAGCTGCATTAAGAAAATACACCACAATTTGTACATAAGTAAACAGGCTAATGTCAGAATAAAGCATGCCGATATCGAAGGTGCAAGTCATAAAAAATTTGGCACCGATGCCAGAGTTCAGTAGGACATTTATGCAGACACTGCGAAACGAAAGCAATGACACTGAAAAACATGAAAAAGTTATAAAAACACAGTATCATTTAAATAGTCTGGAGCGAATCTTTTTGTTCGCAAATGCTGTTATGACATTGTCATAATCAAGAGATCGGGCGCAGTCATTTTCGATTGACAACATGGCTAATGAAGATAGTCTACTGTCTGTCATAGACGTTCTATTAAAAGTTTTGATCAGTTTCAATTTGCTGAAGCTTCTTTCAGCGCTGGCAACAGTCACGGGGCAAGTTAGTAAGATTCGAAGTGCGATGTACACATTCGGATACAATTCAAATAAATGAGTCTTTAGAAGATAGTTCAGAAAGTCTTGAGCCGTATTGAGATTGCGTTTTTTTGTAAAATTAAAACAAACCGCTGTAGCTCAGCGCTCATTTCATCAGAATCAATGTCACCGAACTTTTTTTGGAACTCTTTACAGCAAGTAAGAAGAGCATTTTCTTGTTGCACAAGCAAAAGTTTGTCTCGTGTGTACAAAAACGAAAAGGCGGAAGAAACCTCACGTAACAAATTAAAGCGCTCCTTTATTGACATAATAGCCTGGTCTACTAATGGATAGAAAAAGTTGCTTTTAAATTTCAGTTCAGGAGTAGCTCGTTGTTCCTCTTCACCTTGGTAATCAAACAATCTTCTTTTCTTTCCACTTCTTGACGGAGGAAAAGAAGGATCAATATCCAATTCCTGTGCTATTTCAACAGCAGATGTTGCGGCACTGTCATAACCCGTTGTGCGATAGTTTTGCAAAAACTTTTCAGTTGCCTGGATTTCCGTTTCCATTGTATGAAGGGAGACTCCATACGATTGAAGAATCTTGCTTGCTTTATTGACTTGGAATAGGATATCATACCAAATAAACACCGACAAAAGAAAACTCCATTTTGATAAATAAGCTATCAACGATTTTGTTTCTGAGGCAGCTCTTCCATCTTTTCTTTCTATGGAAATGGCTTCCAAGTCTTTCAGTGCCAGCAACACCTCTTTTAAATTGTATCGAAGAGGTTTGATGCATTTAATTCTGCTTTCCCAACGAGTATCAGATTGTGACTTTATGGACAGCTCCACATGTTTCTTCAAAATTTCCCAACGCTGAGCAGAGGAAGAAAACAGCACATACAACCTTGTAAGTACTCCAAAAAATGTCAATGCTTCCGTCGATCAATTAGCACTGTCAACAACAACTAAGTTAAGGGTATGGTTTGCACAGGGCACGTAAACAGCTTTGGGATTGATGTCTAGCATTCTTGCTTGGACCCCAGAATGTTTTCCTTTCATGTTAGCACCATTATCATATGACTGACCTCGACAATCAGACAATTCGAGTTGCAGTTCGGTCGCTTTTTCTAAGAAAGCGTCCAACAAGCCTTTCCCAGTACTGTCACTTATTCTCAAGTAGCCAAAAAATGTTTCTTTAACAACAGCAGCTTCTTCATTACATAGTACATAACGGAGAATGACAGACATTTGTTCATGATGTGACATATCTGGAGTGCAGTCCAAAATTATAGAAAAATATTTTGCCAATTTCAATTGCTGTAAATTTTCTTTTTCAACTTCTGTCGCTAGCAATTCAATTAGTTCATTTTGTATGGTAGGACTCAAATAGTGATCTTTAGTGTTTTTATTCTTGATTCTGTCTTGAAGCTCTTTTAGGATCGGATCTCTTCTTGCCAAAAGCTCAAATATACCCAGAAAATTTCCATTGTGAGGAGATCCTAAGACTTCTTCAGATCCTCTAAAAGCAAGATTCCTTTCCGATAGAAACAAGGCAATGTCGATAAGTCTCTCTAAAACATTTCTCCAAAAACGTCTTTCATTGAAAAAAATATTCATCTCGCGTTTGTCGATAGTGGATGAATTTCTTATCCCTTCAGCTAGCAACATCCATTGACTGCAGCATTCTTGGTGGGAAATGCCGTTTTCATGGTCTTTCAGTTTTTTCGAAAAACCCTCCCATGTATTTATACCACTACAAAAGGGGCTTAGTGTTTTTCCAAATAGCTTACAACAAAAGCAAAAAACTTGATCTGATTCCCCAGAATAAACTAGCCACGACCGTGAAACACTTTCACCATTAGGTAACACACGTTTATAATGGTTGGAGGAAAAACGTCGCCTTGGAGTTGTGTTATTATATGGAAAATTCATTATTAGTTGATGTGGTCCACGCTTTACTATATCACATCGTTGAGCATCAGAAATACTTTCAGGCCATTTACATGGGTCATCAGGGATAGGGGTAAATTGAGATTCAGTTATTTTTGATATTGAAGGTTGCGTATTGGCAGGTAAATCACAACTTACATTTTCTGGAAATTCACAATCACTTTGATGCTGATCGTCATAGTCTTGTTTTTCTTGTACATTATAGTTTTCTTCATCCCTCTCGGTACTAGTGCCAGGTCTACTCTGCTCAGTAATCTTGAAAAAATCTGTCATCTTGGGCAATTTCGCTACAGCATCTCGAGCAGTGGCTGCTTCTTTTCTCTTTTGAGCACCACTTTTTGAACGTTTCATTCTATACAATGTCAATAAAATACTTTATCTGCACTCTGCAGTGTATATATATTGTCCCGGTATTTATAGCCAAACAGAATTCCAGACCATTCTATGATTGTTGCGTAACAACGGCATTGTTACGTCAATCGAATATTCAAGATTCTACCAGAAAATCAATCGAAATATTCTAGATTCTGCGAGATAAAATGACGTAGCATTCACTTATGATGTCACAAGCCAATTTCTTCCTACAGTTTAAATCGGTTGTAAACAAGTCTGCTGAACTGAAAATAGTCACGTAGCCAAAAAGCAATTTCAGACTAACTTGGGCCCCCAAAGTTGGCGTGGGCCCTCCCCAATTGGGGGGTTTGGGGAGCGGCTGCTACGTCTCTGGATGGAGGTGATTTAATCTGTGGCTGCAGTGCAGCTACGATTTCGAGCACTCTACAGACCTCATTATGCATCAGACCGAAACACCATTCTCAACACCCGCAGGAAGTTTTTGAAGACTGGATCCTTGATGGATAGACCCTGTTGAGGAAGACCCGAAGTGGGCACAGTGAGGAAAATATTCCTGCTGTCAGGGAAGCTTTTGATCGTAGTCAAGAAAAGTCCATTTGGAGAGCATCTTTAGAATTGAATATAAGCGCTATTCTATCCAGAGGATCTTGAGGCTTGAGCTCAGGCTCTTTTCTTGCAAGATCCTGGTTGTTCAAAATCTTGAACCTCAAGACTACGACAGCCTGGTGGAAATGTGTGAAACTCTATTAGATCATTTTCAGAGAGACCCTTCCATCCTTGAGCAGATTGTTTCAGCGACGAAGCTCTCTTTCACCTTCCTGGTCGTTACAATCAGCCTAATACCCGCATATGGGAGCTTGCCAATCCCGCGCAAACTCACGAGCATGATAGAGATGTGCCTAAGTTACGCCTGGTGTACTATCTCTTCAGCTGATGGAATTGGTCTATTCTTCCGTGATTGAGAAAAACACTCTGTGAATGTCAACGGTGACAATTATCTCCGTATGCTTCAGAAATTCTGTGTTCCCCAACTGTCAGCTGCAGCTAACATGCAGCAAGTCATTTTCCAGCAAAATGGTTTCCCAGCGCATTATTCTAGTGAGGTTCGTGCGTTGCTGTATGAGCAGTTACCGCAATGTTTGATTGGTCTTCATGGTCCAATTGAATGGACTCTACGTTTACCTGCTTTAACACCATGTGATTTTTTCTTGTGGATTGCATCAAGTCGAAAGTCTATGGAACAAGGCCTCGGAATCTCCCAACACGTGAAGAACGCATTAGAAACGCACATGCATCAGTGTCTCCCAAAATTTTTTCACATGTTGGTCAGGCATGCGTAAAACGAACGGTGACTTGATTGCTATGAAAAAGGTGGTGTACACGTCGAGGTGTATCATTGATTTCTGGATGAACATTCCAAATAGAAGGTGGTACCACTTATGTTCTCAGTTAATGTAGATTTTGTCCTGTGAATTTCATCCACTTTATGTTTCCATTAAATTTTCAATAAGCAAAACAAAACCATGAGTGACTTTTAAAATACCCTTTGTTGTTCCAGCAGTTTATTAGACATATGGCACTTGCAACAACCGCCACTCATTTAGGAGTGATACGGCTTCCCTTGACAGAACTTCCACTAAAGCGGACCTAGTTTAGGCCCACAAATGTGACGTTTTATTTGAAGCTTCTAGCTACTTGTAGGTAGCATGTCTTTCCCTTTTAATAAATAGAAAATACGTGAAACCAGTTTAAAGAGGTGATGATGCAAGGATTAGGTAACGAGTAGGAATAGGGAAATTCCCATAGAACAAAGTCGAATTAGGAACATCATAACCCGTTGACTGGGCTCTTGAGAATTTTGAAAATTTGAGTTGAAAAGTGATTTGAGTGCATGAGAAGACCTTGTTGTTACCCGACCCCTTCTGTGGGATGTGGGCATTGTGGAAGACCATCGAGCCCCAGAAGCCGGGAAACATTCCATGGCCTGGACCAGAGGTCGTAGAGAGAGAATCGCCAAAGAGCGAGTGGCGCAAAGAGTCCGCAACTGGACAGTACAGAATAAGATGAGAGGTGTCCTCGGACGGATGACCGCAGACGCTGCATAAAGGATTCTCGATTCTGCCGATCCTAGGGAGATAATAACTTAGCAAAAGACTGTGTCCGTTGCAGCAAAGGCGAGAGAAGGCACAGCGAGCGTAATGAGGGAGCACAAGCTCTTCAGTGGAAACCGAACGAACCTGTGTGTTAAAGAGTTTAAGTGAGGTAGTACGCCTTTAGTCCGAGAAAATTTAAGAGTGGATACGAGAGGTCTGAAGGGTTGGGATTAAACAGTGTGCGTTTTCGATCTTGTCATGGGGCTTGATTCCACTGCTGATAAATGTAGAGTGTAAACAGATTTTAAAAAACATCTTTTTTCGTAGACCTTTTGATTTTTCTTAACTTGATTTCATATTTCAGGCAGTGATCTTGAATCAGAAAAAGTAAATCGCACTGAGGATGACGTGAAAGACAAAGTTGGAGATTCCCAACAAGAACAGTCCCACAGCGACGGTGGCTCATCAAGGTGGGCTTCGCTAGTATTAGATCAGCCCGATTTAGCTTCATTTGGTTTATACCTGGTGGCAAAAACTTTCCAGTTTTTTATTGGATTTAATTTATTAGTGTTGGGACTCAGCCTCAACGATTACTTCTTTCCGTTGGATGTTATTTGCATTTATCATTTTACCGAAACACGATAGTGGCTGCGGTTGTTTTTATAACGCAAGTTGTCAGAAATATCAGATGTACGTTTGTATGGTGACAAATATAATTTTCAACTGCTAAGTTAAAGTATATAGCAGCGTCACGCGATGATTTGACAATAACTTAGTGTGGAAGGCCCAGAGTTCAACGCTTAGAACGTTTTGCATAGGGTAAGGTTGAGCGTCTATGTCGTTTGGTTTCAATCTCATATTTCGGGGCAAAACTATGGCTTACGCGGTTGCGTCGACTGCAACGTTTTTCCTAGGTGGTCGCTGACTCATGGCTGTCAGGGCACTTCGTTGTCTGAAAAACCCTGTAAATCCTGTACTCAAGAGTGAAAAGTTCACGTTTTTAGTTTGCTGGTTGTCGCAGTGATAATGCTGTATATGACATAGTTTCATAACAACTTCTGCAGACCTGACACGCCAAATGCTCCGCACACTCCCGCTAGTCGACGAAACAGTGGAAATTTACCACTCCTTACAAACAGTTCGGTAAAGGATAAAAAACGAAAGAAATTGAATTTAAGGTAACTTTTCAGTTTTTAATTGGATTAAAGAATTTTGTTTTCGTCGCTAACAGCGAGAGTAATGATCAATCAACCAAAAAACATTACGGTAAGGTCGTCCTACCTACCAGCAAAACCAGTTACAACTGTTTATTGACTGCGTGACACTATTAGTCTTCATTTATGGCCGGTACTACTTCCAACCTGACCAGCATGTTTTTATCACTTGATTGATTTTACGATGTGCGAATTCTTTGTCTTCCGCGTACATGAAGACTGGAATTATCTTTAAATTATTTTACAAGAACAAACATAAACTTATTCAAGTTGCAATAAGTAATTTATTTAGATTTTTATATCGTTATAATTTTGTTGTCTGATTTTGTAGACATCTTGCAATGTGCGCTGCGTAATGCTTGTAGTTGGAGACCCTGGAGCTCTCTCAAAATCTTTCATGCAGCGCAAACTAGCGGAAAGTTTTTTGCTATCAAATTTACGCTTTATTTTGAAGCTTGGATTGCTCTGACTGCAAACAAACCTTTTGGGTGGCCGCTGACTCTTAAGACCGTGCGGTTATGTTACACCACAAGTCTTCCTAGCTCTCCGCTTAGCTTGTGTTTGATTAGTCAAATAAATTTTAATCACTTTTTCTTATTTCATTTTGTTGCTTGTAGTTCAAGTAAATCATCGAAATACGGAAAAAAAATTCGACCTGTGAGTATCCGCATCAATTTAAAATTAAATTAAGATTAACCGATCATTATATGAGCAGATGTATAGGCTATTATTTGCATTTAATTTGTCGGAGGTTTTTCAAGATAAATGTCATAGTTCAGAATTCAAAATCTGTCAAAAGCGTTGCTGCTGTTTTGCAGGAAAGCCCTACTTTTAACTGAAAGCGCGAAGCAGGAATCAATGACTTACTGATATTTCATATGCAGCGTGATTCATTGTGTCGTGATATTGTGGCTTCAGTGATGACCTGGGTTGAATTATATTTTTATCCTCTGGTCATGACGTGCTGTCAAATACGCTGAAACATCGGTTTGTAACCAGGAGAAACTTGGCTCCTCAAGGGCTTAATTATTTTTTGAGGGGAGAAAATTTGTTTTAGGGAGGAATTGCGTAGAAAAACTAAAAAATTGTCGAGAAGCACTCATCGTTTTTTTGTGTTCCTCCGTTACAAACCTTCGACATTAGTGCATTAAAAATTAAAAGAATATTTTAGAAAGTCTTTGAGTTTAGATCCACTTTGCATCAATAGCGTAACCGGAAGCAAATTTGTATTTTGGGAGAATGGAGGAAGCAAAAATATATATAACTGAAGCATCTACAAGAATTCACCCCGGAAAAACTGCTGCTTTAAAAACGTTTTCGCTTAACCAAGATCGAAAAATTGGGCTTGAACGACAAATGGCAATATGAATCACTAACCTAAATGTCCGTCGGTAGTCTGAATCCGCAGTAATGATTTGTTTAATTTCATCATTGAAATGTCTGTTCACAGTAGTATTTGCTTTCGAACTGACAAATCCAAATTCTGAAGAAGTTTCAGTCAACTTTAAAGAGCATTGATTGCATTTGAAATTCCGGAAGCAATTGGTTACGTCTTTGAAGTTTCATACATTGCTTGCTCATGTGCTGTGTGATATCTACCAAGAAAGTGAGATCCAACAACCATGTATTATCACATAATAACCTCAAGAGGTCTGGTCCGTTTTTGGTTTTCAATGTTGGATTTTTTCCCATAAAAAATGTTATTTCTTCCTGAGGGCTAATGTATTGCTGCAAAACTCTTCGACTTAATTACCAACCCTGAGGATGATACATCAAGTCTTTGTGCTGTGTATTCGTCTCATTCAAAACGACTTGATCTGAAGATGTTTCAGTACTTTTAGCAGAATTTCTTTAACCCATTTCATAGTCATGTCCATCAGGTGTTACGTTCCTAAACTCTGAGCGCAAAGGGACCCTTGATGAATTAAGCAACGAAGAGAAATACGTCCTGTTTAAAATCAGTTTCTCGCAAGTGCGTTAGCGTCATCGCACTCTTTTCTTCACCGACCATCGAACCTCTTGTCTTTTCTCGGACTGGAGGCGTACTATCTCATCTAAATTCTTTGACACACAGGTTCCCTCAATTTCCACCGAGGAACTTGTGCTCCCTCGTCATGTTCGCTGTGTCCTCTCTCGTGTTCGCTGCAACGGACACAACCTTCTTTTAGGTTCTTATCTCTAGGATTGGTAGAATCGAGAACCCTTACTGCAGCGCCTGTGGACACTCGTCCCAGGACATTTCTCATCTCATTCTGGACTGTCCAGCAATGGACTCTTTGGCGACTCTCTGTCTCTTTACGACCTTTGGTCCAGACCTTGGGGAGTTGCCCGGCTTCTGGGACTCCATGGTTTTCCGCCATGCCCTCATCCCTCGGAAGGGGTCGGGTAACCAACAACAACACCATCGAAGGTGCGCCATCTATCGGTAATCCAACTAATTTAGGCAGTGATAAATTGGGAATTTTAAGGTAAAACACATTTAGCGCTGCTTCTTTTATATTCACATCACGCGTTGTGTCATGAAGAGGAATTAGGCCAACAAGATCTGTATGAACGGTCAGGTCTTTTGCTACAGCACGATGAAAACTGACAATAGTGCAGCATCACTGGAATGATCTACGTTCGATTGCAGTTGCTGAGAAAGATTTTTACCAATTTAATTTGTTAGTAAAGGCTGGTTTCTATTAAGCGTAGATTGCAGGCGTGGCGCGAAACATTCTTTGTTTATCTATTTAGTTTTATGCGAGGACTCCGCGTGGCGCGAAACTAATAGATAAACAAAGAAATTTCGCGCGAAATTTGCGCTCTCAAATTCGTAAAGCAACGAAAGCTTCCACGTTTTCTTTCGCGCCTTTATACCAGCCAATATTACAGAAATCAGATTCACGTAGTGAATTAACATTAAAATGTGTGTCATGGCCATGCACTTGAAACGCCTCAAATGGCATCTGTAAATGGAAAGAAATCGTGAAGGAAACGTGTTTTTTCTGCGCTTGTTTGTCACATCGCTCGCGAGCCATTTGCGAAGCTGTGGTGTGCCCTGTGTTAAGATGATTTTTTTTGAGGATGATATATTTTGACTTTCAGTTTTAATCTAAAACTTTGTTTGGTGACCAACTTTTTGTTAATCGACGATTTGTAGCCGTAATAACTGAAAACAAGTTTATTCCTTGATCGGATTTAATAGATTTGTAGAGGCCTTAACCCCTGTGACCCTCTTCTTTTTACGTTAGGTTATGATGGGTGGTTATAAATAGGCATAGTACAGACATAGTGGGCATAGTACAAGCATAATCAACATAGTACCAGTACAAAGATAGCAGGGGAGGTGTGCGACCGAAAACCAGTTGCACTAATATAAAAAAGCGTTACCTCTTTTCAAAAAAATTAATTTTATGAGTTTAGATTTAAGCATTGAGGGGGTGCAATGAGATTTCACATTAAAAGCTCAGGTTATCATCACTATGCCTATTTATAACTACCGGGTTATGATAGAGTAACCGATAATGCTAACGAATACATTTCTACTATAACCAAGAGAAATTACGTTAGACTTCCTTTCCCAACTTAATCTCAAGTTTTCAACGCACATACTGCCGCAGACGGCGGTCCGAACAACTTTATCACATTTCCAACATTTTGATGGAAAATAGGCCTACCACGTTTTTTTCCTGTTGGTTGCAAATTATAGAATGCGCTGTGCCAGCATTGGTGGCAGAAGTAGGTCTAAACACATTTGGTTTTGTGTGCAGTTTTATACGTTTTTCTATCACCAGAAGATATCACTAAGTTTTGTTTTACAGAACGGAAGCTGAAAGATATGTTAATTTACTTTATTTCTCCGTTTTGTGAATACCGGAGCGCTGTTCATTCTGTGCGGTTTCGTTTTTGATGCATTGTTTTTTAGCGTACGCAAATTTTTAATAAACATTTTCCTTATTTTACTAGAACTTGCATTTACGGTGTTATAAATGCCTTGCCTAAGTTCAATGGATCACTTTTACCATAGTCTAGATCTGAATCGAACTGTGTTTTGTGAGCTATCAAAGCGAGTGAAATCAGGCAAAGTTGTCATCTCATATTAGTACTTTCTGTGGAAAGCACGTCTTGAGTTTTTCAGTTTAATTTGGATCATAAGCTACTTGTTGGCTCATTTTCTGCATAAGTTAGATAAAATTGGGAGAACCTTAAAATTCACGTAAAAACAAGTAAGTATTTTTATTTGTTCGCCTCTGCCCAAAAAAAACACTTGGTAGACACTGGATACAAATTTCATCTTATAAATGACGCAAAAGCTAGGGAGTACCGAAGAACCCCTTTAGACATACATAAGTAATTGTTAGAAAAAATAGATATACGCAAGAATACAAAAGCGAAAGTAAGACAAGACTGGAGAAAACAACATAAAGTCAGCGATGAATTTTGAACCATATTCCTACTAATACTGAGCCAACAGTTTTAATGTATTTTTTGAATAAAACCAAATGCATGCTTTTATACCCAGAATCTAGTGAGTACCATAGTCATGAACTTCTGTAGCATAGTTGGTTTTGTTCAAAACATTTTATTCACGCGCGGAAACCAAAATACGGATGAATTTACCAATCTTGTTTGATATTCTTGTATAGAGGTTAGTTTTTAAAAGGAATTGCACAGATTTTTTGGTAGTTTGTTGTAATTCTGTCTATAAATGAATTTGGCCATTTCGAGTTCATTCATTTCATCCAATTTCAAAATGTTTAATTGTTTGTAAATAAAAGATAGCGGTGTACGCAAATTACAAAAAAGCATTGTTATTAAAATCATGCTTTGCATTACTCTGAGTCAAACATTGTTTTGCTAACGGTTCCCCACATGGTGATGTCATAAAGCAGTTTACTGTAAACTGAACTGTGATAAAGCATGCGAAGGGTTTTTTTTTCTGCACCAATCAGCAGCCGCCTCAACGTGGTGGTGCGGTCCCCGGCCCCGTTTGGGTTGGGTCGAAATGGCTGTTGGCCTTCCCGACGGTCCCAGTTACCCCGGGCACTCCCCTTCATTTTTTCGCTATGGTGCCCTCTGAACGATCGCAGAAAGGCAGCACACAGCTTCCTTAAAATCGGTCACCTGTTTTTACTTTTCTCCTGCCCTTCTTCGTCTCCTCATTCTCCTCCTTCTCTTGATAAGCTTTAACATTCATCCCAACCCTGGCCCCATCCTTTCTTGCTCTGTGTGCACTGGAAATGTGACCTGGCGAGGCAAGTCAGTGCAATGCTGCGCTTGCTCCAAATGGGTCCATCTAAGGTGCTCACAACTTTCCCTCTCCAAATTCAGAGCTCTTGGCAGCTCTCATTTTTGGAGCTGCCCCCCTGCCATAACACTGTGACTCCCTCCTCGGAGTCCTCCGACATTTATACCTCCACTGTTCAATCTAGCCCCACCTCTGCTAACGCTGCTCTCTCGCCCCACTCTCGTCTCCAAACCTTTTATCCCCCATCTGCCCATTATATATCTTCTCCCTCTGTCCCCACCACCGTCCCTCGCTCCTGGCTTTCCTTCTGCGCCTCCTGCCTCCACTCCTTTCCCCTGAATCTCTCAGGGTTCTTCAATGGAATGCTGGAGGTCTTCGAGCCAGAAAGCACTGAACTACTCCACTTTCTTTCGTCCCATCCTGTCGACCTTATCTGCATTCAGCAATCCAATCTTAACTCATCTTCCTCTTTCCGGATTCTCTGCTTTGCGTTCTAATCGTACCCACTCCCAGTCTGGCATTCTCTCCTCCGATACCACGCACGCTAGCGGCGGCGTTGTCATTTGTCATCCGTCGAGCAGAGGTGTACATCGGATCCGGAGCCGGATTCAAAAATCAGGATTATCCGGTTTTTTTGTCGGATTCGGATTTGAAATTTTTGAAAATTTCGGATTCGGATTTTGGTTTTATAATTTGGTCAGAATAAGCCGCCAATGGAGGTAAAAAAGTAGCGGTGAACAAGAGGCAGTTTTGCCTGTATTTTGGGTCGGAGGTAATGCTCGGGAGATGATGACCTTTTTTTTTTTTTTTTTTTTTTTGGAGATCAACGCTTAGTTAATGGCAAAATGGCTAAAATTGCGGTTCAAGTTTGCAGAAATAGCGGTTGTGGAATTGAGTGTAAATTTGCGGTGCCCAGCACTAGTTATTATGACATCAAAAGCAAATATAGGAATTTTTAATTTTCAGGATCCGGATTCGGATTATAATTTTTTGATTTGTTAGGAGTCGGAGTCGGATTCGGATTTGCATTTTTCGGATTAGGATTAAGAGTCGGATTCAAAATTTTTGACTTTGTACACCTCTGCCGTCGAGGTGTTCCGCAAGGATCCGTTTTTGGCCTTCTACTTTTCTCTCTCTTCATTAATCATCTTCCAGCCTCTCTGCCTTCTTCCGTCAACTGCTTTCTTTACGCTGACGATCTGGCCATTTGGTTCTCCTCCCTATCGGTCCCCACTGCGGTTGAGGCCACACAAGGAGCTCTGTTTCGATTGGAGCGCTGGTCTGAGTACTGGTGTCTTCCTCTCAATCCGAGAAAATGTGAGACGTCCTTCTCCTCAGTGGATCCCTACCAAGCTAATCTCCACCCCAACCTCCTCCTACTCGGCTCCTGCCTTCGTTTCAATCCAACTCCAACTTTCCTTTGGGTCACCTTCGACCGCACTCTTTTTTTTTCTAAGCATGTATCTTCGCTGAAGGCCAAGTTTTTCCCACGTCTCAAGACCTTACGCTATATCTCTGCTTCCTCATGGGACCCATCTAAGGAGTCCCTCTCTCTTCTGTACAAATCTTTTCTTCGGTCCCTTCTCACTTATGCTTCACCTAGATGGTTTTCGTTCCTAAGCGCTACCAATCTTACCAAATTGGAACGCCTCCACCGAGCGGCCAGTTGCGCCATCACCGGCTGCCTCTCGTCCTCCCCTATCCCTCTACTACTCTCCGAGGCTTCTCTACCTCCCCTACGAGTCACCCCGACTCATTTCACCCTGTTTTCTTATGATCGAGCTTTTCGTCTCCCAATCTCCTTTCCCATTTCAGGTTTGGCCAAACTAGGAGTGAAACCAAGACTCTGCAGATCGTCTTGGAGAGCTTTTACGTCCACTCACCCGCTCATGCTTCCATCTACTTGTTCTAGGGAGGCTCTTCTTGCTTGCCCTCCCATTCCTCCTTGGAATCTTCCTTCCTTCACGGTGGAGTCCACCCTTTCCACTCCATGCTCTCGCTCTGATCCGCCTCTTTCTCGCCGAGGTGCGGCTCTCGCCCACCTTGACTCTTTCCCCCCTCATGATCTGGTGCTTTGGACAGACGGCTCTGTTCCTTTTCCTTTTGGCAAGGGCGGCTCTGGCGTTCTTGCCAACTGCTCTTTCTGTGGCACTGAGGCCACTCTTTCTATTTCGGCAGGCCCAGTATGCTCAAGTTTTTCCGCTGAAGTCTGCGCCATTCTGTACGCTCTTTGCTGGTCTCAGCAGCACAAACAAGTCTGCCATTTCTTTTCTCTTCTCCTACCATCTTACTCTCGTTCTGTCCTCGCCATCCTGTCCTTTCCTGTTATCTCAAACTCTGTGGCAGATCTGGCAGGAACTGTCTTCTCTTTCCTCCTGTTCTATCAGGCCACAATGGGTCCCCGACACTCGTTTCTCCCAGGGAACGATGCGGCTGATTAACTGGGCAGACGGGGTGCGCTACTTGCGCCCTCCACAATCCCTTGTAGTCTCTCTCCTCTTATCTCTAGTATCCACTCTCGTCTTGTCTGGGACTGGAGGCGTACTATCTCATCGAAGTACTTTGGCACACAGGTTCCCTCGATTTCCACCGAGGAACTTGTGCTCCCTCGTCATGTTCGCTGTGTTCTCTCTCGTGTTCGCTGCAACGGACACAACTTTCTTTTAGGTTCTTATCTCTTTAGGATTGGCAGAATCGAGAACCCTTCATGCAGCGCCTGTGGACACTCGTCCCAGGACATTTCTCATCTCATTCTGCACTGTCCAGATAGGGACTCTTTGCGCCGCTCACTCTTTGGCGACTCTCTGTCTCTTTACGACCTTTAATCCAGACCTTGGGGAGTTGCCCGGCTTCTGGGACTCCATGGTTTTCCGCCATGCCCCCATCCCTCGGAAGGGGTCGGGTGAACAAAAGCAACAACAAGGGCTTTTTTTGAACGTTGAAGCGAATTCTATAAAAAAAAAAGATCAGAATGTTTAGCAAGATGCGGAGAGAATTTTTGTGCATGCGAGTGCCAATTAAGTTTTTCATCACTAAACCCCCAAAGAGATTTTACCGTGGAAACTCTATTTATGACCACTTTGTTCAAGAGAATTTTAAAATTATCATTACATGATTTATGTGTTTATTTTTTGATTTATAAGTAATGAGTTTTTGATTCGTTAAAGGTGAGTTTATTTTGACGAAACCATGATTTGATTCGTTCGAGTTCTGCTGTTGCCCTAGTTTCAGTCTAAGGTTTTCGTCAGCCATCATTAAGCAGATGTCATCAGCAAACAAGTTGTATCTCAGTTAGAGGCTGATAGTATATCATTTACATACAGTAAAAAAGAAGAGGCCCAAGGCAAGGGCCCATTTGCTCGATTACAATAAGTATCGAGCAAAATGTGTTGTAATCGAGCAAAATGGGGTTATTAGAAAGCCTGTAATAACAAGCAATTTTATCTTACATTGTATAAGAAAAACAAATTGAAATCGCTGACAAAAAAAACGACTGATTGGCAGATATCAAATGCGGATAGAAGGCTTACTGGTAATTTTGTTTAGTAAACTTGAGCCTTGTAGTTAAAATATGGTAATCCTTTATTTAATTTGTGCTAATTCATACTTTTGAAACCTAAATTTTTGAAAACTATCGGTTGTTTTACTTCGTTCGATTTTTTTAATTTATTCAAAATTTAATTTTGGGAAGAGTGGTAAAGCTGAAAGATTTAGCTAAAAGCTGATGCCCCTCCCAAGACTATTTTCTGCTACACACCATAATATAAGCTGTTCCCCAATAAATTCTAAAAAACAACAAGACAATCACTTTACAAATTAATCTCCAAAAAAGTTTTTACCGTTGTCTAGCTAAAGACCAAAATTTTGTCAGCCCCATTTAACCTCAAAAAAAGCAACTCCCAAGCAAGTGCGGACTTGCCGTTTAAAGTATTGCCATACAATTCGCTTTCTCGTGAATGGAGCATAAATATGGCAAATAAAACAAAACAAAATATCTCAGGTAACGCTTCGAAGATTAACTCTTTTGCTCCCGCGTGAAAAGCGAAAAAAATGTCCATAAGGTGGCAGCGCGAAAAACTGTCATAATCAATCATAATTAATCATAATTATGTACCTCAAGTTTGTTTGTAAATCATTACTCAGCTGTCTACTTCTACATTAAGTGTGATATATCGTTGAAATCTACATTTCTTGACGATTTCAAATAGAAAAAAAAAACATTTTTTTGAATATGCAAATTTTATGCAAATGAACCCCCCAACTGGCGCTGAGTTGTCTTCAAAATTAAAGAGGTACCCTCAACTCAAAGATCACTACAGATTTAATTTTCAACCAATTTTTTTAGAAATGGTCGCAAAAGGATGCTAAGGAAATAAGCTTTCAAGGTACATCACTCAAAACTTACCTAAAAACCTAGGTTTTCTGCAATTTGCAATTTTCTGAGGCAAATGATCTTTTTTTTGACCGGTACCGACTGGTACCAAATTTTGGTAGTTAAATTCAGTACCTAAAATACGATCAGTTATTATCTGCTAGAGGTTAGACTAAACCATGTAAAATTATGTATTTTTGAACAGGGAATTTCTTCAAGATTCAGAAAATATCAAGTTTAAATAGAATATGCTGTCACTGACAATGAAACAGCCGCTTGTTTACACCCTTCCCATGTGTTGAGAAACAAGGGGGATACAGCAAACTTTGATTTAGAGAAGCCAAACTTCTGTTAGCTTTTAAACTTGTATTTCGCTTCTTGTCTCCTTGGAAATTTGATACAAAATGACGACTTTATTGGTGAAACATTTGCAATCTATTTTATCATTTCATAGGGTGTAGTTTTTCTAAAAATTATAATTTAGTGAAGGTAAGTCAAAAAATTTTGGGGGGTTTTGAACTGACATGATGTACAGTACTCATTTTTGATCAGTAAATATCATATACCACTCAGTCTAAACTATTTAAAGTTATATATTGCTGGAAAGCAAATTTGCTAAGCTTTCAAATGAGACCGATATTTAGCAACATATCATATTTATTACGCACTAAATTAACTTTTATCTACTTACCATTCAAATTTGTTTGGGGGGAGTTTTGAGACCCCTAAAACATTTGGAAATTCAAAAACGTAAAATTTATTATTATCGCTTGAAATTTTGTCAAATGATGCCCCAAAAGAGTAGTTTTGAGACTGTGTTAATGATAAAGGGTTTGGTTATGTGGTAAAGATGTAATCTCAATTTGATTTTGGTGTAGTTGGCACGTGCTGAGAATTTGGCCGATTTTGTCGTCTGCAACTGGGTTCTTGGTGTTTTTAACCGTTTTTGGGTATAAAAATCCAAGAATTAGGGCACAAATTATACATCTTCCGATGCGTGAGGAAATAAGCGTGATCTTTTGAAAATTTTATGAAAATCGGATGAAAAATAAAGTCACAAATCGATTTTTTAGTAAATTAATTTTGTAAATCAATTAAAAAAAATTTGAGGTAAACACTGAAAACACGAGATCATCAATCGATGATCGCGAGAGCGAAAGAGTTAAGTTTTAACTCTTTTTTTGATTATTTTTTCCTCACTTCATCTCCAAAAACAGCTAAAAATTAAGATAACAACTCATTGTAAGATAAAAGTGTTTTTAAATTAACATTTTTGGGTGTAATCAAAGTCACTATAGTCTTTTCAACGAAGTAAACTAAAAAAGGTTTCTCCGAAAATGAAAAAACGTCAACCAGCCAGTAATTATAACGATTTTTTAATGGATTCCGATGGTATAACCTTGAAGTAAGAAAGCTTTAAACTCATTCATTTTTTAGAGCCTAATCTTTTTAATTTTTGAATTAATTTGTTCCTTTTTTTCCAGAGCATCACGTTTTATAGGTGTCATGTAAAAATCTGGATTGTATTGAGATTACAATAAATCCTTGACAGCTTTAAATTAGAATTCAAAGTTTATTTGCAATAGGGAAAGCACCTGCTTTATCAAGTTATCCTCAAGTGGAATTAATTAAATTTTGAAATGGAAAAGGTTAAAGTTGAGATGTATTCTCGTTTGAGGGTTTGAGCTATAGGCTGCTGCCCTGTGAATATGATGTAAACTAAAAAACAGCGCCGAAATCAAATAAGTTTTCTTCATTTTCTTTTGTTAAAGAAACACTTTTTTAGCTGTTGGTGCCTATTTCAGTATTTTGTTGTTGATGACATTTTACAAGTGGAATCTATTTTGGCATGTAACATTTCTGATTAGACAAATTGCCAAGGTTTTAAAAAACGTGATGTTTATTGGTTTGTGATTGGTCACAAACGAAGTGATGTATTACACATTATGAAGTATTAGAAAGGTAGTGGCTATTTTGCCGTGGATGGCATTTTACCCTTGGAGACTATTTTGCCTTAATCATTCATGTGTGCTTATGTTGCCATATTTGCTGCATTTCAGCCAGTGACACTTTGGTGTAGTGGTTATTGCGCTGGTCTTGAGATACTATGGATGGAGGTTCAAATCTCAGCTGGCAGATCATTGAAAGAAAGTGCAGTGTACACTGTAGGGCCAGGCCCAGTATGTAAATGTACGGCGCAGTGTACACTAGAAGGGAGTGTACAGTGGGGGTGCAAAATTTTTTTAATTTGTTTTTAAATTGGACCAATCAGAGACGACCAAAAGTCACATGTTAAGTACATCATTAAGATGGACCAATCATAAATAACTCAGGGCAAAATAGTCTCTGAGGGTAAAGTGCCCTTGACAGCAAAATAGCCACTGCCCTATAGAAATGTGGCTTGACAAAAATTTAATCCTGTGTTTACCCCCCTTACATCTAAAATATCTGCCTCCCTCAGTGTCCTGTGCTGTTACATAACTTGAGAAAATCAAGTTTCCCATTTTGTTTACAACAAAAATTTTACTGCTTTTCATCTTTCAGAGAATCCAACTTCAATTGTAAACAAAAAATGTTACAATGCATTTTCCCAATCATGTATTTGCATGCAGCAATAGGCTACCACCATGACCATTAGTCCACGACAATGCTAAGTGCATATTAGCATATGTGCTTATTTAAAGACTCACCAATTATGTGGGGAAAAATAACATGAGAAAGTGTTTTTCAATCGACAATAGTCTCTAGGTTTTTAATAATTTGACTGTCTGCTGCATAATGTAGTTCCATGTTTCTTTTGAATGTTGTTCTGGTACATGTTCAAGATGAAGACTAAACCCCAAGCTTTTATTGTTAACTGAACTTATATTACTTTAACCAACCATACCTCAGTGTGATTAATTGCCGATGTTTAGCCATGAGCTTGTAATGTTAATGCTTGCTCAGACTTTGTGTTGTGGTTTTAGAAAGGCAGTGGCATTTTACCCTCAGAAAGCTACGTTGCCATTGAGTACTTGTAATTGGTCAATTTTGGTGATGCTTAAAAATGTGACTTGATCATTTCTGATTTGCAAGTTTCTATAATTAAAGAAGGCGTATGCTATTTTGCTGTCAACAACACTTTATCTTTGGAGGCTATTTTGCCGTCATGCATGTGTGATTGGTCAATTTTAATGATAATTTAAACATATGACTTTTTGTCGTTTTTGATTAGTCTATTTTAATAATGAATTAAAAAATTTGCACCCCCAGTCTACACTCCCTCACACTTTACTCTCCTTCCCAGTGTGCACTACCCCTTTCATTCTCACATCAGGCTCTTCAGTGTAAACTGCTTTTTGTGCCCTGCCAATGAAGATTCCAACCTGCGATCATTGCATTTCAAGGCAGCTGCACTATCCACATGCCACAGCATCACTCCCAAAAGTGTGGAAATTGTGGCTATTTGTACACACGTAAATGGTTACACTGTTACAGTGAAATATCCTCCAAGGGTAAAATGCTGTCAACAGCAAAATAGTCACTTCCATTAATGATACATTTTACACCCAATGTATCTGGCCCTGTCCAGTGTACATTTTTCTATACATTCACATGCTGCCCTTCCCCCAGTGTGTTACTGTATACATTCACATACTGTGTGTACACTGCCTTTGTCTAAGTGACCCCACCAGCAAAGATTCAATTCATGACCATCGCATTTAAAGGCAGCAGCACTGTCAACTACACCACATCATCCCTACAACAATTGTAGTAGATAAGCTTATCTAAAGACACGTGAATAGTGACAGCAAAATAGCATCCTTGGGTAAATTGCCATAGCCACTTCCTTTTAGAAAAAGTAGTGACATATGATGGTAATTTTTTGCTTGGTTGCATTGTGTCACCAATTATGGATACTTTACAGATTAGATCATGAGGCTCACTGGCTTTCTGGAACACAACTAAAATGTAGAATTTTCTTAAACTAGCCATAACTAATTTTACCTAATTAACTAATATCAACCCTGATGTTGTACTGTAATTCAGCAAAGTTTCTGCTGTACAGTCAAATCCATTTCTCTGAAACGTTTTCTGCATTTTATGAAATTTCAATTGATTTATGATACCAGTAAATTGTTTTACAGAATTTTTGAGTACATCTTATTATGTTGCATTTTGTAATGCAGCTGATGGCCACTCTTTATAGTGCCTGTGATTGTGAAATCAGTGTCAAGACTGTGTGCAGTTGCTGGCCATGCAGGATACTTCTAAAATGCAAAAATTCCATGGACTAACCTTTATTATAATTCTAATGCTGATTTGAAATTTAACACAATTTCTGCATTTTATTAGTACTGGCATCCAGCAGCTGTAGCAACTCGAAAGATATTTAAACGGAGTTAGCCACAAGCAGTCTTAATATTTTTGCTTTTTTGATTCTAATTAAAGGCAAAGACTTTTGTGATCAATATTTTGAAACCACATTTGTTAAAAGAAAGGGGGATGACTTGCCATCCAATTCCCAGTTGCATCCATGGTATCTGATTATCTGAAACATTTTGCAAATTCCATGTTTACTATATTTTTAAGCCATGTGGTACAGTTGGTACTAGAAAGAGAAATGACAGATAATGACACTTCAAGATGATATCGTCAGTTTTTCATGCATAGCATTTGAACAAACTCAGATGCACACTGTCCGATGTCAAAACATGTGCTCAGTGCTTTTTGTGATAGCTGTATGTTTTTGTATTTTAGATAAAAATTGTACATTTCAGTATGTTTGATCATTAAAGAAATGGCAGCCAGCCTTCAAGCTTTAAATTGATGATTCAAATTGATAAGCTGATTCTGATAAGCAGCCAGCCTTTAAATTGATAAGCTGATTCTGCTTCTCAGCATGTAATTCATAGGTCTATTGGCCTGTAGCGTGTAACTAAAACCTGCAAGCCAAGTATGGTATGCAAGCCACACGTGCCTTGCTCCCACAAAGTGTTTAAAACATACAAGCCATGCATACGCCAATTAAAAAATGTTTGAAATGAACAACCCATGCATGCCAATAAAAAAACGTTTGAAATTCTTTGATTAACTCTTATGCTAACCTTCACTCAAACATAGTGGCTTTTTGCTATACACAATTAGTGTGTCTTTAAATAAGCACATGGAAGATATAAGGCAGAAAAATTTTTTGTGTATCTTGAATTACATAACAGCACTATATGCTGAGGGAGTGAAGTTATGTAACATTTGAGGAAGGAGTACACTGAGAATTAAATTTTTGCATAAAAAGCAACCAATTACACGCGACAAAAAGTTGCTTTTTAGAATTGTGACAATTGGTCCAATCAGAAACGTTTATTGGCAAAATAGATTCCAATAGTAAAATGCTATCAATAAAAAAATAGCCACTGCCTACCTCTAACCATAATCTAACCAACCATAATGCTGGTCTGGAATTTCCTATTTTAGTAGAATCCAAATTTCTGGAAAACTTGTGGATTTCAATCTTTTAGTTTGTTCATTTTTTTTGATTGGCATGAGTGGATTGTAAGTTTGAAACACTTCTGACAATAGTTGCTTTAGGTTTCAAATGTTTTTCCCATTGGCTTGCATGGCATGTAGGTTTTAGTTACCCTGTATATGTAGAATCACTGATTGTTCAATACAAACTGCTTGCATTAAACTTGATTTTTGCATTTACTGCATTAAAAAAAGTGATTAAGGTTCAGCAGTAGTTAGCATAGTTAGTGGTTTTTATGACAGTATTATCAGCAATTTATAATTGACACTAGTACTAAATCTAAACTTACATCCAGTTATTTTCAATCGTTCAGTTTTGGAAAATGTTTTCAATGTGCAAGGTGTCCTATGAAATGTATTGCAAGCATGATTTGATTGTTTTATTACTTCCTGCTAACTGGATTAAATACTGCAAAGTAATTTAGTTGCACACATTTCAAAAAGCAATTATCTTGTTGCCTGCATGTATTTATTTTCATTGGCTGCTCTGAGTGCTCTCACTGTAACAACTGTAGCCCATCTGATAGTACAAGCTTTGATTTTTTGTATTTCCATTAAATAGTAGAGTAATATTACGTCTGGTAAATGTGGAGGGTATTTAACAAAGCCCTGTGCTGTACAGCCTTCTGTTTGGATGGAAAGTAACCAGCTGCTAAAGCTAAAGTTTATCTCAATTCCATTAGGTGATGCTTGTAGTTCTTATTGACTTGTGTAACTTTTTGTATTTGTGCAATTTCTGCAACTACTGGGGATCAAGTTAATGAGCCACACTATGAAACTGTAGGAGAGGGTAATAGAAGCAAGGATAATGAAGGAGGTGACAATCACTGTGCAACAGTTTGAATTCATGCCAGGAAGGAGTACCACCAATGCAATCTTCTGTCTGAGAATACTGTAGGAAAAGTGGACAGAAAGCGGTGCACTGTGCCTTTATTGCCTTGGAGAAAGCATATGTCAGGGTACCCTGAGAGGAACTGTGGAAATGCTTGCAGTTAGCTGAAACATCAGAGTGTTACGTAAGAATTATCAAGGATATGTATGATGGAGTGACAATAGCTATGAGGAGCGCACCAGGGTTGACTGAGGAATTCAAGGTAGTTGTTGGACTTCACCAAGGCTCAGCACTCAGCCCATTTCTTTTTGCCATTATCATGGACAAGCTGACGGAGGACATCTGGAAGGATGCATCATGAGATATGCTGTTTGCAAATGACATAGTACTGTCTAGGCAAAATTATAGGAAGCTAGGAGATGATCTAGAGATTTGAAGAAATGCTTTGGAGAAAAGAGGCCTAAAAGTGAGCTGGAGCAAGAACGAGTATTTGAAGGTTGGTGATGTGGATGATGGCAAAGAGTTGAAGCTGCAAGGAGAAAAGGTTAAGTGATAAAAAACTTCAAATGCCTGGGTTCGGCAGTTAGTAGCAATGGAAGATGTGAAGAAGAAGTGAGGAGAAGGACCCAAGCAGGATGAATTATTTGGAAGAAGGTGTTTGGAGTTCTGTGTGACAGGAAGCTATCAGCAAGGGTTAGGGGAAAAATGTTGTTAGACCAGCCATGCTTTATGGAGTGGAAACGGTGGCAGTGACAGAAAGACAAGTGGGAAAAATAGAAGTTGCAAAGTTGACAATGGTGAGGTGGGCACTAGGTGTTACAAAAAAGGACAAGATAAGAATCGAATGTGTGAGAGGGACTGAAAAAATTACAAAGCTGGGAGACAAACTTTGGGATGCAAGGCTATACTGGTATGGACACGTGAAAAGGAGAGAAGAAGGCTATTTGGGGAAAAAGGATAATGGAGACAGTGGTACCAGGTGAAAGGAAAAGAGGAAGGCCAAGGAGACATGGTGAATGGATTTGGCAAGAGAAACGTGGAAAGAGTTGAAGCTAGGGAGGGAGACAAAGTCAATCAGGTCAAATGGAGAATACTTTCACGCTGTGGCAACCCTGAATAGGGAAAAGCTGAAAGAAGAAGAAGGTTGACTTGTATAACTTTTTGTATTTGTGCAACTTCTGTACTTGTTTGGTCTGTAGTTTTCCGTATTTCCAAAGTTCATTAGCTTATTATTTCAGAACAAACTTGTAATTCCATGTCTTAAAATGCATTTTTGTAATTCAGTGATTTTGTATTTAAATACCGACGCGATGGTGTAGTGGTTAGAGCATCTGCTTTGCAGTCGATAGACTTAGGGTTCATTCCCCTTGTCGAGTCATACCAAAAGACTTTAAAAAATGGTATTTACAACTTCCCTGCTTGGCGCTCAGCATTTAGTGGAGGTTGTGGAAAACAAGCTGGCAAGTTTGCTTGTTGTGTCCTTGGGCAAGACACGTAATGGGGCACCCCCACCTATATGTGGCAGACAGGTGGCCCAGTTTTCCCTCTGAAGAGAGGGTTGGTGGCAGGAAGGGCATCTGCCCGTAAAACAAATGCCATATTATAAAAATGCAGATATGTGCTGTGGCGACCCTTAATCGGGAATAAGCCAAAAGAAAAAGAAGAAGAAGTGATTTTGTATTTAAATATAAATTTTCATTATTATAGGTTTTTGTATTTTGGTGTAGTTGGTAAGACAGCACACCATTCAATCAAAGTACAAACAGTTGTACCTGTAAGAAAATGTCAAAATGTGCCATTTATGCTAATAATAATCTATATCCAGTTGAACTGTGCAACACGTTAACAATAGGGCCAATAGCTCAAGCACATATGTTGAAATGTTTGCCTTTTTGTTTACCAGGATAGTATTGTTTGCCAATGAACTGAATACTAACAAATTGCATTAGTTATTTGCATCAATTAAATATGAAAGGTACAGATATCACTACGGTTGATGTTAAAGATGGATTAGTTGGTTCTGTTGCTCAATCAATGGAGGAAAATGGTGATGCTATAATGGAAAAGGTAGGGGAAGGGTCCAAACTTGATCAGATGTCAAATAAAAAAGTGGTCACCTCCACTGCCAACAAACCTGATAATAAACTAGAGAAATCTGATGATTATGCCAATTCTTCTGCATTGCAAAATGAAGATGATATTAATAGAGCAGTTCAAAGTGATAGAGTTGATAGTAGCACTATGCAAAGCTTGAAGAAAGAAGAGATAAATGAATTACTGGATCCGGGCAGTGATATCAATTCCTCACTGACTACAGATATTACAATTAACTTCCTTGACTCTCCGTCATCTCAAAAGTCAGAAAATGACAAAACCTCTTCTCCTTCTACATCAAAATCGGTAGATCTTGCGAAAGTGGATATTCCTCCATTGGTTGGTAAGTACTCTTAACATGTAAGGCTCCTGCAAAAAGATCATTTTTTCTTTATTTTTCTGCACGTGGCTAGTTATTTGGGTCATAAAATAGTTACGACCTTCCAGTTAAGAGGAACTCCAAAATGCTGTCAAATGTGTTATTGTTAGTGTAGTGTTTTAAGCAAAGTTTGTAGTTGAGTTCATAAAGTGTGCTCATAATGCATTTTTAGAGATTGTACAGATGGTGGACTGTCGTGTGAGAGCAATTTTTAACTATATGTTTGGTCCCGTTATTACCTTTCAATCAGCCTATAAGTAAATATATTTATTACATTTTTATCCTTGATTCTTGCAGTAAAGCAACAACAGTGCCAGCATTGAACAAGGTCTAGACCTGCTTCAAATTTTCCAGGCTTTAAGATTCAGCCTCATTTGCTTGGTGTAGCTTTAATAAATTTATGGCTTGTGAAAATTCTTCACGTAAAGGAAAGCATCCCAAATTGCCTTACAAATAAGCAACTATGCAGTTGTTTAACTGCTTGAATGCAGCCGTTGGATTATTGTTGCCATAAAACAATGCATTAACGCACTTCACGTTGTTTACATCATTTATTGGTTAATTTTTCATGTTACTATTCACACACTTTTTTCTTTGTTATATTGTTGTAAATATTATTACGTACTTTGAAGCATACTGAAAATCTGAATTCTGCTACTACTTCACTTTCACGTCGTTTGAGGCCAACTTTGCCAATGAAAAAATTACTGAATCTACATACTACTTGGTATTTCACAAACGTATTTAGTTATGTAATGCAAATGGCCAGCGATGCACTTTGAGCAAACTGCAGACAGTGACAATTTCGACCTATCTGGTCTTTTCAGTGCAGTTAGTGACCAACAAGTAGTTAAAGGCTTTAAATGTTTTTATTTAAAATTCGTAGGAATTGAAAATTACTCCAGCTCTGCTTCTGCATCAAGTACTCCCAGAGATGATACTTCATCTGGATCTCCATCTCCAATACCTGATGATGCATTGGGAAAGCAAAGCGGTAAAGAAAAACCTTCAGTAAAACTTGGTAAATTGGTTATAACTGTGATGGCTGTGATTTATACCAATATTAGGGTTACTTTAGAAGCCATGTAAATTGCTTGTTTATTTTCTGTTTTTGTTAATACAAAAATTAAGTTTAAGTGTGTAGGGTTTCCGAATGGCTCTTACTAATTAGTATATAGTTCAAAGTTTTTATTGAATAATATTGTCATTGAAATCATCAATGAACTCATCATTATTGTCTGCCTTAATCCTGTAAAATAAACTCAAAACAAGCATTTCATATACTTTTCGTTATTTTGTACTATTGTTGCCAGAGGCATGACATTCAATGAGTGTCAAACTTATACCCACAAGCCCTCAGTTGGTTATGTTGCATACAGTATGGCTGAGTGATACCATCGTTTTTGTTGGGATTACACTTCGTGTCCAATTGGTATCTTGCTCTACGACTACAGTAACTAACTGACTGATGGTTTCATTTTCTTAATTGTTGCCAGCATCTCTAAATTGGAACTCCTTCACCAAGCAGCTAGTCACACAATCACCGGCTGCCTCTTGTCCTCCTTATCCCACTTCTCTCTAAAGTGTCTCTACCTCCACAAAGATTCACCCTGGCTCTTTACACCTTGTGTTCTTATGAGTTGGCTCTTTGTCTCTCAACCTCCTTTCCCATCTCAGGTTTGGCCAGACTTGGAGTAAAGCAAAGACTCCCGAAAAGCTTTTGTGTCCACTTACCCTTTCATGCTACTCTTTTTAGAGAGGTTCTCTTTGCTTGCCCTCCTTTTCCTCTCTGGAACCAGATTTTTTACACTGCGGATTTCAGGGAGTGTGTAGCCGCAGGCGCAAAGGCGAAATTGCGAGCAAATGTATGAAAACCACCGGACAAGTTTTGGCGGACATTGTTGAACAAACGGTTACACCAGCCGGAGTAACATAAGGTGTGAAGGTGTAAAAAAGATACAGTTGCCTATTGCTGTTTAGTCAGTGTATACGCTAAGCTAACTTTACATAGAGCTACAGTTTGCCAATAACGTTGGTTGGTGTATAACGGCATCCTTCATTTTCCCCCCAGACGTACTTCGATTATGACACTTTTTATCTAGTTGAGCGCTTTTCAACCGTTTTTGGCATTTGGCCCATTTTCGAAATGCGTAGAGGCATGTGGCCCGGTTATTTATTTTTTTCGTTTTCATAAGCATTTTTGGCATTTGTTGGTTTCATAACTGTTTTTGACGTTTGGCCCATTTTCGAAATGCACAGAAGCATGTGGCCCGGTTATATATTTTTTCGTTTTCATGAGCGACCTCAAAAAAGATATCGGAGTAAATTTCAGAAGTGTTCAACTAAAATGTAAAAACTAGTCAAGAAAAAGCTTTCCAATTTCACTCGATATGAAGGCGAAATAGAGTAATGGCCCTGTGAAGGCCATGGTCCACGGATTGAAAATCACTGATGTAGGCCATCATCTCTGTCACGAATGATCTTTATTTTTTATTCCGATCAAGACGCCAGCCTGCAAGTTGTATCTTGCTTACTATGCTACATTTTTCGCAGCAGAAACTCGAGTTAACAGCGCATCAAAGATCTTCGAAGATGACGTAAAAATAAGTCCGAACAGCAATTGTGTGGGCGTAAGCGCCGAGTTTTCAAAATTTGCCAGGGGAAGAAGCAAAACCGTGACGAATCGCTTCAGTGACGTAATAATTAGGGTGATTATGTGAACCCTAAAAAGTTCAAAAACGTTTACTAAAAGGCGGCGGCGGCGAAACACCTTGCTATTTCTGTTTAATAAGTTAAATTTGGTCACTCAAACGCTGCGGTCCTTGCTAGAGTAATTCGCAAGCATTTCAGAATGTCTGGTTAACAGTGCGTCTAAATAAAATTAATCCTTTGTCGAAGCCCGACATGAGCATGAGAAATATCGCTTTTATGAAATATTAGGATGGTAGCAGTTTATCACGACTATGACACAAAAACAAAAATTACTTGCGAACTTCAATTGTTGTTTCATCATGGTGAATAATTTAACTGGTTACATTTCCCAATCGCTTTCAATTAAACAGCTGGGTTTTGCAGTTGCGAGTAAACTTTCGATCTATAATTGGAAAATATTTTATGGCTAAAGCTACGCAACCTGAAAGAAGAAAATTTAAGATCTTTTAGTACTATGCAGTAGTCATTGTATGTGCGTCTTGCTTGTTGCTTCACAAAACGTATCTCAGAAAACAATGTTATTGATAACAACTTTTACCTGAGTCTTATCAACTGATTTCACAAACTAGGCAGGAAATAAATGAGTCAATTTTTATGAAGTTTGTCCCAGATGCAAAAAAACAGCGCAACGCTATAATCTGACCAGGTATTGTCATGAAAGTGATGGTAGGTTTGAGACACTTTTGAAGCTTGTTTACGGAACCGGTGATGATAGTTGCAATGACATAGCAAGCTATATTTTGCACCTACTAAGTTTTCATTAACCGTTTACGGAATGCCTGAATAGAGGTCGCAGATATTTAATACGTGAATTTTGTCTTCGCAAAAAGCATTTGAATCTTGACCGAAGTAAAGGAAACTAAGAAATTTATGGACGCGAAAATGTGCGAATTTGATAAACGCAGCTTTTAAGTCTAATAGAAAAATTGAAAAGCTAATATTTTGTAACTACACATTAAAACCACAGGGTTTCACTGAGAGGTGCTGACTGCAAAAAATATTAAGGTATATTCTTCATGTATAACCCTGTAGTTTTACTGCGCTTTCGAGGGGGCTGCACTCCCTGGAAAAAATTTCTGGTGGCTCCGCCTACTTTACCTGGCGCCACTGTGTACAGGTAAAAGACTGCAATAGCCGCGCGCACAATTACTCTTCACAAAAAGTTTTCTACGCAATGCACAACCTTTGTTACTTTGGCGATTTAATAATTTTTCTTTACACTGGTAAACCAAATTAGATAATGCACCTTAATGTTGGATCAAAAAACAATTTTGAAATGGTACATAGTGAATGGCATTTTTTTAAATGCGATAAAGTCATAGGCAAATTTTACTGTTACAAATTGCCTTTCAGCAATTAAAAACAAAGGCTAGATTTCAACATAAAGCGTGTTTAAAAAAATTGAAACTGCACTTTGAAACTGAAAATTAAAACGGCTAATTTCAATCATGGCTGGTAAGCTAGCACAGCAATAGCTATCAGCTACATTTTATTTAAAAAAAATTCTGGAGGGGATTTAAAACTAAAATTGGTTAGAAGTCATATACTCTTTTTGAGTTTTTATAAATAGCGAGTGAAAGAAAGTTATTTATTTGCAATTTACAAAATGGCGTTTTTTGCACTAAAGTGAAACCGATAGCTAATCACGCACGATTGAAATTAGGGTTGAAACGTTAAAACATAATGAAGTTAAGCAGTTTCAGTTTCAAACTTCCTTTGAAATCTAATGTCTTGCATTAAAGTGAAGTTTGAGAGCTACTTGCTATTACTGCTCTTTAGCTGCGATAGAAATTACCGGGTTTCTTTGCGTTACTTGCTGTGGGGTTGATTCGTGATACAAAAGAAGTGTGGTAATGGCGTGCATGATATTTTAAGTCGCCGTCACTCTCTGTTGTGTCATAGCCGCGCAATGATTACGCGAGACGTAGCACTGCTCTAAAAAAAGTGGTGGTCCAACCTTTGATCCCTATTCACTGTCTCCCACACATTAGGCAATTGGTTGAAAACTGCAAAAATTTTAACAAACTGAAAAAGTTGCCAAAAACCGCTGGATCATTTTACGCACTGTTGAATTTTAGTTGCGAATCCGCCGGACATAATTTCGCAAATTCGCACTTTTTTTGCGTTTAAAGGGAACACTGCTGTGGAGCCCTTCCTCTTCATGCTTCCGCCCTGATCTCCCTCTCTTTCGCCAAGGTGTGGCTCTCACTCACTTTGACTCTCTCCCATCTCACGATCTGGTGATCACGACAGATAATTTTGTTCCTTTTTCTTTTGGCAAAGGTGGATCTGGCGTCCTTGCCAACTGCTCGCTTTGAGCACTGAGGCAACTATTTCCTTTTTGGCAAGCCTTGCTTATTCAAGTTTTTCCACTGAAGCCTGCGCCCATTCTGCAAGCTTTGCGCTGGTCTTGGGAGCACCAACAGGTCCGCCATTTCTCTTCTTGCCACTGTTTCTTCTCCTATGTGTTTCCTTTTAGATCAAACTCTTTGGAAGATATGGCAGAAACTGTCTTCTCTCTCTCCTGCACTATCAGGTTACAATGATTCCGTAGACACTCCCGAAAAATAATGCAGCTGATCAGTTGCCCAGTCGGGTTTGCTACTCTTGCCCTCTGCAATCCCTTGTAGTCTCTCTCCTCAAAACTCTCGTATCCACTCTTCTCTTTTCTCGGATTGGAGGCATACTGCCCAGTCTGGATTTTTCGACACACAGGTTCCCTCAATTTCCACAGAGGAACTTGTGCTCCTTCGTCATGCTCGCTGTGTTCTCTCTCGTCTATGCTGCAACGGACACAGCCTTTCATTCATTCATTCTTTTTTTATTCATGACCACCACCATTACACACGACACTGAACAACAATAATAATGAGAGAAATGGAGTCAAGAAAAGGAAGAAGCGACACAACGTCAGACGTTAAAACATGCAAATGAAAACAGTGGATCCATAAAACTAGAGCAATAGTAGCATGGCCGCTAAACCCTAAATTCAACAAAACAACAAAAAAACAAACAGAACAAAACAATAACGCAGGAGATTTTATAGTTGTAGATCATATTATTTTGTAAATAAGAAGTTAGAACATTCGAAATAGTAAGGATCAGAAAGATGACCAGTGCGAGACACGGCTACGTAGGTGGTCAAAGGGTGGCGCAACCGGCCTATAAGGCTGTTTTTTAGCTCATCTGAGCTTTCGTTAAGTTCTTATCTCTCTGGGATTGCCAGAATCGAGAATCCTTCCTAAAGCGCCTGTGGATATCCATCTGATTCTGCACTGTCCAGCTACAGACTCTTTGCGCCACTCACTCTTTGGCGACTCTCTGTCTCTCTATGACCTCTGGTCAAAGCCGTCGGGAGTTGCCTGGGTTCTGGGACTCAATGGTCTTCTGCCATACCCTCATCCCTCGAAAGGTGTCATGTAACAACAACAACTACCATGACATGAATTAATGAATGCTAGCTCTAAGTTTTCGGTTTTTACATTTACACTGCTATTTCAGCAATGGCTTCTTAGTATCCGCACTTTATCAGGTAAGAATATTGAAGCTGCTCACCCAACATGTCCTCAGATACGGCTTTTTAGTACCCACCAATGGCAGTCTGCTTTGTTGGTGGTTGTGCTACCAGTCAGTAATGGCAGTCTGCTTTGTTGGTGGTTGTGCTACCAGTCAGTAATTTGCATTCATGACTGGTTCAAATGGTCTGCCACTTTTCCCCTAGCTTGATTTGCGGCGTGAATCTGGAAATTTGTTTCATGCCGTGCCTCCATCTCAAGAAAGAAGAGGGGTAACCAGAACAACAACAACACAATATGGCTATTTAAATTAATTAATCGGTTTTTATCAAAATAAATTTTTGTGCAGACCGAGGATACTGTATCAAGTGCTTAACTTCATGATGGTTACTTAGGTAAAGACCTCAGTTTGATGATGCAAGCATTAAACAGCCTTCAAAGTCCTGAAGAAAAAATTGCAGCTTTATGCAAAAAGTACGCAGATCTTCATGACCAACAAAAACTTCTTCAGAAACAGCTGAGGCTCAGTCAAAGGAAACAGGTGCAAGAACGTTCTTTTTTGACATAAACATAATTTGAAAAAGGAGATTGAAGCACGTCTGTGTATTTTTTGATTATTTCACCCACCAAATGTTGCTTAACGATATTGCAGAATATCACTCGCACAACAATATCTTAGCGAATGTTAGCTTGCTATTGTGAGATTTTGCGATCAAAGTATACTATGATTTTTAATGTAGTTTTGGAAGTGACGCTTTTTCTTGCTTCATTTTCGTGCATTTTACTGACAGTACTTGCTGCTCTACAACAGAACTGATCACAAGTAGCCGTGTGTTTTCCTATTCGGAAAATAAAAATATGCTCTGATGCCTGCACCTCATAGCTAAAACATGAAACGTGAGACATTTTTCCTGCCCGGCAGATTCATTGTAGGTATTTCTTAGGCTCAACTAGCAAAAGAAAAAGAACAAATGCAAGCTGAACACGCCAAGGCTGTTCTTGCTCGCGGTAGATTGGAAAGTCTGTGCCGAGAACTTCAACGTCGAAGTAGAGCTATCAAGGTAATCTTTTTCTCAATTATATGGTCATATCGTTGACAGGCTATGACGCAGCCATATGGGTAGTGTTAACCCTGTTCTGGACTGAGACCAAGCGTGGCTAAATTCTTCTATCGCGCACGCTTGCGAATGAGGCACAATATAACAAGCAAACTGTTTAGCCGCAGTTGGCCTCATTGTAGACCGCGCTTTACGGCTTACATGATGAAAATGACCAGTCCAATATACAAACACTCTACCTTTGTACTAAAAGCAATTTATTATTCTCTTAAAAATATCAACATTGTCTTTTGCAACTTAAAAGCTGTTTTGCTGAAAACCGATTTTGATGCGTTTATCATTAGCAAAATTGTATTGACTAGAAAAAGCTCAAGTAATACAAAAAAACTTTCACAAAGCTGGGTTTTATTTGGCCATGTTAAGGTTCTTTTCACTAGTTTGTTGCGCATAGCAATTCTTTGCAGAACAGATGTTGAAAAACTGTTGGCTGGTGTTTTGTTCAGAACTTTGTGGTTTTCACTAATGCAGGAACGCTCAGCAGTTTGCTTGTATGTATTTGTGGGAGCAGATAATCCTCATTTTTACATGTAGCCTGTGCACATGTACCCTTTAAACTGGGTCTTTAGCTTTGTGAGGCTTGACTTTTATGTACCTACTTCGTGTAGACTTAAGGTCTATAAAGCTCCCTATGATGTTGTTGGAGTTGTAAAATTTGTTAATTGTACCGAAAAATCAAACATCACTTTAGGAAGAACAAAATCAGAAGTCGTTAGAAGAAGTGAATTTACGTCAAGAAATGGCTACAGAATTTCAGGTATGCACTTCGTAAGCGTTTGGAGAAGGAGGTTTGCAATCAACATAGAACTTTTCGCATGATCTTGGTGTTTTTTTGGATGAAAACATTGAGGATTTGTTGCATTCCATTAAAAACAAGATAAATGACCAATTAAAAGCGGCATTTTTTGTAATTTTTCAACTCATGACCAGGCATTCGTGTTACTTGTCTTTTTTGATGGAGGTGGCCAGATTCGTCTCGTCTTTCTTAAAATTATAGACACTTTTCAAGGTAGTAATATACATGTGTGTTACTAAATTTTATCAAGGCTCATTTAAGGAGAAATCTCTATGGTGCATGCAGCTCTGTAAAACATTTTGTGCAAGACTGACAAAGAAACTTGCCTCGTTTGTGTCAGCAGCTACTTTTACTTCATTTAATTGTTGAATGTATTTAGACAACTTTGGATAGAATACAAAATCAAATGAAAAATGCTGTAGAAGGAAGCCATAAGCTGCAATCGGAGAATGAACGGATTGGGGGAAAGCTGAATGAAATCGTTGAAAAATATCAAGATCGTGAAGCTGTGAGTGATTTAATCAGTGTTTTTTCAATCTTTAAGGGAGAAATTTTCCAAAAAATACGTTAGTCAGCTACTGGTACGCGACGAAATGGTGAAGCAGTATTTTATGGCCACAATATTGAATAGTCAATGGCCATGCATTAAAACTTCGTAACGCCTGCAATGGAAATATGCATTTGGGAAAGGCATTTTACGATAATTTCCTATGCTTGTGGCATTTTAACAAACACCAAATTAATCGGAAGTGATGATCAGCAATCCAAATGGATGCTGAAAGGTGAAAACTGCGAACAAGATTTAGGTCATTGTCTTATGCAACTCACAATCGTTGCTGTCTTGGGCGCCATTTCAACCCACTCGACCCCGTTGCCTACAAAGCCCATTCTTTCAAGCCGAACTATGTTTAATAAAAAAGACTTTTGTTGCTCGCAATTCAGTCATAAGCGACAAATTGAGATGCACTGGCTTGTTTTTTGAGATTGACACTATATCGCTATCTCTCTGACGCCTTAACGCCTCTGTTGTTACGGTTAAAAGTTTTGGACTTTTTCAAAAACTGGTGGGAAGGTTTTTTTGATGACAAACAATATGAATGTAGCCATGGAGCGGACTTTTACAACTGGCATCGCCTCATTCTTAAAGTCAATAGAATAGATTTGATGTAGTTTAGCCTGTTGTGAGTTCAATACTCAGTGAAATTGCGTTGTCGGTACTGGCTGCTCGGTAGTGCATCAGTATTTAAATTTTCGCCAGCGTGTCGCTATGGACTGGGTGTAGGACTTGCGGTCGAAAGACAGTGGTTTGAGCGTTTAGGGCGTTACGTTGCAAGCGATATCAGCGATTGCAGTTAATCTCAGGTTTTAGGATTAATACATGGCTTTGCACAGATCGCAACGACGTAAATGGGTGACTTTTGGCTGGATGATCGTGAGTTTTTTAAGCTCTCCGTTTCTCGTGTGTTCGATGAGTTGTCTTCGATTAAGCTATAAATGAGCGGAAAGATGCTGTTATGACTGAAAAATGATCACAGTTTATTAATAACCCTTTTTGAAAAATGCTGGAAATGCACTTTGGCATATGTTGTTGCTTCTCAAATTTAAAGATGGGTTTTCTTCATATTCCTTTGTTGTAATTGTTCAGCATTAATTTAAAAATCGTTATGATCTTGAAATCATCTTCGTAATGGTTGATATTTTGTTGAAGTAAATGTGGTAAAATGGAATAGATTAAAAAAGATTACTCTTCGCAATTTCAACGTCATTTCTACCATGGCCATACTGAGAATGCGATTGAATCAGTGACATCTCTAAAGAGAAAAGATTCCAAATATTTGACAGGATCTCTAAACTGGTCAAGTTGTTATTGATTCCGTAGGGTAAAACATTCGTTTTGAACTTGACCAGTAGAAGCTGTTCGCTACTTAATATGAAGTGCTCTCAGCAATATCGGACAGTAAATGCATCTGGTAGTCATACAAAATTTGTTTGGAAATCTTGGGAGTTATTATTTTGATAGATCTTATTAAAGCGCAAACATCCTTTCGCTTACTGTACCGTGAATCGCACATTTTTAGTAACTGGGTAGCAACGCGTTCAGAAAAGCGTTCAGTTTTCTGATGATGCTCCGTAATTACTGAGGAAACCGTTAATGTAAAAGAGTAATGTTACAGTTTCTCCAAAGAACTTAAGTTTGTCAGTTGAACAATGCTCTGTTGGGTGAGTGAGTGTGTTTCAATCTTGACCCTTGTGGCGTAAGCTAAGCTTACACTTTCGAGTAAAAGTGTTTCTGACATGGTTTTTAGCTGGCAGTGACGGGCATGAGGTGCAACAGTTAAGAGTGTCCGCCGCGCAGTCGGTAGACCTGGGTTTAATTACTTTGTTTAGTCATACAAAAAGACTTAAAAATTCATGTTCACAGCTTTTCTGTTTGGCGCTTAACACGGGGGGAATAGTGTGGAAAAAAGATGGTCACTTTGGTTGTTAAGTCCTTAAGAAAGGCATTTAACGTGATTTCTCCATCGTTTTGTGGCAGACTGATGGTGTTGCCTAGCATTTTATCTTTCAAGTCAGTGCAGTTACTACAGCCCTGCAAACAGAGTATGAGCTCATACGAATACATAAAAGCTTGTAGTTGGTATCTGGCAGAAAATAAAGCAAACTGAGAGACCCATTTTTTCTTTTTGAGGGAAGCTGGTTATTAGTGATCGAGTTAGATTGACTTGCTACATAAACAGCTGCTATTTGTAACTGAACCAATCTTTTCTTAATGCTTCGGATTAAATGTTGCTAATGTGGTGTACAGTGCATATTTAACTTACCATCTTCTTTTGTATCAAGCGTGAATTAGTTTCTGTTTAATTGAGCGTTAAGTCTTCACGAGAGTGAGATTTGCCTTCCCTCGTACTAGGGATGTAGGTGCAGCGTGGCATGGAATATCCAGTCTCGCACCAATTCCATCCAAGCAAAACCGAGCAAAATGATCCGACGGAAGATAAGCGGCAGCAAATTCAAACCAATGATAAAACTAGCAGCTCCATCGGACCTCATCGACATGACAGACTGCCATTCCGCAAATTTTGAATGGGATGGCAGCCCTCGTTTATCGAGCAAACCTGTTTGTTTCAGTGGAATTTGAAATCGCGATATGAAATCCTCTGCTATTTCCAAGAATTTCCAAGTCTTTCCCTTCTGCTGATCCAAATTGGTGACTGCACGTTTGCTGCGTCGGTTATGCGAATTGTTACGTCACCAAAATGTGCCTTCAGAGTTTCGTTAGCTCATAAATTTTGAAAGTCTGGTGCCTATGATTGGGAGTGCCCGAAAGTTGCCTGTTATGACATACTGAGAGGGCTGGTGTAAAAAAGCTGTGAATGTCGTATTTCAAAAGCCATTTTCTTTTTATAAGTTCTAGGTGGTCACAATTTCAATATTGCTTTAAATAAAACTAGACATAACCTGATCACATGCAAATTATTCGTATTTACAATCTGGTTCTTCCACTTGATGCAGCACCACCACCGGTGAAAGCGTTGCAAAAAGTTGCTGCAGATTTTGAAATCATTTTATCTTTTTGCAGGCCATGGAAAAGTTAATCAAACAGCACGCATTACAAGAACAACTCGTTAGTGCGAAGTTGGAGAAGACGTTGGTCGAACTTCAAGAAGAAAAAGGTCGAAGTCATGACGAAAGACAGAAACTTCTTGAACAATTGGTTGAAAGAACTGTTCTGTATGAAGCGAAATTAAAACAAGAAAAAGAATTAAGAGCACAAGTGAGAAATCCACATATTCAAAGAAAAAGTATAATACTCTTATCGTAATTTCAGCTTTGCGCTGTTAAACTGTTTGGAAATGTTGTTTTTAAAATTTGTTCGCTTGACAGTTGTGTCTATCCCCTTTCCAGAAGGTGGAAGCACAGCATGAAACGGTTCAGTCTTTTCAAATCAGTAAATGAACATCTGTTGAAACAGGCACAAATTATGGACTGGTAGCCCCACCACCAACTAGGTGGACTGCCATTGGTGGGCACCCAAGAGCCGCCTCTTACCACATGCTGGGTGAGCGGCTTCAACGTTCTACACCGGTGTAACCATTCTTTGTTTGACCGATAGTTTTTGAGGAAACAAGGCAAAGGTTCAGATTGAACTGAATTTACTTTCATCGGCCACTTGAGAAAACTATAGAATGAACTTAGCGCCATTTTAGTTCGGTTTTTGTATGTCGAAGCAATTAGCAATAGGGCGTAAAGTAATCTTGCGAAGCACAGTATAATATTCAGAACTGTTTTATTTTGTAGTTACAATATTATTCTGAAAAGTTTGAAGACTTCCAAGCGACCCTTGAAAAGAGCAACGAAGTGTTCACATCGTTTCGAACAGAAATGGATAAAATGAGCAAAAAATTGAAACAAGCTGAGAAACACCGTGCCACGATGCAGAAGAAATGGGAGGACTCGACGAAAGCCCTCGCAGATACTGTCGATTATGTAAGCCTTAGCATTTTATCGTGCTGTCTTGTAGAGCAGCAACAGTGACGTTGGCATAGGATAGTTGTCCAGACCTGCTTTGGAGTTATTGGAATTTGATTTTTGCTTGAATTTGCTAACCAGAAAAAGTTGTCAAACCCCATTGCCATTGTCACAACATCGTAAGTTAAGTTTGTGTTACGTGGTAAACTTATTTCTTTTGGATGAAGATGAGTGTATATTCATCGGTTTGCACCACAAAACCTAATTAATGATTTTTACAATTTTCCTACTGTGTCTAGTTGTGCTTGAGAAGGGCGGATTTCTTTTTTTTTTGAAGTCGAGCTTCAAGTTATACTATTTTTTCCAAGCCAGCAAAATGGTCGAGCCCCGCCAATCGCATTCCCCTAATTATCTTCACACGTTGGAAAACCTGGCATTAACTTGAAACTGTCGGACAACAAAGCTTTTCGATTAGCTGCGCTATGTAAAAACTGCCTCTTGATGGCGTAATGGTTTGGGCTTCGGCCTCAAGTGCAATAGGTTGCAAGTTTACATCTTCACCGGGTCATAGAAAAGACTTATTTCGCAGTTTTACCGCTTGGCTCTCAGCGCAAGAGAACCATTGTCGAGGGAAAATCCTGCAAGTTCGCTTGTTGTATCCTTGAGTTAGACATTTAGCAGAATACCTCCAACTCTGCGAAGCAGGCAGATTGTAGATCCGATCAGTATATTGGTCGCGGTGGTTTTATCTTGATGGGTTCAAGGCCATAAATGAGCTGTGTGGATTGCTGTAGAGCTAAAGACCTATGTGCCACTTTTCTGCTTGATGCTTGATATTCTGACTGACTGCTCACAATAATGGACTTGTACATTTTAATTATTGTTTTCTGTTGAAGACCCAACAACTTGAAGCAAAGCAAGCTCGTCTCGAAAAGCTGAGTCGAGCGCTTCAAGCGGAACGAAACGAACTTGCGCAACGGCTGCGACAATACGAAGATAAAACAAAAGAAGGAACAAAAAAGAAAAAGAATGTGGAAGAGAAAAATAAGGAAGGCAATAAAAAGGATAACGGTAGGAGGAATGAAACAAATTGTGTACTTAATATCTTCGTTTTATTTTCTCCAACGACTGTATACGTGTACAATGTAGAGCATGCAGCTCATAATTCAAACTTCATTAAGCAGTGAAAATACGCTGATTAAGATTGAAAGAAGCGATATTAAATTTCTAACCAATTATGAATAGCTCCTCTATCAACCAAGCGGACAGATCGGTGGATACCCAAAGTTGCCTCTTATGACATGCTGGGTGATCTGCGTAATACTATAAAACTGTAAAACCTGGTAATGGTTTGATCTTGTTTCCAGTTACATCGCCAGCCAGTAAAGTGTTTCTAATGTAAATCAAGAAGTGCTTCGCAAATGTGCAATACGTTTTGTTTATTTTTTGTGATGTCAATGCATGAATCAAAAAATCCTTCGTGGCTTAACACAGAGGTTGCCAAACTTTTTGCCTCACGGAATCTGCTGCTTCGCAAACCCCAATAATATATGATTTTATTTTTATCAACCGACTAACTTTCAATTATAACATACGAATACAAAAAGGAGGTGGAGCTGTCTTCCAAAAAAAGTTCAACACCTGTATTGCTGCCGCGGTTGTCACTTACGGTCCGATTCATCGTCAGGCTGTAGTTACTTTTCATAATTTTATTGAAGTGAATTTCCGGGACTTTTTGCTAACCGTGGCAAACGTTGATTGATTGATTGACTGGGTTGAAGCCACAGACCCTTTTTGCGGTCTTCACGGACCCCCAGGGTTCCGCGTACCTCAGTTTGGGAACCTCTGGCTCAACTCGTAAATAACTTGTGTTGAGAGTTGCTGGCGTAGTGTGTTTGCGTTGTTGCAAGCACTACATCCAGGCTGAGGAAATTACAGAAGTGTCCTAGAGCATAACAATAAAAATCACACGAGCAAGCAATTAGTTTACGATCGCGCCATCGCCGATATATTGAGTTCTACTTTTGTTTACTGAGGAATGTTCGGAAAATTTAACTCACCTGCGAGTAGTGGTCATTATAGTTTAAGAAACTGTGTCACTGGAATTATATACGTAATAGCAAATGACTCGTACTAAGTAGGAAGTAGTTCAAAAGGCCTTGGCGGTCAATTAGCAGGTGGTGGCAGTACGAAAGCTTCGTAATTACTACCTTAAGGGGATGTCATTAACTGGTAATCAGTATAATTAGAATTTTAATCTTTTCTGTTTTACGTAAAAATTACTCTCGATATTTGTATGAAATAGATTTATAGATTTTTATAGAAGTCTAGACTAATGTGTGGTTAGAGCGTCCGTTGTGCAGTAGGTATTCGTGAGTTCATTCCCCAGTCGCGTCGTACCATATCTTTAAAATTTATTTACAACATTATGCTTGATGCTCAGCGACTATTAAGAAGAAGCCGATAACTTCTTGTTGTGCCTTTTGGAAAAGGCTCTTGACGAGATTCCTCCCCCTTTATGTGGTGGGCAGAACGTGAGATCCTGCAGTCCTGCTATCGGGGTGACTTCAGTAAATACGGGAACATAAAGCATGAGTAGAAATGCTTGATTGTATAGAAAAACGCCAACATAGTATATCTATAAAATCGTTTGTGTTAAGTTTATAATTTTTTTTAGTTAACTCAGGTGAACTTGGAACCAAAAAAGCGAAAGCTGCTGGTGACGCTTCTCTGGTCAAGGCTCAAAAATCGAAGGCGTTGAATTGCAAAAAAAGTGATTCCGAAAGTCCACCAATCGAAACTAATTTCTCTGATAACGTTTCGGCGGGCGACAATGACGAACAACATGACGCAAGTAACGAGCGAAATGACCTTTCGGTAGAAAAGGTTCCTGCAGTTTGTAATGAAGCGAGCTTGGAATCGGCATCAAGTACGTGATCAAGCGAGCGGTTCCTTAAAGCATGGTGCTGCGTGTTCTTGTTTATTTATATTCAATCCTCGATGTCATTTTGGGTACAATTTTGTGCGATTTGTTTCGGTTTTGTAGTGTCCCAGTTCGCAATAAATCACAGGATAAAAACACCAACTGCAAAAACACTTGTTTATAAGCCCAAAGTGAATAAAAAGAAAGCGAACTGCTTTTCTTTTTGTTTGGATAATGTAGTAAATTATTTTTCAGCATTAGCTTTCGCAAGGAACTAGGTGTTCAGGAGTTGGTTTGCGATCACCAAGGCACCCGTGCTTCACCGGGTTAGAATAGTGAAGCTGCTCATCCAGCATGTAGGAGGCGACTTTTGGGTACCCACCAATGGCAGTCCGCCTTGTTGGTGGTGGGGCTACCAGTCGGCAGTTGGCATCCACGACTGGTTCGAAATGGGCTGCCACTTTTCCCCTGGCCTAATTTAATTAGGTTGAAGGCGTGAACCTGGATTGCTGTTCGCGCCATACCTCCATCCCAAGGAAGAGGAGGGGTAAACCAACAACAACATCACCAAGGCGTTTGATGCAGCTGCATCTGCTTTTTTACAGTGCTTGTGATAAAAACGCATCTTGTCAGTAGTATAGATGCTCCGAAGTAGATGCAAACGCAAAATTTGTGTGCTAGATTGATCAGCAGTAGCATTCCATCTTAAAAGTTTCTATATATTGCTCAGGTTGTTTGCTAAGCATTGCAGAACTAAGAAATATTCATAAAAAAATTGAGACGAACGAACCACATAATATACGAGCTACAACACATTTATCATGTCTTTTTGCTCAGAATGTAAATGAAGAGTTTTGGGAGGAAAGCCGTGAAAGAAAAATCTAATTATAATTTGATATACGAACTGATTTTGGAGTTTGACTTCAACCCAATCGACTGTATAGCAGACGCTTCAACCGTGACTATTTGCGCAGGCCAAGATCGATATTAGCTACAAAGGCAAATCTGTTTTCTGTTGTTGTTGTTTACCCGACCCCTTCCGAGGAATAGGGGCATGGCAGAAGACCATGGAGCCCCGGAAGCCGGGCAACTCCCCAGGTCTGGACCAGAGGTCGTAGAGGGACAGAGAGTCCGCAGCTGGACAGTGCAGAATGAGATGAGAGGTGTCTTGGGACAAGTGTCCACAGGCGCTGCAGGAAGGATTCTCGATTCTTCCAATCCTAGAGAGATAAGAACCTAAAAGAAGGCTGTGTCCGTTGCAGCGTAGACCAGAAAGAGAACACAGCAAGCATAAGAAAGGGGCACAAGTTCCTCGGTGGAAATTGAGGAAACCTGTGTGTCAAAGAATTTAGATGAGACAGTACGCCTCCAGTCTGAGAAAACAAAAAAGTGGATACGAGGAGAGAGAATACAAAGGATTGCGGAGGGCTCAAGTAGCGCTCCCCGTCTGGACAGCTAATCAGCCGCGTCTTTCCCCGGGAGAAAGTAGTGTTCGAGGACCCATTGTAGCTTGGTAGAACGGGAGAGAAAAGACAGATCTGCCACAGAGTTGGAGATGAGAGGAAAAATGGAGGAGAGGACAGAACAAGAGTCAGATAGTAGGAAAAGAGAAGAAAAATGACAGACTTGTCGGTGCTGCCGAGACTAGCAAAGAGCGTGCAGAATGGCGCAGGCTTCAGCGGAAAAACTGGGCCTGATGAAAAAGTGAGTGGCCACAGAGAGAGCAATTGGCAAGGACGCCGGAGCCGCCCTTGTCAAAAGGAACAGAGCCGTCTGTCCAGACTACCGGATCATGAGGGGGAGAAAGTCAAGGTGGGCGAGAGCCGCACCTTGGCGAGAAAAAGGAGGATCAGAGCGAGAGAATGGAGAAGGAAGAGTGAACTCCACGGTGAAGGAAGGTAGATTACTAGGAGGAAAGGGAGGGCAAGCAAGAAGAGGCTCCCTAAGAGAAATGGAAGGAAGCATGAGCAGGTGAAAGGACGCAAAAGCTCTCCAGGACAATCTGCACAGTTAACATATAAAAATATATTTTCTCGTAACGAATGATAAATGTAGAAATTTCCTACAATCTCTAAAATAGTCTTTTAGTCTTAATTTGAATTCTGTCTACCCGGTAACTACACTTTGGTATTGACTTGATTGCTGTTCATATACCCAAGAAAAGTTTTTAGTTTTCAAGAAATTCATCTAAAATAATTACATATTAGAACCAAAAAGTAAACACTTTGTATCGACAAATAAAGCGGTAAAACTTTGAAATGGTTCAACTATGAAACTTAGATCAGGGCAAAAAGTACTCTGAAGTATTAACGGTTTTATTTAAACTATTGTAGACAGGCAAGCTAATAAATTTAATATGTTTTTTATTTCAAAACGTAGCAACATTGCTTCAAGTAATCGGGAACAATAAAGAGACGTTAAAGGAGCATTGATAACTGCTTTAATGATTCGCATTTTAGGTATTTCAATGCAGGGACGACGTTATAAGAGGTGAAAGTCTACCTTGGTTGAAGCTTGTTTAAAACTGAAATATTAATTTTTCATCTGGAACATGACACTATTTGAGAAAATAGTGCCCCAGAACTGTTTCCAAAAAATGTCCTATGTAGATAGTTAGTTTAGTTGATTTTGACCAGAGATATTCCACCTATCCAACTCCCACATATCCGAGCGATTCCGTTTCTTTTGCTGAGAACTCAATAGATCTGAATGAAACAACTAAATCAGCTCAAAACTTTATTTATACGTCAATCCATTAAGACGATGCATTTCGCTATAAAGCATCATCAGTGCTGTAAAAGAACAATATAAACAACTAAATGTAAGGATCCAAGCAATAGCTGTACTGACAAATCTACACTCCATCACATAAGTAATTATATATCTGGCGTATCAAAACAAATAATTTCATATTATAGTATTGAAGTATTACCCACAAGACAGCAGACCATCATGACGAAAAAAATAAAATCAAAACGCAGGCTAATTGTAGACTAAATTTAATGTAGTAAAAACATTAAAACGCAGTGAGAAATAATACAGTCAACTTCAGATACAGTGAACCCTCGTTTATCGCGGGGGATACGTTCCAAAAATAACCCGCGATAGGTGAAATCCGCGAAGTAGTCAGCTTTATTTTTTACTGTTATTTTACAATGCAATACTGTACTGCAAAATGAAACAAAAAACAAAACCTCTTTTCAGGCCCAAAATGTGTTTCAGAAATAGAAATATTAACGTATATATCAACTTTTTTCACTTTTTTCAACTTTTTTCACTTCTAGACAACAGTAAAGCCCCTGAGCCAATCAGGATTCACTGTAAGAAATTCCGCGAAGCCGCGATAGGTGAAGCGCGATATAGCGAGGGATCACTGTATAAGAGATCCGCCGGGACCAGCTGAATCAGTCTCTTATAACCGACTTATTAGTTTATATTGAAAATCATTTGGGATCTTTTGCGTAGTCCCTTATAAGCGAAAATCCCTTATATCTGAATCTCTTATATCCGAAGTTGACTGTACTAGGTTATATACGAGGTGAAATCATTTTATTAATATTTATTTTTGCATTTAGTATGCAAAACCATTTGGCTTCATAAAAGTTTAAATTTTCAAATTCAGGTTTTACGATAAAGATAACAAAAAAACATTGCGCTATATCAAGCTTACCGGTAAATATTTCTTTATGATGTCTAAGTAAGGCCGAATTATTATTTTCAGAGTAGCAAAATTTGTTCCATAGTACTCGATGTTTAGTCCAAAGTTGTGAGACGGATGTCATTGTTTGATCAGCTTGGTAATTATCACAGTTTTTGCAACATGCCGCGTAAATACCATAATCTTTGCAGTTTAGTTTTTGGGTCAAAGGACGTATTCCATTAGGTGTGCGGATATGTTTCATCAGTGGGACCATAGAATTATGTGAGCCATGATTGCCACATAGTGCACATTTACCACAGGGCCCAGATATGCCCCATCCTTACGTTCAAGAGGACCAAATGAAAGCCTATATAGCAAGTGACAAAATTGCCCAAAGTCTGTGGGCGCTTGTATCCAAGCATTACGTTTGATTGTAGACGTTTTTTCATCTGGCTGGATTGCAGCAGTTTTGAAAAATGGGTAACCCATACAATTATATTCTGCTTAGGCTATTTTTTTTTAATTTGCTGTTGTTAACAGGATAAAATCTATCCACTCAACATTTAACCTGCTCAATTATCTTGGATGTAAGAGTTATAGGAAATTTTGATTTAAAACATTTGTTTTTTAGATATTCCAGACTAGTATCATAGTCAGTTTTGTCTTCACATATACGCCACATGCGCATTGCTTCAGATACCACCAATAAATTGAAATACCCATAAGGGGTGATATGTAGTACCATTTATAAAAGTCCTGTCAAGGGTAGTTTTTTTTGACATAATTTACACGCAACAAATTTAAACAGTAAGTCCGATAAATGCTTGTGGAGAACGTCAAAAAATTCGATTTGTTGGTCTGAAGATTTGGTATTGAACAATTGAGTGGTTATTTGAAGTCCAACTTTTCGAAAACTATTTTCTATTGCTTAACGTAATGCTTGGATACAAGCGCCCACAGACATTGGGCACATGTATGCAGGGCCGTTGAGAGAACAGTCCGGGCCCGGTACCAATATTGATAACTATTCAAATAATCAAATTTCTAAATGTGGGGTAATATATCAAGCACAGTTGTAATACTATGTTTATGAAATAATATAAGGCTAAAAGTAAGTCAAAAACCAAATGCGAATGACATACAATGCATCATTATCAGTAATCGGTAAGTAAAATGCAATTTTCCCGTTCAATAAAGATAACAGTGGGGCAACTTCAACTACAAACCGCAAGTAGAAAGTCGCCAACAACACTTGGCTTTATATACGCAAAACGCCATCTATGTTCATCAGCTATCATGATAAAAGTGACTAGTCGCCACATGGAATGCACTCACTTTAAATGGGATTACAGTCGGATGCCTGCCGTTGTACTACAATGGTGACCCCCACGTGTTGCGTTGCGGTCTTGACGTTAGGGCTCGGCGACTCGCCGATGGCTTGTGCTGCTTGACAGAAGACGCTGCGGTCCAACTACATCGGAGAAGATGTAGCTTCATCACGTTGAGATCACCATTGTAGCGCAACGGCAGGCATCTGACTGTAATCCAAGTTAAAATGAGTGCACTCCATGTGGCGACTAGTCACTTTGTAGCGATCGTGTAACCTTTGCCCTTAGGCCTACCCCACGCGTGTTTGTTTTCGAATATTGCTATCTCGTGTTTTTTTTGTTTTCGTAGAAACGTGAATCGTTCATTCTTTCGTCTTTCTATAGCAGTGTTTCTTAACCTGGGGTGTTTATGTTTTCGTAGAAATGTGAGTCATGCATTCCTTCGTGTTTACGAGCATTAATCCTGGTGCTTCGTTTTATTTTTCGTAGAAACATGACTCATGCATTGCCTCGTCTTCACCCCATGAAAAATTATTCCTTGTGCCTTTTTTTCATTTTTTTGAGATATAAATATCTCTTGGTTTTTGGATAAAAAACAGAAAACAGGTTTAACTTTTGGACTGAAGTTGCCGCTAAATTTTGAAATTGTAAGATAATTTTTGGTAAAAGGTTTAATAAACAAAACAGAAAAATTCGTGTCAACTGAAAACTTAAGGAAATAACTCGATGTCAAACAACTCCCGTGAACTTAAGCAATTAAGTGTAGTTCAATAGGCTGACGGTACAACATGCCTCACCTCTGGCGCTACAACTTCTATCATGATAGCTACTGAACGTAGATGGCGATCCATATATAAAGCCAAGTGTTGTTGGCAACTTTCTGTTTGGGTTAGTAGTTGCTGAGATTGCTACAACAGGATTGATGAGAAATGATTTTGTAAAATCTGAGCATAAGCAAATTGATTGATTCATATGGGATATCTGGGTTTGAGATTTAAAAATTTGGAGCTTAAAATTATGTTGTTTTGGAAGTTGTGTGCTTAAAGAGTTACAGGAAACAAGTTTTATGCTTCCGACCACAGGGCCAGGAAGTATTCTAGGGACCCCGAATTTTTGCAAAACGGAGTATTTAAGCAAAATTGTTGTGGACAAAATAAAGAAAATATTAGTCACCATGTCACAAAAATTATTGTATAGGTTATGCATATGTTAACAAAAAAATAATAAGCTTAGGCCTAATTTATTGTTAACATTTCGTGCGACGTTTTTCAAAATCCGGGCCCGGTACCAAAAGTATCCCCTGGACCCCCTTATCCACGTTCCTTGCATGTATGCTGTTGTATCAATTCTTTTAAAATAGGAGAAAGAAAAGTCGAAATGTGAAGCACGTAGCCCATTTGTGCTCAGAAAAAATAGAAGTGTTTTAAAATGCGTGAAAATTATATATGTTATTTAGTATGGTCTCAGCACAAGAAACCTGCCATCAAATTTTTTTGTGGTTTACCTATAAAAGACCAAAATGTTATGTCGCCAAAACGCAACATTCGTCCCTACAGCTAAACCTGCATCGATTGTATCTTCATCAACTCGTCGCTAATACCGTACATTATTTATACTAATTAAAACAACTCTGACCAGCTGTAATGATATGTCTGATAGTCCAAATCTATATTTTGATTGCATTGGTTTTGCAAAAGTAGCACCGGCAACCATAAATCGTAGTTGAGAAGATTCATTCGACATCATAATCACAAATTCACAAAAGGAAATTACAAGTTTGCTCCATTGCGTCGCTACGATAATCGTGTGAGCATTTCACGTAGACGTCACATCACATTTTTGTGCAGACCTAATATATCTGGCTCTGGAAACCCTTGCACCTTCACAGGCAGACATCACAGAATTACAATTTTCAGATTGAGATGCGTATTTTACAGTTTTATCGGTAAAGTGTTCAATTGCTCTGTTGACTTGAAAAAGTTCAAAAACTTCACTCAGCTACTAATATCTTTTTGCGATGTGTTCCGACACTTCAATGGTCTGAGGCAAATCTTCCTTGACTCAGTTACGCAGTTTAAGTTTCTTTCGTCCTGTCGAGAGGGGAGCACTGATGCGAGGCGCTGTTACAGTGGCATCACAGTACTTATTCGATTACGAGGGCGATTATGCAACTGTACGTTTTCTTCGTCGTCTCAATCTTCATCAGTGATAAGCCCAATATTTGGTGGAGAGATAAATGCAGTAACTTTTTTAGTAGTATTTATATCGGTCACGCTCTCATCAGCAGGTGATCCTTCACTATCTTCGTCTTCAAGAAATTTTTCTAGTGGTTTCAAAACATCGTCCAACCTTGTTTGCTTCACAGACAGGTTGGTCTTCCTGGCAATACAAACAAATGAGTAATCATATGGATAACATTCAGTTCGGTCGTTGCAAACACACCTACGGTTGTTTGTTGTTCGAACAATTGTTTGTTTGAACTTGGCCGTTTGAAACACGTGCAGTGAACCAGATCAGTAATTCAATCTGGGTTGAGCCTGGTTCACAGAGAAAGCAGTAGCAAAACATTTTCAATGTTTGGCATAAACTCTCAAAAACACAAAGCGTAACGATCTGTCACTCAGATTGCACTCATCCTTGGAAGTTGAGCTTTGCGGTGTAGAGTAGAATTAACTACAGCGATTTTGCAAAGCGCTTGAAAGTATTAATAATAAGCTAAGTTACTTTAACCTACAACACAGATTTCGCTTAATATTCCATACACGTTGATTATTTCATGCCAATTTGCCCTTTGTAAAATTGCAGCTTGTATAGTTTGTGTAAAAACTTTGCTGGTATCTAAGAAACTCAATACAGCTTAAGCGCAACACGAAGCTGTTGGACATCAGCAGCACTCTCGACAAATGATGTGATAGCGCAATGCCTGGCACAATTGGAGTGATAAATGTTGCGAAAACGCAGGAAACTTTTCGCGCATTTTCTGTCAGGAAATTTTGCCCCGTCATGCGGAACTGAAACTCGTGTAAATGGCCCAACCAACTGTTTATCTAGGAAATCACACTACCTATGCAAAAAATATTTGTAATTACTATAAATAGGAGCTCTTTAATCGGTATTGTCGTCGGCTATCCTGTTTCTCAAAAATGCTCCGATTCTGACTTTCACTAAAACTTCTGTGTATAATATAAAACTTCGAGCTAACTTGCATCTGACTGCCCCATTGTCAGTCAAACTAAAGAAAACAGGTTGGTTGAAATCTCTCCAGCTATGTAGCGACGACAAAAAAAAATTGTCCCGATTTTTGGCGCAAAACCCCAACTTTTTTCTGAAATGAGTTAATTTGGTTGCAAGCTGTTTTACGTCAGTCGGTGCAATAACACATAATGTCAATTCGATGTATCTACCTACAAATTCTCACAGGCTAATCCGGTGCAATGCTATGTTTTAATAAAGGAGATTCCTCTTCAAAAATGTCTAAGAGCAATAATACTTTTGATGCTTGCCTGTATGGCAATTGATGGCCATCTTTAAATAACTTTTCTCATCATCGAGTCCAGCGTGCATTTAAAAATTTTGGAATAGAAAGCGAGAACTGAGAAGGGTTGAATTCGGGGAGAAAATTAATCTCTTTGCTTATCCTTGGATGGTGGGAGTTATCATTCTGAAGCATCATGGCGAAAGTTGTGTTAAACAAGATCGACTATGTATTTAGACTAATGCTGAAGTTTTGCTCCTAAACTTTTTCCAAATTTTTGTTATGTTGGGGAAATTACGTTCTATAGCTTGCACGGATTGGCCTGTGCACTGGATTTGTTACCTTCCTGATTATTTCTTTCTTGATCCTGCCTTAACACTTTCGGTGCGGCACATGAATTTGGAAATAGTACCTACGGAACTGAATTTCAGCAATTTTTCACTCATTTTTGATTGTTAAGTAATTAACCTAAAAATGAAAATACACATCTAAAAATTTCTTCATCACTGTCCGAATTTATATCATCAAAATCAGAATCATCATCCATCGAAATGTCTGCTGCTTGAAAAGTATCCATCTTTTTCTACCCTAACTTACTTTATTTTTGAGGTAACCTACAGATCTTCAAAAACATTATTTAATCAATCAACACAAATTTTCAGAAGTCGTTTTATTCATAAATACTTTGACTTTATAAAAATAAACAAAAGCTACCATTTATCTTTTACATTTATCTTAAAAATAACAAAAGTGCCTCCAATTCCATCAGCTGACTCTTCAACTCGGGATCTTCCAACACTTGCTGTCTCTGCTTTGCAATTTCATCGCGGATTTTTTTTTTGATTTGCTCTCGGACCTGATGTTACACAAACAGTGACCTTATAGCGATCAGTAAATTTAAACTGTTGAGATTGATAATCCAGCAATTTATATGCATTGTATATTTCAGAATTTCTACATTAACTTTGATCAAGATGGGGTTAGAAAGCTAAAATTCATTTCAAGTAGCAACAGCAAAAGACAAATAGCCAAGACAGTAACTAAGTAACACAGCAATGACCAGTAGCTAATATTTTAAAACAAATTACAAGCTGGAGACTTCTACAGAGCAGACATGAGACAAAGATCTTTGTAAGGCTGCATACAGTGAGATACAAGCCCTCAAAAGAAAACACCACTAATTCCAAATCTTGCAGCACACTCCCGTCAACTAGAAAAGCTGCCTTAATCCAATCAGGGATGTGGAAGCGGTTATTTTTCAAACGCTTCCGCTTCCTCTTCCACACCTATCGCATCCGTTTCCACCAACATAAAACGAGAAAACGACCGTTGACAATTTTTTTAACTTTTGTGGGTCTGTAGCCTGCCTTCTCCTACACTTTATCATTTTGAGAAGAAAAAAAACCTTCATTTATTGTTATTACTTTACCTACTTTGCTTGAGCTGATTGTTTCGAACTATTCTGTTTTTGTTTTTCTTAGATATCAGAACTCGTGTTGAATGTAGAACAGTGCTTTTCAATCTTTTTGTCATCGCGGAGCCCCTAATGTACTTTCGCGTTTGTCACGGAACTCCCACTAACAAAAATTTAGAAATCACGAATTGCTTGCAAGAAAATCAAATATTTCGTTACTACAATTCAAAAATCAATTAAACACTTCAACGAATAGACAGTTATTACAAGTTCCTTCACTACTTACAACTACTTTTACAACAGTTAATCTAATGCTTCTTAGATCTAAACCGTATGACCACATATCACAGCTCTCGACAATAACCTGTTGTCACAACAACAAATTACACCGTATAGCGTTGATTTTCCCTCTTTATTCTTAACTAACTCTGACTTTGAGTTAACTTTAACTCTAATCATCATTACGGAGACCTTCTGTCCGTCCTCAAAACTCGTATTGACTCCGATCTTTTTGGATAGTGAAGTGCGAAATTTCTGTCGTATATATAGTATGTACATGTACGAGGTGTGGCTAAAAAGAAACGGGACTATTGAATTTAGAAGTTTATTTAGATGCATATCATACAATGTCCACATTGTCTAACACGTACAAGTCTTAAGTCATCTCTATTTGTCTCCTTCGAAATATTCCCCATTGGCTTTGATGCACTTTTCCATTCTTTTTTGACCACACTTTGAAGCACTGTGAAAATTCTTCTTTTGTGATGGTTTTGAGGTGTCTCGTCACGCTGGTCTTGATATCCTCGACTCCTTGGAAGCGTGTCCCCTTGAGAATCCCTTTCAGCTTTGGAAAAAGAAAGAAATCGCAAGGGGCTAAGTCCGGCGAATGAGGTGAATAATGCAACGTGGTGATTTCTTTCGAGACCAAGAACTGTTTCACGCTGAGGGCTGTGTGGGCAGGAGCATTGTCGTGATGCAAGATCCAAGTTTTTCCTGCCCAGGAAGCTCTTCGTTTTTGACGAATTTTGTTGACAAGACGAGTCAGAACTTTCTTGTAAAAGTGTTGGTTAACTGTTTGCCCTTGAGGAACAAACTCATGATGCACCATTTCCTGATGGTCAAAGAAGGTGATCAGCATCACTTTCACTTGTGAACGTTGCATGCGGGATTTCTTTGGTCTGGGCGAGGACACACTTTTCCACTGACGACTCTGTCGTTTTGTTTCCGGATCATATTGAAAGACCCATGACTCGTCTCCTGTGATGACGTTTTCCAAGAATTTTTCGTCTGCTTCCATCTGCTAAAGGATGTCTCGGCATGCATTCAATCGTTGAGCTTTCTGCTCCTCAGTCAAGAGCCTTGGCACCATTTTGGCACACACCTTCCGCATGCCTAAAGTGTCAACCAAAATGGTGCGGACCATTTCTTTGTCCATCCCAAGTTCGTTGGCAATGACGCGAATTGTTACGCGACGGTCACTGCGAAACAACTGTCGAACCTTTTCGATGTTGGTATCAGTTGTGGAAGTGCAAGGCCTCCCTGACTTCGGATCATCCTCCACATCCTCCCTGCCTTCCACAAATCGCTTGTGCCATTTAAAAACTCTTGTTCTGGACATGGAAGAATCTCCATAAACATCACGCAACATCTTCAAAGTCTCAGTCGCCGTTTTTCCAAGTTTGACACAAAATTTAATGTTAATTTTTTGCTCAATCGTCATTCCGCAATTGAACTCCCTATCGTCAAAAAATCAATCAGATCTCGCACAGCAATTTTTTTCAACAAGTAATCAATCACATTCACCTATGGCTCCGAAAAAGCAAAAATAATTGCGATATTGTGTCAAAACAGCTGTTAAACAAAGAACACATGTTACGCCACTGTGTGAAAGATTTGATTACCGATGGTAAATCGTGTTGCGCAATCTGTGACGTCAGTCCCGTTTCTTTTTAACCATACCCCGTCCTCAAAACACGTATTGACTCCGATCTTTTTGGATAGTGAAGTGCAAAAGTTTTGTCGTATATATAGTACTAGCAGATTTACCCGCCCTTAAACGGGTAAAATGTAAAGACTGATTAAATTTTTACATTGAATAACCATATTTTAATGTGTTTTCATGATTTTTATTTCATCGTACAACAGTACAAATAGGCCTCTAGTAGAGCCCCATAGGCTCGTATCCCCCCATAGACGATTCTGATCGAAATCAAAATACCGTACTTGGCTTCCCTGGAAGTAGTTATATTAGATTCATATTTTTGTTTGTATCTAAATGTTTCCAGTTTTATTTTTATAGCGGACATACAGACAGACAAACTTTGAGTTTTATATATATAGATGTACATATAAAGCGAGCAAAATTGAACTGCACCAATCAACAGCCGCCTCAACGTGGTGATCGGTTCCCGACCCGTTTGGGTTGGGTCAAAATGGCTGTTGGCCTTCCCGAGGGTCCCAGTTACCCTGAGCACTCCCCTCACACAAACCATTTTTTCGCCGTGCAGCCCCCTGAACGACCGCAGAAGGGTAGCACGCAGCCTCTTTAAAATTGACCTGACTTCTCTTTACTCCTGCCTTTCTCTTGACTGTCTTCTCATTCTTCTCCTTCTCCTGATGAGTGGCAACGTTCATCCTAACCCTTGTTCCGTCTTTCCCTGTTTAGTGTGCGCTGGAAATGTGACCTGGCGGGGTAGGTCGGTGCAATGTTGCACATGCTCTAATAGGGTTCATTTAAAGTGCTCACTACTCTCCTTTTCTAGATTCAGAACTCTTGGCAGCTCTCACTCCTGGAGCTTCCCTCCCTGCTTTTTTTGGAAATTCTACACCTACCAGCAGTGTGACTTCCTCCTCGGACTTCTCCATCTGGTATACCTCCACTGCTCAATCTGGCCCTCTTCTGCTAATGCAGCACTTGCACCCCACTCTCACTTTCAAACTTCTTATCCTTTTTCCGTTCACTTATTATCTTCTCCCTCTGCACCCTCACGACCGCCTCATGCTCCTGGCTGTTTTTCTTTTCCTCCTGCTTTCTCTTCCCCTCCATAACTCTCTTAGGGTTTTTCAATGGAATGCTGGGGGTCTCAGAGCCAGGAGCACTAAACTACTACACTTTATTTCGTCTCATCCCGTTGACCTTATTTATATCCAGGAATCTAATCTAAATTTATCTTCCTCTTTTCGGATCCCTGGATTCTCTGCTCTGCAATCCCATGGCACCCACTCCCGATCTGGTATTTTTTCTACTGATGTCGCAGACGCCAGTGGCGGCGTCATCATTTTCGTCAAGTATGGGTTATTCTTCTCTGAGCTTTCTACCTCCTCTCTTTCTTTGCTTGGCCCCTACTCTGATTATGTAAAGGTCAACATCTCCCTAAACAACTCCTCCTCGCTGTCATTTCTTAATGTTTATGTTCCCCCTATTCATTCTTCTACAAAAGATAGCAGAACCAATTTCTTTTCTTTCTCCATTCTTCCCTCCTATGTGGAAGCGGAAGCAGTAGATTTTTCGCGCTTCCGCTTCCACAGAAAAAGTACCGCTTCCGCTTCCAGCTTCCGCTTCCGCTTCCACATCCCTGAATCCAATACTAAGCATTTTTTATATTTTTTCCTACCTCCTCCCGTATTCTCATGATCTCTCTTTGCTTTTCCGCTTCGAGCATTTGTTCTTTGAGAAGTTCTTTCTTGGCACGTTCTGCTTTTTCAATTTCTTCTCGCATCTGCCTCTTCACTTCCTCTTTCAACCCTTTCTGCTCGTCCGACCATGCTGCCAACTTGCGTAATCTCAATTATAAAAATTATTAAAGTTTAGAGCAGTGATTTTCAACCTTTTTCGTCTCACAGCACAGGGAACTAGACAACAAAATGATCAAGGCAAACCGAGGAAATATTTATTTAAATTTTGACAGAATAGGAATGATAGCAATGTACTTTCAGGTTAAAAAACAAATCATTTATGAATTTCATTTTCATGTTTATTGTTGATCACGGTTTTCAATAGAGTTCTATAGTTTTGTACATATTACTTGTTATTACACGGAAATAGGATGACATGGGAAAAAGCAAACCTGTCCCATGACCCTTGTAGAGTAAGGATCAAATTTACTCAAAACTCTAACGGCATACCCTCGGTACTTGACGGCACACTAATGTGGCGCGGCACTCAGGCTGAAAATCACTGGTTTAAAGCTCAAGTTGGTCAATTGCAAGCAGTGACATCTACCAGTGTATATTTCTAGCGGTAATTCGGTTTTCTGCCAAATTTGGATGGACTAAGATAATGCAGTTTATCTTTTAATGTCATTTTATCGGAAATTAAGCGCGGCTGATGCTCTGCGATGTATGTCTACCACTAACCAACTGCTTTTGTAGCACATTTTTAATGACTCACAGTTGTGATAATTCTGGAGTGTTTTTAACTCTATAATAGACTTTATTTCACATTCACCTTTCGTTGTCTTTGCTCGTAGCTTCTTCAATGCTAGCTTGTGCAGCAGCAATATCGCTTTTCTTGTACGAAATGTCATCTGTGACAACAACATCACGCCATTTACGTTTAAAAAGAAAGTGGCAATTACTTCAAGTATGAGAACTTCTTGTAGCAAACAGTATCGTACATGGTTTAAAATCGAAGCATTAAGCTATCAAGTTTGATAAAAAATCAGGAAATCATACTATGAAGTGCTGAGACAGATGTTCACCTGCACACATCAGTGACGGTTTGAAAACTGAACAGTGAAGACATGTTACCTTAGCATGGCAACTTCAAAAACCTCAAACAAATTAATTCTGCATGATTGTTCAAAATGAACTGCTGCTTCTGCGAAATCTCATTGGCATTCACTTTCTGCTTGATTAACAGCGGTCTAGGATGTTTTATTCGGTATACACCAGCATCACGAGAGGTGGGTCATGTTGTCAAACCACACTTACCGTATTTGCTTTTATCTATGGAAGTGATGGCTATTTTCCTGCTTTTTAAATTGCCAGCTCCAGGAAACATTTTCTCAGCAGCCAGCCCATCGCTCTAAAAGATAATGAATGTACTTGTTAATGTGTAACGCATTTTCAACGAAGATTGAAACGGAAGAAAATGAAATGATGGGAGCAACTGAAATTCTCATTTTAAATTATCCTATTGTAAAATTCAGTTTTGATGAACGCTAATTAATTTCTATTGTCAAAACAGCAACATGATGTATTATGACAATTGACAGATCAATTACGATAATTGTTTGCATAATATATTTGTTGCACTGATCAGCTAAACTTCGATAACCTTTGCAAAAACCGGAGTCCTTGCAAGTTCCAATACAAAAGATTGATCAACTCGAGGTGTCCTTAGTGCCATTAACAGCAACTTAGAGTTTGAAACTAACCGCTTTATTCCGGAATGTCGGAGAGAACTCGTCACCATCTCCTAGTTGTTTTTTCTCTTTCATTCTTTGCATCAGCTTCCTTGTTATGTCATCTTTGCTTTTTGTTTTCAGCAATGCATCCTTTATGATTAAACAGGCGTTATGGTGATGAAACAGTAAAAGCAATTCATTTTACATACCATATCTTTGTCCCATCGCTGCGATAGTACTTCATGTTCTGGCACAGAGGCAATTGATGTTGGCAGTAGGTTGGGAATAATGTTAGGGATCGCCAAGCTAAACAAAACCATTCAGCATTGAAAGTAAGCAAACAGCAAGCATTTTATTCTATGATCGACAATTTCCTGAATGTCTGATTTGAAGAAATACTTTCAACGGTAACTTTGTCATCGTATTTCAGGTAATCTTATTTTAGGTAACTATCTTCTAAGATAGCAAACACGCTTAAATACTCGGCCAGTTACCACCAAGTCCTTATTTGCCTTATAATACAATATGAGGCCTGGCGGTTTCGCTTTTACATTGTTTTCATCCTCCCTCTCTTCCCCCACCCAAAACAAGGTGTATTCACCATTACCACATCAAATGCTTGTTGGAGTTTTCTGCCAAGAACAAGAGGTTTAAAGATAACTTTTCGTGAGCTAGAAACTTCGCAGAAAAGGTTAACCTCTTTTGTATGACTAAATCAGTTAACATTCAATTGTGACGAAAAAAACTAGGTACAAACACAAACTTATTAGGATCTTGCTCTTACAGTGATAAAACTAGACAAGCTAGTTTTTAACTTTTTCCCACTCTAATTGTGTAAACAAAATTGCTGTGACTGCACTCGGGTTTGATTCAAGAAAAATCTTCATCAGTAAAACGATTAAAAATCACCTTTTAGGCAAAATTCCGGCAGCTTGAAGTTGTTTTTGCTGAAGAACCAGGAGCAGCTGTTGAGCTTGTTGCAAACTTTTTTGTTGCTCAGCAGTTAAATCAACAAGATTAGGACGCTTCTCACTGCCTGAAGATGAGTAAGAAGAACGACTGTAACTTCTGCCTCGGTGTCGACGACGCCTAAACCATAGGTTATTAATATCGTTTTGCGGTATCAAAAAATTTTATCCGGGTCTACATCTAATAATTCTCGACCTTGTAAAAGCAAACTGAAAGTGACATCTAAACCAAGCAATCGAACAACGACTTTTGTCTTATAGCGAAACGCATTTGTCTTAGTGTAATAATGTATAAATAAAGTTTCGAGCTGATTTAGTTGTTTCATTTATATTATGTGTAGATGGTTGGTTCAAGTTGTTTTGTTGAAACTGGGGGTGGCACATTTGTGTTTATCGTCACTAACTCTAGTGGAGCCATTTCTTCAGTCTTGGTCTTCTCTAAAGCCAAGAGCGGGTTTACTCTTTGCTTGCTTTCTTTGGCTCAGCCGCAAGCCTTGCTTTGCCTCAGCGTAGACTAGGCTAAGATGAGCGATGTGGACAGTTCTGTTTCACGTCTTCATTGGAAAACTTTACGGTAAATTAATGGCTATGTTTGAATTAGAAATCCGTTTCCATCAGGAATACAATCAACTTCGAAGCGAATGTGAACACATGTATGCAGGGCCGTTGAGAGAACAGTCCGGGCCCGGTACCAATATTGATAACTATTTAAATAATCAAATTTCTAAATGTGGGGTAATAAATCAAGCACAGTTGTAATACTATGTTTATGAAATAATATAAGGCTAAAAGTAAGTCAAAACCAAATGCGAATGACATGTAATGCATTATTATCAGTAATCGGTAAGTAAAATGCAATCTTTCCGTTTAATAAAGATAAAAGTGTGGCTACCTCAGCAACCGACCCGATGGCGTAGTGGTTAGAGCGTCCGCTTCGTAGTCGGTAGACCAGGGGTTCATTCCCCTTGTCGAGTCATTCCAAAAGACTTTAAAAAATGGTATCCTTAGCTTACCTGCTTGGCGTTCGGCATTTAGGGGAGGTTGTGGAGAACAAGCCGGTAAGTTCGCTTGTTGTGTCCTTAGGCAAGACACTACGGGACGCCCCCACCTATATGTGGAAGACAGGTGGCCCATAAACCTCGAAAAAGGCAACTCCCAAACGAGTGCGGACTTCCCGTCCAAAATATAGCGATACAATTCGTTTTCTCGTGAATGGAGGATAAATATGGCAAGTAAAACTAAAAAAAACTAAAAACTAAACTTCAACTACAAACCACAACTGAAAAGTCGCCAACAACACTTGGCTTTATATACGCGAAACGCCGTCTACGTTCATCAGCTATCATGATAAAAGTGACTAGTCGCCACACGGAATGCACTCACTTTAAATTGGATTGCAGTCGGATGCCTGCCATTGCTCTACAATGGTGACACCGACGTGATAAAGTTACATCTTCGATGTAGTTGGACGGCAGCGTCTTCAGTCAAGCAGCACAAGCCATCGTCGAGTCGCCGAGCCGTAAGGTCAAGACTGCCTTCCATTGAAGTCTTGGTGGGAATCTCACTTACTTCGACCGGTAAGCCTCACTCTCTCAACGTTGGCGGAGAAGGCATGTTGAGACCTCAGCAACCTCCTCCCTTCTTACGCACGTCTCCGCTAGCTGTACGTGCTTGAGAAGAGGAATTGTGTAGCAACCTCAGCAACTGCAAACTACACTGCACAAGTGGAAAGTTGCCAACAACACTTGGCTTTATATATGGATCGCCATCTACGTTCATCAGCTATCATGATAAAAGTGACTAGTCGCCACATGGAGTGCACTCATTTTAAATCGACTACAGTCGGATGCCTGCCGTTGCACTACAATAGTGACCCCCACGTGTTGCGTTGCGGTCTTGACGTTAGGGCTCGGCGACTCGCCGATGGTTTGTGCTGCTTGACAGAAGACGCTGCGGTCCAACTACATCGGAGAAGATGTAGCTTCATCACGTTGAGATCACCATTGTAGCGCAACGGCAGGCATCTGACTGTAATCCAAGTTAAAATGAGTGCACTCCATGTGGCGACTAGTCACTTTGTGGCGATCGTGTAACCTTTGCCCTTAGGCCTACCCCACGCGTGTTTGTTTTCGAATATTGCTATCTCGTGTTTTTTTTGTTTTCGTAGAAACGTGCGTCATTCATTCTTTCGTTTTTCTATAGCAGTGTTTCTTAACCTGGGGTGTTTATGTTTTCGTAGAAATGTGAGTCATGCATTCCTTTGTGTTTACGAACATTAATCCTGGTGCTTTGTTTTATTTTTCGTAGAAACATGACTTATGCATTGCCTCATCTTCACCCCATGAAAAATTATTCCTTGTGCCTTTTTTTCATTTTTTTGAGATATAAATATCTCTTGGTTTTTGGATAAAAAACAGAAAACAGGTTTAACTTTTGGACTGAAGTTGCCGCTAAATTTTGAAATTGTAAGATAATTTTTGGTAAAAGGTTTAATAAACAAAACAGAAAAATTCGTGTCAACTGAAAACTTAAGGAAATAATTCGATGTCAAAAAACTCCCGTGAACTTAAGCAATTAAGTGTAGTTCAATAGGCTGACGGTACAGCATGCCTCGCCTCTGGCGCTACAACTTCTTTCATGATAGCTACTGAACATAAATGGCGATCCATATATAAAGCCAGGTGTTGTTGGCAACTTTCTACTTGTGGTTTGCAGTTGCTGAGGTTGCTACACAATTCCTCTCCTCAAGCACGTACAGCTAGCGGAGACGTGCGTAAGAAGGGAGGAGGTTGCTGAGGTCTCAACATGCCTTCTCCGCCAACCTTGAGAGAGGGAGGTTTACCGGCCGAAGTAAGTGAGATTCCCGCCAAGACTTCAATGGAAGGCAGTCTTGACCTTACGGCTCGGCGACTCGACGATGGCTTGTGCTGCTTGACTGAAGACGCTGCCGTCCAACTACATCGTAGAAGATATAGCTTCCTTGTCGGGGTCACCATTGTAGAGCAATGGCAGGCATCCGACTGTAGTCCATTTAAAATATGTGCATTCCATGTGGCGACTAGTCACTTCTATCACGGTGACTACTGAACTTGGATGGCGATCCATATATAAAGCCAAGTGTCGTTGGCAACTTTCTGTTTGGGTTAGTAGTTGCTGAGGTTGCTACAACAGGATTGATGAGAAATGATTTTGTAAAATCTCAGCATTAGCAAATTGATTGATTCATATGGGATATCTGGGTTTGAGATTTAAAAATTTGGAGCTTAAAATTATGCTGTTTTGGAAGTTATGTGCTTAAAGAGTTACAGGAAACAAGTTTTATGCTTCCGACCACAGGGCCAGGAAGTATTCTAGGGACCCCGAATTTTTGCAAAACGGAGTATTTAAGCAAAATTGTTGTGGACAAAATAAAGAAAATATTAGTCACCATGTCACAAAAATTATTGTATAGGTTATGCATATGTTAACAAAAAAATAATAAGCTTAGGCCTAATTTATTGTTAACATTTCGTGCGACGTTTTTCAAAATCCGGGCCCGGTACCAAAAGTATCCCCTGGACCCCCTTATCCACGCTCCTTGCATGTATGCTGTTGTATCAATTCTTTTAAAATAGGAGAAAGAAAAGTCGAAATGTGAAGCACGTAGCCCATTTGTGCTCAGAAAAAATAGAAGTGTTTTAAAATGCGTGAAAATTATATATGTTATTTAGTATGGTCTCAGCACAAGAAACCTGCCATCAAATTTTTTTGTGGTTTACCTATAAAAGACCAAAATGTTATGTCGCCAAAACGCAACATTTGTCCCTACAACTGAACCTGCATCGATTGTATCTTCATCAACTCGTCGCTAATACCGTACATTATTTATACTAATTAAAACAACTCTGACCAGTCGTAATGATATGTGTCATAGTCCAAATCTATATTTTGATTGCATTGTTTTTGCAAAAGTAGCACCGGCAACCATAAATCATAGTTGAGAAGATTCATTCGACATCATAATCACAAATTCACAAAAGGAAATTACAAGTTTGCTCCATTGCGTCGCTACGATAATCGTGTGAGCATTTCACATAGACGTCACATCACATTTTTGTGCAGACCTAATATATCTGGCTCTGGAAACCCTTGCACCTTCACAGGCAGACATCACAGAATTACAATTTTCAGATTGAGATGCGTATTTTACAGTTTTATCGGTAAATTGTTTAATTGCTCTGTTGACTTGAAAAAGTTCAAAAACTTCACTCAGCCACTAATATCTTTTTGCGATGTGTTCCGACTCTTCAATGGTCTGAGGCAAATCTTCTTGACCCAGTTACGCAGTTTAAGTTTCTTTCGTCCTGTCGAGAGGGGAGCACTGATGCGAGGCGCTGTTACAGTGGCATCACAGTACTTATTTGATTACGAGGGAGATTATGCAACTGTACGTTTTCTTCGTCGTCTCAGTCTTCGTCAGTGATAAGCCCAATATTTGGTGGAGAGATAAATGCAGTAACTTTTTTAGTAGTATTTATATCGGTCACGCTCTCATCAGCAGGTGATCCTTCACTATCTTCGTCTTCAAGAAATTTTTCTAGTGGTTTCAAAACATCGTCCAACCTTGTTTACTTCACAGACAGGTTGGTCTTCCTGGCAATACAAACAAATGAGTAATCATATGGATAACATTCAGTTCGGTCGTTGCAAACACACCTACGGTTGTTTGTTGTTCGAACAATTGTTTGTTTGAACTTGACCGTTTGAAACACGTGCAGTGAACCAGATCAGTAATTCAATCTGGGTTGAGCCTGGTTCACAGAGAAAGCAGTAGCAAAACATTTTCAATGTTTGGCATAAACTCTCAAAATCACAAAGCGTAACGACCTGTCACTCAGATTGCATTCATCCTTGGAAGTTGAGCTTTGCGGTGTAGAGTAGAATTAACTACAGCGATTTTGCAAAGCGCTTGAAAGTATTAATAATAAGCTAAGTTACATTTTAAACGTACAACACAGATTTCGCTTAATATTTCATACACGTTGATTATGTCATGCTAATTTGCCCTTTGTAAAATTGCAACTTGTATGTTTGTGTAAAAACTTTGCTGGCATCTAAGAAACTCAATACAGCTTAAGCGCAACACGAAGCTGTTGGACATCAGCAGCACTCTTGACAAATGATGTGATAGCGCAATGCCTGGCACAATTGGAGTGATAAATGTTGCGAAAACGCAGGAAACTTTTCGTGCATTTTCTGTCAGGAAATTTTGCCCCGTCATGCGGAACTGAAACTCGTGTAAATGGCCCAACCAACTGTTTATCTAGGAAATCACACTACCTATGCAAAAAATATTTACAATTACTATAAATAGGAGCTCTTTAATCGGTATTGTCGTCGGCTATCCTGTTTCTCAAAAATGCTCCGATTCTGACTTTCACTAAAACTTCTGTGTATAATATAAAACTTCGAGCTAACTTGCATCTGACTGCCCCATTGTCAGTCAAACTAAAGAAAACAGGTTGGTTGAAATCTCTCCAGCTATGTAGCGACGACAAAAAAAAATTGTCCCGATTTTTGGCGCAAAACCCCAACTTTTTTCTGAAATGAGTTAATTTGGTTGCAAGCTGTTTTACGTCAGTCGGTGCAATAACACATAATGTCAATTCGATGTATCTACCTACAAATTCTCACAGGCTAATCCGGTGCAATGCTATGTTTTAATAAAGGAGATTCCTCTTCAAAAATGTCTAAGAGCAATAATACTTTTGATGCTTGCCTGTATGGCATTTGATGGCCATCTTTGAATAACTTTTCTCATCATCGAGTCCAGCGTGCATTTAAAAATTTTGGAATAGAAAGCGAGAACTGAGAAGGGTTGAATTCGGGGAGAAAATTAATCTCTTTGCTTATCCTTGGATGGTGGGAGTTATTATTCTGAAGCATCATGGCGAAAGTTGTGTTAAACAAGATCGACTATGTATTTAGACTAATGCTGAAGTTTTGCTCCTAAACTTTTTCCAAATTTTTGTTATGTTGGGGAAATTATGTTCTATAGCTTGCACGGATTGGCCTGTGCACTGGATTTGTTACCTTCCTGATTATTTCTTTCTTGATCCTGCCTTAACACTTTCGGTGCGGCACATGAATTTGGAAATAGTACCTACGGAACTGAATTTCAGCAATTTTTCACTCATTTTTGATTGTTAAGTAATTAACCTAAAAATGAAAATACACATCTAAAAATTTCTTCATCACTGTCCGAATTTATATCATCAAAATCAGAATCATCATCCATCGAAATGTCTGCTGCTTGAAAAGTATCCATCTTTTTCTACCCTAACTTACTTTATTTTTGAGGTAACTTACAGATCTTCAAAAACATTATTTGATCAATCAATACAAATTTTTAGAAGTCGTTTTAGTCATAAATACTTTGACTTTATAAAAATAAACAAAAGCTACCATTTATCTTTTACATTTATCTTAAAAATAACAAAAGTGCCTCCAATTCCATCAGCTGACTCTTCAACTCGGGATCTTCCAACACTTGCTGTCTCTGCTTTGCAATTTCATCGCGGATTTTTTTTTTGATTTGCTCTCGGACCTGATGTTACACAAACAGTGACCTTATAGCGATCAGTAAATTTAAACTGTTGAGATTGATAATCCAGCAATTTATATGCATTGTATATTTCAGAATTTCTACATTAACTTTGATCAAGATGGGGTTAGAAAGCTAAAATTCATTTCAAGTAGCAACAGCAAAAGACAAATAGCCAAGACAGTAACTAAGTAACACAGCAATGACCAGTAGCTAATATTTTAAAACAAATTACAAGCTGGAGACTTCTACAGAGCAGACATGAGACAAAGATCTTTGTAAGGCTGCATACAGTGAGATACAAGCCCTCAAAAGAAAACACCACTAATTCCAAATCTTGCAGCACACTCCCGTCAACTAGAAAAGCTGCCTTAATCCAATCAGGGATGTGGAAGCGGTTATTTTTCAAACGCTTCCGCTTCCTCTTCCACACCTATCGCATCCGTTTCCACCAACATAAAACGAGAAAACGACCGTTGACAATTTTTTTAACTTTTGTGGGTCTGTAGCCTGCCTTCTCCTACACTTTATCATTTTGAGAAGAAAAAAAACCTTCATTTATTGTTATTACTTTACCTACTTTGCTTGAGCTGATTGTTTCGAACTATTCTGTTTTTGTTTTTCTTAGATATCAGAACTCGTGTTGAATGTAGAACAGTGCTTTTCAATCTTTTTGTCATCGCGGAGCCCCTAATGTACTTTCGCGTTTGTCACGGAACTCCCACTAACAAAAATTTAGAAATCACGAATTGCTTGCAAGAAAATCAAATATTTCGTTACTACAATTCAAAAATCAATTAAACACTTCAACGAATAGACAGTTATTACAAGTTCCTTCACTACTTACAACTACTTTTACAACAGTTAATCTAATGCTTCTTAGATCTAAACCGTATGACCACATATCACAGCTCTCGACAATAACCTGTTGTCACAACAACAAATTACACCGTATAGCGTTGATTTTCCCTCTTTATTCTTAACTAACTCTGACTTTGAGTTAACTTTAACTCTAATCATCATTACGGAGACCTTCTGTCCGTCCTCAAAACTCGTATTGACTCCGATCTTTTTGGATAGTGAAGTGCGAAATTTCTGTCGTATATATAGTATGTACATGTACGAGGTGTGGCTAAAAAGAAACGGGACTATTGAATTTAGAAGTTTATTTAGATGCATATCATACAATGTCCACATTGTCTAACACGTACAAGTCTTAAGTCATCTCTATTTGTCTCCTTCGAAATATTCCCCATTGGCTTTGATGCACTTTTCCATTCTTTTTTGACCACACTTTGAAGCACTGTGAAAATTCTTCTTTTGTGATGGTTTTGAGGTGTCTCGTCACGCTGGTCTTGATATCCTCGACTCCTTGGAAGCGTGTCCCCTTGAGAATCCCTTTCAGCTTTGGAAAAAGAAAGAAATCGCAAGGGGCTAAGTCCGGCGAATAAGGTGAATAATGCAACGTGGTGATTTCTTTCGAGACCAAGAACTGTTTCACGCTGAGGGCTGTGTGGGCAGGAGCATTGTCGTGATGCAAGATCCAAGTTTTTCCTGCCCAGGAAGCTCTTCGTTTTTGACGAATTTTGTTGACAAGACGAGTCAGAACTTTCTTATAAAAGTGTTGGTTTACTGTTTGCCCTTGAGGAACAAACTCATGATGCACCATTCCCTGATGGTCAAAAAAGGTGATCAGCATCACTTTCACTTGTGAACGTTGCATGCGGGATTTCTTTGGTCTGGGCGAGGACACACTTTTCCACTGACAACTCTGTCGTTTTGTTTCCGGATCATATTGAAAGACCCATGACTCGTCTCCTGTGATGACGTTTTCCAAGAATTTTTCGTCTGCTTCCATCTGCTGAAGGATGTCTCGGCATGCATTCAATCGTTGAGCTTTCTGCTCCTCAGTCAAGAGCCTTGGCACCATTTTGGCACACACCTTCCACATGCCTAAAGTGTCAACCAAAATGGTGCGGACCATTTCTTTGTCCATCCCAAGTTCGTTGGCAATGACGCGAATTGTTACGCGACGGTCACTGCGAACCAACTGTCGAACCTTTTCGATGTTGGTATCAGTTGTGGAAGTGCAAGGCCTCCCTGACTTCGGATCATCCTCCACATCCTCCCTGCCTTCCACAAATCGCTTATGCCATTCAAAAACTCTTGTTCTGGACATGGAAGAATCTCCATAAACATCACGCAACATCTTCAAAGTCTCAGTCGACGTTTTTCCAAGTTTGACACAAAATTTAATGTTAATTCTTTGCTCAATCGTCATTCTGCAATTGAACTCCCTATCGCCAAAAAATCAATCAGATCTCGCACAGCAATTTTTTTCAACAAGTAATCAATCACATTCACCTATGGCTCCGAAAAAGCAAAGATAATTGCGATATTGTGTCAAAACAGCTGTTCAACAAAGAACACATGTTACGCCACAGTGTAAAAGATTTGATTATCGATGGTAAATCGTGTTGCGCAATCTGTGACGTCAGTCCCGTTTCTTTTTAGCCATACCCCGCCCTCAAAACACGTATTGACTCCAATCTTTTTGGATAGTGAAGTGCGAAATTTTTGTCGTATATATAGTATGTACATGTAAAGCGAGCAAAATTGAACTGCACCAATCAACAGCCGCCTCAACATGGTGATCGGTTCCCGACCCGTTTGGGTTGGGTCAAAATGGCTGTTGGCCTTCCCGAGGGTCCCAGTTACCCTGAGCACTCCCCTCACACAAACCATTTTTTCGCCGTGCAGCCCCCTGAACGACCGCAGAATGGTAGCACGCAGCCTCTTTAAAATTGGCCTGACTTCTCTTTACTCCTGCCTTTCTCTTGACTGTCTTCTCATTCTTCTCCTTCTCCTGATGAGTGGCAACGTTCATCCTAACCCTTGTTCCGTCTTTCCCTGTTTAGTGTGCGCTGGAAATGTGACCTGGCGGGGTAGGTCAGTGCAATGTTGCACATGCTCTAATTGGGTTCATTTAAAGTGCTCACTACTCTCCTTTTCTAGATTCAGAACTCTTGGCAGCTCTCACTCCTGGAGCTTCCCTCCCTGCTTTTTTTGGAAATTCTACACCTACCAACAGTGTGACTTCCTCCTCGGACTTCTCCATCTGGTATACCTCCACTGCTCAATCTGGCCCTCTTCTGCTAATGCAGCACTCGCACCCCACTCTCACTTTCAAACTTCTTATCCTTTTTCCGCCCACTTATTATCTTCTCCCTCTGCACCCTCACGACCGCCTCATGCTCCTGGCTGTTTCTCTTTACCTCCTGCTTTCTCTTCCCCTCCATAACTCTCTTAGGGTTTTTCAATGGAATGCTGGGGGTCTCAGAGCCAGGAGCACTAAACTACTACACTTTATTTCGTCTCATCCCGTTGACCTTATTTATATCCAGGAATCTAATCTAAATTTATCTTCCTCTTTTCGGATCCCTGGATTCTCTGCTCTGCAATCCCATGGCACCCACTCCCGATTTGGTATTTTTTCTACTGATGTTGCAGACGCTAGTGGCGATGTCATCATTTTCGTCAAGTAGGGCTTATTCTTCTCTGAGCTTTCTACCTCCTCTCTTTCTTTGCTTGGCCCCTACTCTGATTATGTAAAGGTCAACATCTCCCTAAACAACTCCTCCTCGCTGTCATTTCTTAATGTTTATGTTCCCCCTATTCATTCTTCTACAAAAGATAGCAGAACCAATTTCTTTTCTTTCTCCATTCTTCCCTCCTATGTGGAAGCGGAAGCGGTAGATTTTTCGCGCTTCCGCTTCCACAGAAAAAGTACCGCTTCCGCTTCCAGCTTCCGCTTCCACATCCCTGAATCCAATACTGAGCATTTTTTATATTTTTTCCTACCTCCTCCCGTATTCTCATGATCTCTCTTTGCTTTTCCGCTTCGAGCATTTGTTCTTTGAAAAGTTCTTTCTTGGCACGTTCCGCTTTTTCAATTTCTTCTCGCATCTGCCTCTTCACTTCCTCTTTCAACCCTTTCTGCTCGTCCGACCATGCTGCCAACTTGCGTAATCTTAATTATAAAAACATTTAAAATTTAGAGCAGTGGGTTTCAACCTTTTTCGTCTCACAGCACAGGGAACCAGACAACAAAATCATCAAGGCACACCGAGGAAATATTTATTTAAATTTTGACAGAATAGGAATGATAGCAATGTACTTTCAGGTTAAAAAACAAATCATTTATGAATTTCATTTTCATGTTTATTGTTGATCACGGTTTTCAATAGAGTTCTAGATTTTTGTACATATTACTTGTTATTACACGGAAATAGGATGACATGGGAAAAAGCAAACCTGTCCCATGACCCTTGTAGAGTAAGGATCAAATTTACTCAAAACTCTAACGGCACACCCACGGTACTTGACGGCACACTAATGTGGCGCGGCACTCAGGCTGAAAATCACTGGTTTAAAGCTCAAGTTGGTCAATTGCAAGCAGTGACATCTACCAGTGTATATTTCTAGCGGTAATTCGGTTTTCTGCCAAATTTGGATGGACTAAGATAATGCAGTTTATCTTTTAATGTCATTTTATCGGAAATTAAGCGTGACTGATGCTCTGCGATGTATGTCTACCACTAACCAACTGCTTTTGTAGCACATTTTTTAATGATTCACAGTTGTGATAATTCTGGAGTGTTTTTAACTCTATAATAGACTTTATTTCACATTCACCTTTCGTTGTCTTTGCTCGTAGCTTCTTCAATGCTAGCTTGTGCAGCAGCAATATCGCTTTTCTTGTACGAAATGTCATCTGTGACAACAACATCACGTCATTTACGTTTAAAAAGAAAGTGGCAATTACTTCAAGTATGAGAACTTCTTGTAGCAAACAGTATCGTACATGGTTTAAAATCAAAGCATTAAGCTATCAAGTTTGATAAAAAATCAGGAAATAAATACTATGAAGTGCTGAGACAGATGTTCACCTGCACACATCAGTGATGGTGTGAAAACTGAACAGTGAAGACATGTTACCCTAGTATGGCAACTTCAAAAACCTCAAACAAATTAATTCTGCATGATTGTTCAAAATGAACTGCTGCTTCTGCGAAATCTCATTGGCATTCACCTCCTGCTTGATTAACAGCGGTCTAGGATGTTTTATTCGGTATACACCAGCATCACGAGAGGTGGGTCATGTCGTCAAACCACACTTACCATATTTGCTTTTATCTATGGAAGTGATGGCTATTTTCCTGCTTTTTAAATTGCCAGCTCCAGGAAACATTTTCTCAGCAGCCAGCCCATCGCTCTAAAAGATAATGAATGTACTTGTTAATGTGTAACGCATTTTCAACGAAGATTGAAACGGAAGAAAATGAAATGATGGGAGCAACTGAAATTCTCATTTTAAATTATCTTATTGTAAAATTCAGTTTTGATGAACACTAATTAATTTCTATTGTCAAAATAGCAACATCATGTATTATGACAATTGACAGATCAATTACGATAATTGTCCGCTTAATATACAGTATTTGCTGCACAGATCAGCTAAACTTCGATAACCTTTGCAAAAACCGGAGGTATATATGTCCTTGCAAGTTCCAATACAAAAGATTGATCAACTCGAGGTGTCCATAGTGCCATTAACAGCAACTTAGAGTTTGAAACTAACCGCTTTATTCCGGAATGTCGGAGAGAACTCGTCACCATCTCCTAGTTGTTTTTTCTCTTTCATTCTTTGCATCAGCTTCCTTGTTATGTCATCTTTGCTTTTTGTTTTCAGCAATGCATCCTATATGATTAAACAGGCGTTATGATGATGAAACAGTAAAAGCAATTCATTTTACATACCATATCTTTGTCCCATCGCTGCGATAGTACTTCAGGTTCTGGCACAGAGGCAGTTGATGTTGGCAGTAGATTGGGAATAATGTTAGGGATCGCCAAGCTAAACAAAACCATTCAGCATTGAAAGTAAGCAAACAGCAAGCATTATATTCTATGATCGACAATTTCCTGAATGTCTGATTTGAAAAAATACTTTCAACGGTAACTTTGTCATCGTATTTCAGGTAATCTTATTTTAGGTAACTATCTTCTAAGATAGCAAACACGCTTAAATACTCGGCCAGTTACCACCAAGTCCTTATTTGCCTTATAATACAATATGAGGCCTTGCGGTTTCGCTTTTACATTGTCTTCATCCTCCCTCTCTTCCCCCACCCAAAACAAGGTGTATTCACCATTACCACATCAAATGCTTGTTAGAGTTTTCTGCCAAGAACAAGAGGTTTAAAGATAACTTTTCGTGAGCTAGAAACTTCGCAGAAAAGGTTAACCTCTTTTGTATGACTAAATCAGTTAACATTCAATTGTGACGAAAAAAAACTAGGTACAAACACAAACTTATTAGGATCTTGCTCTTACAGTAATAAAACTAGACAAGCTAGTTTTTAACTTTTCCCCACTCTAATTGTGTAAACAAAATTGCTGTGACTGCACTCGGGTTTGATTCAAGAAAAATCTTCATCAGTAAAACGATTAAAAATCACCTTTTAGGCAAAATTCCGGCAGCTTGAAGTTGTTTTTGCTGAAGAACCAGGAGCTGTTGAGCTTGTTGCAAACTTTTTTGTTGCTCAGCAGTTAAATCAACAAGATTAGGACGCTTCTCACTGCCTGAAGATGAGTAAGAAGAACGGCTGTAACTTCTGCCTCGGTGTCGACGACGCCTAAACCATAGGTTATTAATATCGTTTTGCGGTATCAAAAAATTTTATCCGGGTCTACATCTAATAATTCTCGACCGGGTAAAAGCAAACTGAAAGTGACATCTAAACCCACATCTAAACCAAGCAATCGAACAACGACTTTTGTCTTATAGCGAAACGCATTTGTCTTAGTGTAATAATGTATAAATAAAGTTTCGAGCTGATTTAGTTGTTTCATTTATATCATGTGTAGATGGTTGGTTCAAGTTGTTTTGTTGAAACTGGGGGTGGCACATTTGTGTTTATCGTCACTAACTCTAGTGGAGCCATTTTTTCAGTCTTGGTCTTCTCTAAAGCCAAGAGCGAGTTTACTCTTTGCTTGCTTTCTTTGGCTCAGCCGCAAGCCTTGCTTTGCCTCAGCGTAGACTAGGCTAAGATGAGCGATGTGGACAGTTCTGCTTCACGTCTTCATTGGAAAACTTTGCGGCAAATTAATGGCTATGTTTGAATTAGAAATCCGTTTCCATCAGGAATACAATCAACTTTGAAGCAAATGTGAACACATGTGTGCAGGGCCGTTGAGAGAACAGTCCGGGCCGGTAGGCTACCAATATTGATAAGTATTCAAATAATCAAATTTCTAAATGTGGGGTAATAAATTAAGCACAGTTGTAATACTATGTTTATGAAATAATATAAGGCTAAAAGTAAGTCAAAACCAAATGCGAATGACATGTAATGCATCATTATCAGTAATCGGTAAGTAAAATGCAATCTTCCCGTTTAATAAAGATAAAAGTGTGGCAACCTCAGCAACCGACCCGATGGCGTAGTGGTTAGAACGTCCGCTTCGTAGTCGGTAGACCATGGATTCATTCCCCTTGTCGAGTCATTCCAAAAGACTTTAAAAAATGGTATCCTTAGCTTCCCTGCTTGGCGTTCGGCATTTAGGGAAGGTTGTGGAGAACAAGCCGGTAAGTTCGCTTGTTGTGTCCTTGGGCAAGACACTTTACGGGACGCCCCCACCTTTATGTGGAAGACAGGTGGCCCATAAACCTCGAAAAAGGCAACTCCCAAGCGAGTGCGGACTTCCCGTCCAAAATATAGCGGTACAATTCGTTTTCTCGTGAATGGAGGATAAATATGGCAAGTAAAACTAAAAAAAAAAACTAAAAACTAAACTTCAACTACAAACCACAAGTAGAAAGTCGCCAACAACACTTGGCTTTATATACGCGAAACGCCGTCTACGTTCATCAGCTATCATGATAAAAGTGACTAGTCGCCACACGGAATGCACTCACTTTAAATTGGATTGCAGTCGGAAGCCTGCCATTGCTCTACAATGGTGACCCCGACAAGGAAGCTATATCTTCTCCGATGTAGTTGGACGGCAGCGTCTTCAGTCAAGCAGCACAAGCCATCGTCGAGTCGCCGAGCCGTAAGGTCAAGACTGCCTTCCATTGAAGTCTTGGCGGGAATCTCACTTACTTCGGCCGGTAAACCTCCCTCTCTCAACGTTGGCGGAGAAGGCATGTTGAGACCTCAGCAACCTCCTCCCTTCTTACGCACGTCTCCGCTAGCTGTACGTGCTTGAGAAGAGGAATTGTGTAGCAACCTCAGCAACTGCAAACTACAAGTGGAAAGTCGCCAACAACACTTGGCTTTATATATGGATCGCCATCTACGTTCATCAGCTATCATGATAAAAGTGACTAGTCGCCACATGGAGTGCACTCATTTTAAATCGACTACAGTCGGATGCCTGCCGTTGCACTACAATAGTGACCCCGACGTGTTGCGTTGCGGTCTTGACGTTAGGGCTCGGCGACTCGCCGATGGTTTGTGCTGCTTGACAGAAGACGCTGCGGTCCAACTACATCGGAGAAGATGTAGCTTCATCACGTTGAGATCACCATTGTAGCGCAACGGCAGGCATCTGACTGTAATCCAAGTTAAAATGAGTGCACTCCATGTGGCGACTAGTCACTTTGTGGCGATCGTGTAACCTTTGCCCTTAGGCCTACCCCACGTGTGTTTGTTTTCGAATATTGCTATCTCGTGTTTTTTTTGTTTTCGTAGAAACGTGAGTCATTCATTCTTTCGTTTTTCTATAGCAGCGTTTCTTAACCTGGGGTGTTTATGTTTTCGTAGAAATGTGAGTCATGCATTCCTTCGTGTTTACGAACATTAATCCTGGTGCTTCGTTTTATTTTTCGTAGAAACATGACTTATGCATTGCCTCATCTTCACCCCATGAAAAATTATTCCTTGTGCCTTTTTTCCATTTTTTTGAGATATAAATATCTCTTGGTTTTTGGATAAAAAACAGAAAACAGGTTTAACTTTTGGACTGAAGTTGCCGCTAAATTTTGAAATTGTAGGATAATTTTTGGTAAAAGGTTTAATAAACGAAACAGAAAAATTCGTGTCAACTGAAAACTTAAGAAAATAATTCGATGTCAAAAAACTCTCGTGAACTTAAGCAATTAAGTGTAGTTCAATAGGCTGACGGTACAGCATGCCTCGCCTCTGGCGCTACAACTTTTATCGTGATAGCTGATGAACGTAGATGGCGATCCATATATAAAGCCAGGTGTTGTTGGCAACTTTCTACTTGTGGTTTGCAGTTGCTGAGGTTGCTACACAATTCCTCTCCTCAAGCACGTACAGCTAGCGGAGACGTGCGTAAGAAGGGAGGAGGTTGCTGAGGTCGCAACATACCTTCCCCGCCAACGTTGAGAGAGTGAGGCTTACCGGTCGAAGTAAGTGAGATTCCCGCCAAGACTTCAATGGAAGGCAGTCTTGACGTTAGGGCTCGGCGACTCGACGATGGCTTGTGCTGCTTGACTGAAGACGCTGCGGTCCAACTACATCGTAGAAGATATAGCTTTTTTGTCGGGGTCACCATTGTAGAGCAATGGCAGGCATCCGACTGTAGTCCATTTAAAATATGTGCATTCCATGTGGCGACTAGTCACTTCTATCACGGTGACTACTGAACTTGGATGGCGATTCATATATAAAGCCAAGTGTTGTTGGCAACTTTCTGTTTGGGTTAGTAGTTGCTGAGGTTGCTACAACAGGATTGATGAGAAATGATTTTGTAAAATCTGAGCATAAGCAAATTGATTGATTCATATGGGATATCTGGGTTTGAGATTTAAAAATTTGGAGCTTAAAATTATGTTGTTTTGGAAGTTATGTGCTTAAAGAGTTACAGGAAACAAGTTTTATGCTTCCGACCACAGGGCCAGAAAGTATTCTAGGGACCCCGAATTTTTGCAAAAAGGAGTATTTAAGCAAAATTGTTGTGGACAAAATAAAGAAAATATTAGTCACCATGTCACAAAAATTATTGTATAGGTTATGCATATGTTAACAAAAAAATAATAAGCTTAGGCCCAATTTATTGTTAACATTTCGTGCGACGTTTTTAAAAATCCGGGCACGGTACCAAAAGTATCCCCTGGACCCCCTTATCCACGTTCCTTGCATGTATGCTGTTGTATCAATTCTTTTAAAATAGGAGAAAGAAAAGTCTAAATGTGAAGCACGTAGCCCATTTGTGCTCAGAAAAAATAGAAGTGTTTTAAAATGCGTGAAAATTATATATGTTATTTAGTATGGTCTCAGCACAAGAAACCTGCCATCAAATTTTTTTGTGGTTTACCTATAAAAGACCAAAATGTTATGTCGCCAAAACGCAACATTTGTCCCTACAACTGAACCTGCATCGATTGTATCTTCATCAACTCGTCGCTAATACCGTACATTATTTATTTTTAATTAAAACAACTCTGACCAGCCGCAATGATATGTCTGATAGTCCAAATCTATATTTTGATTGCATTGGTTTTGCAAAAGTAGCACCGGCAACCATAAATCATAGTTGAGAAGATTCATTCGACATCATAATCACAAATTCACAAAAGGAAATTACAAGTTTGCTCCATTGCGTCGCTACAATAATCGTGTGAGCATTTCACATAGACGTCACATCACATTTTTGTGCAGACCTAATATATTTGGCTCTGGAAACCCTTGCACCTTCACAGGCAGACATCACAGAATTACAATTTTCAGATTGAGATGCGTATTTTACAATTTTGTCGGTAAAGTGTTCAATTGCTCTGTTACCTGGAAAAGTTCAAAAACTTCACTCAGCCACTAATATCTTTTTGCGATGTGTTCCGACTCTTCAATGGTCTGAGGCAAATCTTCCTTGACCCAGTTACGCAGTTTAAGTTTCTTTCGTCCTGTCGAGAGGGGAGCACTGATGCGAGGCGCTGTTACAGTGGCATCACAGTACTTATTCGATTACGAGGGCGATTATGCAACTGTACGTTTTCTTCGTCGTCTCAGTCTTCGTCAGTGATAAGCCCAATATTTGGTGGAGAGATAAATGCAGTAACTTTTTTAGTAGTATTTATATCGGTCACGCTCTCATCAGCAGGTAATCCTTCACTATCTTCGTCTTCAAGAAATTTTTCTAGTGGTTTCAAAATATCGTCCAACCTTGTTTGCTTCACAGACAGGTTGGTCTTCCTGGCAATACAAACAAATGAGTAATCATATAGATAACATTCAGTTCGGTCGTTGCAAACACACCTACGGTTGTTTGTTGTTCGAACAATTGTTTGTTTGAACTTGACCGTTTGAAACACGTGCAGTGAACCAGATCAGTAATTCAATCTGGGTTGAGCCTGGTTCACAGAGAAAGCAGTAGCAAAACATTTTCAATGTTTGGCATAAACTCTCAAAAACACAAAGCGTAACGACCTGTCACTCAGATTGCACTCATCCTTGGAAGTTGAGCTTTGCGGTGTAGAGTAGAATTAACTACAGCGATTTTGCAAAGCGCTTGAAAGTATTAATAATAAGCTAAGTTACATTTTAAACGTACTACACAGATTTCGCTTAATATTCCATACACGTTGATTATTTCATGCCAATTTGCACTTTGTAAAATTGCAACTTGTATAGTTTGTGTAAAAACTTTGCTGGTATCTAAGAAACTCAATACAGCTTAAGCGCAACACGAAGCTGTTGGACATCAGCAGCACTCTCGACAAATGATGTGACAGCGCAATGCCTGGCACAATTGGAGTGATAAATGTTGCGAAAACGCAGGAAACTTTTCGTGCATTTTCTGTCAGGAAATTTTGCCCCGTCATGCGGAACTGAAACTCGTGTAAATGGCCCAACCAACTGTTTATCTAGGAAATCACACTACCAATGCAAAAAATATTTGTAATTACTATAAATAGGAGCTCTTTAATCGGTATTGTCGTCGGCTATCCTGTTTCTCAAAAATGCTCCGATTCTGACTTTCACTAAAACTTCTGTGTATAATATAAAACTTCGAGCTAACTTGCATCTGACTGCCCCATTGTCAGTCAAACTAAAGAAAACAGGTTGGTTGAAATCTCTCCAGCTATGTAGCGACGACAAAAAAAAAATTGTCCCGATTTTTGGCGCAAAACCCCAACTTTTTTCTGAAATGGGTTAATTTGGTTGCAAGCTGTTTTACGTCAGTCGGTGCAATAACACATAATGTCAATTCGATGTATCTACCTACAAATTCTCACAGGCTAATCCGGTGCAATGCTATGTTTTAATAAAGGAGATTCCTCTTCAAAAATGTCTAAGAGCAATAATACTTTTGATGCTTGCCTGTATGGCATTTGATGGCCATCTTTAAATAACTTTTCTCATCATCGAGTCCAGCGTGCATTTAAAAATTTTGGAATAGAAAGCGAGAACTGAGAAGGGTTGAATTCGGGGAGAAAATTAATCTCTTTGCTTATCCTTGGATGGTGGGAGTTATTACTCTGAAGCATCATGGCGAAAGTTGCGTTAAACAAGATCGACTATGTATTTAGACTAATGCTGAAGTTTTGGTCCTAAACTTTTTCCGAATTTTTGTTGTGTTGGGGAAATTATGTTCTATAGCTTGCACGGATTGGCCTGTGCACTGGATTTGTTACTTTCCTGATTGTTTCTTTCTTGATCCTGCCTTAACACTTTCGGTGCGGCACATGAATTTGAAAATAGTACCTACGGAACTGAATTTCAGCAATTTTTCACTCATTTTTGATTGTTAATTAATTAACCTAAAAATGAAGATACACATCTAAAAATTTCTTCATCACTGTCCGAATTTATATCATCAAAATCAGAATCATCATCCATCGAAATGTCTGCTGCTTGAAAAGTATCCATCTTTTTCTACCCTAACTTACTTTATTTTTGAGGTAACCTACAGATCTTCAAAAACATTATTTGATCAATCAACACATATTTTTAGAAGTCGTTTTAGTCATAAATACTTTGACTTTATAAAAATAAACAAAAGCTACCATTTAACGTTTACTCAATTGACTAACACTTCTCTGTCACTGTTACTTTCAAACGCTAATGAATTCTTACCTTATTCGAATTTAAAATTATGACACCATAAATGCTATTGTTACGCCGAAAAAGACAAACTTCAAAGTAGCAATCCTCAGCAAACAACAGACCACAAAGCAGCAAACTGATGCATTGAATGTTGATTGCACTGCTCAAAACCACAACTCAATCGAGCGCTTTTTTCTTTTTTTCTCTTCTACACAAGCGCATGTACCGTGTTTCCCCAATAATAAGACAGGGCTTATATTAATTTTTACTCCAAAATATGGCACTAGGGCTTATTTTCGGAGGATGTATTATTTTGATATGTCAAAAAATGAAGTTACAAAGTAAAAATTACGAGATTTTAAATAAACAGAAATTACGAAAAAAGATCTACATTTACTTGCCATTAACATGTTTTTTATTCAGAAACTCATTAACAACAATTTATTCAAGAACAATCATATCATCATCCTCTAGAATGTCTTGCAAGTCATCAGTTTCCAAAATTGCAGCGGAGTTTTCGCCTTTCGTCTTTCTGCCGCTCTCATCTAGGGCTTGTTTTAAGGGTAGGGCTTACATTAAAATCATCCTCAAAAATCACGCTAGGTCTTATTTTGCGGGTAGGTCTTATTATCGGGGAAACACGGTATATTTACGTGATAATTAGGGTTACCATACGTCCCGCTTTAGGCGGGACAGTCCCGCTTTTTCAGGCCTTGTCCCGCTTTTTCATCGAAAATCCCGCTTTTTGCTTCAGTCAAACAGAACAGTATGATCAACGGTGTGCAAACTTCAGCCTCGGTTAGGCAGGACATAAGTACATAGGGAGTGATCTCCAAAAAAAAAATAAAATAAAAAAATAAAAAGGTCGACACATGTTTGGCTGCATGTTTTGTGCAGTTTTCGGTCTGAAAATGACACCAAACTTGCTGCCAAACAATAAATGACCTTTTTTTCTTTTTTTTTTTTTTTGGGAGATCACCCCTTTTTCCTTTCTTTTAGCAGCTCGTCCTTTCCCTCCAAAATCAAGTCTAGAACTGAACTTAAGCGTCCCGATTTTGTAATAAAAATAATTGAATAGCCCATAAATTTGGCCTCGTGCAAAGTGGCCATCCATTGTCCCGATTTTTGCTTTTCCAGATATGGTAACCCTAGTGATAATAATAGCGATAATCAGCGTCCCGCACCAAAGTGATGAGATTTTACCAGCCACGTATTTATACGTGGCTTCGCACTCAACGTTAAATTTCCAGAAACGTATTTATACGTGACTTAGTACCGAAAGAGTTAATTAATTTGTCGTAAAACTGTAAAACTTGATTTTTTAGTAGGATTAATTTTGTTACTTGCAAATAAGTATACTGTCGCCTGCTGCATAATGGAAGCTTTATGGTGGCAAGGAGAGAAGAGGGAGCTTAGTTATAAAAAAGATAAAAAAGTATCGACCATACACTCAGATGAAGATGTGAAAATTAGAGTTGCTTATGCAGGCCAGTTTGTACAATTTTTGTAGTAATATACTCGTATTGTTACGTAGCTTGCAGGCTCCAATTATAAAAAAATGAGCATCCAAGCTTGATTTGCAGTTTCCGCTTTGTTGAGAATACAAACGAAGAATTATTCAGATACCGCCTTGAAATGATTCCAACCCTTTGTCTATTTTTTAAAATGGGGCATAAAAAAAATGTTTCAAATTGACTCTTCCATACATATGAAACATTATGAAATTGTTATCTTGTAATCCCGGTTGATCCATGAAAAACAGTATTTGAATTCAACGCTTTTTCAACTTGCATTATTGCGTAAATGGTTTATGATCTATATACTCAAAGCACCATCTGGTCAAATTTAGAGCGAAACGAGAAGCTCCTAAAGATTTACTGTTAATTGCACTTTTCTGGGCTTTTTCTTGTTGAAGAACTACTTTGCATTGACTTCCCCCGCCCTTGTCTCCAAACCTCGTCTTAAAATACACTTTTTTGAATAACCACTGGCCCCACTGACTTGTTGTTGTTGTGATTACTCCTTCTCTTCCTCGGGATGGAGGTACGGCACGAACGGCAATTCAGGTTCATGCCGTCAACCTAATTGAAATTAGGCTGGGGGAAGATGGCAGTCCATTTCCAACCAGTCTTCAGTGACTGGTAGCCCCACCACCAACAAGCGGACTCCCACTAGCGGGTACCCAAGAGTCGCCTTTTACGACATACTGGGTTAGCAATTGCACAATTGTAACCCGTTGAAGTACGGGTAGGCCACCTGTCTGCCACATAAAGGTGGAGGCGTCCCGTTAAGTGCCTTGCCCAAGGACACAACAAGCAAGCTTTTCGGCTTCTTCTCCACACTATCCCTATTTTATGTTGAGCGCCAAACAGGGAAGCTGTGAATACCATTTTTTAAAGTCTTTTGGTATAACTCGACTTAGGAAATAAACCCCAGGTCTACCGACAGCAAAGTGGACGCTCTAACTACTACACTATCGCGCCGGCACCCCCACTGACTTCGCTTTCCCTATAACTTTCTTTATTCTCTAAACATAGGAATCTGTGGATCCGACTTCCACTTCATGGAAAGAGAGTCCTCGAAATCCGGATGCAAATTAGACGGAGTCATCCTGGGTCATGAGTTTTCCGGTGTCGTCGTTGAACTTGGCAAAGCAGCGTCTGGAAAGCTAAAGGTTAGAACAGTAAAAGAGAGAATTTAAAGAGGAGGATAGGGGGCACAATCCCCTTCAAAAGTGGAGTTTGTGGATTTACTATCCGTCATCCTACCAGATGAAATGTTTAAACAAGTCCTATAAGAGGGTATGAGTGCCCCCACTCTTTCTCATCAATTATGAAATGGTGGAATAATTAATTTCGTTCTTGACGCTTGGAACTTTTGCTAGCAAACACCGGCATTGTAAGGTCATGGTACAATTTGACTGAGTCAAATAGCAACTTACAGTCAAAGTTCTCCATGCCTTAAACTTGGAATGTCTAAACAAAAGAAATTTTATGAAAAAAAGTTAATTTTGAGGCTAGCTGTTTAGACAAAACTTGCTTTGCTACGAGTTTGTAAGGCAAAATTGGTGGATATACCACAAACAGCCAGGAAGTAAAAGTTGTACCTGAAGCAGTAGGGTTCATTCAGGAAAAAAATACACATCTCCTGTCTTCAAAGTTAAACTCCTTTTTTTGAACCCAAACACTGTGCTAAACGTTGGCTGTCAATTAAGCGGCTAAAATTCGGCTGTTACCTGCAAGTATTGTGTAGCATAAAGACCAACAGCTGAGTTTAGTTTCAATTAACATTCATGTGTCATTCGTAAGGGGGGTGGACGCTGGTAAGCTTCGAAACTTGTCATTGTGAAGAAGTAACGGCCACACTGATGTTAAATAGACTGTGGCACTATAGTTTGGTAGAAGGTTAAGAATTACTTTTTTCTAAGATGGAATGTCAAATGCTTTTGAGATTCTCTATTTTAGATCGGTGACAAGGTCACAGTCAATCCTCATGGTTGCTGTGGGAAGTGCAAGTGGTCTAAAACAAAGGAGCCCCAATTCTGTGACAATGACGTCAGTGTGGGGGTGCATGTCGATGGGGGTTGGGCGCAGTATTGCGTTGCCCCTGTTAGCAAGGTAAGGTGTTGTTCAAGTTGGGTTTGTTGAATGGTGAAAAAGACATACTTTTTTTTCCAAACTCGATTAACTAAGCAGTCATTAGCAAATGTCAAATAAAACAACTGCTTTGATAAAGTTCTTGTTTCGTTTATGTAAATGAGCTTCTGCTTTGTTCACTAGTTTTAGACAGAATGAGCAACTACGACGGGTTGACTGCACCTCAACCATCTGTCTACGATGTAAAAGCGGAGGAATTTTTTAAGTGCCTTTACCCAAGACACAAGAAGCAAAATTGCCGAGGCGCCTTAAACGGCCTCTTTTTGTTTTGATTCATTGCGGTCAATATTTGGGTTTGGTTTATTGTTTATTTAATGATGCCGCCGATAACTTGGACAACTTAGCATTCAGATGCTTGACAACCAGGCAGTTACCACGCAACACTTGAGTGTTATTTTTGTATTGATTATGTTTTTTCTTTCATTCGCGAGAAAGCGAATCGTATCGCTGTATTTTAGATGGGACGTCCGCACTCGCTTGGGGGTTGCCATTTCCGAAGTATCCGAGCCATCTGTTTTTCACATAAAGGCGAGGGCGTCCCGTTAAGTAACAACAAGCGAACTTGCCGACTTGTTCTCCGCAACCTTCCCTAAATGCCGAGCGCCAAGCACGGAAGCTGTGGATACCATTTTTGAAGTCTTTTGGTATGACTCGACCAAGGAGATGAACCCCAGGTCTACCGAATGCGAAGCAGACGCTTTAACCACTATACCATCTTTACACCATCGTGTCGTTTATGGGTTGATGCTTTATTGCGAAAGACAACTTCCTTGATCGTAAATTTGAAATAAAAATCCTTTAATTCCGATTTAAATCGATTGTGATTATGATTGAATTTAGTTTTAAACCGGTTGGTATACTCTAAGCACGCTTAAATGTATTCTAGGAATATTGAGTGGACGATAAAAGGGTATTCGTTACGTTATCTCTGGTTGTAAATCTGTTACGATTCTAGATTTCTACTTAAATACTATCAAAAGGGGATGGGGGAAGCAACTTCTCTACAATATGGTTCGTCTGGGGTGCACTCATAAAACTTCACCCAAACTTGTTCAAAGTTTATTTTCAGCTTTTATCAACCGTTAATTAAGAAACTTTCGCTAAACGAGGAGTTAAGGTCTTGCATCAAAAACAAGTCGCCATACAAAGCGTTACCTGGAGCTGATAAACTCTTTTCCCTGCTGAAGCTATTCTTGGGGGGCACGTTTCAGCAATTTAAAAAAAACTGGATCAAACGCAAAAAGTCATGACTACAGACAGCAACGATGCAAAAAACGCCAGTAGGGGCATAATTTTTCGAGTAACAATCATGAATTTTCCCGCAAACAATTTGTATTCTCTTAGGTTCATATTTTACCGGAAAGTATAGATCTTCTTCACGGAGCTCTAGCGGAACCATTCTCCTGCGTCTTACATGGTTGGCGACGCTTGGAACCGTTTCCTTCCAAATCTTGCAAGGTTTTAGTTCAAGGCGGGGGGCTGATTGGAATTCTCTTCTGCATTTTGCTACGTCATCATAACTTCACAGACGTAACAGTTGTAGAACGAAATAATGGAAGAAGGAAACTATGCGAAGGTGATGATGCAAAACTTGAGTTACCTATGCATCGAGTTGTAACTGTGTTAAAGAATAGATTTGAGGGTGGGTTTGACGAAGAAAAACATTACTAAATAGGTAAAATTTTGCTCATTTTGAAGTTTTAACTGGTCAGTCTAGTTCAAGTTTTACTAATTACCAGGTTTAAACAGTTTGAATATCAGCTTTGACTGTGTATGTTGGTCACAGGTGGTCAAAAAAGCCTAAAACCTACTGGAGTAAAGGTATTGTTGCTTACTTGAAAAATACTCAAGTAAAAGTAGAAATTAATGATAGGCATTTTTGCTTGAGTAAAAGTAAAAAAGTAATTGCAAACTAAACTATTAAAGTAGTAAAACTAGAATATAGTTTCATGTCTTGAGCAGTTTTTTCCTGTAGCTCTCTTAACCAGTAGTTTTCAGTCGGGGGTGCTCGTACCACATAAGATGCGTGAATGGATTTTACAACTTCAAAGCTTGGGAATTCAAAAAATCAAGACTGGTAACACTGATGGTTACAACTTTTGTTGAAAGCCCAACAAAAACCTGTAAAGTTTTAGTCGTTGCATTAAAAGAGTGCAACGAATCTGTTTTTGAAAGGTTTGTTCAAAGCGTTTTTGAAATTTTGTTTCTCCAAACCAGGGGCCTTAAACTGTTTCCACGGAGGGCCACGTTGCTGAATTTTTAAAACTTTTGGGGCCAAAACTAAGTTAGTGTCACCATGAAGTAACCAATACTTGCTGCCACCCACACCGTCAATCGATAAATTTTGATAAATTCAAGTGGCTTGCTCTGAGAAACGATGCACTATACATTTGTTTTGTAATTGTAAAGAGAGCTCGACCGGTAAGATCAGCAGCCTTGACGGGCCGTACTTTGAAGACCACTGCTCTAAACAACTGTTCAAAAATTAAACACTGGAAAATATTTAAATTTGCTTCTGGCCGTAAAAACTGTTGAAAATATAAGGTATGAAATAACGACCCACTGATAGTAATTCAGCGCATACTGCATGGTCAGCACTAAGCAGAAGTTGGTTGGCCAGTTGGTTTTCAAAGTTCGAACCAAGAACAGTCCGATAGAAGGCTGACACAAAATCATACAAAAATAAAAACTGTAATTCAAAGCTGTTTTTTGCCAGCTTAGTGCATTTCAATTAAACAAACGTCATATTTTTAGCATCTACTTGAGTAAGAGTTACCACTGAAATAACATTACTTCCTCCCAAATCAACTCAAGTAAAAGTAGAAATAGTAAAAACTGAAACTACTCAAGTACTACAACTACTCGCAACTATTTCGCTACTGACCACCTCTGATCTAATTAGTTTATTTTAAAAGGTCTTGTGAACGTTTTCTGGGTTGTTTAAAGATTGTACTCTTATTTTTCAACTACGACCTTCATTAAAATTAGAACATTATGTGGAAAAAACGTGGAGGAGAACAAGATAAGTACGAGCCGAGGACGTGTTAAAAATTAATTCCGGTGGGTGGTACAGACCTCTCGAAATGATTATCAATCAGAGCAATCTTTCTAAATATCTAGTTTAAAGGTGGACTTTCTTCACTGGCTTCAAGTTTTGCTGGCGTGGGTCACGCGGGTTATGGAAGCAGTATTTACTCTACGTTTGCTGTCTTCAACCTGAGCATGTTCACAGGCTTACGGACCTGAAGACAACGTTTATAGTCGAATTATAATTAGTCTAAACCAGTGGTTTTCAAACTTTTTAAGTCACGACCCACTTTTCAAAACGTAAATTTTCGGTTCTCACATAATTCTGCATGTACTTCGAAGTACTTGGAAAAAAGTACACTGAAAACAAACATCTATTCAAAATGTTGATTTACTTTTAAATTATTTGAGATAAAGCACGCAGTAATTCAAATTTTGAATGACTTTCGCGACCCACTGAAATTACGCCCACGACCCAACGGTGGGTCGCGACCCATAGTTTTGGGACCGCCGGCCTAACATAATTGTTCTTTGATTGGCAAACACTGAGACCAATACCTAAATCACACAGCCTCAAAAAAAGCAATGGTTGTACATTTGGAGTTCCTTTACATTAGTTGGTTCCTAACCGACGCGATGGCGTAGTAGTTAGAGCGCCCGGTTCGCATTCGGTAGACCTGGGGTTCATTCCCCTTGTCGAGTCATACCGAAAGACTTTAAAAAATGGTATCTATAGCTTTTCTGCTTGGCACTCGGCATTTATGGGAGGTTGTGGAGAACAAGCCGGCAAGTTCGCTTGTTGTGTCCTTGGGCAAGGCACTTTACGGGACGCCTCACCTTTATGTGGAAGACAGGTGACCCGGAAATGGCAACTCCCAAGCGAGTGCGGACTTACCCTCCAAAACATAGCAATACATCGCTTTCTCGTGAATGGAGGATAAATATAGCAAATAAAAAAAATATATATATATCTTAGGAATGCAGTTTGGGTTTAATATTATCCATCCTGATGACATCAGCAATTCCGTTGCAGAAAAAGATGTATGTACGTCGGGCTACAAAGTAATATTTGACAGCACTGGAAATAGTGCAGCTGTCGGAAAGGTACGTGATTACTACTTAAGTGAAAGTAAGACTTAATTGTGGCTAGCAAAAACAAATATAACCTAAATTTTTAAAGGATGTAGTATTCATTTTTTTCTAAAATGTTTTGAGAAACCACAATTGTTTAATGATAGCCCAGCTTGTTATAACAAAAACTGCGAGTAGGTTATAGCCGAACGAACCTCTCATCTTTTCAGTTTCCAGTTTACATATTAGATTCAACCCCTATTCACCTCACATGTATCACAACATAGGTGACTGCTGACATGCAAACCGCGAAGTTATTTCTCACTCTCTCAAAATCATCAGTTCAACCCGTGCGATGGAGTAGCGGCTGCTTCGCAGTTGGTGGATGAATTTAATGCCCTTTTTGAATTCAATTTGAATTTACTTCCTTTGTTAAGTAACATCTGAGACCTAATAATTGGTTTTCACAGATACTCTTCTAGATGCTCAAACCAGCAAGTTGCCTTGCTGTAACCTTGAGTAAGACACTAACTTGCTGTAACCTTGAGTAAGACACTAAACGAGATTCCTACAATTTGATGAGGCAGACAAGATGGGGTTTCAAGCACTCTTGCCTGTCGCGTTGACATAGAGCATGTTATTATTAAATGCTTCAGTAAAAGAAAAGTAGCTCAAACGAAAACAAGCAGACAGACATTTTACTTGATGAGCTGAATACATTCCACAGGTAAAGTTGATACTTTAAGTCATAGAAAAATTGTCTTTACAGAAGCTGAAAAATCAAAGAACTTCTTTTTTTTACAGGCGTTTGAAATTGCCTGCAGAGGAGCTAAAATTTGTGTTTTCGGTTGGTGTCCGAAAGGGGAAAAAATCTTGGTTGATCCGTTCCAAATTTTTTGGAAAGAGTTGACTGTTGTTGGGTCTTTTACAAGTCCCTTCTGCTTTGAAGATTCCATCGAAATATTAGCAAAGCTTGCGTTGGCGGGAAAGTTGAACTACAAGCAGCTGGGAATCAAAATTTTTGAATTGAATCAATTTCGAGATGCACTGGCATGCGTAAAAGCTAGAAAAGCTACGAAAGGAATTTTTAAACTGTGTTGAAACTTTAGTCGCTCCTAGTTCACCATCAAAATGTCTCTTTAAAACAAAATGTTATTTTTCTGCATTTTTATTCAATTGTAAATAAGCTTTCGAGAAATAGTAAAATATAAAAAACAAACAGAAATCGTAAAATATTATAAACTTCACTCTTGAGAAAGCGATTAAAGAACTGTAGAAGTTTTAAGTATCCTAAATACACAAACAGTGGCTTTGATAGTGGGGGTAGTACGTTCCAGACGACACCCTTGGAGCTTATCTATAAAAAACAATCTTTTTTCAGGGAGTTCACTAAGAGCAACTGGATTGATATGCATTGAGACGTAAAGGAGCTGTCTCTTAGCTGTTGTTGCTCCCAGGTCATCCTTGGGCAAGGTGTAGCACCTGATAGCCTTCCCTGTTAAGGGTTACAAAGTGATAGTTTTTTATTTTTGATGTAGTTTGCGGTACCATGTACATACTGTATATGTTTTTCTTCGTATGTGTTGTTTTTGGCTGCTACCTTACAAGTGCGATGGCCATGCCACTATCTTTAAATCTAAACAAAATTCTTTTCAAGTGCATGTATTAACGTCTATAGTTTTGCCGTCGTCTCCTTTTTTTTTTATTCACTGCTGTCAGATTGATTGTATATGTATACTGATTTGGACAAAAAAAATAAAATGAATGATTGATTTTAATTCAAAGTGAAATATCTTGATTCCTTACTGGGTTGTCACGAATTTCAACTACCTCACGGTCATCAAGCATTTGCGGGTGATAATAGGTGGAAAAAAACTCATTTTTGAAGGTGAAGCATGTTAAGTTGGCTGAAGTTTTGTCGACAAGTTTGCCATTAGAGCTGTGCAAACTTTCGTGTTTGTTTCTGCCTCTACGAATGGAAATCAAGCACATTTAATGATGATGGAATTGGAGTGCAAGCAGCAAAATTGAAAGAATTCGAGAAAAGTTGAAGTTGCATCACGAATGGTTAAAACTCGGAACCCCAAAATTTAAACAAATCTTTATATTGCTTTGCTTTTTCTTTATATTACTTTTTACTCAAAATGGAGGCATGGCTCAAGGTGTTAAAATTTGAGGTCGCAGGCAGTTGTCCATGACCTGAACCGGAAATCATAGGTTATACCAAGGCCACCTAGAACACAAAGCCTCTTTCTCGTATCTAGATCGTCTGATGACGTCATCAACACTCGTTCTTTACATCAGCGGTTCCCAACCTTTTACACCGGTGGACCTGTCATTTTTTAAAAAAGATTCACGGACCGGTACGCAAAATTTACCACAACAAAGCAACAATAGATATATATCGACCCCTTTGGGTTGTGTTAAGTTGCTTTCCATTATAACTGCGTACTTACTAACATGACTCATGGCATTACAGCCACACAAAAACACGAATGTCAATTAGGCTTTAAAATCTATGTCAGTTAAAAACAAATCGTAAACTACCCCTATTCGCTTGCTCATAATTCAGGATTTTCTCCTTTCTATGTTGTTATTTGTCAGTTCACGTAACAAGAACTAATAATAATAAAGGTTTTAAACAGTCGCGTGACACTAAGTTCAATAACTAATGCTGATACAGTATAATGTGAAAATAAACTTTCTCCAAGTCTAAATGAAACTGCGGACCGGCAAAATTTTCTCGCCGACCGACGGTTGGGAACCACTGCTTTACATCGCATTGAGCAAACGTACGTGTTCTTTCCACAAATAAGCCATTCCCGTACGATACATTTGATGGGCTTTCATTAATAATAATCTATGCTTATGCACATCTGACAAACTAACACTTTAGCGGTTAGCTTTGATTGCAAAACAGAGCAATGACAAACCAAACACTATGTTAGATAAAAAAAACATAAAAGTTACGTAACCAAATTTTGTATTAATACTCATACAGCTTTTGAGTGAATATCGCCTTTCTCAGCAGCTGCTGCCGAAGCTTAACATAAAATAATTAATAAAACATACGGCATTAATTCGGCATAAAATCCAACTATCCGACCAAATAAACATCTTTAGTTATTTTTTAAAAAAAGCCTTGCCGTCACAAACAGATCAGGTTACTTGTAAACACAAAAACAACTTTTTTGAAATATCAAAGGTGTGCGTAAGCAAGCTGTGCTATGCAAACTATATATGCAATGCTGTGCAAGCTTTGCATATGCAAGCTACAGATTAAATGCGATTTAAGTTCAGAGAGAGCATCAAAATCTCAATATTTTTTAAATATGTTTAGAAAAAAAGTACATCTTTAGAGTAAAATCGAAAAAAAAACAATTTCTGGGAGCACCGTAAAATTCCTACTCTATTTCAAGTGAGCGTATTCAATTTGCGCCCCTTCGACAAGCATTTGGTGCGGACTTCATTGTTTTTTTTCAAAGCATAGCTTGTTCAATAGAATGTTTGTGCTCTCCCAAACAATTATTTTGACCAATTCACTGTAATCATGCATGCGTAAGAGGGATTTCAAACTTTTCACCAGCTCGAAGATAGCGTGCGATACAAAATCGCTTAAAATTTGAAGGACTACACAAACGTTTTGCCGTTCTAAATTTGATGGCTGTAGTGCTTTTGCTGGAAGCTTGCAAGCGAATTCCGGTAACTCGGATTCAATGCGATAAAATTCCTTAAAGGACAAAATCTGGCTGTGCAAATATCGTCCGAAGTCTGCAATGTAGAGATATTGCCAGATTTGAAAGGTGCAAACTTGAAGCATTTTCCATCCAATTTTTAGTTTAACTAGTTATCCCGTTCGCACTTGAGAATGCGTTACAGAGTCCAATATATAGAAAAGAGGTCGGATGGGATCGCATGGATGTGGATATGCAATAGATAATTGGGGCGATAAAGCAAACGATGGCATGGCTTTTCTGTGTACAGCATTGTTATTTCTGATTATAGAGATGGTTTTAAATCCTATCTTTTCCAAGCTTGCGACAGTTTTTTTTATAATTTCAAACAACATCTGAGCATACATTTTACGTGCTCGCAGCACATGAACTACGTCTTTGTATCCCGAAAATGTACTGGTGATCATAAATGCAAAAACAGTTGTAGCAGCGTTAATAGCATCATGTGCAGTCCTAGCGATACCTCCACCTTTGTAATCACAAAAGGCTGAAAGATGATCAACTAACAAACGGAAGGTTTTGTCACAAGACTGCAGAGCTTAAAATTTTTGCTTAATATACAACAAAAACGTTCCGATATTTTGTTCGTTTGCAGAACTCAATGCAGATTGTAGAGTCACTTTACAAAATGTTGATATTATGCATGAAAGTATAAAGTTACTACAGCTTCGCAAAAATCTAAATGCAGAAGGTTATATGTTGTGCACCAAGGATGAAAACACTGAAGATTCTTATGAATAAGAATGAAATTGTTTTCGAATCAATTGCAGCTGTCTGGCAATGAAGGTTAATGGAAAGAAAAAAAAGAGAAAGTCGGTTTTACGTCATTTTTTCCGCGTTCTGCAGGCTCAGACTTGCTGATTCAATGTATTTCTACCACTACACACTCGCTTATGAACCAGACTTTGCTTTTGAACCAGATTTTGCACTGGAGCAACGTAGCACTTTAAATTCCAGATGTGTTTCCTGGCGAACACCGGTAAGGTTTCTTTAGATTTTTGAACTCCAGACCTTTCGCTCTGACACGGCGGCTACTACTGAATCCTGAAGTAAATTTTTTCAAATCTGGTAGCAAAGTGATGATGAGTTGCAAGCTAAGATCAAAAGTAGTTTCCGTTCTAGCAGCAGCTGCAAAAAATTTTTAGGAACAAACAGTGTCACAAACATGGTAAATTTGAGTGAGCTTATCAATTATCAATGGAAGCTCCAACCTTCCAAGTTTTGCCAACTTTACAGACTGTACGAAAACATTTAGAAACACATCTTATTTTAAGCACAGAGCAGCTTTGACTTTTGGACCAGTTGATGCTGAATTTTGCAGGTAACAGATTTGTATTTCGTTTTGCTGCTGGATCAGGTTGCCACGGTGGCTCGATTTTTAATTTTTTGAATACCTCCATCAATGATGAACAACACTCATTTGCTTCTGCAATTCAAAATCCTCTTTACTCTTCTCAATTGCTTTTTAAATCTTTTGCTTTGCTTGGATTGCAGAATTTTTTCATGGCTCAGTCTTTTAGATGAATCCGGTTGAGAAAGATATGATGGGTAATTAGGAAATATGAATGGAATGGCATAAGGCAACAACTTTGGAGTTTTCAAATTGCAAGTATACAAAGAACTGGCTTCAACATCTAGCCAAAAACCTACGATGAGCCCTCAAACGAAAGAAGAAGAAGCTTGGAAAAATTCTTTGTAGTGATGATTACATTCGTCGTCCCATGTTGGGATATACTGCTGGCGGCAGCCAAGTGTTAGGCTATGGTTTTCTTTGCTGATTGGAAAAGCAGTTGACAAAAGACTGTGTATGCTATGTTTAGGTCAGGAATACAGGGAGACGGCAGCATATCAACCCCAGATTCCATCAGGTGTGCAAATTGTTCCCACTTGGCCTTGCGGAAGTTCCATCTGTTAACATCCTTTGTTGGAATAGGTTCAACTGGGTTGTATGGGGTAATCAATAAAGGCGGGTGTTGAGATCTAGGAAAGGGGTTCAAAACTAAGCGTTGTGATAAGGTACTTGTTATGTTGGCGAAAGCCAAGTTTGGGTTGGAAGTGGTGTTCCATCTGCCAGATCCAAAACCTTCAGTTGGTGTGGGTCATGGAGGAGGGTCACATCGGCAATGGATGCCCAGTCCTCTACGGCAGAGCCGTTAGGCTATTTGCTTGGTATCTCCATGCAGTGTTGTGGCAGTTAAAATCTCCTGCATAGATGCATGGTGGAGGCAAAAATGCGGATATCACTCTTGTTGAGAACATTTACAGGTGGTTTGTATACACTGACGATAGTAGTGCCTTCGACCTCAACAGCTGTCCAATTTAGTATTGAATCAACTGGACAGGTTGCGACTATTTTCCACTTGGAGGCATTTTCAACATATGTGGCTGTCCCATAGATGTTGTTTTTAGTATGGCCAGCAAATTGGTATCCACATATTTTGAGGCAAGAGGTGTCACTTGCATGTGTTTCTTGGAGTAGTATGACTGCTGGATTACATTTTTACGCCAGATGTTTAATGACGTTGATCTTCGCCTTTGTAAGGCCTTCTACATTGAGCTGTAACAACGTGACTCCTTCCTCTACGACAAAGGTTCCTGCCCGCCATGGTAAGGGCGTTTGCGCAAGGTCCGAGTCAGATTGAGACAGCTGGGTCGTCATATAGATGGTAGTAGATGATAGCTTCGCACGATGTGCTTACTCAGGTTGTCAATATTCGCCCAGGAATAAATTCGCTGGTTACCATGGTACACCACGTGAAAGTTATTGACATGTACCCCTTGCGGTGAGGTGATTTATGATTTAAAACCTTAAGTGTTGAAATGATTTTCTGAACCTGGGTTGTTGTCAAGAAAGAAAGTTTCATCTTAATCGTTTGATGAAACTGTCCAGCTTGTCGAGCAGGGACTGAAAGTAGTATCGTTTGGATAGAATAGATATGTTTTTCAAGGAATAATTAAACTAAACTTTGTAAGGTTTAAAATTTTGCTTATAGGTTTAACGTCAAAAAGACTTGCATCAAAACCACTAACTGGTATCGGTTTACTGTTAAATATTACCACACCTTTCAGCAAGCAGTAACATATCACGATAAAAAAAAGTGTACATACTTTGCTCCGTGCAGATGGCTGAAAATTTGCTCTTTTAATGGTATGCACCTATTTTTGCTTCAATTTTCATCTTAGGGAAATCCAAATACTGAGACTGTGACTGTTGCTATCCCAGTCACACGGTTTGGGGGAAGGTATTAGCGCACAGCACAAACTCAACCCGGTATCAAAAGGCACTCTTGATGATTGAATTAAATGTAATTCAGAGACGAAAAAATCCGATCTATCATGTACGAATGGCGTCGATACTGCGACAGCTTTTCTAGAATAATGAAATAATTATAAGCAAATAGCCAAACCTCACACTTAATTTAGGCACAAAACATAGAAGGGTACTTATGGGTTATCTGTCACCACTTTTTTTAAATTTAATAAACCTAACCCTGTACACTCCCTTCCAGTGTACACTGCCCCATACATTTACATACCGGGCCTGCCCCTTCAGTGTACACTGCCTTCCAAACTCATTTTAGGCTTAAACATTATATATACAGTTAAATAATAGTAATTTAATACCTGGTGAAAAAAAGTGGTGACAGATAACCCACAAGTACCCATAGAAGAATAGAAAGATCAAATAGCGGCGGCATAAACAATATGACGATAACAATATTAATTATAAGAGAATTATGAAAAGCACTCGTTGTTAATACTACGATAAATATAGCTTATAATAAAAACACCTACTGATCGTTTGCGACTTTCCGGAAGTGATTCAACTTTATAGCTGAGATTACACTTCATTCATATCTTGAATTTGAGAAAAATGCCAAATGACTTGGGTGCCGCGGTTTTGTAGTGCTGCAAATTTACGAAATTCTCACGCGAGCACGTGAAATTAACAATGAAAACTTCATAGAGATGGCTGTCCTAGATTAGTATTGTTTACAGCACAAAAAACACTAATTACAACAGTAGGTCTCCTGCAGCTTTAAGTTTGTGATAAGAACGAGGTTCTGCAGTTTTAATTTAAATTTCATAAAAGGATTTTGTCAGTAACAGATGGCATTAACAATACGACGATAAATAATAATAATTATAAGAGAATTATGAGAAGCACTTTATTTTAGAGGTGTCAAACTCGCAACCCGCGGGCCACATGCGGCCCTCGGAGTTTTTCAATGCGGCCTGCGAGACGATTCTAAAATTCTTAATGAATTTCACTTCGTGTCACAGAACTCGATCTCTGATTAAGGATGCCTGAAGAAGGGCGATGGTGTGGAGATGATGTAGAAATAATAAATCATTTTTTTGGGGAAATCGACCTCGCTACGATCGGCTCTCGGCACGATTGCCAACGTGCAATGTGGCCCCCAGAAGCCCACGAGTTTGACAACCCTGCTTTGTTTTATCCACAGTTAAGTCTATGGCTTTTTAACTGCGATTTAGCAAGATTTGTCACAATAGATGTACGGTGTTGTTACTGATACAATTATAGTTTTGATTTCACCACAAATTAGCCAGCAAGAATTGCATGATACGGTAACAATAAGCACTCGTTTTTAACAATAAATTCCGTAGCTTATAATGCGATAAATTACAATAGCTTATAATATATACACTTACTGACTGCATGCTACTCCCGAAGCGATTCAACTTTATAGCAGAAGTTACACTTCGTCCATATTTGAATTTGAGAAAAATGCCAAATGACTAGGGTACCGCAGTTTTGTAGTGCTGCAATTCTACGAAATTCTCACGCGAGCACGTGGAAATAGACATCGAAAACTCCATAGAATTGGCTGTCCTAGATATTATTTGTTAGAATTGCTTGCAACACAAAAAACATGAATTATAAATGTAGGTCTCCAGCAGGTATATGTGGTTGATGTGAAAAGAGACCCTGCAGTTTTACCAGGGCGGGAAACAGTTTTAATTAAAATTTTTATGAAAGGATTTTGTTTGTAACAGAGACTTTAGGGGCCATTGTTTTAGTTTCCATTGCACAACGGTTTTATTGCATAGTTCCATTGCACATTAGCACACAGCAGCGATGCGGCACCAGTTCCGCTTTTTGGCCTAATAACTATTATTCTTTTTAAGAAAAAGTATTTAACACTAACAGTCTACTTACTCTGCAACATATTGCCAACACGAAATAGATACAATGTTCATGTTAATATTGCTTCATTTTTCTTCACGTCGTTGCAAGGTTATTCATAGTGTTGTGGTTGAAAAGGTGAAGAAATTTACTTAACTTGTTAACCTAGCACCTGGAACTACCCACTCTGCTCCACCACTTTATGTTATATTTAATTTTTCTACCAAATCATTTTCAACACACCGACACAGTTAGCAATCCAGTTAAAGCGGAGTACAATCTGCTTTACTGTAATTACTTACCCCAAATTATTCTAAGTGGTTTTGTTAATATGTTGGCTTTATGTTTTTGTTCCAATATTTTCGTTTACGAAAGATTAGCTTAAAACTGTACGTAACTAACCAGTACTTGAATCATTCCTACCCTTAACCTAACCAAATTTAATATTACAAAATTTTGTTTAACAGCAAATTGAACTAGTGTTCAAAACTTAATCTAAATTCCCACTGTGCAATCTCCAAAGGAAAAAAAACGATTTAAAACGTGATTATCAACTTTCTTCCTGCATATTAATTTCTCTGCAACTAACGTAATAATCTATGCCTGCAGAGAGCATGCAACAAGTAGCAACTCGCTGCGTGTAAGCACTTAGCAGGACCACTTTCGATAACGTCACAAACAGCTTGAAAGGCCTTGTGTATACCCGGCTACTGTTGAGAACATGTTGTCGAAGCAAATGCCGTGTCAACAGTTCATGGCAGAAGGAGTAAGAAAAAAATATCCTGAGGCTGGCGGCCACATGCGCTGCAAAATGAATTTACTATTCTGGAAAGAACAGCATTTCAAAAAGGCTGTCAGTTGCAACAAAGGCGTGAAACCACTTAGCAAGCGTGATAAAGAAAATGAAAGTTCTTCAGTGAAGACTGCGAGGACTATTGATGAGCACGGCTCGAAATAGATACAAGAAGCGGTTAGACATTTGTGAATGGCTAATGCAGCACACCTGGTCTGGTTAGTAGGGCCGTACAAGTAGAATGTTGCAAGGTTTGCTTGTCGAATCAAGTAGAGTGGAAAATGAGGTCATTGTACACGATGACTCGTTTGCAGCATACTATACCGTATTTACAACTCAACATATGATTCAGATTAGTCTGACGAGCGTTATTTTATTGTCGTTAGAAACAAACTCACCATTACCAATTTGGCAGTAAACTTAATCAAAGCTGCTCAAAGTATTATTAACAGCATGCCGAATTATTTTTTGGAGTAGATTGGTGAAAAATTTAAAAAATAACTCAACAACAACATAGCATGATCATAGCTTTAGTTTTACAGCCCAACTCAAACACGAATATTTTGTACAACTGTTCTGCTAACGAAGAGGCGGTCTCGGCCATGCAGGACGGGCTGGCACCCTAGCGCCAGCAGCGGCCGATTGTTGCTCCCATGGCAACGAATTGCGTGGCATTATTGGCTGTTCGTTGGGCATCCAATAGTCTTGCTGAATTTTCAAATCCTCTTCTCTGGCAACCGGGCGTCCGGCGATATCATATTCACTGCGTGTTAGCTGCCCCGTTCGGTTGGCGAGCGATGGTATTGGCTGGGGCTTTGCGCCCCCAATGACAGGAATGCCTTGAGGCTCGCCCATCATGTCAGGTCGATCCCACATTCGACTAGGCTCACGTCTAGGAGAAGGACGCCTATGAAATAATAAAACCATTAAGTATCAACTAATATACGAGCAACTACGCTGATCGAGTCAAAAAGATATCGCAACACTGGTAAAGAATTAAACCCGCAGCCCTACGATGCAAATGAGTTTGATTGAGGTTCACAAAGTTACGAAAGTGAAGTTTTGCTCGCTACTCAGCGCCTAACCACCAACGTTATGGAAACAATATCAAAACGCCCACCAACAATTAGCTTATTTGTCGAAGACAAATATAACCAAAAAGAGCAGTAAAAACTAGTGGCCGGCACGGTAATTTGCGATCGGAAATCCATCAAATGGCTGGTAAGATCTTCGAGTCGTAGATCGGCTGATCGCTATTAAAATAAATCGACACAACATACAGGCAGGCAGCTCCCGTCTAGTTGGCGGTGGGCGTACCAGATGGCGGATTCGCAATCGCTTAAAATTGTTTTGAGTTACTCCCGAGAGCAACCACCCCGATATTTTCAAGTGAACTACCGCACAAAAAAGATTACAACTTCGTATATCAGGTTGAGATAATAAAACAAAATAATCGCCAAAACGTTTATAACTTTATGCACAGAGTGCAAAATGTATAATTACGACCCAAACTAAAGGAAATGCTCAATGATAATGCGATGTTGAGGTAGATGCCAATGTTGCTGGTCAAGAAGTCCAAAATGTTTCGGTGTTACCACTTTTTTCAAAAATTTATTATCTTAGTAGGAAAAAACACGTACATTGATTGATGAACTCCTTACATCTTACAAACACACAGCTTACCTTGTATTGGTAACATGTATTGGTTGTGGAGATGAAAACGAAGCTATTTTTTCTGCTTCCGTTGGCTTCTGTAAACTTTCTCTCTTCTTTTTCGCCAAGAGATCATCGAAATTTTTATCAGATCCCCAACCAGAGCTATTATCACTGTCACTGAAGTAGTAAATCTAAAATGAATTTAAATCTATTAGAGAGCGTTATCACCTCATACCTACAAAACATCACGAGAATACAAAATATTTAAACCACCCATAAACTAGACCCTTTATTTCGAACCACAAGACCTCTACTTTAAAACTCCACTAAAACATTGGCAAACATTATTAAAGGTACCTAGAATCACACGTTGTGTTGATCCGGTAAAGGTTTTATACAAAAAGCAAGTGGACCAAGTGGTACGCCAAAACTGAACCACCACGTCTTAATAACGCATGGACATAAAATTGACTGAAACCAGCACGTCAATGGGGGAAACATGGATGTAAAATTTTGTGATTCCACTGCCATAAATTTCAAATCAGCAGATGGTTAGCGGGAAATCAGACATCAGCAACGCATGATCAATCCTACGAAACCCTATTCAATGAATGAACGGAAGGTGTGCAATATGCATGACACTGGAAAATTGGATCCAAAAACTAATTGCAAGCACTGACCAAACCATCATCGGCAGGTTGATCCCAATCGTGGTAATTTCTCGGCACTCCACGCTTTCTCTTCCTTCCTCTCCCTCTTCCAATTCGCTAAGAAAAGTAAGTTAATCGTAACATATTCTTGCAATCTAAAGAAAGGTCTTAGTCAAGAACCCAGGTACGACCGCTGGCCTAATCTTAATTAGGTTTCCGGTTTGAACCGGAATACAACCAGTTCATGCCGCGCCTTCGCCTAAATAAAAAAAAGTAAACACAGAAAAATAGGCTATGACGCAAACCTCTAACTTGAGGCAGATTTGTTCCTTCAATGGGCGATGCGTCATAGCAAAATAACGCTGAATAGTTTAATAAGTCACGTGACAGTTAATATTATAAATTCCAGCACTGAGTAAATCACTTTTATCTAACAGTAAGTGCATACAGTCTATGCCAGTGGTTCTTAACCGGGGGTCTATGAACCCCTTAGGGGTCCGTAGAGGTACTTTAAGGGGTCCGTATGATTGGATCCGTTTTAGTGCTGATAAGCAAAACAGGTTTCTGGCTAAAGTCGGGACACTCAGCTTTAGATCGCGCCTCTGTGTTTGGGTGGATCTCCAAAAAAAAAAAAAAAAAAAGGTCACCACCTACTCTTTGTCACTTTAGGCAGGCTGCCGATTTGCCGAAAATGACAAGAAATAGATGGTGACCTTTTTTTTTGGAGATCCACCCAAACACAGAGGCGCGATCTAACGCTGATTGTCCCGACTTTGGCCAGAAAGCTGTTCTTAAGAATACACGAAGGCAATGATCAAGATGTATTGCACTTGTCTTTACTTTAACCTTGCAAGTAACCAAGTGTCAGCCAATGGCAGGGGGTGCTGGACTGCTTAGCCTTGACCGCAAGGGGTGCTTAGGAAGAAAAAGGTTAAACACTGGTCTATGCTGTATGTCGAGATACGGTGCAGCCACGCAAACGAATCTAATCGATGGGTTCAAGCTGCCACAAACCAATTCCCATTAAATTACCACCTGGACAATCCCAAACACGACAAAACCTCTTTCAAAGTTGTTGGAAATAACCAGAAAGAAATTGCTTTGAACAGCGACCGATGTTTGACTAAACTACCTCATAGTATACGGAGCAAGAAATCCAGTTTTTTGAAGACTACTTATCAAAGTATAATCTTTTACCCAGGGTACAACACAGAAACTTTCAGATATGTGAGGGTATATCATATCGCTCTCAGTGCCAGCCAGTCTCGTACTCATGTAGGGGTGAAAGTGATATCCGAGAAAATGATTTAATTGCAATAAAACAAAACACTAACCTCTCCTTTTCTCCTTCCAGCAGCCATCATCCGATCGTCATCAGGATGCTGTCTTCCATGAAACTCTACAACGTACAGCATATTACAAAACACAAATGGAAAATCAATTACCTTAATAGAGATATATAACTTCGTCGACTTAACAACCTGTTGCAACACCAATAAAGCAAATTGCAACTTGAAAAAAGCTTAATGCCTTTATCAAGCAGCCTACATTCACAATCAATGTAATTACTATGCATCAAAGAATTATTATAAACTACCAACCACGTCTCGAACCCCGCATAACCGTTCCAATCGCCGTTATTCTTCTCTGCTCTGGAGGCGCTGGGATAAACTTATCAAGCAAGGACGGGATCTTCTCGATTTTCCTCGAATCCACATGCATGAGAGGTTTGAGATGTTGATGAGTTTTGTCATCCACGTACTTATCAGCCATCCTCCGCGCCCACATCTCCATCTCACGAGGATTATCTGGCACTACTGCAGGCAGAGGGGACGGGGATCGCTTCCGTTCCTGGCCAAGAGTGTGGTCACCACCAGGCCCAATGTAATGCGTAAAATGTTCGTTTCTCTCCGTGCCATGTTGAGGTCCTCCAATGTGTGGCTCCCCAGCTCCTGGAGGATGATAACGTTCCGGAGGATGCTGAATGTGAGGTGTAAATGGAAAGTTCTTGTACTCAGTCGTATAATGACCGTCGTCGCCCGTCTCTTTTCCCGAAGGTTCACTATGACCAGGATGCTGCATGTGGATTGGCGGATTGGAATTATCCACGGCAGGAATATGACGAGGAGGACCTGGAGGTAATGATTGTTAGCTTTATCACTGTTATCCGGTGATCAGTTTCAATAAAAATCTTTTTACTCATCGGCACAGCTTGGTATTCACACCTGCTTCGGAGTGCTAGTGGCGCAGTGATTTGTGGCATCATTAGCGCAATCAAACAGGGCTTTACTGTAAATTGGTGGATTTCCAAGGATTACTCAAGAGTCACAATCTCACCATTGTAACCTACCGCCTAATCGCACGAAGGCACGCTGCTGAGAAAACATCGCTTTATACTAAGCTTTAACGACGCTGCCTCACTACTGACAACTCACCTTCTACTTCTTTATGGGCGCCAGCAAACGGCCAGACATGGGGCAGCTGTTCCGCGGGAGCAGCGGCTGACACCTCGTGGAAAAATGGTGGAGGGGGAATCACCTCGGGAATCGGCTGAGCTTCTGGAGCTTCAGAGGTTCTAAAATATGAGCGTCGTCCACTTAGCATGTTTTATATTTGAAATAATTCGCTCAAACACTACGGCGAGTACCATCAACAAGTGCTAAACTCAACGCTAGGTAGGTCTGTCAGTTTCGAGCGCTGGCTCGCTTCCAATGTGATTCATTCGACAGCGCCACGAAGGAGCAAAGAATAAACGCCGCATATTTTCGCACACATTTCAAGTGTAGTTTGAGCTCATTGCCGATTACGAAGAAGTTATTGCTGCCCAGCATTTGCTTTTAAAAGACAAAGCAGAACGTGACTCGAAACAAGCAGGTTCACTTTAAAAACACCATTAAAATCATGTTAAGGAGAAAGCAGTAGTCCATTTCAAACCAGTCCTATGTACAAATTGCAGAGGCAAGCAGCCGAGAGTGGTGCCGTACGACATTCTGGCGGTTAGTCTCTGCTTTACTGCTGCATCTGAAGGCTAAGGGAATTTAAACTGTGGAAGAACATTAAAAACACGCCGTGGAGTAGTGGTAATCGTTCTAAACTTCGAAACAAAAGGCATCGAGTTCAAAACTTTAACAATGCACCATTTGTATTCGCCAGAAAGTTTGTGCGGAACTTCAAGTGCAAGGTTGCAGCCAGCAAAGTTTGATTCAAACGTGGTAGACGTCAACGGAGTAAACGCGGGAAAAATGGGCATATTATCAACGTATATTCATACAAAACAAAGTTCAGCAACCGAGTAGCATCAATGTATGAGACACCTGCTCATGCAATCAACACAACAAAACTTACTTTTCTTCCTCCTCTGAACTGCTCTCCCGTTTTCTCCTCTTTTTCCTTTTATGTCTCTTCTTCTCTCTCGCCTTCAACTAAACAAAAATGAATTCGTTTTTACTATTACAAAAAGCAGAAAGCTTTAATAAATGCTTTGAACCGAATTGAAAACAAATATCATAGCCTAAAAAAGGCTTTAAAAATCTAAATCTGTAGCAATTCAATTAAAAGGATGAGATTTGACAAGAGAGTTAATGATGGGGGCAATACAGAAATTAAGTGACAAGAACTTATTCAACTCATCGAATACAAAAGAGCGGAAGAGTTTAGGAGGCTGCAAAGTGACCTGGCATCTCGTTGCTTTCAGTGCAAGCCGCAGTTTGAACTCAACAACGTAGAGAACTTCCGACAAGCCCCGGCTCCGTTCGTCATGCGAAAACAATAAAGGCCGGTTTCCATAGGTGTAAGTTGCAGGCGTAGCGTGAAACATTCTTTGTTTCTCTATTTAGTTTTATGCGCGCGCATAAAACTAAATAGAGAAACAAAAGAATTTTTGACGCTACGCGTGCGATTTATTTTTAATGGAAACCGGCCTTAATGCCTCATAACATGTAACGCTTTAAACGCACACCTTTTAATGACAAGCACATCACTCAGTACATCGCACCACGCCGCCGAAGCAATAATGCTAATGATGCAACTAATGCTAATGGGAACAACCTTTGATGTGAAGTCTGGTCTACAATCATGCCACATGCCGCTTAATTCTTTGTTTGTTTTATTATAGCTCAGGTGTGCCTTGAGCTAAAATAAAACAATTAAGCAGCACATGCTCTAAGTACAGACTAGGCTTTACCGTCTAACTGCGCATCATGATTAGCAAGCAATTACTGATGGATGTCAGTAACACTCAACGGATATATCCAAACTTAACAACCAGCTCTTATAAGCCAAAGTTGCTGCACCGAGACGATACAGTATCGTCTTTTAAACAATCCGATTTACTTACCTGTTTCAACAACGCTGCGGCAGCCGCGATGGCGGATGGCTTCTTATCGTCATCACTTTGCACTTCGCCTTCTTCCACTTCAGCAATTTCTCCCTCCTCAACTGCTTGCAGGGCTTCAAGTTGTTTCTGAAAATCAGTTGAAAAACTTAAACGAGAATCTATTCATCAGAGTTAAACGTTGCTCGTGAGGTGAATGTCTACGTTAACTGCTAGCTTCTGAGACGTTTCCATAAACAAGTGAGACAGACGTTTTGAAACCACTCTGTCGGCAACGAAATTATTAAGCTGAAGCGCCGTTTGTAAATGATGGCTTGGTAGTGAGTTCAAACCTCACAAAGACTAGGTTTTTATATCTTTGAGAAAAAGCATTCTGGAGGAACTACCATTTACTCAATTGCACTGGTAATAATTGAAACGCGCTGAGCCTACTATACCGATAACTTTTAACACTGACTTCAACCAGTCGTTCTATGCAAAACCGAAACACATTTTCCTCCGCCCGACTGATACAAACACAACTTAAGCTGACGAAGCTAGCAAGAACCAACCACAATTTCAGCATGCTGTGCATCGTCATCCGCACTCGAGCTTGAATGTCCTCTCTTCTTCCTATGCTTGCGATGCTTCTTCTTTTTCTTCTTTGAAGGCTAAAAATTTTTAAATGGGAGGTAATAAATATAATTACGCCTATAATGAAACAATATTGTATATCGTCATTTTTTCGTATGATATAAAGCTCCACGTTACTGATACAAAAGATAACTAGCTTCTATGGTAATGTAAGAGGCTTTTCGGTTACCAACTGCACCGAAGAGACATCATCTCACAAACAAGAGACCTGATGATGGCGTGAACCTGGATTGCTGTTCGCGCCATACCTCCATCCCAACGAAGAGGAGGGGTAAACCAACAACAACAGTTTCAACCCCGAACGCCATCGCCTGACGTCTGAGCAGAAGATATCATCCGCTCAGACAGCTCTGTTGCATAGAAAGTAATACTAAATGAATATACCACCAGCATCATAAATATCTTTTTGAAGCTATTGATGATCGCTTTCGTCAAAATATAGGCGAATTTTAAAAGTACGAAGACAGTGATCATCATAAATACGAAAAGCTTGCCCAACAAACAATTATTTAAAAGTTAGGCAACAGCATGTAATATTACTTTTGGTGTTGCAACCTTTTCTGGTTCGGCAGGGACCGGCACTGTTTCTTCCCCAGGAGGTTTCAACTCCTCTACTCCAGGAGGAGCAACGACGCTGAAATTAAATTTCATCCATTAAAAAATCATTTCGGTCACGTATTTCAATTTCTCAGTTTTAGAATATTTTAGTGATGCAAGGAACACGTGTCCAGACTTGCATCGGAGTTAACAGCAAACTAACTCAGAGTGAATTAAACAAGATAAGCAGCCATAAAGCCATAATGCAGACCGTAGTGACGATAAAACCAACGTCTTTGCAATTACAGTTATTTTCTTGAACAAAGTGACCGCTTGCTAAACAAGCCATTGACAGCACCAAACTACTGTAAGGGTTCTTGGTTACACATAGTGATGACTGATGATGGCAATTTGGATGGATGCCTTGCCATGACGAAGTACGCTTATTTTCTAAGTCAGCAAGCATTTTCAAGGGATTAACTGGCACTGTATGTCAACTTACTTTGGTGACGGTTGAGAAGAGTTAGCATCAACACCAGGCGGAGGTGGCTGATCGTTTCCTAAGCAAAACAGCATCAATGCTTTATCACAAAGTAGAGGCTGGTGGGGTTTTCATTATACCACATACTAGTGGTGCAGTAAGTGTCTAACAAAGTTTGTAAGATGTTTCCAGATGTCTGTTCTCACAAGCACCTGAGTGAATGAGGAATTTAACCCCCTAACCTACTATTAAAGTTACATAAAACTTCAAATGATCACAAGCACACATCCTTTTGCATACAATTTCCCGCTTATTCTTTAATTTTAATCGTTTGCAAAAGAAAACATCCAAAAGATAAAAGCCTTTTTGGGAAACTATGGGGATGGCAATGTGCTGTTTAATGTTTCATAACATTTCAGCATTATTTAACATTAACAAATATTAGTTTTTGTGAAATACAATTACTTGATACGAATGCAAAACATTTTAGAAAGTTAAAAAATATCCACTTGATCCCATAATTTCGCATAAGACTACAAATGCAACCGCAAGTTACCTGTATTTTTAGCAGCCATGTTGTCATCGGTTTCCACCACAGGAGGAAGTTGTTGGCCAACAGGAGGCCCCGGGAGTGGACCTCCTTGTCCTACCACAGGTGGACCCCCCTGTCCGACAATAGGTGGACCCCCTTGTCCCACAATAGGAGGACCACCTTGCCCCACCATAGGTGAACTTCCTTGTCCCATTGGCTGTTGACTGAAAGGCCCATCAGGTCCATGATTTTGCATACGAGGTGGCACTGCTTGATTGGGGGCCGAAAATGGTTGTCTTAAACGCTGATCAAACTGAGGACGCATGAGGGGGTCAAACTGGGGCCTTGAATGTTGCTGATCGAAGGGAGGCTGCATTCGTTGATTAAATCTCATTCCCTGATGATCTGCAGGATGCCTTGGTGGTTCAAAGCGTGGTCGAGGATGAGATTCGAACCGAGGTCCACCTCTTCCATCATAAGGAGGGCGCTCATACTGATTCAGGAGTTGTCCAGGAATGCCTAAAATAAAACATCAAACAGTCAAGAAAAAATTATAACGCATTGAGTCAGGAGAGCAACCAAAAGTATTTACTTTTCCGGTCAATGTTGATGCTACCGATGCAGTTCGCGGTACTTGTTACCTTAAAATGTAGAAGCCAACTGGAAAATCACGTGTTGCACTTTGCTTCAACAATGGAATTTAGCTGCATTACAGCCTAAAACAGGTGCGCACAACCTAGGGCATTGGTGATTTCTACGCGCACGTATTTTTGAAGTCAACACCCCTCCCTTTAAATGAAGGGTTTTCACCCTATTTCATTGAGCAGAAAAAAAAACTCAATTCGAATCAAATTCAGCTCAACAGGCTTTGTATTCAAAAAGTCTTTACTTGTACATAACCAAAAAAACCTCCATTAAATTTTGGACAGCAGCAAATCGAAATAAAGTTTGCAACGTTGCTTTCAAAATGGAAAAGATTGTGCACTCCTGGCCTATAGGATATTGGGAAATTAAGCTCTGTTGCTAAAGAATAAGCATGCCGTCCTAGCTTTTGGTTCTACCATTCCATAAGACTTGACCAACATATTAAACAAAAAAGAAACACAAAGTGAGCTTGCTCAACACTTCGAACAAAATAAACGAGGAATTGGGGTGAGGGTGTAATGAATTCATAATCTTCTGGCAAGCATAATATGCCATCGTGGTCCGCCTATGTCATAGCTTTATCTAACAACATGAGCAAAAGCCAGCCAGTCGGATCCATCGTAACGCTGTGAGCACTCAACACGCAGTCTTTCGATGACATGCTTGACACTCAGTCCAGTGGGCCACATTACTGACGACTATGGTTACCCTCAATGCTACAGAAGTACGAAGATTACTTGAATCTCGTTTTATTCCACCGAGCGACAAGCCATTAGACTTTAAAATACCTGATACAGGAACGTTCATTCTCGGTTGATATTCATCTGGATTCCTGCGCTCAAAATCCGAACCTGGGTACTGATGGATAGGAACTTGGTTAGGATCTCTCTGCTCAGAAAATGGTCTCCTATGTCTGTTCATGTCCTACAAATTATGTTCACTGTTTATCTTCAAGTAGTCAAGATATAGTATTTTATCATTCCAAATAACTGGAGAAAAGATGCGCAAGAGTGCGCTGACACCGACGCATTTCTACCCCACGCAATGTAACCATGCGTGGATAATGGCCTCAGTGCTTTCCCAACAGCATAACAACCCAAAAACAATTGCTACAGTCTCACGGGTCAAGCTAAAATAACACATCACGTAATCCCAGTTCTTGCTACATATCAAGCGAACTTACAGTCTGCATGTAACGAGGTTGGTTCATTGTGTGGCTGGGCATGCTTCTTCGTGGCATCATGTCATCTGGAAAAAATAGAAATATCACTGCCAACATTCCTATTCAAAATTAACAGTTAGCTAACTATTCAAAGATTTATAAATCTTTACGACTCCAGTCACCCTCGGAAATCACTATATGTGTGCCAGCCTACTTTGAAAAACACAGAGCTAGTACACAACCTTTATCTTGTAAAATAATCATAATTGTGACTACTGTACGTAAACCGACGATCAAGCCATATTATGTGCTGCCAAGCTACTGCTGTTATGTCGTAATTAATTTGCCACCATTCTTTCAACATAGCATCTGATACACGCCGTCGCACAGCTTCTGAGGCCTTCACCATACCTCCATTCAAGTAAGGAGTTTCATAAAATCAATACGAAGGCATAACCATTAACTTGCGCATATCATCTTAATAATTTCTCTCCATGTTTCAACACAACTTCATAGCTTACTATTAGGTCTGAAGTTTCCTGGCATTCCTCTTCTGTTAAATTGGTCATGAGACGGAAACTGAGGACGATTCTGCATACTGGAACGCGGCACAGGATGCATCTGCTCATCATTGGTCTGCGAACTCATCACACCACGAGGTGGCATCATGTGGGTTGTGGCCTGAATCGAACATAACATCGTTTGACAATTTGAATCATCCTGATCGTTCAGAGTGGTATCGATACACCATTTGTCATGTTTTCTCTTCTTCCCGTCACGAAAATCCTGGTATAGGTTATGCTAGAACGACTTTGTGTCAGACCTGCATCGGAATTACCGTTGCTGCTGGCACAGTGTGTTTCTACCACAAACAATGCCTAAACCCGGAAAACTGCAATGAAGTGCCTTTCCATGGCGGATATCAACGCAGCATGATTACTGTCACTATTAACAGCTAGCCAACCCATTCAACCACGATGCCGACTGCTCGTAGACAGAACATTGGTGATATCACCTCAATAACCAAAGCATACTGGTGGCAACAGTGCCAAGTTGAAGCAAAATAAAAACATAGTTCTCACAAAACAACAGCGCGTTATATCAAAAAAAGCACAAAACTAAACAGAGAAATAAAGACTTTTTCATGCTACGCCTGCAATTTACGCGTAATGGAAACCAGCCTTTAAGGTGCCGTTCCGCAGTTCACACACACCCTACCATTCCACCACTGTACATAAAACCACACGAACCAAAAAAACCGCGCGCGGCTTGGCCACCCCTAACCTATCCAATGCTAAGATGATAATCTGCCAAAAATTAGTGTAGAACAATATCAATGGTGAAATTAACTGGGCACTTACGTCACCCGCTGCAGAATGCGGTCCTTTACTTGGTGCGTGTGTGAAGGTTGAGCCCCGTGTAGGTTCATCAATTACGTGAATCCTGTTGCTGTTGTCCATGTTCATTGATGAGTGAGGCTGATATGAGATAATGTCAGATGTTAAACAGTAAAGGAAGGCAGCAACATTTAAAGTTAGCTAATCAAAATCGTATGCTCGTATGATATTAATTTAATGATAGAGTAGATGTTTCGCGTTCATTTCTTCGTCGCTTTGTAAAGCTCACATAAGCTGGTTTAGTATGTGCCTGCCATTATCTGTTCGCTTTCGAAATAGAACGTTTTACTGGTGCAACACAGCACTTTAAATTCCAGATACACTTTCTGAAAAATACTAAGGTGTTTTAATAAAGTTTTGAACTTTGGGCAGTTCTTAACGCCAAGGACATTTACTTTGTGTCATTACAACCAAACGTTGAATATGGCAACATACTTCGCCGCTGTAGAACAATTAGTACTAACTAACCACGACATAACGAACAACTGCCGCAACTTGTTTGTAAATGGAAATACCATGTGATACTCAGCAGTTCCACGCACGTTTATCAAAATCGATTTTAAACATTGAACAAAGCAAGGATAACTTGATACTGCTAGGCGAATGTCACCAATTACACCATTTTGATTTCTAGTGTCAAGCGGTGAAAAAAAAGATATGTCAAACAGTCATGCTGCTTCATGCCACCAAATATTTCCAATTGCTGAAAACAGCATGATGTAATAACCAGCCCAGATAAGAAAAGTTAATAGCACCGGAGGCTGCTACACCAGCACTATCTTGAATAAAAATGCCCAGCAACAGCAGTGGATGCTAGAAAGCTGGATAGATGGATGCAGAACAAGATGCAAAGCTTCTTGACACTTACTTGATCGTGTGATGGGAAGTCCATTGAACGTGGAATTTCTTGTTCAGTAGAAGCATTATTCTGGCCGTAGTACGAACTTTGTTGATTATACTGACCAGCATGCTGCTTGTAATGTTGCTGCTGATGCCAATACCACTGCATGTAAGTCTGCAAATCAATAAAATTTTTAAAAAAGAGAAAAAGGCAAAGTGGTCGAAAGGTCGCATAAAAAATAATCGCGGGTTGAAGTTTCACACTGACCATGATGCTTCGCCCGCACAACAGCCATTGTCATTACTTCGAATAACAATTTCCATAGCTTGGTGGATGATAAACAAACAATCAACTAATTGAATGTAATAATTTAATAAACCTTAATACTGAAAAATTTGGAAGGTCTGAATGACAAAAACTAAACATAACAACAAAATGGTGGCGTTCAGCTTCATTTTCTCACAATTCTACACTCATTTACTTTTTGTTGCTGTTGACTCCAATGATGAAGTTGTTGCATATAAATCATCTGCATCTTCCTCATCTCATCCACACTCATATCGGAAGCCCGCTTGCCATGTTGCTGTTCTATCCAGTTATTCATGTCCTGAAAAAACAAAAAGTCAAAATCTCAAGCACTACCATTATTCGTCACAAAAATATTTTAGGACTCGCTTGTTTAATAAAATCAGATGTAAAGGTTGTGGGTTATTTTATTGTTCAATACAAACTTCATTGAAGTCTTACCCAGTAATGAACGAAAGAGGAGGAAAAATAGCACTTGCATAGTTTAATTGAATTCACATAAAGATGGAACTGAGCTACTTTAAAAACCAACATCGTACCACAAAGCCAATATGTTTAAGATAGTTTCATGAGATGAGCAGATTCTCAAACACCACATGAAGGTGCAAAATTACCTCTTTATGCTTGTCTTGATCAACCATTACGAAGCTTTCTTCAAGTGGTTTAATGTAAGGCTTGTTCGCTCCTTCACTTTTGGGTATCTTGCTTTGTCGTAGTGCCTCCAATTCCATCAGCTGACTCTTCAACTCGGGATCTTCCAACACTTGCTGTCTCTGCTTCGCAATTTCATCGCGGATTTCTTTTTTGATTTGCTCTCGGACCTGATATTTACACAAACAGTGATCTTATAGCGATCAGTAAATTTAAACTGTTGAGGTTGATAATCCAGCAATTTATATGTATTGTATATTTCAGAATTTCTACACTAACTTTGATCAAGATGGGGTTAGAAAGCTAAAATTCATTTCAAGTAGCAACAGCAAAAGACAAATAGCCAAGACAGTAACTAAGTAACACAGCAATGACCAGTAGGGTGTTGCCGGTGCCCCCTAAAAAATCATCTTGGTCCGATCACACCTACCTTTTTTTTCCTGTGGTGATTTTGTGTAAAAACATCACAGTTCAAATTTCAGGTCATTTGGATCAAATTTACCTCTAGCAGCACAATACGATCATACTTTTCAACCTAGAGATACCCCCGCGTCTAACAATTCTAAAGAAAACATAAGTAAACAGTTTAAAATGCATGTGTGTTTGGTTGCAATTTGGTCTGACTATAAATTACAAGCAATGAGAGTAATAAGGATGCAATGTGCAGCCTAAGAAGTAGAATATTCCTCTTTTACGCTAAATTTTATCTCCTGAAAATCAGGTTTTGGCCATTTTGGACGCCTAAATTCACTTGAGGGTGTGATACATGAGCCCATATGCAAGAAATCTTTAACAATCAAAACAATAGATGCAGTTTTGAGTGAATTAAGGAATAATCATTATTTGTGTACTGTTATGTGCACAAACTTGATATGGTAATAAGGAAAATCAATCATATTGTTAAAAAGCACTCAAAATGCAATAATGTATTGCAATATTAAGCAAGATATAGCAAGAGTTTACTCCAATTTAAGGAACCAGCACTTGGATTTGATCTTTCGTTTTCTTTGATTGGGCAATGAGTGTCTATCATTTTCAACAACCTGCAAGATGTTCTGCAAATTGCCTTCTTTTCTTGCAACATCTGAAAAGTTGTGAGCTAATTTGACACCTCGCACTGCTCCATCATTTACCACCGAAAAACTGGCAACTACCTCTTTTGCAGCTTGGAACTGAGGATTGGATGACCAATCTTTAGCAGGCAGGTCTAAAAATCTAGTGTTGATTTTCAGAAGATGGAAAAATGACCACGAATCTTCACCAACAAATTCAGAGAGATCTGCATCTGCGTTTACAGGAATTCGAGGAAATGGTGGCTTGCCATATGTTGAAGGGCCATATCGTTTGCTGCAGATGTGCTTGTCAACAGACTTCAGTTTCTCAACCATTTTAACTTTTGTGGGAAGTGGAACCCTGCTGCTGAACACCCCCAACAAAACATGTTCTTCTGTAAGATACCATAAATGATTTGAAAAGGCATTAATGGCAGCATCAGCACAGACTTTGTCTACTTTTCTGTATTTATACAAACTTTTCAATAATAGCAAGTCATTTAATGGAGCACTGGAGGAAATAGGTACAGTAGTCCACCATGGAAAGTAGCAAAATGTAGCAAACTGTACAAAACGATTCAACTTTTTCAATTGTTAAGAAGCAAAAACAGCACCTTTTGGCAATTCTTCTCTAATTTTGGTTGCCAGCAGGACCATTTTAATTGCATACAACAATTTGGCCATCCAGCATGCTTTGTGACATGCTCCTGGGTGGTTGAAGCTTCCAAAGTTTTTACCTTTGTCATCACTTAGGTATAAAAGAACTAATGTAACAAGTTCTTTGTAGTCACCTCGAGTAAACTTTTGTTTAAGCAGCATTTTACACAGCTCTGTGATTTCATTTTTCATATCATCCAACTGCTCATCAATTAAAGGAAAATCTAATCCAGAAATATCCGAATGAGTAAGGTTGTCAAAGTTCTCTTTGAATCTTTCAAACACCGTAACTTCTGGTTTTTTTGGTACTTCAACTTTCAAGGCACCCCACACATGCTTCAACAGAACTTCTCCAATGTGATGCCGGCACGCAAACCACAACAATTCTCTTTTAAGCAACTCCTGAACAGCTACACAACCAGTTGTTTTATGCTCTATGCTGGCTGAAGTTGTATCAAAAACCATACCACAGGGTGAGTTGATGCAATTCCAATTTTCTAGAAGCTTCACTGTTGCATTGGCAATGAGAGTTCCCGCCTTTTCACTGGATTTGTGTGGGAAAGGTGGTATACCGGGCAGTTTCGCCCCACCAAGTGACTTTTGATAATGGGGTAGTATTTCTTTTACAACAAGGTTTGCTGCAAAGCGATACAGTTTTTTCTGTTTTGTTTCATCTTCTCGCCTCAGCTTTTCTAAAAGGGCCATGTAGCAAAGAATCACTTGTAAATGAGTAGGAAGTTTAGTCCCATGTATCTGAAGATGATCAATGCCAGGTGTTTCGGGGAGGATTGTCAAACGAACATCAGTGCTTCTTGTCGCCATACTTTTTTTTATACAAATTACAGATCTTTGCTTAAACTTATAATAATTAATATCTGAAATCACAAAACAAGTTTAAAATAGTTGAAATAGATAAATAGAGAGTGTAAAGAATAAAACAGTTTGTTAATACCTCAAAATATTTTCCAAATAGGACAAAATGAGGTGTAAATTAGGGTAAAAAGGGTATTTTAGACAATTTTCTGGTTTAATTGCATTCTTATTACTCTCATTATTTGTATTTCACAATGGGATCTGACTGAAATTTAGCAATTATCTATAACTGAATGTTTTACCAATCTTTTCTTCAAAACTTTTATACGCGAGGGCATTTCTAGGATCAAAAATGATCATCCTGCCCTGCTAGAGGTTAATATCATCAGATTTGCCTGAAATTTTTTTTGAGGGGTTTTTACAAAAAATCACCACAGGAAAAAAAAGGTGAGCTGTTTTTGCACACCTCAGGGCACCTGCAACACCCTAATGACCAGTAGCTAATATTTTAAAACAAATTACAAGCTGGAGACTTCTACAAAGAAGACATGAGACAAAGAGCTTTGTAAGGCTGCATACAGTGAGATACAAGCCCTCAAAAGAAAACACCACTAATTCCAAATCTTGCAACAAACTCCCATCAATTAGAAAAGCTGCCTTAATCCAATACTAAGCATTTTTTATATTTTTTCCTACCTCCTCCCGTATTCTCATGATCTCTCTTTGCTTTTCCGCTTCGAGCATTTGTTCTTTGAGAAGTTCTTTCTTGGCACGTTCCGCTTTTTCAATTTCTTCTCGCATCTGCCTCTTCACTTCCTCTTTCAACCCTTTCTGCTCGTCCGACCATGCTGCCAACTTGCCACGTTGTTCCAACTCGCGCAATCTCAATTATAAAAATTATTAAAGTTTAGAGCAGTGATTTTCAACCTTTTTCGTCTCACAGCACAGGGAACTAGACAACAAAATGATCAAGGCACACCGAGGAAATACTTGATTATTTAAATTTTTGACAGAATAGGAATGATAGCAATGTATTTTCGGGTTAAAAAACAAATTATTTATGAATTTCATTTTCATGTTTATTGTTGATCACGGTTTTCAATAGAGTTCTAGATTTTTGTACATATTACTTGTTATTACACGGAAATAGGATGTCATGGGAAAAAGCAAACCTGTCCCATGACCCTTGTAGAGTAAGTAGTAGTGATTCAGTTTCCATCCGGTGTTGTCCCTTTAGCAGAGATGGCCGGATTTACCCCATGGATGGGGATTTGTTGGAGCGAAATTTTTCTACAGGGAGCATGCCCTTGCTTACCCCCAACCTCAGTTTTCTGACATGAGTGGTCCAACCAAGCAATTAAGCTGGCAACCCCACCATTAACAGTCAGACTGCAATTGGTAGGTGCCCAATAGTCGCCTCTTACGACATGCTGGGTAAACAGCTTCACTATTCAGAGTAAGGATCAAATTTACTCAAAACTCTAACGGCACACCGACGGTACTTGACGGCACACTAATGTGGCGCGGCACTCAGGCTGAAAATCACTGGTTTAAAGCTCAAGTTGGTCAGTTGCAAGCAGTGACATCTACCAGTGTATATTTTTAGCGTTAATTCGGTTTTCTGCCAAATGTCTACCACTAACCAACTGCTTTTGTAGCACATTTTTAATGACTCACAGTTGTGATAATTCTGGAGTGTTTTTAACTCTATAATAGACTTTATTTCACATTCACCTTTCGTTGTCTTTGCTCGTAGCTTCTTCAATGCTAGCTTGTGCAGCAGCAATATCGCTTTTCTTGTACGAAATGTCATCTGTGACAACAACATCACGTCATTTACGTTTAAAAAGAAAGTGGCAATTACTTCAAGTATGAGAACTTCTTGTAGCAAACAGTATCGTACATGGTTTAAAATCGAAGCATTAAGCTATCAAGTTTGATAAAATATCAGGAAATCATACTATGAAGTGCTGAGACAGATGTTCACCTGCACACATCAGTGACGGTGTGAAAACTGAACAGTGAAGACATGTTACCTTAGCATGGCAACTTCAAAAACCTCAAACAAATTAATTCTGCATGATTGTTCAAAATGAACTGCTGCTTCTGCGAAATCTCATTGGCATTCACTTCCTGCTTGATTAACAGCGGTCTAGGATGTTTTATTCGGTATACACCAGCATCACGAGAGGTGGGTCATGTCGTCAAACCACACTTACCGTATTTGCTTTTATCTATCGAAGTGATGGCTATTTTCCTGCTTTTTAAATTGCCAGCTCCAGGAAACATTTTCTCAGCAGCCAGCCCATCGCTCTAAAAGATAATGAATGTACTTGTTAATGTGTAACGCATTTTCAACGGAGATTGAAACGGAAGAAAATGAAATGACGGGAGCAACTGAAATTTTCATTTTAAATTATCTTATTGTAAAATTCAGTTTTGATGAACACTAATTAATTTCTATTGTCAAAATAGCAACATCATGTATTATGACAATTGACAGATCAATTACGATAATTGTCCGCTTAATATACAGTATTTGCTGCACAGATCAGCTAAACTTCGATAACCTTTGCAAAAACCGGAGGTATATATGTCCTTGCAAGTTTCAATACAAAAGATTGATCAACTCGAGGTGTCCATAGTGCCATCAACAGCAACTTAGAGTTTGAAACTAACCGCTTTATTCCGGAATGTCGGAGAGAACTCGTCACCATCTCCTAGTTGTTTTTTCTCTTTCATTCTTTGCATCAGCTTCCTTGTTATGTCATCTTTGCTTTTTGTTTTCAGCAATGCATCCTATATGATTAAACAGGCGTTATGATGATGAAACAGTAAAAGCAATTTATTTTACATACCATATCTTTGTCCCATCGCTGCGATAGTACTTCAGGTTCTGGCACAGAGGCAGTTGATGTTGGCAGTAGATTGGGAATAATGTTAGGGATCGCCAAGCTAAACAAAACCATTCAGCATTGAAAGTAAGCAAACAGCAAGCATTTTATTCTATGATCGACAATTTCCTGAATGTCTGATTTGAAAAAATACTTTCAACGGTAACTTTGTCATCGTATTTCAGGTAATCTATTTTAGGTAACTATCTTCTAAGATAGCAACCACGCTTAAATACTCGGCCAGTTACCACCAAGTTCTTATTTGCTTTATAATACAATATGAGGCCTGGCGGTTTCGCTTTTAAATTGTCTTCATCTCCCTCTCCCCCCACCCAAAAAAAGGTGTATTCACCATTACCACATCAAATGCTCGTTGGAGTTTTCTGCCAAGAACAAGAGGTTTAAAGATAACTTTTCGTGAGCTGGAAACTTCGCAGAAAAGATTAACCCCTTTTGTATGACTAAATCAGTTAACATTCAATTGTGAAGAAAAAAACTAGGTACAAACACAAACTTATTAGGATCTTGCTCTTACAGTGATAAAACTGGACAAGCTAGTTTTTAACGTTTCCACACTCTAATTGTGTAAACAAAGTTGCCGTGACTGCACTCGGGTTTGATTCAAGAAAAATCTTCATCAGTAAAACGATTAAAAATCACCTTTTAGGCAAAATTCCGGCAGCTTGAAGTTGTTTTTGCTGAAGAACCAGGAGCTGTTGAGCTTGTTGCAAACTTTTTTGTTGCTCAGCAGTTAAATCAACAAGATTAGGACGCTTCTCACTGCCTGAAGATGAGTAAGAAGAACGACTGTAACTTCTGCCTCGGTGTCGACGACGCCTAAACCATAGGTTATAAATATCGTTTTGCGGTATCAAAAAATTTTATCCGGGTCTACATCTAATAATTCTCGACCTTGTAAAAGCAAACTGAAAGTGACATCTAAACCAAGCAATCGAACAACGACTACTAGTTTCTAAGCAAAGATCGCAACGAAACGGTAAGAAGTCCATGTACAACAGTGCAAAGAGGAAGGATCACGGCCCAGGACATTGGAAGCTCTAAAAACCTGTAGTAAGCGCAATCTAAATTCTTTACAAGTAAACACCACAAAACTCGATATATATTTGGAACATGGCAAAACCTGTGCTTACACTTGCTAGAACTGATGGCACAATACATTTACTCAAGCAGTGCGACTAAAACAAATCGCCGTAAAGTCACTTTCTCCAGTCAGAACCAAGCAGCTATCGAGCGATCATTATCCCAATAAACCTGCTTGGTTTTACTCTCAGTACAATGTACCACTGCACCTGCGTCTCCTCCTTCCTCGCCTCCCCCTCCTCTCAGCGCTCTTCGGTCGTTCTTCTTCGGAGCGGGAGTCCTCTTTTTCATCTTCCGACTTTTCCTGTTCCGCTTGATGACGCATCGCCCGCGTCTGCTTGGTCACGTGACACGCAATCGTATACCATCGAAGCAATCTTAGAAAAAGAAGCTTGATTGAATGGCCAGATATAAAGATCTTATACTAACAGCATAGCGGGCAAAATGTGAAATCAAAACTACCGTTTATGCCGACCTCTCATTGCTAGTCTTTGGTTTATCAGCCCTAATTAGAAATACGCAGTACCAGCTCGTGGAAACTTAGATGGTGTTAGTTCCAAACTTTAAATTGCTGGATAAACTGATTTTCTCAGCAAAAAAAACAGAGCTAGTATGCTGCCGTACATATTTTAATTAGGAAGTTTCGCTATACACTGCTGGCATTGTCTACCAAAAAAGTGATCAGTTGCACTATTTTGGTGGACAACGCTGGCAGGGTATAGCGAAACGTCCTAATTAAAATATAAACAGCAGTATACTGGCTCTGGTCCTTTTGCTGAAAATCGCCAAAAGATCTTAATCGTTTGCTTTTACATTGATTTCTGTTCGTCACTTGGCATCATATTGGAAAAAATAAAGAAAAAACAACCTCTGATTGATCGTGGCTACACTAAGCTGGATAAAACTGTACGAGCTGAACATGTTTGATCTAGAAGTCTCGTGTGCAAGAAATAGTTAAACGTGATATTAACACACTAAACTTGTTTCTACACAGTTTTAAGACTACAAGGTTTAATGTAAAATGTTGCGTTTACTTGCTGTTATCGTCATCATTAACTTTGGGAAACTGCGGAATGTTTGCAACTGTTTTTTCCTTCTCTCTTGCAATGGTGGTGGGATCATCAGGACACAATTGATCTAATATGGAATTCATGCAATCTTTCGCAGCCGATTCAGGAGACTAAAAAATTAAACTTAGTGCTACAACTAGTAACTGCAACTGAGGAAGGGCAAAGAGATTTATAACCACAAAAGTTAAGGCAAAAACCTAGTGCAAGATAAATGTGTGTAGCATTATAAGCCTGATAAAATAAGTGATCGATTCAGACCTGCATAATACAAGGCGAAAAATATGTTGAACCGCTGCTTATATTCATACTTTGTCGATCGGCAAAAACCATAAAAACTTAATCACTTCACATGTCACCTGGTCTTAAACCAACTGGAGCGTTTTTACAATGACTTAAGAACAAATGCTACCAACTGGGGTTAAAGAGTTTGTACGAAACATTGAAGCCAAAGGAAAGTAGGGTATTGAAAATAAACGTAAGAGGTAAAAATTACAGCCTAATTGGTGCAAGTTACATTGAGGCGACTATGGAGAAGTGCGAAAGCCTAGAAATAATGTGAGATTCCTGCGAAATCGTTTTTAGCTTTTCGTGCTGCTCCAAGGGGAGTATAACTGACCAATTAATAATTTTGTATACAACAAAATATAAACCTTCACAAAAAGGTAGGCTCTCGTAGTGGCTTAGGGAGTAGACATAGTAATATAAAGTATATTTGAAAAGCAATTCAAGGTATGCACCCAATTAGAATAGTTCTTCAATTTGAACGCAACGTCTAGTCTGGCATGAAAATGATCTCATTGAAGATAAATTGGTTTGAAGATAATGAGATAGAAACGCCTCATTAAAGTGAAAAGTTGTGGAAATTACAGCGAAAACTTGATTCTTACGTCTTAAAGCAAGCGTTTACGTACAATGAAAAGTAAGTAACAACTCAACTTACTTGTAAGGCTGGAGCTGCGCAGACCTAAAAAATAGTTGTAGATAAATAAAAAGTGCAAAATTCTGGGAAATGTGAAGACCAAAAGATCATATTGCTTCCATACCATCTTCATTAAACACTAAAGTTGCAATACTTAAAAAAAGGCTTTTATAATTCACTCTATAAAAATAGTACTCGGTAAATAACAAATGCTTAAGTTTACCTCATCTAACAACTGTGCCATGCATCTTCTGGCGTCCTCGATATCAGCATCCTGATTTCGACTTGATTTATCCACCAATGACATCACGGTACGTACCACATCAATATCTTCAGTTGTCATGTCCGCAAAGTCGTAACTGGTTCCTGAAAGCAATTTCGAAAGTTCTCATATAATGTAGAACTTTTAAATAAATTGAAAGAATATATACCATAGCATGCTAACGCTATCTCTGCCTAATTTTTCATATGTTTTCTCGATTCTGCACTAGTTACGTTTGCACATGGTACGGAATTTAACATGACATTTTCTTGGTTCGCTCGTTTCATTATCTTCAACTTCTGACCGGACAAATCTTTTAAAACAGTTTTGTCTCCAAGCATGCAACAAGAAATATTAATCAACAAACTTTGTGAATTATACAGAACCATATTGTATCACTGACACTGTTGCACTGGTTCTAAAAGTTTGCCTACAAACTAACAAGCAGGATAACGTTTTGTGAGCACTGAGCATTTTCATTTCAAAAAGAGGTTATTACATTACATGCCACGCGATAACTGCAGAGTAGGGGGTATTCAGATTTACGCCAATCCGAATTAGGAGTAGTTAAACTTAAAAACTTTAAGGACCGCTGTAATGTAGCTATCTTTAAGAAAGTGTGGCTCTTTTCTGCCGAAGATCAAGCCGCAATTACCTTCTAACTGAGTGACAGGCTGTGCATCCATTCGCTCATCTTCTTCGGGCTGCTTCCCACTGGCTTGTAATTTCGCCTGTAACTTCGCTTCCTGTAACGCAATTTGAACTTTAGCATTAGTATAATCTGATTCAATCGCAGGTTTATTGCTTCACACTCGTTATACTTGGAGAGCAGTATCAGGTATAGAACAAATTATTTCTGAAACTCTCAGAATTTCAAAATTCTATTTATTGCTTAAAATTGCCAACCAAAGCCATTGCTAAGTATCTTTGTCAAAGGCACATCGCCGCTGTCATCTACCCTACAACCCCGATCGTCAACGTGGTAAGTTTTTTCTATTTACGCTACAGCATCTTAAATTTCTATGACGCTTCGTTCACTCGATCACGCTGATACAACTTCAGCGCAGTAATTTATAACATCTCATAACCAACCTTCTCTGCTTGCTTTTGTAGTTCATAAGTTTTGTCAAATTCCGCCCACCAAGGGACCTCCTCTTCTTGTTTCTTTGACTCTGGAGCAGCTCCTTGCTCGTAGACATCTCGGAAATGCGGACTAAACAGAAAAAAATGCCATTGCATCGTCGATAACGGTTGAAAAACTTTTGCGACACCTCTTTAAAATGTATTTCGGTAACAGGAAAAGCTTGTGTAAACAAAACAATATTAAGCTAGCAAACAAAAGTAGGTTAAAGTTGTCTACCATAAACGTTAAACAAAACCATTTGAGTATTTTTCCAGCAAAACGCTTCCGCTATTTAACTACAAATGAAGTAACTTTTGACTACTGATCATCAAACAGCTAATTTGGAATCTCACAAAAATGATAATACAACCATAGTTGTTAAATCTTAACACAAATTAGTTGCATTAACATCTGTAGAGACTTAATGTTAGACTGCTAGAGTTAGTAACACGAACGACTTCGTAACGCAAACACGGACAACCTCCACGTTATCTGCACAACGATGACATAAAAAATCTGTCGAGGTAAATATGAGCTTTAAAAATTTACCTTCTTGATCTTCCACTACTGCTGGGGCTCCTCGATCTAAATATATTTCATGGTAACATTCAGTATTACATATCATATTTAGCCTCTTACATTGATCATGATTAAGCGTTTTGAAGCAAAAACAAACTCAGGATCTACATGTAATATTAAATCCAGAACAATCTCCAGTGAGTTTAGAACTACACACAACGCTACACTTAGAATTCGGTGGGCTCAAAACAAAACTTTTAATTACTAAAGTGCTCTGCAAGAAATTGATCTCTCCTGGTCAACACCTTTGGCTACAAACTTCTTTTGTTAGTGCTTTACTGGGTTAGAATGGTGTAGCTGCTCGCTCAGCAGGTCATAGGAGGTAACTTTTGGGTACCCAGTCAAAAGATAGTCACCTTGTTGGTGGTAATTTGCTTTCATGACTGGTTCGAAATGGACTGCCACTTTCCCCTATCCTATTCGTAATTAGGTTGACGGCGAGAACCTGTGTTGCCTTTCATGCCGTACCTCCATCAGAAAGAAGAAGTGGGGTAAACTCACTTACAAACTTCTTAAGCGACTTTTGAAAAGCAGTTCATGAGCGATTACTGAGAAGCGGTAACTGGCTATTCACCGACGCTGCTTTTATTGAAGGAGGGGTCGTCGTTGCATTCATGACCCGTTTAAACCACACCATCTCTCCCGCTTGCATTAGGTAGCTACTGGTGGTATAGGTTAGCACTGCAGAGCTATGTTTCACTGCAAACTCAATCTCTATCCTGACGAATAGAATCTTGACTCAATCACTTACCTCGATCGACTTCTTGACCTTGAATAAGAGGAATAAGATCTAGAAGAACGAGAATATGATCTTGAATAGGAGCGGCTTGATCTGGAATAGGACCTGCTGTAGGAGCGTGAAGATCGACTATACGAGGAATAGGAGCTGCTGGAATGACGTCTGCGCCGATGACGTCGACGTGATCTTGACCTTGAGCGAGATGAGTAGGAAGAGTATGAACTGTGAAGGAAAAACAGTGTTAATGTGTAAATAACGACAATTATTTATTTAGTGGTTCAATTGCTTATACCGCTATCCTAAAGTTAAAAGAAAGAGCCTGTAAGGTTCTTCAACATCGTCCTGATCAGAATCCCAAGCTCAAGAGCATTTCTAGCTGGCACAAGCACCCACAAATGGAAAAATAGAATACGTCAATCTCAACATAATACATGTGCGGAAAATGGATCAAGTGCATAAATTTCCCCATGTGGGGAAATTTATGACTTGACAAGGATTAAAATTTTCCCCCTATACAATTTATTTTTCAGGTATAGTTCCCCCTATAGTTATGGTGCACTATTACAATAGTTCTATTGTAATATGGTGCAGTATTACAATATTGGGGAAAATTTTGCACTTGTTGTTGTCTTGGGGAAAATTTTGCACTTGTTCCCAGAAAATAAACCTATGAATTTGCTTTTACACGAAATGCTTTAATTACTTAATCCAAACTAAACAAAAACAATGCTTTTTGGCCATCTGCTGCATCTAAAATCACACCACACACCTGTAACTTCTGCTGCTCCTGCTTCTTCTTCTTGACCCATCACTTTCATCTTCTACGTAAATACCAATGCCTCCTTCCTCATAATTATGAAATCCCCCTCTTCCTCCTCCCATCATTGGACCCCAAGGGCCTCCACGCCACATTCCAGGAGCCCCACGCCCCATAAACATAGGGGCAGCCATTGGATCCATTCCTTTATAAAAAATTTAAAAAATATTGAAATAAGGAATTGGAAAAAATAAAAACCCAAAACTCACCAGGAAACCCAGCCCAGCCGCCTCTGAAACCACCGCGTGGAGGGCGACCTCTGGGAAAGCCCCTAAACGCACCACGACCTTGAAAAGGCATGTTGAAACCTCCACGACCACGGAAACCACCTCGAAACTGAAATAAATTTAGTACTGTCACAAATTATTATTAAGATAAAGAGCAGTTTTCACTCTACAAACTATGAGAGCACGAAAACAAACCAGAAACACTCTTGGGCGATGAGAAAATAAAAAGCGTTTATGGAGAGCACTAATAGAGGCAGCTCTCGGTTCAAGGTCTTACTGCTTAATAACCCAAGACCCACAATCAACAATGAAGCCGTATCAGCTCCAATAACAAATGGCTATGACTCTTAAACAGTACATTAATTAAACGCCATTAGAACCCTTGGAAGCCATTGAATTCGCATACTGGCTACAACCGAACAGCTGTCACTTAGAGGAAGATCATAGACTGTTGAACAAAACGCGAATATTTGTAACGGATGAATTGTGGTTGAAACGGTATCTCACATTGTTTGGACCCATTGCCATTGACGGAACTTCGGCAAAGTCAAAAGCCTCGCTGAAATCTGATGAAATTGTGGACAACGTAAACGATGAAAAGCTGTTTGATCTAAAACAATAAACAAATTATGAGAAACTGCATCTAAATAACTCTTATTTTATTAATACAAACTGCGGCGTGAGCTAAAACCAAGGTGTGTCCCGTAAAAAAATATCTGTCGCCTATAACTACTCTCTCAGATATGATCAATAGTTTTGTCAATGAAATAAAACAACTTAAATTAAACCAGTGATTAGAAATTATCAATTTTTCCCAAATACGCCACCTTTACAAAAAATAATCTCAAAAATACAGAGAGTAACGAATACTAAGTGTAATATTGCTACAAAGTCCATTTTTTCTGCTCCCATTGCGGAAATCTGAATCAGATTTCCTCCAGCCCATTGAGCAACAAGAACACAGAAAGACAGCCCTATCCTGGAAATTTCCGGCATTTTAAATCTAAAAATTTGTTTTCTAAAGAGGGTAGGATGCAAAGTAGTTGGGTAACAGTACGCATGAAGTGTCTAGCTCACTCATTGTAAGCCTTGCCTGCTTCTCGTTCGTCGAGCTTTATCAATCTCATCTTTGGTCAACCCCTCTTTGTCGTGACGGTCAACACTTTGACGGGATCTAGATCGAGATCTTCCTTCTCTCTCTGACTTGTCTGATTTGCTTTCATCGTCCGATGCCTTTCTTTTTTGCTTCTTCTTCTTCTTTTTCTTGCTTTTGTGTTTTTTCTTTTTCTTCTTTGGTTTTTCATCCAAAGCATCATCACTGATGTCACTCATAGGCGGACGTTCCTCAGTAGAAGGAACTTCTTCTGCAGGAGTCTCCACTAAACGTTCCGCCTCTTTTTCTGTGGATGAAAAAACCACTTTAAGCTCTCGAAATTAAAATATAATCCAAAAATGAGGGAGCATAGCCTTGTGCTTTTTACAAGCTACTTTAAATTCGTGAAAGGTAAACTAAAATCTAAGCTCATGCAAGAACACATTATATTTTGAGTTGGTTGCCAGTTTCATTTCGCTGTAATTCGAAAGTGACCGCGATTTCGATCAAAAATAAAGCCAATCTACTTTGGACAGCATGTACTATTCCAAGTCATCATATAGCAATGAGCTACGAAACCCATTACAACCCCACTCACACAGCTGTACTCTACAAACGCATACAAGAATATTGCTTTGATGTATTTTGCAGGCTATGAGCTCGCTTGTGATATGCTAGTCCGTTTGCTCGGACATGGCATAAAACAAAAGCATCCAGATCAGTGGTTATCAACCTTTTTCATGCAAAACCTTAGTTTATTGAAAGCTTGAACAAAAGCGCACAAGCTGAAGGACATTGATGAATAGCAGCAACATACGCGAAAAACATTATGGATTCAAGGTAAAATTTGAATTTGGGCTGACTATTATAAGCGCGTCAAAACGCGGTGTTATCTTCGGAAACGCAATATGTGGAAGCCGTTTGTGATGGTGATTAATCAGTCAGTTGCAATATTTGTTTCCTATTGTGGCTGCTTTGCTGACATTTGTTTCTCATACCTAAGCTGAATCAAACACACAGGCAAGTAGCCGTGAAGACGAGACATTTTCTAGTGCTCGGCTTCCAAGCAGACCACGGTAGCTCTTTGGGATGCCCGAATCAGCTCCAAACCTGACTGCAAGGCAAGGAGCTTTATTTGAAAATTGTCAGGAGCTTATTTTCATCAGGTGAAAAAAAAATAGTTGATTCCGTCAATGTGATGTTGAAATTTATCAACAAGTGTAAACAAAAATAGGTTAAACACGATGAATGATCTATAGCGCTTCAAAAGTGTTGCTACGCCACTTGTAAGCTACATTCTGTGAAAATAAAGGTTAGTAATAAAGGTTGGCACTGTGGTACAGATATCGTGACAAAGCTTTGTATTTCCTTGTAAAAAACAGTTTATAGGATGGAAGTTTTGTTGTCGTGTTCACAATGTCAGAGGGCTGGTACAGTGCTGATTAGAATGTCCGCTTTGCCGTTAGTAGACCTTGGTGCAGTTTCCATACCGATGCTTACCACAGACTTTCTAATTTGTATTCACAGATCGCTTGTTCGACGGTCACTATTAGAAGAAATGTAGAGCGGGTTCCGCAAATAGTGGCTGGCGAGCCAAAGTTGGATCACAAGACCTTGCACTTTGGGTCGCAAAAAAAATTCAATTTACCGACATTACTATGACATAACGGCGCAGTTTTGTCATGTCTATGTGCGCGTGCGAGTACTAACGATTTAAGCGATTTCTCTACGTAATGTAGCAACGCTTGCATCAGTATAATGCTGGTTAATAGTCGCACAATGTTTCCGTATAGTTCTTTTCTTACGTCACAGTTACACTCTGTTTAGCTAAACATTGCACAGCCGTGGTTTAAAAATTGCCTTTAATAAGAGAATGGATGAATTTTGAATTTTTGTTGGAAAAGTGTATCGACCGTTAAGAATGGCTGCGATGAATGTATTGATCCTTTTCCCAACTACATATTTATGTGAAATGACATTTTTCCACTCCACATTTCACATTAAAAACAACTACAAAACCAAACAGAACGTGGAAATAGATCTTTCGGTGGCAGTCTCGAAAATCACACCTCGACTTGATTTGCTGTCTTCTAAACAGAGAGCCAATAATCGCCATTAGACAGAACAAAATCGGGACTCATAAGATTTACTCGTTACGTACCAAGTTTCATATAATTATATTTTAAGAAAATCGTTACAATCACGAGTAGCTTTATTTTACAATTTAAGTAAACATATTTTTCAGAAAGTAGGGTATTCATATTCTCGAAGCTTTTTGTCTGACACTTTAAGAGAATCTGTCAGAAATAGAGTGAAAAATATGAAGTGAGTCACTTCTCTTAAGACGCAGTTGAAGAAAAAAGCAAAAAGACTCCATCGTGATTGGTAAAAGGAACGACCAACAGAAGGAGCGGAAATAATGTGCAATTTTTAGGCCATTCACGAATTTCTTTTGTTTACATAAATTTGGTTTGGTTGTTTTGATGTAGGTGGCTTCAAGGGTGAAGAGAGGAAAAGAAGCACGGCCACAGTCACGAATGGAAAATTTGCCATTGATCATGGTATTCACGTCCACATATCTGGTTTTGTAAGGGATGTTGTCCTATAGCGGAGAAAGAAGTTTCAGCTTTACGGCTTCTGATTGGCTCGTAGGAGCGGGCGAATGTGCTTTGGTGTTGAGAATTAAGTCCCTGAAGAATGGTTTCAGGCACGTGCTGCTTAATCCTCTGTTGTAGCCTTTGAAAAGTATTACCCACATACAACTATCATAGAGTCACAGAAATTGATAAACAATGTTGCTTTGATGTGAAGCGGGTAGTACATCCTTTTGGGCTGCAAGCAATACTTCTTAACACCAAAGCACATTCGCCCGCTCCTGCGAGCCAATCAGAAGCCTTAAAGCTGAAACTTCTTTCTCCGCAATAGGACAACATCTCTTACAAAACCTGATATGTGGACGTGAATACAATAATGGCAAATTTTCCATTCTTGCCCGTGGCCGTACTTCTTTTCATCTCTTCACCCTTGAAGCCACCAACATCAAAACAACCAAACCAAACTTATGTAAACAAAAGGAATTCGTGTATGGTCTAAAAACTGCAAATTATTTCCGCTCTTTCTATTGGTCGTTCCTTTTACCAATCACGATGGAGCCTTTTTCCTTTTTTGTCAACTGCGTCTTAAGAGAAGTGACTCACTTCATCTTTTTCACTCTATTTCTGACGAATTCTCTTGAAAAATGTCAGACGAAATTTTCAAATTCACTACCTCGAATTAACTGTACATATTTTTAGAAAACTAAGGTCATTAATGTGTGGGTCGCGCCAAAAAGTATATGCGGAGCCCTAATGTAGAGGGGGGAACATGAAACTGAGTTTGCTTGGTCATTGTTATACGCGTGCAATGGGGACCTAAAGTGACCTGAGCACTTAGCCACTGTCGGCGTCAAGACACGTCGACCATAAACGCCTAGTCAGCAATTCTTTCTTCATTGCTCTGCTGAGGACGCATTTCTTTTCTCGGGCAAATACTTTAATCTCCGTAAGTAGCACAAAGTATGTTTTAAGTTATATAGCATGCGTTAACCATCGCTCAGTAGAGAACACGACCATGTCACCAATGATTATCTATACTTGCTGGAAACTGCTTGGCCACGCGATGGTTAAGCGCAAGGGTGTGCAACCTGCGGGCGAAATGCGGCCTGCGACATGAAATTTTGTAGCCTTGGATGGCAAACCCATCACTTACATCCCGGTAAAATCGACTTTCATCACAAAACTGGTCTACACACGTAAAAGTAAAAACATTTGGTATAAATGTCGCTTTGAAAAGTATTGATCTCCAAATTCAGATCTTAACTACTACTTTCGATGAGCACTGCCACCAGCTACCGCTATGAAGCTTAATTGCACAGAAATAACATGGCTTGCAAATTTTTACTGGCCTGCTAAATATTTAAGAAATCTGAATTTTGCAAGTCTGCAAAAAATGTTGCACACCCCTGGTTACGTTCACTAGCACCAATCAAATTTTTCTTTTTATGTTACAATTTCCGTGACATTAGCCATCTTCACTGATCAAGCAATAAGATTTTTTGCTGTAAAATACAGTGGTGTAATCTCAAAAAAAACGTTCATAATTCTTAAGTGGTCTGTAATTCTTTCCAAGCATGAAAAGACGCCACTCTCTTCCCATTGAAAACATCTGAAAAGTATGACAGAGAGCCGCGTAAGGCTCTGAGAGCAGCAGTTGAGAATCACTGATCCAGATTCTCACCGCATACTCAATCAAACAAGTAGGAGCGTGCTATTACGGCACGAGAAAAGAAACAGTAGTGTGAGAAACCAGTCATAAATCCAGACTAGTAGCCCCATCACAAACAAGGCACATTGCCACAGGTGAGTAACCTATAAAACGCCTCTTACAAAATGCTAAACCCGGTGAAGTAAGAAAACGCTTTTACCAAAATAAAAAAAAAAACATTCCAGCGTGAAAATGAAGTCTTGTCTCATAAACACAGGTGTGCTGACTTACGTTGTTTAAGAGAGGCGGAAGCTTGTAATTGCTTGGCAAGAAGTTCAGCTTCCTCAAGGGGATGCAGCTCTTGTTCTTCATCTTCCGGATCATAAGGACGCTGATCATTGGCACCGTCAATGCCACTGTCGTTAGCCTGTTGTCGTACAAAATTATGATTTACGTCCAACTAAACACAACCCACGAATTATCTTGCATCTGAACCATTCACATTTAATCATTATATTATTTTAGCTTGGCTCTATCGACCAACATGATTGGTTCTCAGTTGCTCTGCGCCAAGCTAAGCAACATAGAATATATTAAAAACCTACGAATACCAGTCAAGCCACGAAAAACATGGTGCAGAGAGATTTTCGGAGTTTTATGCAAACTAAAATTTTAATTGAGCCATTTATTTTTCTTCTCTTAATCTGAATAACAGAAAATTTTTAGTCGGTTACTTCTAGAGCAATATGTGCTCAGACTTGGTTTTGAGTTGCCAGTACTGATGACAGAGCTTGTTTCTAACAAAAGCAAGCAAACAAGCAAAAGAAAATTGCATTAAGTTCTTTTCTCTAAGATACAACAACAGAGCCGTGATGAGATTTGAACACATAATCACTGCCACCACCATCAACGTTCCAACGCATTCAAGCGCTATGTCTATGTGCGTAAAGAGCTGAAGATAATTTTAAATAGTGGTTCTCGTGACAAGCAGCTAAATATTACTCATTTAAACCACTGACAATTAATTTTCTAGCTCGCTTTTCTTGATAATGCTACCCTGTTTTTTCCCAAAAATGTGGAAACAGTGCGAGAGAGAAGTCTCAGACGTAAAACCATTTGGAGAGATCTAGACCTGACCTAATTTTATTTCGTCCAGTAATATATTTGTAACTGGACAAATTAAATGGGGTTAATTTTCAAACCTTAATATCAGTTAACAGTAAGTCAGATGCATGCTATTCAAACTGTAATGCGAGAACCGGTACGCTGAAGTTGACTGTTTGTACGAAAGATGTTTGACGATTATAATATTCAGATACTATAAACCAAAGCTGCAAACTCGAAATCGAAAGTGATCCATCGAATTGAAAATGAACTTACAGCTTCAAGAACTCGTTATATCAAGCTTTTGTTAACCCAAATAAACATCAATCGAGCCCGCAGCCCTGCATTACATGCAGCAAAACGTGTGCTAGCAAACCCACAGTGGATAAACCGAGTTCACGAACCACATGCAGAACGACCGTTTCAAAGCGAACAAATATGTGCTACAAGATAATGTGACATCCCAAGTGCATTTATGTTTGCGAAAATATGCTCTAAGGTTAGTTGATCGAAAAGAAACAGGCACGTGCTTCGTATTAATAAATCACATAGTGTATAGTTAGTATTAAAACACAACCGGAAAAATTGAGTTAAAAATGTCTGCTATAGGAAAATTATATGATAGAAAAAACGCAGCCACTAAGTGTGCCTGAAAAGTTTGAGTTGAAATGAGCTAGATAATTGTCAAACAACAAATATACAGTTTTTTCACCTCCTTGTCTTTATAAGCGGCAGGTTTTTCTCTGTGCTTCTTTTCACGACGACGTCTACAATGCATTTACATAATTAGCATATTGAAAGCACCTTGATTATACGACCAAACGCAAAGACCTAACGTTTCTTTTTCACTTACTGATGGACAAATCGTGGAAAAAATGTTAGCATCATTGACATTGGCAGTATTCACTAAAGCACTAGCAGTCTGCCATTTTCTGCATTACCGAACTTTGATTAAATTCATAAACAGTTACAAAACAAATCAAAAAAAAAGTCGGTTTTACGTCATTTTTTCCGCGTTTCGCAGGCTCAGACGTGCTGATTCAATGTATGTCTAGCACTACACACTCGCTCTGGAACCAGACTTTTTACCGAAGCAACGTAGCACTTTCAATTCCGGATGCCCTTGCGAAAAATAGCAGCAGTGTTTCTCTACAGATTTGCACTCTAGGGCTAGGCTTTTTGCTCAGTAGCCGGCAACAAATACCACTACACCACAAAGAAAAGAGTTCATTCAAGTGCATGGCATAAACCACGGGGGTGTGAAACCTGCGACCCCGGAAGAATGTGATTTGTGGCCTACGCCTACAGATGGAATTTTCAAGTCGACACCTTTAAATTCTGTTTTTGACGCCGACCACGTAAGTTGATCTCCCACAAAAAAAAACCTTCCATGCATCAGTCACTGAAATGGCTAAAGAGTAACTGTAAAAACGATGATCTCGAAAAAAAAGTTTTCGGTGTGTCAGTCTCACAATAAAAAGTTTTGCGTTCACAACAAAAACTATGACTGGCAGGAGTTACGTTTCACCACAGTGAAATTTGTTCAACAGCAAAAAAAGATCGTACACCCTAGGTTATACACAGTCCTCTCCAATTAACAGCTTATTTTAAATTGTTACAGCCGATCGTACAGCTTATATAGACCACATGTGTGAGACTGACACCATTTGCAAATACAACAGTATTCAAATACCAACCTGTGTCGCTCTTTTCTTTCTTTTATATCTTCATCATCATCAGCATTAGTTTGCATGGCACGGTAGTCAGTGTCACCCGCAAACTCATTTTTGTCTGCAACATAAACATCAGTATACCTGCAGGTTGGTGCGAACAGAGTAACCGAGCAGTCGATTGAGAGTGATTAACAACACTGCAATATCTCCAGATAGAAGGACTAATTACCGCAAGACATATTCAATCAAAGGTTCCTAAACTGTGGGGAGCCGTTAAAGGTGCGAGGCTACAGTTTTCAATCAAGAAAACCACAAAATTTGTCAAAATTAGCGTTTTGAAGAAATTGATCTTCAAAAATAATCTTTATGATGGAGATGTGAAAAAATGACCGCTGGAAACAACATCTCCAAATAAAAAATTTCACGTACTAAGGGGGCACTGGTTTTCGTTGGCATTGTCAACGGAGATCGCGTCTCCGTAAGTAAAAAACCCTGGTTTAAATCCTTTGCAGTCAGTTTCTCAAGTCGCAGAGTAACACCGTAGTAAATATAGCATTGCACTTTGTTAAGATTACAACTGTTCTGGCTTCTAACCTGTTATCTTGTACACAATCACTAACCTTCATCGTCATCGCTATCAGCACGGCGAGGCATTGTAGAAGCAGCTAGACCTCTACGACGGGATTTAGGATCTTTCTGTCGCTTCCGTTTTGCAATGGAAATGAGTGCCGCTTCAAGATTTTCTTCAGGCTGTAAAAGAACAAATTTGCTAAGTAACAAAATCAAAAAATTTTAACCAACAAAACGATTAGAATCTTTGCTTGCCGTAAAGAAACCAGTGCCTCATCAAATGGAATCGAGACTGGCCATTTCCATAAAAACCATACTCTTGTATTGTTTTTCCCTGATAAAGTGAGTATGCACCATTAGCCATTAACTGGTGCAATCGCGCAGCAGTCTGAGCATCAACTTTACAGTCGGTAAACCAGGGATTCATTTCCCTTGTCCAGTCATACCAAAAGACATAAAAATACAGTATCCACAGATCCCCTGCTTGGCGCTTAGCACGAAAGGGAGAGTGTGAAGAACAAATCGGCAAGTTCGCTTGTGTTTTTAGACAAAGAAATTAAAGGTATAGCCTCATTTTTTCATGACAGATAGGTGGCGGGGCCAAGCAGTGGATCCGTCGTGGTGGCCAAGTTTAACTGAAGAATAGCAAACAGAACTTGAGCTCACAAGCAGTGTGCGCACAACTTCTTCGCATAATGTTCACCAAGATCGGTTAAACACAAAGACCAACACCCAGAGCGTTTTGGACTTCGATCAAAACCACAAAACCGAGTAGGCAATACAATTTAAAACTTGAGCATTTACTTTTTTCTCTTCAGCTTGGCTTGCTTGTGATTTTTTCCTCTCCGCTTCCAACTTTGCCCGCATTAATTCCTTCTCTTTTTCAAGCAGATCATCTAAGCCAGGAACATTTACTGGAACGCTTGGTCCAACATCACTTCGTGGTCTGTGATAATAAAGTTAGAATTGAAAATACGACACAAAGCAACGAAAACAAGGTTCCATTTCCAGTGTTTTAAAGGATAAAGTTGATGAAGTGATATGTGATGAGTTTGCCTACCACCAAACATCTGGTTTTGCAGCACGCTATGATCTGATAGTTACAAATTTCACAAACTTTCTCTAATCGACGCAGAGTTCTGACGAAAGCTTCGCACCATGTGATCGGTAGCTTCAACAAAGCCAATGCGGTTTGAAATCATCAACGCATTACCTTTTTTTCTTAGTCTACAATACTTCAATGCAAGAACTCAAAAATACTTGACATAAAGCAATGCTACAGAAATGATTACGAACGTTTTACAGCCTTGTGAAACGGTTCATAAAATAAGAGGCAAAAACAGTAAAAGATGAAATCGATTAATTGCATACTGCTTAAACGCATATATCTTTTTATCGCATAAGAACCTTAAATCCCGAACAATATCGTCTAACGTCAAAAAATTATCAATTAATCGCATACGGCTGGAAGGAAAAAGAGAGATGCAAAATATTTGTTTCCCGGTTGCTTGCTTGTTGTTGTTGGTTACTCGACCCCTTCCGAGGAATGGGGGCATGGCGGAAGACCATGGAGCCCCAGAAGCCGGGCAACTCCCCAAGGTCTGGACCAGAGGTCGTAGAGAGACAGAGAGTCGCCAAAAAGTGAGCGACGCAAAGAGTCCGTAGCTGGACAGTGCAGAATGAGATGAAAGGAGTCCTGGGAGTGTCCACAGGCGCTGCAGGAAAAATTTTCGATTCTGCCAATCCTAGAGAGATAAGTGTGTCCGTTGCAGCGAAGACGAAAAAGGACACAGCGAGCATGACGAGGGAGCACCAGTTCCTTGGTGAAAATTGAGGGAACCTATGTGTCAAAGAATTTTGATGAGACAGCATGCCTCCAGTTCGAGAAAAGTGCTTGCTTCGTTAGCCTAATCGCCCGATTTTTTTTCGGCAAGACGTTTGAAAACAAAAGAAATGGATTGGGCATGGCAAATGCGTGCAGTGCTCCCTCATCATGCTCGCTGTGCCCTCTCTCGTCTTCACTGCAACAGACACATTACGTCTTCTGTTAAGTTCTTATCTCTCTAGGATTGGCAGAATCGAGAATTCTTCCTGCAGCGCCTGCGGACATACTTCCCAGGACACCTGTCATCTCATTCTGCACTGTCCAGCTATGGACTCTTTGCACCACTCACTCTTTGGCATTTCTCCGTCTCTCTGCAACCCTGGCCCAAGCCCTGGGGAGTTGCCCGGCTTCTGGGGCTCCATGGTCTTCCTCCATGCCCCCATCCCGCAGAAGTGGTCAGGTAATCAACAACAACAACAACAGTACTTTACAATTGTCACCCAATAGTCCCAGAACAAGCAGTGAGCATTTTTTTTCACTCATAAGTGACAGCTACACAGCTGCGAAGATGAAAATAGCCTGCTGAAAATAGGAAAAGCCGCCGTGTTTGCTTCAAAATTTAGGTTGTGACGTAACAGAGACTGGCAAAGGTGAAAGCAAATCCTATCTCGTGCATGCACTACTAAAGCAGTCGCTGACGATACACTGCTCTATGTAAATACTGCAACACAATATTGCACTAATAACCCTTCGCCCAGAATTCAAAATTGTGGGAGTGTTCTGATAATTGCAGTGCACTTTACTCCGAGTTAGCGTACTGATATTCTTAACTACACCGCCTCTTTTGCAGAATAAATCGCTTAGATGTATATTGGATAATCGCATAAATATGGTGGCACATTGCATACGCAATCAACTAATTTTGCTTGTATTACTAAAAACGACATTAAGTAGTGGGATGTTGGAGTGCCGTTTATGGTGGCAATGATCATGCGTTCAATCCTAACAATGACTATCTCATTGAGTTCTTTGAAAAGATATTTCACAACAGTGTTCCTGTGCAGATGCAATGCTTGTAGTACTGGCATCATTGTCTGAAAATCAGGTCTGAGCAGAAAGACATTCTAGTATACCAAATAAAGGTTTTTCGTGACCGTACTTGAGAGGAAAAAGCTTTCGACTAAACCTGAAAAATATTTACTTATGACAAAACTTAAGTAATAGGTTGCACCAAAATATCTTCAATTTCAAAACTTCTATATGTAATGTGGTATAAACATCAATTTAGTCCACATAAACATACGTATTTGCTTTGGCTTCAGCAGAATCTTCTCTTTTAGCTGAAGGTGATGAAGATGCAAGAGCTAATTTCCGACCTTTAAACCAAACATACCTTCATATTTTAATGCAATGCGATCACAAATGCAAAACTATTTGCTAACTTCGGCAACTTGCAGCACAGTTTGAAGTTTTGTGGTCAAATTTGACAGCCAAGTGTTTTTGCAAACTCCTATGAGCAATCAGGATGTGGTGGCAACAAGAGCCTGTGTTTCACAAGGTCTTTAACACAATTTGGACTTTTAATTATTTTTAAAAATCTCAATCTGGGCCACAAAGAACTGAGTTTTTATTGTAAATATCCAATCATTGAAGTCGAACTCTTATTGAAACACCCGTAATGAAATTTGCACTGATTAGAAAAGATCGGCTTCACTGTTAAAAACTACCCAACTTTTTCAATAATAAAATTTCAGCTCTAATCCTAGGTCACAGCCGATAAATCTTACCTGATGCTTGTAAGGTGGCAGTGCTAGGCACTGGAGTGTCACCAGGATATGAAGCAATGAGAGTCTCTTCTCCATTTGCATCAATGCGAACAATATCAGTTCTTATTGCCTTCTTGGTGACTTTACTTTTAACCAATCGTCGCACGACCTTAAACAAAAACATTTTGATAAGCAAAACTAGTCTGGTACAGCCAGCCAACTTTATTTACCTTTGGTTTGTCTGAAGTCTCAGTCTTCATCGAAGCTCCTGTTAATTCAAAAATAAAACAAAAAAATTTTTTACATTGCAAGATATTTGAATATTATCACACAACGACTACTTACCTTCTCCAGCAGCAACAACACTAAAAATATGAGAGGTGTAAATGACATGGCCAAAACTATGTTTCTTAGTTATTAGAAAGCTATGGACCACTTTTTGTGTTTTTTCTTCACGAGCGAGAAAGACAGATTGAAAGAGACTCCACTCCTTCTAGCACCATAAAGACCCTCTAATGACAAGATAGAACTAAAATTAATTTTTTCCTCCATATTTCATATTTTTCTTTGTAAAACCACTGATTAAATATGATATAGAATGCAAAACTAACTTACGGTGTTGTTTTCTTTTCTGTCATTTGCAGTATTTAACAGTATGTTTGTCGTCCGCCCACAACTAAAAAAATAATTGACATTTGAAACAAATCCTAAATTACCAAAAAACTTAAGTAGCACAGTTCAATATACTTGGCATAAGTACCATGAGATCTTACCGTTTATATAAACTTATATGCTTTTCCAAAACCTTCCTCCAGTTGTTAACACGCAAACGATTCTAAAAAACAGTATAAAAATCAAATAAAACACTGTTTAACTCAACAGTTGTTACAACATGACACGTTTCAACACCATAAAGGCAATACTAAAATATGCAAGTATATGAACAGATTTGACCTGGTCATAACATCACATGTTATAATTTTGTACTGCTGCTTGTACAACAAATGTCATTACATCTAACTGAAATGAGGTAATACTTTAATAATATTAGGTTACATAAAAATACAACAATCAATGATGATGAGCGATGCAATTGAAGGAGCCTCATAAAGTGTATCCAAGTTGTCAACTCACTGTAGTACGAACGTACATGTTAGTTTCGAGTTACTGAAACTTATCTTTTCTTTATACTTACCATCACCATTGAGCTTTGGGCTACTTGATACCCAACTTATAAATATGGGGAAAAGCTATGTTATTGTGTAAGTTAAAATGAAATTAACAGCGAAAAATATTACATAAAATTACTAAAACCTGCAAAACATTCAAATAATTTTAGCAATTGTAGTACAATCAAGTCTATTGCAATCTTTCACAATTTTTTCTGAAGTAGCAGACCTACAGAACAGGTATCATAGCTACATCGATTTAGTATTTGTCGTTACCTTTCATGCGATGCAAACATTGCCCAAACTTGCATACATAACATGATTAAAAAGAAAGATCAGTTGGAAATAATTGTAATTTATTTTCAAATGTTAACCACCACAAGTAAAATCTTTATAATGAGAACAACTACAAAATATTTGTAAAAAATGGGCTTAGGGTAGAAAAAGAAGAATAAGGCAGCAGAGAAAAAAGATTACATCTTCAATGGATTGGTCTCTAAATCTTTATAGCAAAAACGTCAACAGTAAAAGTACTAACTGCAGGTCTTAATGAACCAAATATGGAAAAGGTAGATTTTTCATAGTCAATGTGAAAATAAAAACTTCTTTAACACAAACTAACAGGTGATACTTTTGGTCGTAGCTTAAAAGTACGATCAAGCATAGGAAAAGTTAACTTTCCTTTTATTAGATATTGCTGATATGTAAACTCCTTTAACACAAACTAACTGGAGATACTTTTGTCTCAGCTTAGACATACCATCAGGCACTTTAAGTTAGCAGCAAAAAATTAACTCTTCTTTAACAGTAGACTTATAAATGTAGATTCAGATTTTTAGTCTATGCACTAAATTTTTGTGTTTTAATATACCAACATCACATAAACACTGTTAATAGTTCTTGCACTCTCTGAGTTACATGGTGAGCAGAACAGATCTACAGCTTGTAAAAAGAATTTTTAAATATAATTAGGTCATATCATAACAAAAGACAGAGTGACTATCAGGAACTGCTCAAAAAATATTTTAAATTTTACAAAGGATGAACACTTTTATGGTTCACTTCAATCTCAACAGCTTAAATTTTGTGACCAGCAACTTTCATGTTTTAGTTATAGTACTAACAGTGTTCTCTATATTTTTAGACCAACTGACAAACGTCCATACTTAAGTATCAACTAAATATTTGATTGTATTAAACAAAATTAAATCTAGTCATTTTCCTCAATCTAAGAAGTCTATCACTTTTGATAATGTGTTTTTGATCTCAAATTATCTATTAAAAGCAGACAAACATGCACCCACTGCTGTTGTAAACATGAGCTTGTGAGCTAATAAAACATTAGGAGGTTTTCATGTGCATAAGAACTAACACTATGGTAGAACCTATCTAACTAATTGCAAATCAAGGCAACTAACTCAAAATAATGCATAGATCGTTTGATGTTTCCTGTCAACAGTATTAACTGTATTTGATTTTGTTATTCACCAACTGCTTTGATGAGACTTGATAGGTCAAAGCAGTGCCCAAGTCAGCAGTTTGTTTGATTTTGTTCAAACAGTTCTGCATTTTTCGTATGTTATGGCACAACTAAAGCAAAACAAACTAAATAACTGAAACATATTGACTATTGTTCCAATATCTAAGTCAGTAAATTTGGAAACTACAATCCTGGTTTGCAACAATACAGAATGATTGTCCAAAGGTTAATACAAATGAAATAATGAGAACTTGTACAGATCATCAAACACAAGACAGGCAGTTGGTTTAGAAGATTGGTTGTTCTCAATACTGTATGTCAACAAAGTTTGTGATACACGATTTAGTGTTATAGTTAGGGTTAGTTGACACTGATGGACATTGTACACATTGTTGACATTCCAGACATGTATGCACTATTTAAGAATTTAAGACCATTTGGAAGACTGCAAAGTATCAGAGCTACTCTACACACCTGCAGTACAACTTAACAGAATAAAATCTTAGAAGTAGAATAAAATGTGCACAGCTTAAATAAGTATCAGAAATTGTTCAAATCAAATGCAGTGGTGCAAAACATTGCAATTCTGCATTGTAAAAATACAATAAAGCACCAGTAAGCAAAGTGCCTAGCCTAAACAAGTTTCATTATGTTACCATGAGTGTTACGCAACAGTGTACAGGTTTTCAATATGTCAAACTGCTAGGCATAGATCAGTTCATTAAACACAGGTAGCCTTAACATTAATCAAAATACTACACACCTACCAAAATCTGAAACATTTTAAGCACACGTTAGAGATAAGCAATGCTAATTGAATTTTATTTGTAACCTATTGGGCAGTGTCTAACAACTTTTTAAAACAAGATGCAGTCAACACCTGCTTAAAGGTTAGCAACACATCTTGACCCATGTGAAAAAGTTCTCCCACAAAATAATTTAAATATTGATTCTGTATGGTGTAAACTTTCATACACTGCAACACAAATTGCCACCAAGGCCTACAGGAACTAGTATCTCTATACAGCACATGGGTGTTGCAACATATGGGTAGGCCTTTAAGTTGCAAAGCACTGCCGTATGGCCAGCTTAAAATATATCCAAAATGTAGAAGATACTTACAAATTTGTTGAAATGAACTTTTTTGATGAAGAAAAAAACGGAATTATCTTCTTATTGTTGTCTTTGAAGAATTGACGTAGACAAGTTTTCAAAGACGGCGCCGGTAGGTAAGCCTTTTTCTTTGATAAGCTAAGCTACCGTAAATATGGCTGCTTGCACTGAACCAGTAAACGCCACCACTGCCAACAGTCTGACTGTAAGCTAGGTTGCGCTATCACAGGCTTGGAAACGAGGAATAGCTCACAAATATTGAAATCTTCAAATGCGTATGATATTTATCATTCCACTCCTCTGATATAATTAAGAATTTATTTTTCATAACTTGCCATTATCGCCCAACGTGCTTACAAAAACTAACTTTTATAAAACTAACAGCGCCAGTTGTTGATAGTGGTCGTACTTTAAAGCCGATATTTAATCTTAAAGCTACATTTTCTGAAAATCACCGCGTTCACAATCAACAGATTTAAAAATGAAATGAAAAACACTGAACCACTTTTAAGCAAGACAAGATAAAACAACTATTTAAAAAATCGGACTTCACAAATATTTTTTGGCGGTTGTTTGGCAAGATTTGCTGTGCCGCAATGGGCAAAACTTGTTTTGTTTTTTATAGCATGCTCATTTTCATAAAACACATAGGTAAAAAGGGCTAAATACTTTTTTAATCAGTCGATCAATCCGTGAATATAGAATCTTTCTATGACTTCAAGTGAAAAAATTTAAAGATTATTTGAGATGAAAAGCTTATGGTTGCTTGGTGTTGCAGTTTTATCACCCTTAGGCAAACTGTGGGAGTTTATGGCAAGCAAGCACAAAGCTATTGCAAACCTCCCAACAAAAATCTTCGAAGAGCAATACGTTTTGCAACTACGACTTTCCCTGTGAAGCTATGACTACAACTTATTTGTCAATGAAACTGGATTTACGTTCTCTTTTTCGGTCAATCTCATGAAAAAGCATGAGAACACCATATGTTTGTAGCAACTTCAACTACAAATCAAAAGCAGAAAGTTACCAACAACACCTGGCTTTATATATTGAATACCATCTACATTTAATAGCTATCATAATAGAAGTGACTAGTCATCACATGGAGTGCACTCATTTTATCCTGGAGCACAATCAGATCCTTCCATTATCTTACATGTCCAACCGTAGGGCACGTTGCGAAAGTGACATTGCAGCTGTTTTGAACCCGGATTTTTCGTTACACCACCTATTTTTTGCCAGACACCACGTCGAAGAATATTCTAGTTAGAGTGGCTTAAGCTCTACACTGGATACTAGGACATCAATAAATGGTGATTCTTACACACTGTGATCAACTTATTTCTGATACTGGCGACACCCCAGTATACAACACAAACCATAACGATTCCTTGACAAAAATTTCAACTCAATTTTATTTTAAGAACGGAAGTTTTTTTCATCTTGTAATCTAGATGGATAAATTATTTTTGTTTGTGGTGTAAGCAGCCTATTTTGCTGTTTCTAGACATGTTGCTGATTTAATGACAGATGTTTTGCAAATAGGCAATGCTTCTTTACTTTTTCTTGGCCTAGTTTTGTGTGTTGCAGGCTCTAGGTATACAAACCACAATTTTAAAAATAAATTTGCTTCTCCCACTATTACTGGAATTTTGCCAGTGATTTCAATTTTCAGTGACTTGAGGAATTCCAACTATATAAAAATCTCTTCTCCCACAGAAATGTTTAGCTTGTAACGCCATTTAGCTCTAGTTTTTAAAACCTAAATATGAAATATCTTCAATATTTAGATTCAGCTTTTTTTAGTATTTATGAGTAAAAGAAAATAACTTTTAATGAGTCGCTCCAAGTTGAACAATTTTTAACCGTAAACGAACTGTCTATCAAAAACATACAACAACAAACAAAAATGATATCAAATAGACTTACAAGAAAACGTACCGGTGGCAAGTATCGGAATAAGTAGAGCAACGCGTCTGCTCTGTACCGTACCATATAGGTCTAAAAAAAACGGATTGTAATTGATTTAGTATCTTTCACACCCTGCAAGAAAAAAAAATTGTTGTCACGTTTCTTATCACAATAATTTGGTGACACTCAGAAAGGAATGAAAAAATGTCAACCACAAGTCCAAACTTTTTCCGAGAACAAGTCTTTAATCTAAATTTATAAAGTGTTAGTCCAAAAAAAAGAGTCAAGTAATTAACTTAAATTGAGATAGCGCCTTTCGAGGGTTTTTCAAAAATGTCATTCCCCTAAAATGATGTTGCCTGGGCAGATTCTTTTTCATAGAGACGCCACTGCCAATACCACACGCACAAACCTTTAACTCAATCAGTGATGTAAATAAAACTACAAATTAGCAGAAACGTTTGCACCATTACAAATCTTTTCTCGCAATTTATGTGATGCCGGTGTTGCACAACGGCAGGCATCCGACTGTAGTCCAAGATAAAAAATAAGTGCATTCCATGCGGCGACTGGTCACTTCTGTTATGATGGCTAGTGAACGTAGTTGGCTGTCCCTATATAAAGTCAGGTGTTGTTGGCGCCTTTCTACTTGTGGTTTGTAGTTGCTGAGGTTGCTACACAATTACCCTCCTCAAGCACGCGTAGCTAGCGGAGACGTGCGAAGAAACGGAGGAAGTTGCTGAGATTGCAACATGCCTTCCCCACCAACGTTGAGAGAGTGAGGCTTGCCGGCCGATATAAGTGAGATTCCCGCCAAGACATCCGTTTAAAGGCGGTCTTGACGTTTGGACTCGGCGACTCGACGATGGCCAGTGCTGCTTGATAGCAGCCGGTCACCATTGTAGCGCAACTACAGGCGTCTGACTGTAAACCAAGATTAAACGAGTGCATTCCATTTGGCGATTAGCCACTTCTATTATGATAGCTACTGAACATAGATGGTGTTTCGTATATAAAGCCAAGTGTTGTTGACGACTTTCTGCTTGTGGTTTGTAGTTGAAGTTGCTGAAGTTGCTACACCAGCATCTCTTAACGAGAACCGCAGTTTAGATAAATAGGCCTACAGAACTAAATTGCTGGAAAATGAAAATACTTCCTAGTTTTTCTACTTTAGTAGTTTAATTCTCGACAACTTTTTGACTTTTAATCAAAAATATTTATCATTACTTTCTACTTTCGTTTGAATATTTTTTTTGAGTAACTAATAATACTTTTACTCAAGTAGATTTTAAAGCTGCTTTGACCACCTCTGCCCATTGTCGCTAGATGGTACAGAAGTAGGAAAGAGAAGAAAGAGTAGAAGGCACAGAGGGAGAGTCCGAGGGGAAAAGAAGTGGACCGTTTTTGGTGCTGCCAAGACCAGCAGAGAGCTTGCAGAAGGGCGCTGGCTTTAGCAGAAAAGCTTGAACCCACTGGGGCTGCCGAATAAGATATATTGGTATCATGTCTCAGTGCTACAAAGTGAGTAGTTGGCAAAGGCCTTTTTTTATTTTGCTTTTGTCACCAGGCATTAACTTTCAATTACACCAGAAGAGCTATATTGAGAAGTTAAGGGCCTTTTTTGTCAAAAGGAAAAAGAAATAAGTCATAATTCCAAATTACAAGGTCGTGAGATATAGAGAATCAGGACGGGGGAGAGCTGCATTTTGGCGAGGAAGAAGGGTTCAAAGCGGCATCTTGAGGTAGAAAGAGTGAGCAAAGGAATGAAGAATAGAATAGACTGATTTAGGACAAATTTAAGAGATAAAGACGAGCATGATTCGAGCCATGCCTTAGCCTTGGCTTTTGCGATGACGGACGAGGCATACTAAGGGACCGAGGCGTAAACTTGGTACTGTTCATACCTTTTGTATGCGGAAGCAAAAGCTTTGAATCTTTTACTTATCGCTTCTTCCAGTATTGTAGATCACGAAGGTTGAGGTACGACGTGGCCGAAAGGAGTCAAAGATTTGAGATGCCAAAAAGGAAAATAGATACAGAGGGCAGCAGCAGAGGAAAGAAAAAGAGAAGAGTATTCCTTTGCGAAAGAACAGCGTGAATTGATATGAAAAGCAAAGCTATCTTAACGCACTTTTTAGGAAATGAAGAAAAGAGGACGCTCATTGGAGTGAGAGAGTGAAGAAAGAGAAACAGATAGAAGAATTGAGAGGTGATGTTCTGAAGCACTTTCCGGGAACAGGAGAGTGCAAGAGAGAAGGCGAGTGAAATATTAGGTGAGGAGCGACTGCCGAGGAAACGGTAAAGAAAAGTAGGGGTGTCAGAGTCATTGAAGGAAAAAAATCACAGGTGATAACCCAATCAAAGGCTTCCTTCCCACGAGGATCTGAAGTAACTCTTGAGTTTCTATGGAGATGACAACAGTTGAAATCTGCCAGAATAAAAAGATTTTGGGAGGAGGAGACAACGAGGGAGAAAAGTCGATTCTATCACCCACCAAAGAAGACCAAATAGGAGGAGAGTAGATGTTTATAAAAGAGAGAGGAAAGAAGTTGTTTGGTAGAATATTGACTCCCACTTAGTCAGAGTAGGGTCAAGCGAAAAGAGAAAAGAGATTGGGAGTCTAGAAAAGGATAGACCTTGCTGACCGTGATGACGACACCACTGCCAACGTGCAAGTCATTAGGTGGAAGAGATTCAGACCTGGAGTGAATGCAATTAGATCGCACAACACAGTATCCAGGAATCCTGAAAGATGAAAAAAAGTACATTTGAGATCGACACAAAAAAGCATGAGATGGTGAAGAAGTTCTGACGCGAAAATCTTCTGCATTCCAGTGGAAAACTCTGAACTAATCAGGAAAGTAAGAGAAAGCAATGGGCGTAAAAAAGAACCGATAATAGAGGAGAGTGGAAAAGAAACAAACGGAGGGGTTAGCGACTGGCCAGAGGAAGAGTAGGAGATTGGTAGGCAAAGGTAAAGGGAAAGAACTGCATCGGCAGAGAATGGTTGGTTGGATTAGTTGCGTAATGGCAGGCATCCGACTGTAGTCCAAGATAAAAAATAAGTGCATTCCATGCGGCGACTGGTCACTTCTGTTATGATGGCTAGTGAACGTAGTTGGCTGTCCCTATATAAAGTCAGGTGTTGTTGGCGCCTTTCTACTTGTGGTTTGTAGTTGCTGAGGTTGCTACACAATTACCCTCCTCAAGCACGCGCAGCTAGCGGAGACGTGCGAAGAAACGGAGGAAGTTGCTGAGATTGCAACATGCCTTCCCCACCAACGTTGAGAGAGTGAGGCTTGCCGGCCGATATAAGTGAGATTCCCGCCAAGACATCCGTTTAAAGGCGGTCTTGACGTTTGGACTCGGCGACTCGACGATGGCCAGTGCTGCTTGATAGCAGCCGGTCACCATTGTAGCGCAACTACAGGCATCTGACTGTAAACCAAGATTAAACGAGTGCATTCCATTTGGCGATTAGCCACTTCTATTATGATAGCTACTGAACATAGATGGTGTTTCGTATATAAAGCCAAGTGTTGTTGGCGACTTTCTGCTTGTGGTTTGTACGAGCGTAGTTGAAGTTGCTGAGGTTGCTACAGGTTGTAGAATGCAGTGGAGGTATTCGTGCAGGAGGGCCCAGGAGAAGATTGTTGGTGGTGGACTAGAGCTCCTCTGGAGAAGCTAACATGCAGCAGGGAGGACAGCTCAAGAAATGAGTGCTGGAAAAGGAGTTAAATCAGGAGAAGGAGAGGAAGGTGCATCTAAAATGTATTCATTTCTAGCAGCTACACTACTGTACTGACCTGCCTACTCCAAGTTACACTACCGGCGTACACTGAACAACAAAAGATAGGTTCAGGATTCGGATGAACGTTGCCGCTGATCAGAAATGAAAGAAGAATGAGAAAGCGAGAGAAAGAGAGAGAGCGAATCAGAAGAGCAAAAAAAAAGAAAAGATTGACCATCGATTTTACAGAGAGTGCTTGCTACCCTTCTGCTGTTGATCGAAGGGCATCATTGCAAAAAATGTTTGGTGTGGGGAAAACTCATAGTGTCTGGAACCCTGACGGAGATCAATCGCCATTTTGGCCCAGCCCATTGGGTTCAGGGATTGCAGCACCACCCTGAGGTGGCTGAAAATTGGAGCAATAGTTCTTCGGTTCAAGCAAAAGTGTTTTCCGGCATCGGAAGCTGTTATCCAATGAAAACCTAAATGTACATGAATGCACAGAATGACGTTTGAGCACGAGGCTTATCATGGCTTGCGACTGAGATAAAATAAAACAAATAAAAAGCTTAGTATTCTTAGCTTCAGTGAAACTAAGCTTAAATAAAAACCATAGTTTTCTTAGTAGGTCATTCGAAAAAAGTAATGAATTATACGCATTTCTATTGTTTGATCATAGGAAAACTTGTTGTTTGTGACACTGGAGTAGGGTTTTTAGCTACCCACTCTTTTGTTAATCCTAAATTTTTGGCTTGTTTCTAAGAAGGAATATTTTTTTTCTTCTTAACTTAAAGACATTTTTTCGAAAAGAGTTCTTTAAAGCAATTGTTTTGCTTCTTTGGAAATGTTCTTTTTGACTTCTTTGCAAATTTTTTTGTAGTTGTTGTTTTGCTTTTTTTCAGCTAAAAGACATATTCTTGTCAAAAATTTTGAAGTGCCACCACGAAATGCTTGCTCGTATACTCTCAAAATATATCACGCCCGACGAAAAGGATAGGCAAACATAGTTTGAAAACCCCTGTACTTTTGAACAATGAGAATATTTTTGTGTTCAAGTCTGCTTCAGAGTCATCTGTACTTCTCAACATTTTATTTCTACCTTACGATGGACAATGAAGCGGAGGAATTTAGTATAAAGCATTTTCAAAGCAGCCAACTTGCAGGTCCATTACATTTCTATGACCAGCTTTTCCCCATAGCACAAAATTATAGAAACAACACAGGCTGTTTAACTTGAAACAGCACTTTCTCACTCTGGCTTGTGTTTCCAAATTATTTCTATTGTGAAATTACTACAACTCTCCGTGTAGGTGGCCATCTGAATTATGATTTTCATAAAGTTTGATTTTACAGGATATGACGTTGCCATGATGCTAATTTGCGCAAGTGATTTTAATTGTAAATGCGCGATTGTGTTCCGCCATCATCGGGCGCAACATGCAAGGCTCGCAAGCGTTGTTGTGTACGATTATCAGTACAGGTAATTCTATGCCGATGGATAGACAATGACAAATGTAATCATCCATTAGGCCTAGCGTTAGATTTTAACGATATCCGGCAGCGTAGGAGAAATTAGCCTCAAACATTGATGAGTTAATTTTTAGGCTATTGTTGCAGATGCGGATCTGGCAATTTGGATTGAGGGTGATCAACTTAAAGAATTTTTTTTGAGGAGCTATTCGAAAGTAGTTGTTTTTCTCATTTTGGTCAACGATCCAGTCTTCGTAAGCTTCGAAAATTTTGAGGCATTTTGATTTACCTGTATAATCCAATAAACTAAGAACATTTTTTTAAAATCTAGGAGAAGCTACAGGCCTCTTGCCCTTAAGCAGTTCTCTTTGCCCTTAACCGATAGTTAAACGACTATAACATTAACGGAGAAATTATTTCGTTGTTTCGAAGTAAAGTATACATCGATATAATTGAGGCAGTGGTGAGTAGTTGGAGGTGTAACAGGCAGTAGCTACGCAGGGTGCTGGAATGAGCAACTGTCCCCAAAAACTAAATGCTGTTACACAAAAGTAATTTTGGTGAACTTATAAATCAAACGTAGGCCCCTGAAGATATTATTCAAAATGCCTAAAACTTTCTAAGTCACATCTAACACCATTAAGCACCTTTTCTACTCTCGGCTCCAGGTGATTTCAGATAGAAAGGGAAAAATGGAATATTTTTTATCCATTTTGCTGAACCCCTTGTAGCAACCTCAACTGCAAACCACAAGCAGAAAGTCGCCAACAACACTTGACTTTATATTTGAAACGCCATCTCCTTGCAGTAGCTGTAGCTATCATGATAGAAGTGATTAGTCGCCATATGATGTGCACTTATTTTAACCCGAATACAGTCTGATGCTTGCCGATGCGCTCCAATGGTGACTTCGACAAAGAAACCACCATTGTAGCGCATCGGCAGGCATCAGACTGTACTCGGGTTAGAATAAGTGTACATCATGTGGCGACTAATCACTTCTATCATGATAGCTACTGAACGTAGATGGCGTTTGATATAGGCTATAAACTATAAAGCCAAGTGTTGTTGGCGACTTTCTGTTTGTGGTTTGTAGTTGAGGTTGCTACACCCTCCCAAGCGGGTCCAGATCAGCGGCCTATGCTTAACGCTTCCATAGTTTTTCGGTAAATGGAGACAAAGAATCAATAAACTAACTAATGAACACATTTCAGTACGATTGAATCAATGAGGACGCTAGAAGATTTGCTTTGTCTATTTTTGCATCTATTTAAACAAAAAGTTTTATACTTCTTGTTTTTTTGCTCGCTTCTGCAGTTTCAGTGAGTTTCCTACGAATAGTTTTCAAAGGCAAATTTCGGTGATTTCATCAAGGGGGCAGTTATTGAAACAACAGAAAGAAAGTAAGATCAATTTTGAAACAGTTTTCAACGCTAAAACAATTGGCAACGAAGTTGTCAAAAATTACGATTGGTTCATTCGACATTCGATGTTTGAAACAGCATCTCGTTCTTGCACATTGCAGTCAACCATTCTGACTAGTCGATTGTGCTCAACAATATTGTTACAATTAGGCATGTTGTTTGTTTTGGGGCAAATCGTAGTTCAGATCTTGGCAGAGTTCCGCTGCAGATTTGCTGATGATATTTCTCTGATAATGAACCAGTTAGAAGTTTGCATTTTTTACAATAACAACTTCGTGGACGAGGAGCTGCATCTGTAACGTCTCCACAGCTTTTCATTTTTTTCCAATTCCTAATGCAGATCTAGGTGTTTGCAAGAACATCTTTTTTCGCAATGATCAGGCAAAAAATTTGGCCTTGATCGTTATGCTTGACAATTACACGAAAGGAGGTTTTTTCAAATGCGCGCAAGTATTGTGCTTACTGGCTACGAAACCTCAGTCACAATTGAACGCATTTGTGATATCATTGGTAATGCGTATCATAACTCAGGAGCCATCTCGCATTGGCAGTTAAATTGTTAGTTTTAACCACGCTTTCTGTTGAAAGAGAATTCAGCAAAACGTACAATTGGCTATCTTGCAACATTGCTCAAAGCAATCTAAAAAAACGACGTTTGGTCTAGCTCAGCTCACGGCTGTCTATTGGAGGAGCAGTACAGAAAGATTTTGGAGTTCACCAAATTATTGAACTTATAAGCAAATCTAACGGTCATTTATGGCTGCTTGATCCATTCACGGGAAAACGAAGAAGACGATGTGCACTGAACGGTTGATCCCAGGGGCGTCTGTTAAACTTTTCCAGGGAGAACATAATTGAATTTTTCAGCCTATTTAGCGAAATTTTACTCAATATTTAGGGCAATTGTGTTGTAACCAAATTGCCAGAGGAGCAAATGCCCAGTTTTCCCCCAGGCGGATGCCCATGATTAATCCAAACCCGGTTGCGGCGTGTTCTGCTCAGACTCTACTTGGTTTGCTTTGTAAGTTGCTGCTATTCTCTTCTCTATTTGTTTGATGCTTGCTAGGTTTGTAAAAGATTTATTTGCGTTTTTCATATCTGCAATTAAAGCTTTATTACGAATTGGCAAATGAAAATGCAAAAGGCAAATAGTCTGTGCCTACCAAATCAGCGCATGAAATCACGCTTTACTTTAATCTCTTGTTTAAGAAGTTACAACTTTTTGAACACGTAGTTTACTGCAGCTGGATAAAAACAGCTCGGACTCCCTTAACTTTTTCTTGCCCCTCCAAAATTGTGGTTCTGGCAACATCATTGAGGGTATAAGCCTACGTATCTTATGAATAAGACAAACAGTTTGGCTCATGGTAACTCCTTTACTAAAATATTTTCCTTAAATTTGTCAAAAGAAAAGGAAGTCCATACTAATGACTAAATACCACTAAGTTATGTTTAATAATTGCTTAACTTCACTATCAAGCAATCAATCAGCAGATGTTACAATGAAACTATATATCGGCTTAACGCTCACGTCACTTCATCTCATTCAAACAAAACCGACAACGGCGAAAATATAAAAAACATTTTCATTGTTGCATCTATCTCACTGATCTGATACTAATACAGTTGAGTAATTATTAATTATACTCTTAAATACGTCATACTGATCATCAGTAAAGCCAGTTACTTCAGTGTTCTGAAATATGAGCAACTGTTGTTTTCCACCAGGCTATGATTAAAATATTTTTCAAATAGCCGTGTATTCAAGTGGCTATAAGTTCTCTTTTTCTGCAAAAACATGTTTGAATCCAGTGGTTCTCACTTGCGTGTACTCGCAGCCCACAAAGGATATTTGTGGGATCAAGCTTTTCTTTCAAAATACAAAGTAGCTGAATGTACAAAATTTGTTTTCGGAATAAAGGGCATATTTCAAATAGCCGGGTCAGAAATTATGACAAAATAAGCAATTTCGGTGCAAACTTAGATCTCAAGATCTTTAGCGTGTACAGCAGGAGTTTTTGAACTTCGGAATAGTAAGGTTCATAAGGGATCATGTAGTTACAATGCCATTGCTCCCATTTGATACCAGTGGTACAAAAATTTGACAAAATTAGGGCCTTGAAAAAATTGATCTCCAAAAAGTAAAATGTCTTCATTTTGTCATGGAAAGCAAATATGCAAAAGTGGCCGCTTCAAAAAATTAATCTCCAAATAAAAGATAATTTTGAAAGGATCACTGGATTTTGTTGGCATTGTCAAGGGGGTGTGTTTCAAAAAGTTTAAGAACCCCTGCTGTTAAAGATTTAAAAAACACTTAAAAGCTAAGGAAAACAATCTTTTTTGCTTTTACATCTCAAATTTTTGGAAGTTACAATTGTAACTGTTTCTGAGTAACACTCCAAGCAGATAAAAACTGTAGAATGAGCCCAACTTAACAATTACTGGTAACAATGTAATTCAACTTAACAAGTTTTGCAGGTAATACAATTTTTTGTTAGCATTTTTTATTCTGAAAGTTTCTTTGAACTGTTTCATGGCTCTGGTCCGTCAAGATATCTTAAAGGAAGCTATTGAAGAATATGAAAAGCTGGTTGCCATTACGGGGCTTGGTTATTTGCATCAAGATGATTGCGACAGCGCTTCCGGTAATTGCTAGCATAGAGGTAGTAAAAATTAGTACCATCGCAAGCCGATTGGCTATGTAGCTGCAAAAACGAGAATTATATTACGTAGCTTGGCGATGGCATGGAATAAAGAGCTCTTGCATTTTACTAAGAAAGTAATTAGAAATTACCATAAAAAAGATATCAAAATGTGAGATTCAGGCCAAAAATTCATAATATTTTTGGAAACAGTTGTAGATCACCAAATAGACATAGCGGCTGTCAAGAGGCAAACAATCGGCGCTAATAAAGGAACTGAGGGACGTAGCCAAAAAAATAGTTTGAGATATAATTTGTTGAGTCCCTCTAAGAAAGATCAAAGCTAATACTACTCGTTTTTCGTGAAAGAGTTGTTGGGCGTAAGGCTTTCAATAAAATGGTTGAGGGAAGACTTCCGACTTTGCCCTCTTCCGCTCACGGCTCATCCGCTCATGGCTCATCGGCGCCCGTAAAGTATCAGTGAGGTACTCCGCTTAATTATGTCATTTATTGTTACAGTCATTTTGCTTTTAATTGCTTTTCTGAGAGTCTTGATTCAAACTTCCTCCAAATGAGAATTAATTTTCATCTGCATCCTTGTCCGGTTTCAGTATCAAACTTTCTAAATGTACATTTTAATCAAACAACGTCTTAAATCTGGTCTGCACTGAAGCCAAGGGTGGCTGAACTTTTTGCTTGTTTTATTTTGTTGGTGTCATAAGCCGCCCTTGGCTCCAGTGTAGACCAGAATTAACTGATTTAAATTTAGCTCTCATAAAAATTGAAACTTCTTACGATGCCACTTTCACTCTTAACATTTTAATAACATTTGTCAAACATGACACTAAAACACATGCAGCGAGTAAACAAAAAACGGAAGTATAGCACTCTAAATAATTGGCACTGAAGGCGCTCCTACAACATTTTTTATGATGGCCCATTCAGGGTATCAACCACTCAAAAATTTTCTGTGGAGTTGCAACAATTATTATGCAAGGCTAGTTTTAACTTTTAGAGATGGTGTTTTTTAGAATTTTATGGGATTTAGATAAGAAATAAGAATAATAAGCAAACTTTAGAGTTTAAAAAAGGATCTATTTATTTTAATAATTCTCATAGCGCAGAGGAATTCAAAACTGGGTTGTTTGCAGTATATTTCGGAGAAAAAGTATTGCATTGTTTGCTCCTTGAATACGCTCTGGGAACAATCAGTTCATGTTTTACAGTGGAAAAAGCTACCACATGTAAAAGGTATACGAATTATCCGTTTTCAGCTCATGAGGAAAAATTGGACAAATTTTTTTGCTATTAAAGTTATATTTTTTGGGAAAGCGACCAATCCCTGCCTTATCCTTCTGGCATAACCTGCTTGTGGCAACAACAAGGGCTACCTGCTTTTGCTCCAAAGACATAAATTCATAAAGAAATACAAAAATTGTTGAATACCAAAAGTTGTCAGCTTCTCGAAGTTATTTTTTAATAGTGACTGAATTACTTTTGTTACTTCGCAAAAAGTAGCCAAGTTACAGTCACAAATGCTAATTCAAAAAAGTAACTAGTTACAGTTACTTTCAATAAATAAATTTTTGGAAGCAATTACTAAAGTTGCCGATGAGTTTTCGTTTTTTCTTGCACGGACTCCACCTCAAACTTTCTTGCTATGGATTTGGCGGTCAGAAGAGTAAACATAAAATTCGTGACTCAACCACACTGTGTACTCTGTGCAAAGAGCAGTTTACCCGTAGCATCAGCACAAAGACCTCGCCTTGAACTTAATTACGGCCACACTTTAACATTGATTTTTATTAAACACAAATAAAGTAATGTTTGTAATACGTAGCTGTTACTCTCCAGGACAAAAACTAAATTGTCATGATACAAGAGCACTATTTTTGTAAATGCAGGTTATTTCGGTCTCATTTCTGCACTATACAAGCAAAATCCTGAACCATCGGGTTACTTATTCACGAAAACATTCAAATCTGGCCACAATAAAATTATGCTATAACAGGAGTGGGCAACCCCTGCACGCCAAAACTTGATGAATCGCGTTGTTGGTTTCTTTTATTATCTCACGCGCATTACGATTTGTTAAATAGCGCGAAACAAATAACAGTGGGACAAGTGCCTTTTCAATGTGTATTAGATCCCTTCTCCCGTTTCCTTTTTTCCTGCTTATTGCTAGTGCACTTTTTTATTTCGGGGAAAATATGCCCGCTTTACATCCCTCGTAACTATATTTGTACAATCATTGGCGTACGCACATAAGTAGGGGGGTGGGGGGTGGAACCTTCCAATTTGTCTAATATGTAATGAACTTTTGAAATATTTGCCATTTTTTATATAGCTTGCGTGAAAAGAATCTTTTTAAGCGAAAATAATGAACAGTTTTTACGTCTTTTGCATAAAAATGAAGATGACGCTTTGTTTAATATTTGCTGTTTTTTAGTGAACTTTTGCAGTAAAAATACTAATAGACTTTGTGGTGTTATCGGCGCCTGTGTTCAACTGATCTACAGTTTGAAAAACTCTCTAACTGCTTCCACTTTCGCTCTTCACTAATGCGTAACCATTTCAGATGCTATTCAAATCAGACAGTGCGACACAGAAATTTTTTTGGTTTCGAATTCTTTGACAATTCGTTGACTGTTGCACACTGCATTTTAAGTTTTCCACCTCTGCGCTGCAACGACCAATCAATGCCTTTTAAGAAAGAGAGCATATCAAAATACTAAGATAACAAAGTTTTGGTTTTGAAACGTTTTTCCAGGCTGAAATGCTGTTCCCACTGCTGCGCTGGGAGACACAGCGATGTTGTATTTTACAAAAACGCTTTTCATCTCTTTATCAATAAAAAATTGATCAACGAAGCAGAGTAAAAATATGGTTTTTTGGTTTACCGAATAGGATAAAGAAAAGTAATTGTGACTAGTAACGTTTAACAGCGGCTAGGTTTTAAACAGCTTAGTTACCGATTTTGCTATTTTGCAAAAAAGTAACGAAAATACAGTTACTGAAAGTGAAACAAAGTTACAGTGTCTGAAAAAGAAACTAGCAACCAGTGCTTTAAGCTACCTGTGATTTTTGTATTTAGTAGCTAATTGTAGTAAAAGGCGTGGGCTTTGCGAATTTAAAAGAGTGTATTTTACCACAAGCGCAGCATCCTAGCAAGGCAGATTGCCGATAAAAGTTTTTTTCAAGCACATAGCCACACAGTATGCAAGATGTTTTAAACTCGCTAGTTATCGGTTCCAGCCTTGTCCTTATCACTCAGAGCTATCGATACCGCCAAAGACCATGGCTTTTTTGTTATTATTGCTAGTTACTACGCTACCGAAAGCAGTTATTATGTAGGCGCTTGTGAAATATTACAAACAAAAACCAAACCAGTCATTTGTGTCATCATTTTACTTATACTAAAAGCTTTTTCTAGAAACTACAAAAACATTTTGTTGAACACCTTTTTTGTAGGAAAAACAAAAGCAAATTTTTTTGACTCGAATTAGATTTCACTTTTTTTACTTAAAACAAATAAATTTAAAATCTAAGCCATCTACTGTTATATTTTATGATTATAATTAAAGATTTATAACCATATATTTCCCAAGTTTTTATCTGTAACTACCCCTCAGTGAGAAGGCTCTTCTGAGACGAGGCTTCTAACTGATGGTTACAGCCTCTCACCTACAAAAACGACGTTCACTTCTGTGATTTTTATTCCAACGACTTTCCGGAACGTTGGCACAGACGAAAAGCTTTGGATATATGTTACTTCAAGCAATCTTTCAATTTTGTACTGCAAAACAACAGTTCAAAAAATAACTGATTACGAAAGCCTTGCAATATACACCCTCTCATAAAAAACCTTACCAGTAGATTACCTCCCAGTGGAAAGGCCAACATCACTACCCAGTACATTAATGTTTACAGTGGCTACTCCCGGACTTATTATTATTTTCAAAACTCGCATAATCCACTCAAGTTCAAAGTTCGATAACTGATTGACCAAATTTGTCAAAATATTTGGTACTTCAGTCATCTTAACTCAGCACATTCTTGCAATACGGTTAAAGAAACTGTAAAGAATGTTGTTGGTCATCCAGGGTAAAATAAGACAATGAACTCCCATTAGTTGGGCCCCATTTAATCGGACATCCTCGCCATCAGACCCAAATTATCAACGAACGGAATTCCTCCATTGTAATCTACGGTAAACCCGTTATTCTGACAGCCTTGCAAATTGGACATTATTCATTGGAACAAAATGGATCCAATTAAAGGAAGTTGACTGTATATGGAACAAGCGATGTAAAAACCCTCTTTTATTAACGTTTCGCTTGGCAGACACGCCAAGCTTCATTGGAAAAAACAGGGCTCAGGGTGGTATTCTAACGCTGAGCGCGAGCAGCAAAAATCAAGCAAATAACAATGTGATTTTTCTCAACTGACAAAAATTAAAACGCTAAAAGTAGGTAAATTATTTCGTATTTACCCCATGTTCATCTACTTTTAGCGTTTTCATTTTTGTCATTTGAGCAAAATCACAGTGCTATTTACTTGATTTTTGCTGCTTGCGCTCAACGTCAAATACCACTCAGAGCACTGTTTTTTTCTGACCAAACTTGGCGTATCTGCCAAACAGAACTAAAAGAGGATTATATATTGCTTGTTCCATATATTATTTTTTACCGGAAGACCAACAACATTCCTTACAGTTTCTACAATGCCTGATGTACAAGAATATCTTCCTAATTTTGCAGTGAGTCGGTTGAAGCTTGCAAGGTGTTGCTCACAGCTTAATGAAAATTTGTCCATGGAGTGCCTTTTGCAAATGGCAAGCATTCTATTTTTAGAAACCAAGTAATGCGCCAAAACATACAGAAACGAACAGAAAAATCAATATTTCCCACGTTGTATTACTAGAGAATATTTTGTTGAGGTTGCCTATGAGCTTTATCTCACAGAAATGCATTTTTTAAAATTCCTACAAAAGCCTTAATCGTTAGCATTACTACAGTGCATACCGGCTCTCTCTTCACACGATCCTTTTTATCCTCAGTGTGAAGCGAGGAAGCGGCTGGTTTCGTATTTAAGGCTTGTCATTACTGGACAAAAAAATGGCGAAAAAGGAGGACAGATTGAACTTTTTTTCTGAGCTAAATTCTTTGTAGACAAGCTCTCTTGCCATAAGTTGCAGTTTTGCGAAATGAACAAGATGTTTTGTCTTGCTCTGCATTGCAAATAAACCACGGGAGTGTCTCCATCCAGTTGTTTTAAAATGTTTTTTTGAAAGCACTTTTTGTAAACATTGATTGATTTTTTCTTTTGCAAAACAGTTTGTTGTCATGGTTAGTTAATGAGGCTGCGGTTTTATCGTTGATGTGATGCGGAATTTCATTATCAGGTCCTACGATTTCGATTTCAACTTGAAGCTTGGGTCTATTGTCTGCATTAAAAGACTGCAGTTCTCTTGTTTCGTTGAATGGAAATCAAACAGCAAATTTATAGATGCATAGGCCACAACTGCTATTCTATCAACTTACATTGAGCCGCTAGGTAGGTCTAGTTCTACTGCTTGAGTTTACCACACAATGGTAACTGTGTAGCCTATGGAGAAATAAAAAAAATGTTGACAATTTTAACTCCCAAAAAAGAAGACAAGTTTGAAAAGCAATTCTAACTGTCACATTTAACAAAAAAATTGTCAGTTAAAATACTGCACATAATGCGCAGCGTGACAAAAGATATCTTTCACTGCTTTGCTAGTACAAACAAGGATAAAACCGTGGAGGCTGTTGGGGAGAGCTAAAAAAGTTCGTTGGGGCCGAAGCTTCCCTGTAGCGGTTTCGAATCCAGATTTTAAGTTATAGAATTTTGGATTATTGTTATCTAAGATCTCATCATATTTCAAGGTTTCTTGTGCAACCTTGGTTGATTTCTTCCTTTGCGCAGATTTGTCAATTTGGGCACATTTTTTTGTTTCTTATGTTGTTGCAGCATGTTTTGGATTAGTTAAATTTTTGTGACATTGCTTTATCTGCGCTCATTTCAAATTTGTTTCTGTTTACTTCAGTTTGCTCAGTTCAGTTTTAATTCAGTCAAAATTTGTTGCTGTTTGATTAAGTTTAATTAATAAATGGATCCATCCTTTGCTCAGTATTTTGGTCAACGAGGAAAGTCATCTGCCATTTCAATCATTTTCATGGTACTTACAATCGCCAGTCATTTACAGCAAAGGTTCCCAAACTGGGGTTCCCGGACTCCTGGGGTCCGTGACGACCGCACAGGGATCCGTGGCTTTGTCCCAGTTAGTCAATCAATCAACGTTTGTCTCGGTTAGCAAAAAGTCACGAAAATTCACTTCAGCGAAGTTATGAAAAGTAACTCTAGCCTGACGATGAATCGGACCGTGAGCAACACAATCGCCGCAGCAATACAGGTGTTAACCTTTTATTTGGAAAGTACTCCACTTCCTTTTGTATTCGTATGTTAATTATTATAATTGCAAGTGAGTCGGGTTACACAAGTAATGTCACATATAACTGAGGTTCGCAAAAATCAGATTCGCAAAAGGGAGTCGCTAAGCAGCAGACTTACAAAAAAGGACTCCGCGAGGCAAAAAGTTTGGTAACTTCTGATTTACAGACATTTACGATCGCCAGTCAACCAAACTTTTGATCGCAACAAATTGGCGACACCCGACGCTCCGCGACAGGTGACTAGCATTAACTGCTACATTTTTTTTGTCTGAACATGAGATGGATCCATTTCTTGATTAAACTAAATTGAACAGCGACAAATTTTAACTGAACAAACTGAAGTGAACAGAACTAAATTTCAATTGATTAATATCACAAATCTTTGGTGCTTTGCAGCAGCATAAATTTTTTTGCCCCACAAAACATTAGCAGCCAAAGAAGGTTTGATAATTTAGGCCTAACTAATTTGAAGCATGTTACAAGCAACATCTGCAAACAAAAATGTCCCCTAGTTAATTACAAAGATAGATAAGATACACAAAAGGCGCCAAAAAGATAAGGTGATCTAAAATAACAAAAGTTCAAAACACCATGACGTAAAATTCGGATTCGAAGCCGCTTCACACAATCCTGCGCACTTCTATGTGTAAATGCAGAAGTATAGCTGCTTGACAGCGCTACATCGACCTTCAGAAAATTTTTCTTTATTATTTAAATACATGTAGATATGATCTGTTTAATAGATAATTGCATAACCATCACTTTATTCATCCTGTGATTTATAGTTTACTGTTTTAATATGGTTATTATATTATTCAAATAGGCCTACGATGCGTTTTAAATAACAAAATTCAAGCGATTGGTCTGATGATTGTGAACGCAATGCACTGTGATGCTTGCTAACTTTTTTTTAAGTGCGCTGTAAACATTTGACATGTTAGAAATCAGCTTAGCTCTTTCTAACTTGCAAAAAATTGAATTCAAATATTGATTGTCTGTCTGTTTCAATATTTTAAGCTAATTTTTGTCGCTCAAGCTTTTTGGTAAATCTGGAGCTGTTGTGGACCTTCATGTAAAGTTTCTACTTAAATCTTATTGGCAGCACGGGTCTTAAGTTTAGTCACGAGTCGCAGATATTGAGTCTCGAGTCAAGTTATTTCGTGCAAACGACTCAAAGCAAGCCTCTTTTTACTGCAAGCCGTTGACTCGAGTCTCCCCAACGCTGTTAGTTTCTAAAGTAAGTAATTACTGCCCCGCCACCGCCAATCAAGTATGCTGGAGGTTCCAAGGAGACACATGCTGCGCTGAAGTTGGCCTGTGAATGACCAAATGACCGCAATATTCTTGATATTAGGCACCTTTATCTTCTGAACGAACATTTGGGTCTCCCATGCGAAATAACCACAAACCAGCGCGATGGCGTGGTGGTGAGAGCGTCCGCATTGCAGTCGGTAGGCCTGGGGCTCATTCCCTAAGTCGAGCCATACCAAAAGACTTTAAAAAATGGTATTCACAGCTTCCCTGCTTGGCGCTCAGCATATAAAAGGGCTCAGCATATAAAAGTGGAGAACAAGCCGGCAAGCTTGGTCGTTGTGTCCTTGGGCAAGGCACTTAACGGGACGCCTCCACCTTTATGTGGCAGACAGGTGGCCCACCCGTATTTCACGGGATTACAATTGTGAAGTTGCTAACCCAGCATGTCGTTAAAAGCGACTCTTGGGTACCCACCAGTGGCATTCCGCCTTGTTGGTGGTGGGGCTACCAGTCACTGAAGACTGGTTGGAAATGGGCTGCCATCTTTCCTCTAGCCTAATTTCAATTAGGTTGACAGCATGAACCTGAATTGCCGTTCATGCCGTACCTCCATCCCGAGGAAGAGGGGGGTAACCACAAACAAACAAAAAACTACAAACCACCAACCTTTCCATCTGTACATATTCGTTTTAACTTTGCAATGACTTATGTTATTGCGCTTTACTAAGATAACCACTGTTGCATATTGTCAAATGAATGCGCTGATGATTAATGATTGACCGCGTCGGTTATCTCGATAATTTTTTTATTGGATTACTTTTAATGTGCGCAGTTGATGTACGTATTCACAATAGATTTCCCGCTTCTGGTTACTAGGTCGCAGCCAAGTCTACAATGCTGCCCCCAACGAACCCTTGATGCATCAAAGTAGTCAGAGAGCATTCTCACCGCGCTATCGTAGAAGGTTTGGTTAATGCATTTGTGATTAGCGATGAAATGCGCCCGCAAGCCAATTGCAGTCAAATTGCGCGGTTGATGTATATGTCAACAATTGCGTAATAGTTTTCTATTTGTGGTTCGTAGCCAATGTACACTTCTACTTGGCAAATTTCAACGAGCAGCAAATTTATTAAAATCATACCCGCAATTCAAGCAAAATGTTTAAACATGGAAACTCTGAAGCAGGTCTGAAAATAAGCCTACACTGGTATTTTGTTCCAGATTTTTTAATGTTATATTGGAATTTCGTTAGATCAGAACAATCACTGTTAAATATATTGTTGAACTTTAGCTGCAGTATTAGAATTTGGAGAGAAGAAAGTCAAAGTTGTTGTGTCGAATAAAAGTAAACAACTTGGAACACATGACCTCACTATCGCTCAACACTGGATGGTTTTTCCTGGAGAAATCGAATCAGCCGTCTATGAAGCATTGCTAACAGGTAGGGCTGTCATACGGTTCACCTCCTTTTGCAAGAAGAAAAAATTGTCATCTGAAGATATCAAAACATGATTTTTCAGCTTCCAAATAAATCACATATCTTAGGATGCGATTTATTTTGAAACGGTTGCATAATAATAAGAATCGTTGACCAACATGGGCAAAAATTGATTTCCATTGGTAGACCTCTAAAACAAAAGCAAACACAAGATCTTTTGGTTGGGAAAACTAACAAGAAAACAGAATAATTAGCTTGCACAAGAAAGGCCTTCTATTTGAGAAACAAAAAAATTGTTTGAATTACGATCTCAAAACGTTATTCTCCTTTAACAAGTTTGAAAATATGGCAATCTTACTCAATGGTGCAGCATATTGGGCGAGGCGATTGAGGCAGCCGCCATAACTCCTTTTTCCAAACATGTCTGAAACTGTGGTGTGAAGTTGTTTTATATAAAAAAAACCTGGTCGCTGCTAAGTTCGTCTCCAAAGAAAAAAGAATGGTCTTCACCTCTGTTTTTAAACACATTTTTTCGGCCTTCCGACCTGGACTTCTCCGAGGAATCTCTATGAAGAGCTTGGGCAAATGCAGCCATCATGAATTTTTGCCTCAGGCCCCTGAACTCTTCAATCCACTGATCCTATTAATAAATATTTTATTTACCACTTTCGACAAGCTATCTGCAACACAGTTTTTAAAAAATCTTGTATATGTATCAAAATTGCTTCCCCAGTGTATTGTCAGAGTATGGCAGTTTGCTTTTTTAATTTGACTAGGCAAACTTGAAATTGAACCAATACACCAAGTTTGATCAATCTTGAGCCAAAATACTTTTTTTTCTGGCCTATCTCTTTACAAATCTTCACATAATGGGTGGTAGTCTCGCTTTTAACACTTCAAGTTAATTTAGCAATTATTTATTTAGTCACGGCTTGGGCGATTGGGCGCACAAGAGAAAGGCACATTTTGCCATTTTTCTGCTTAGTCGCAACCAGGGATGTGCAAGCGGTTATTTTTCAACAGCTTCCGCTTCCGCTCCCACTAACAAAAAACGAAAAAACGACCGTTGCCATTTGCTTTTAGCTTTTGTGGGTCTGTACCCTGCCTTCTCCTACACTTTATTATTTTGAGAAGACAAAAACCTTCATTTATTGCTATTACTTTATCTACTTCGCTTAAGCTGATTGTTCCGAACTTCTCTGTGTTTCTTTTTCTTTGATATTAGAACTTGTGTTGAATGTAGAACAGTGCTTTTCCATCTTTTGGTCATCGCGGAACCCCTAATGTACTTTCGCGTTTGTCACGGAACCTCCACTAACAAAAATTTACAAATCACGAATTGCTTGCACGAAAATCAAATATTTCGTTACTACAATTCAAAAAATAATTAAACATTTCAACAAATAGACAGTTATTACTGGTTCCTTCACTACTTACAACCACTTTTACAACAGTTAACTTAATGCTTCTCAGATCTAAATGACCACGTATGACCACATATTACAGCTCTCGACAATAACCTGTCGTCATAACAACAAATTGCACCGTATAGCGCTGATTTTCCCTTTCTATCCTCAACTAACTATGACTTTGAGTTAACTTTAACTCGAATAATCATTACGGACCTTCTGTGTGTTCCCAAAACACGTATTGACTCCGATTTTTTTGGATAGTGAAGTGCAAAACTTCTGTCGTATGTATAGTATATACATGTATGTAAAGCGAGCAAAATTGAACTGCACCAATCAACAGCCGCCTCAACGTGGTGGTGCGGTCCCCAACCTCGTTTGGGTGGGGTTAAAATGGCTGTTGGCCTTCCCGAGGGTTCCAGTTACCCCGGGCACTCCCCTCACACAAACCATTTTTTCGCCGTGCAGCCCCCATGAACGACCGCAGAAGCGTAGCACGCAGCCTCTTTAAAATCGGCCTGTCTTCTCTGTTCTCCTGCCTTTTTCTTGGCCGTCTTCTCATTCTACTCCTTCTTCTGATGAGCGGCAACGTTCATCCTAACCCTTGTCCCGTCTTTCCCTGTTCAGTGTGCGCTGGAAATATGACCTGGCGAGGTAGGTCAGTGCAATGCTGCACATGCTCTAATTGGTTCATTCAAAGTGCTCACCACGTTCCTTTTCTAGATTCAGAACTCTAGACAGCTCTAACTCCTGGAGCTGCCCTCTCTGTCGCGTCCCTGCTTTTTTTGGAGATGCTACAGCTACCAGCACTGTGTCTTCCTCCTCGGATTCCTCTAGCTGGTATACCTCCACTGCTCGATCTGGCTCATCTGGTCCCCTTCTGCTAATGCAGCACTCGCACCCTACCCTCGCCTTCAAACCTCTTATCCTTTTTCCGCCCACTTTGTATCTTCTCCCTCTGGACCCTCACCATCGCCTCATGTTCCTGGCTGTTTTTCTTTACCTCCTGATTCCTCTTCCCCTCCCTAACTTTCTCAGTGTTCTTCAATGGAATGCTGGGGGTCTCCGAGCCAGGAGCACTGAAGTGCTACACTTCATTTCGTCTCATCCCGTTGACCTTATTTGTATCCAGGAATCTAACCTTAATTTATCTTCCTCTTTCCGGATTCTCTGCTCTACGATCCGATGGCACCCACTTCCGATCTGATATTTTTTCAACTGATGTCACGCATGCTAGCGGCGGCGTCATCATTTTCGTCAGGCAGGGCTTATCCTTCTCTGAGTTTTCTACCTCCTCTCTTTCTTCGCTTGACCCCTACTCTGATTATGTAGAGGTCAATATCTCTCTAAACGACTCCTCCTCGCTGTCATTTCTTAATGTTTATGCTTCCCCTATTCGCTCTTCTCCGAAGGATAGCAGAACCAATTCGTTTTCTCCCTCCATTTTTTCCTCCTATGTGGAAGCATTGGAATTGTCGCGCTTACGCTTCCATATCCCTGGTTGCAACGCAGTGATGAAAACCCACTGTAAGGAGCATTGGCAACTCCAAAGATGGTTCGCACACAACGATGTTTTACACATAACAAAACCGACAAAATGTTTTCTTGTGACCGGAAGATAAGAAATTGACTTCTGGTATGGGCGTTGCGACTATGTTGGTTTCGTTCAGGTAAATGTAACGTTTCGATCCTGATTTAGAAATCCATGTAGCTTACTTTTTTTTCTTAAATTTTAATGTGCTCTGCAAGCTCGTACGGTATAACACTGCTTGCTGTGATCATGCACTACAAATTGACTTTTTGCTGCCATTAGAACTTAGTAATAATTACGTAGAGCCAAAGAAAATGGTACTGTAGCACAGTATCAAGGAAAGCGGCCATTAAAAATGTGGTCGGGAGTGCCTTCACCCACTTACAAGCAGCGCGTAGAGTCGAATTTTTGGCGCTTGTTAAAGGAAGTATTGCTTCTCGCTCCCATTTGTATTTCAACAAGAGGAAACTCCACGTTATATACTTTGAGCTTTTGGGCTTACGCTTTATCTTTGTTACTTTTTGTCCAGGCTAAATGCAGGAGTGGTGAAAGGAGTCGTATAATTATGACAAAATATAGCAGTGTTAGAAGTTGTGTAATTTTATCTTTCAATCACCCCAAAAGTTATGGTAGTTCTACTTGATCGTTGCTCGATTCCACCTCCTTCTTAAAGTGCGAAGGAAAATTCTGCCAGAAATAGAAGAAACTGCAATTAAATGTCTTTCCCAAGCACTCCACCTCGTTAAAGCAAAGTTGGAGCTCACGATTATCACATTATTAAACCCTCAGCCGCAACCATTGCACCGCTCGTTCCTGATACAGCCATCGCCGCCCAAGAAAACGCTTCTACACAGTGCTAGCGAAAAGTGACTTTACTACTGAGGCCAGCGTTAAACAGGGTCGGAGTTTTGAAACTGCTCAACCATCATGTCGAAAGAGACTCTTAGCCACCCAAAAAATGCCAGTCCGCGTTGTTGGCGGTGTAACTACCATGCCACATAGCTGTCTGCGGTGTTACTCCTACCATGAATTTGATCCCGGACACCATCCCTAGCATTCTAAACAACTGTATAAATAAGGATATTTTTAAATTACAGCTACTAACAATTGCATTTTCGCTCTGAAATTCTCTCTCCATACTTTCGATGATATTTGCGTCACAATCGAATGGCAGTCATCAAAACGGAAACTCAAAGAATATTGCGATAACCAAACGATCACTAAATGCTTTGAAGAATCCATGAACACTATTTACGGCGCTCCTGTACGAGCCACATATTCCGCTTGATCTACTGTTTTAACATTTGCCGGCTAAGTCACAACAACGCATAAGATCTTAAATACATACAAGCCGAGTTCTACAGCCCTCCATAAACGCCTTCGGTATTCGCCTAGAATGACAGGTAAACAGCAATATAAGTCAAAAGCAAATGTTCGATCGTGGAAAAACCTAGCATTCGAAAGGCTGAACACAGGGAAAAGCAATCAACGAAAAATTGGTACACTTTTTTAATACAAAATGTATTTTTTATCAGTACATTTCGCTGAAGATTACGCTACAAATAGATAGTGAACCAGCCCGTGTATACCGGTATGCATTTTTACTCGGAATTTTGTGAATATTAAAATTTCGAAACCAGTTATCTAAATAATTGTCGTAGTAACCAGTACTGCCACTAACTAGCAGATCTATTGTAAAAAACATACGTATCCACTGATTTATTGTAACAGTATACATAAACGCCATCACAAAAAACTAGCTAACCGAAACGGACCGAACATTTAAGAAAACAAATTGCTACACAGCCAACGATTAACAAATACGATGTTGCTAAAGCCTAGTCTACTCTTGAGGCCAAGAGCAGCCTAATTCTTTGTACGTTTCATTTTGGTTTAGTCGCAAGCTTGTGCATGACTTGCAGCTGAGCTAAAATAAATCAAACAAAGAGCTACGCAGCGCTTGGCCTCAGCGTAAACCAGGCTTTCATTAGGAATAGCAGAGATAATTTTACAAACATTCTATTTAATCATAAAAAGTAATGCTAAATTTAGTGGATCATAATGATACTTGTCGAAATAAAACTTGATTCTGCTATTTCTAATTAATGGTTTCAACAATCAAAATATAATTCTATGTAAGTATACGGCACAAACATTGGTTGACTATAACCAACAACGAAAAATGCTTACAGCATCATTCTTTTGCGGAAGAATTTAAAGCAATTACTTTCAATGAAAAAATTTGAATAACCGTTTACTAGTCTTGATTAAAATCAAAAATAACTAAACTGCGGCCTACGAGAAGTGTGGACATCTAGACAGCCTTTCACTTGTTTAACGTTTTTATTATCCAACTGAGACTAACCATTTAAACCAGAGCTCGATAACTTTTTGGACCTACCATTCTCTTTTGTCGGTGACACACATTTTTTAGCTCTTGTCCTGTCTCTCCTCACCTTCCGTGAAGTCAGGCCGTTCGCATAAAATTATTGCACCCCGTGCGTTTTTACAACAGAACTTGACTTTTACCTTAAAAACTAAGAAGAGGCATGAAGGGAAGTGAAAGGCACGAATTATAATCCTAACTTCTATGGTGACTAGTTTAAGCGTACCTTGTTATTCTGACCTGCCGATTCGATGACAAAACACGTAACTGTTTATCACCCTCAAAATTTAGGGCACCCCTAGTTTAAATAACTAAGTCACAGCTACTTAACAGTTCAAACAATTTTAATCACATAGTGAAGCCCACTTGACAACTTTATGATCTTACGCTGCATTCACGTTGAGTAACTTCCTTAATAAAAAAAAAATAATTCGAAACATTCTGCGACGTTTAAATAAATAAACTGTTTGACACCAAATCAAAACGTCTAGTAAAAACAAATAACGTCGTGTTGGTTTCATTTCAAATGCAAAACAAATTCAAGTCAAATGACATACAGTACATTACTGTCTACTAGTTCTACAATTAAATGTCGTCTTAATGCTAGGCTATGTTCCACGTTGTCAGTTCTTTCGCACAATCAGCAACAGCTTCAACAAAAACATTCTACGATCACACGAAGAACCCAATCACAGTTAGCTGAAAACCTACGTTTTGGTGCCCGTTTCTTTCGTCTTACGTCTCTGGCGAACATCCCAGTTATAAAGTCTGGCCATATTCACTTCAGTTGTGGTGAATTGATCTCGCAAAAACGCCAAGTCGTTATTAACAGCAGCAAGGTTCTTAACAGCGATGTTGTAATTCTTGGTGAGCAGCTCCAAAGCTTCTTCAGTGGTGTATGAAAGCATCACGTTTGCCTGAAAAAAAAAAGAGCATGATGACGCAAGCTTACACCTACAAAAGTTTACCTTCGTCGAGTTGGTTGAAGCGTTGCTCTTGGCGACAATGATCGTGTGTTTACATCTCACAATGGCTATGTTCTTTTGTTCTTGGGAAAACCACTACACGGCAATTTTTCGTGCTTGTTCACACTGCTTGTTGAAGAAATGCATTGTACCTATAGTAATCGAAACTCCAGAACCTGGAAAAAATTTTTTCGCGACCGGAGGAAAAGAAGACACAACTACTAACCCACGGTTAAGCGAAGAAAATGAAAGGTTTAAGTGGCATAATTTTTGCTTCCACTTGAATTATTTTTTCCAATTTCGGACCGCCAAAACCAGGGATGTGGAAGCGGTCCCTTTTCTGTGGAAGCGTAAGCGCGACAATTCCACATAGGAGGAAAAAATGGAGGGAGAAAACGAATGGGTTCTGCTATCCTTCGGAGAAGAGCAAATAGGGGAAGCATAAACATTAAGAAATGACAGCGAGGAGGAGTCGTTTAGAGAGATATTGACCTCTACATAATCAGAGTAGGGGTCAAGCGAAGAAAGAGAGGAGGTAGAAAGCTCAGAGAAGGATAAGCCCTGCTTGACGAAAATGATGACGCCGCCGCTAGCATGCGTGACATCAGTTGAAAAAATATCAGATCGGAAGTGGGTGCCATCGGATCGTAGAGCAGAGAATCCGGAAAGAGGAAGATAAATTAAGGTTAGATTCCTGGATACAAATAAGGTCAACGGGATGAGACGAAATGAAGTGTAGCACTTCAGTGCTCCTGGCTCGGAGACCCCCAGCATTCCATTGAAGAACACTGAGAAAGTTAGGGAGGGGAAGAGGAATCAGGAGGTAAAGAAAAACAGCCAGGAACATGAGGCGATGGTGAGGGTCCAGAGGGAGAAGATACAAAGTGGGCGGAAAAAGGATAAGAGGTTTGAAGGCGAGGGTAGGGTGCGAGTGCTGCATTAGCAGAAGGGGACCAGATGGGCCAGATCGAGCAGTGGAGGTATACCAGCTGGAGGAATCCGAGGAGGAAGACACAGTGCTGGTAGCTGTAGCATCTCCAAAAAAAGCAGGGACGCGACAGAGAGGGCAGCTCCAGGAGTTAGAGCTGTCTAGAGTTCTGAATCTAGAAAAGGAACGTGGTGAGCACTTTGAATGAACCAATTAGAGCATGTGCAGCATTGCACTGACCTACCTCGCCAGGTCATATTTCCAGCGCACACTGAACAGGGAAAGACGGGACAAGGGCTAGGATGAACGTTGCCGCTCATCAGAAGAAGGAGTAGAATGAGAAGACGGCCAAGAAAAAGGCAGGAGAACAGAGAAGACAGGCCGATTTTAAAGAGGCTGCGTGCTACGCTTCTGCGGTCGTTCATGGGGGCTGCACGGCGAAAAAATGGTTTGTGTGAGGGGAGTGCCCGGGGTAACTGGGACCCTCGGGAAGGCCAACAGCCATTTTAACCCCACCCAAACGAGGTTGGGGACCGCACCACCACGTTGAGGCGGCTGTTGATTGGTGCAGTTCAATTTTGCTCGCTTTACATGTATATAGTATATATACGACAGAAGTTTCGCGCTTCACTATCCAAAAAAATCGGAGTCAATACGTGTTTTGAAGACACACAAAAGGCCCGTAATGATTATTCGAGTTAAAGTTAACTCAAAGTCATAGTTAGTTGAGGATAGAAAGGGAAAATCAGCGCTATACGGTGCAATTTGTTGTTATGACGACAGGTTATTGTCGAGAGCTGTAATATGTGGTCATACGTGGTCATTTAGATCTGAGAAGCATTAAGTTAACTGTTGTAAAAGTGGTTGTAAGTAGTGAAGGAACCAGTAATAACTGTCTATTTGTTGAAATGTTTAATTATTTTTTGAATTGTAGTAACGAAATATTTGATTTTCGTGCAAGCAATTCGTGATTTGTAAATTTTTGTTAGTGGAGGTTCCGTGACAAACGCGAAAGTACATTAGGGGTTCCGCGATGACCAAAAGATGGAAAAGCACTGTTCTACATTCAACACAAGTTCTAATATCTAAGAAAAAGAAACACAGAGAAGTTCGGAACAATCAGCTTAAGCGAAGTAGATAAAGTAATAGCAATAAATGAAGGTTTTTGTCTTCTCAAAATAATGAAGTGTAGGAGAAGGCAGGGTACAGACCCACAAAAGCTAAAAAAAATTGCCAACGGTCGTTTTTTGTTAGTGGAAGCGGAAGCTGTCGAAGAATAACCGCTTCCACATCCCTGGCCAGAACCCTTTCTCCGAATGTGACATCAACCCAAGTCGGCGACCATAAGACATTAAATTGCAGCAAATTTTAATACCTTAGCTATGCTAATTTCTAAAAGAAGTGATTGAAGATCATAGCAATGCTTCACTTACTACAATGGGAGGGCTGAATTAGAATAGAAAGGGGGTTAAAGAAAGAGAACACCCAAATAAGTAGCAGCAATAAATTCTTTCACATAATCTTTCCATTCTGCACAACTTAAGCCCCACTCTTGTGGAAAAGCTTCCTCTGTTAATACAACTGCCTTAAAAAGCAACGCTAAATGCGACCTTGTTTGATGGTAACTCTTACACATAACAATTACCTAATTCTGCAGTAACTTACCCCTAACCACACACAGACTTCTTTTGTTGGCTGAATGGTTGCTTTTGCATGAACTGCTCCAGAAAGCAAGAACTGAGTGGTCATTGACTCGGTTGAATCCTACATGCAAAATATCTTTCAACTGGACAATGAATAAAGTAAAAACAAAAAGCCTTACAAGAGTTTACATAAAATGCTACCAATTATGTGGTAAGCCTACTTCATACTAAAAAAAGCTTCACCAATTCAGGTTCACACCAATCAAGCGTAAAACATTTTGAACCAGTTATGAATACGGATCGCATTCATACAGGTAGCTCCATCACCAACCAAAGGAAACTGCCATCGAGTCCGTCGAGGTGTTCTGTAAGAATCAGTTCTTGGCCGGGTACTTATCTTTCTTTTCATTAATGATCTTCCTGCTTCTCTGCCTTCTTCAGTCAGCTCCTCTCTTTATGATGACAATCTGACCATTTGGTCCTCCTCCCCCTCGGTCCTTGCTGCGGTGGAGGCAACGCAAGGAGCTCTGATTTGATTGGAGCGCTGGTGTAAGTACTGACGTCTTCCTCTCAATCTGAGCAAATGTGAGGCGTCCTTCTTAGTGGATCTTCACCAAGCTAACCTCCAGCCCAACCTCCTCTTACTCCACTCCTGCCTCCGTTTCAATCCGACTCCAACTTTCCTTAGGGTCACCTTCGACCACACTTTCCTTTTCTAAACATGTATCTTTGCTGAAGGCCAAGTTTTTCTCTCATCTCAAGGCCTTACACTGTATCTCTGCTAGCTCATGGGGCCACTCTAAAGAGTCCCTCCTCTTCTGTATAAAGCTTTTCTTCGGCCCCTTCTCACATATGCCTCACCCGAATAGTTTCTTTTCTTAAGCGTAACCAATATCACCAAATTGAAACGCCTTCACTGAGCGGCTACTTGCACCATCTCTGACTGCCTCTTGTCCTCCCCTATCCCACTTTCTCCTCTGAGGCATTTCTACCTCCCCTACGAATCACCCTGACTCATTTTGCTCTTTCATCTTATGAGCAGGCCCTTCGTCCCCCAACCTCCTTTTCCATTACAGGTTTGACCAGATTCAGAGTAAAACCAAGACTCTCCAGATCCTCTTGCAGAGCTTTTTTCGTCCATTCACCCACTCACGCTTTTTCCTACTTCTCCTAGGAAGGTTCTCTTTGGTTGCCTCCCTCTCCTCCTCAGAACCTGCCTTCCTTCACTGTGTAGTCCACCCCTTTCTACCTATGCTACCGGTCTGATCCCCATCTCTCTTGCGACGGTGCAGCTCTCGCTCACCTGGACTCTCACCCATCTCATGATCTGGTGATCTGGACAGATGGCTTTGTTCCTTTTCCTTTTGGCAAAGGCGACTCTGGAGTACTTGCCAACTGTTTCCTCCGTGGCACTGAGGCCACTCTCTCCTTTTTGGCAGACCTAGTATGTTCAAGTTTTTCTGCTGAAGCTGTATGATTCTGCAAGCTCTGCACTGGTCTCGGCAGCACCAACAAGCCTGCCATTTCTCTTCTCCTACTATTTGACTCTCGCTCTGTCCTCCTCCGTCTTTCCTCTTACCTCAAACTCTCTGGCAGATCTGGCAGGAACTGTCTTCTTTTTCCTCCTGTTGTATGAAACTACAATGGGTCCCCAGATACTTGTTTCTCCTGGGGAACAACATGGCTGATGAGCTGGCCAGCCCGGGAGTGGTACTTGTGCCTTCTGCAATATCTTGTAGTCTCTCTTCTCTTATCTCTCGTATCCACTCTTATCTTTTCTTGGGCTGGAGGCGTACTGTCTCATCAAAATTCTTTGACACATAAGTTCCCTCGGTTTCCACCAAGGAACTTGTGCTCCCTCATCATGCTTGCTGTGCCCTCTCTCGTCTATGCTGCAGCGGACACAGCCTTCTGTTAAGTTATCTCTTTAGGATCGGCACAATCAAGAATTCTTCCTGCAGTGCCTGCAGACATACGTCCCAGGACACCTATCATTTCATTCTGCACTGTCCAGCTATGGACTCTTTGCGCCTCTCACTTTTTGCGACTCTCTGTCTCTCTATGACCTTCGGTCCAGCCCCTGCAAAGTTGCAAGGCTTCTGGGGCTCCATGGTCTTGCCATGCTCCCATCCCTTGGAAGAGGTCGGGTAACAACAATTTTAATTGGTAGGTGCCAAGAATCTCCTCAACCATTTTCGTAATATTAAGTTTTGGGTGAACCTATGTTTCCACCAAATAGAAACATCCACATTTTTTTGAAAAAACAGCTAAGTTAGAAAATTACAAATAACGTCGCTAAACTGAACAACAAAAAAATTTTAAGTTGACACAACTTCTCCAGCGCTAGAGAGGAAATAGTATTGGCTGAAAATGATCAAAAGATCTTGAAAATCTGGTATCTCGACTGTACGTAGAGTTCATAGTGAAGTTTTTCACAAATTTAAAGGTTTTTATGTGGCTTAAAGTAAACGAAATTACAAAAATTTTCGTGATTGAATTCCCTTGTCTGATTGAGGGACATGGAACCGGCGATGAACCAGGCCAAATTTTTTGTTGCTTCAAATCCAATATCGTCTTCATTTAGTATTTGCAGCTGTGATGATTTTCAATGCGCAAGTATAAGTTGAACTTAGCTCTTTTTCAACCACATAGTTTGGTGCTAACGTCACTTCCAGCAAGCCAAAAACTGATATTTCTTACCTTATTAGCATCTAGATGTTTTAAAATGTCCAGTGTTGATTTGAGGTCGGGTATTTGCTGCTTTAAACGACGTTTTTTTGTCGCTAAATTGACTTCCATCAATCTGTATTTTTGATAATTTTCATCGAGACTTCTCAGAGCTTCTTCGGCTGTAGAATATCCCTTGTCTTTCATATATTGATCTACGTCTTCAACAAAAACAGCTTCAGGGATCCCCAGGTGTGGTTTCGAATCACTGTTGGTCTTGCTATCACTCATTATTAATCACTGCAAACAACTTATCAATAACCTGTAAAATAAACACCGATTATTGACGAAACTGAAGTACAATTAAATCTTGATTATTTGGACCGTTTTGTTCAACCACATAATGAATTGGGTTTCTAGCAGGTTTGTGTTGAAGGGTGAGGATTCTGACCGTTAAAATAATCGAGACTTTACTTCATGATGAAATGTTAAACGGTTCAAAATTATGATTCTCTATCGTCATCAAGCAAGTACAACCATGATGCAGCTACGAAAATAATTCAATCACATTTGCTAAACCTGACACTGCTTCAGACACTGACCTATTAACTGGGGACACAAGAACACATTCAGTGAACGACAATGATATTTTAAACTAACGTTGCTATATGTGGCTTATCAAATACAAAGTTGTCAACATTTTTGTTTGAAAATATACACTAAGCGGTTTAGGTTACGATCTAATAATTTTGGTCGTCTTTTTGAACCATTTATGAAAGAAAAGCGACTAACATTTTCTCAAAATTTTCAAAAACACTATTTCGATAGCAATTAATCGCTCGTTGTAAGCCAGCAATTATTTTCAAGCAAACATGTGAGCAATGAACAAAAAAGTTTGATAACCAAGAACTTTAACTGACAATAGATTTTACCATTTAACAACACTTACTATAGCCATGCAAAATTCATTTTTCAAATTATATATTTCAGTAACGGTATTATCAGTCTAGGTCAGTGTTTTTTTTAAACAGTTCAAGCTACGCCACACATTTATATCAAAAAGAGCTCCAAGCCGAAGCAATCTTTTCCAGTTTTGGTCGCTATCCGAAAAAAAGATTTTCAGCAAAAAAACCCACAAGCCTCACATTAAGAAACACAAGCCAAGATCTTGTGGATGCGGTGTATGTCTACCAATGATTGTGTGCTGGATGCATCACAAATAGATGCAAACAAATAGTCTCTACAACTTGAGCCTTCTTTCGGAAAACATTAGTGAGGTTTTTTTGGGTAATGAATCTTGAATCTTAAAAATATAAACTGATGGTAATTACAACGGCGAAATAATCCAAATAACTTGATAACTACAAGCAAAATTGATATTGCACAGATTTGACAACTTTGGCACAGTTGAAAAATTAAATTGAAATCAATTAATCACAAATTCTCTGCATTTCAATGGTTTTACAGCTTCTAGTTCAACATTGCAAGCTGGACATTTCGCTCCTTCATCTTTGACTAAGACGGTATTCACGCAGTAATAGCAATACACATGTTTTCCGCAAGCACCAGTATAAGGCATGATTGGGATTTCGTGACAGAAACAACAAGAATCATGAACTTCCATGTTATCTATAAAATTAACAAGCATATTTTAGATAATTTTTTTAATTACGACCTATTTTGCGTACATTTAAGCACAGAACGAATTCAAGTTCCATACTTGAGTGCTAAACTACATTATCGAGACTACGCTTCTTCGAATCCCTGCTTTACCATTCTTCTACAAATCTAGCTAACGAATTAAATGTTGAGATCGCTTCCAGTGATATCTTAACTGCCTCGATGAAAGATATTTTATGTATCAGGAATAGGGATTGTTATTGAACTTGAGAAGGTCGAACGCTATTTCAACCTGACCTGAGGACCACGCTACAATGTTAAAGCAGTAGTTGAATAGTGCAGGTGGTTGCTTGGCTATTGGGGCTAAACGACTGATTCATTCCTAAAAAAATAAGTGAACATGTTCTTTATAGTGTAATTATCAAGACACGACAGCATTTCCATAACTAGACATGTGCTTAATTATTTGAATAATAGAAGCATTAATAAGAAGAGGATGAGCACATTGGTCTTGCCTACAAGTAGCGAATTCAAGAAGCAAATAGATTAAGCAAAGTGCACCCTACTCCAGAGAAAGATCTTGGGACTTAACAGCAAAATCAGAATCACTAAAACTAACGCCACGAGCAACAACCCAGTACAAAAGCTTAGAATATTTTTTTGCATGCGTTACGTTTCTCTGTAGAGAACACTCAAACTTGTAATTAAAAATGATGGCAAAAGGTTTATCTTGTGCGGGCCTCGTACTCAAGTTTAACAAGGCTTGATACCTTGAGCCTAAATGAACAGCCTACCTTGAGGACGCGAATAAAACAATTCCAAAACTTTTCGTTTTAATTTTGAAACATTGATTAACGAAAGGAAAAATACTCCAGTTTCAGCAAATCCTTGCCAAAGAATTTCTCGGCTGATCAAATCGAACGAAATGTTTCGACGACGAGGGTTAGGATCAGTATACACTGTTTTCAGCCCTATAAAATGTAAGATATCAAACATTACAGTTGAATAGCTAATTAAGCTAATTACTAGCTAGATCAAGATAAATATAGAATAGGTATAGCAGAAACAACTTGGACGCGCGACTAAAAATCTTCTTAGCATGATCACAGCAGGATAACTTCAAGTTTCAATAACTAACAAATTGCACTTGACGCCGTCAAAATACAGGATGCTTTAAAAGTAACATACTCATATGTTTACATTTACTACTGCTGCACAATACACCTTTAGTCAAAAACAGTATTCATTTTAATTGTGGTGAATTGCAATGTCGTGGCAACATAATTTGGCGCACGTGAGGTATAAAAGTGTCAGTAAAATTAGTGACCTTTAGTCCAGTTTTTTCAGAGCCATGCAGGATGCTTTTGTCTTTAAAGATGCAAATATTTTTGGCTAAGAAAGTGTACAATCATGGTGGAAAGTATTTTAAAGAAATTCAGAACCTTTTAAAAGAAAAATTTGGGGAGGAACACCTTCGTGATTGAGATTGCGTTGATGCATTAATAAAGAAATGCGAGCAAACTGGAAATGTGCAGCATCAACCTCGTAGTGGCCGTACTTCAGTTTCCACCGACTGCTTGTGTAGCAAATATTCATAAAATAACACCAATGTTAGCATATTTTACATGTTAGTGTTTTGTCAGACACTCTTTGATGAATAAAGGTTATTGAAGCTATATAGCTTGTCGTCTATTCGTTAATATGAGATACACTTTTGGTATGTCGCTTTTGAAACACCCAGTGCAAAAACCAATCCATTGCCAATGCAGTACAGTAATCTTCAGGTGATATGGTCTTTTTTCAATTTCTTTTTTCGACTAAAACTTTTTTCGATCAGTATTCGTATGAGCGAGCAATTAAAACATCATTCATGCAAGCTTACTAATTAAAGCCTTATCCGCTATACAACACTAAAGAATCTGGCACTTTCGAGTTACAAAATAAACGAAAATGTACCTGCTATGCGATGAAGCAACGATTGAAAGTGACCTTGCCGGAGAAAGACCAAAAAATTGAAGAGGGAAAAAACAGAATAAGAAGATGTAACGTATTTCAAGAAAATGTTAATCTTTTTCGATCTTGGGAACCACTGCCTTCCGTGTGATTTGGTAGCATCTGCCCAAAACCGCAAGGCAAGTACTCCTTGTAGAAAAAGTATCTTTTTGTGTGAAGGAACCTTCAAAGTCTTGCTCTCCGCATACCTGACAAAATGTTTCCGTCGTAAATCTCGACGTGGAATCGGTAACGCGGTCAAGTGGGTCGCAGTGACGTGTATGCTGACAACGATCGAACGTTCGAAGTTTTTTCCTGCCATGTTGTCATGCACTTGGGAAAGGTACTTTACGGTAATTTTCTTTGCTGGTTGCACTGCTTGTGATGGAAATGCACTGTCCTAACAGCAGTGGTGACACGTAACTGGAGAAGCAGGATAACTAGTAGAAAGGTGGAAAACAACAGAAAAATGGATTCGAACAAAACGACATTCCAGCATAGCCGACAAAATGACTTTCTCATAACCAAAAGCAATAACATATAAAACTCTTCTACACATTTACGATGTTTTGAACTTACATGACTACTTTACTTGCGGAAAAATAACGTGCTTGCTAGAACATTAATTGAACTAAGACTTCTCTGTGAAACCATCTTATATTATAGTCCATGACCATAGGAGTCGCACCTTTAAATTGTTTAAAAAGTAGGGGGAAGAAAAAGGAGGGTTCAACAAGTGATGATGCCTCAAAAATGGCAGATTAGGTACAGTGAAGAAAAAATGTGAACTTGGAAAGTTTTACCTCAACAAAATTTCTACAAAATGAATAACACAACTTACCTAACTCGGAGTAACTTTTGACCAATCGTTTGTCCTTTATCCCACAGAGTAAAATACAAAAGAAACACATACATGAGGGAGCGAAAATGCGGTTCAATGCGCATGAGATCATATCCTGTCAGTTTGTACTTGAAGCAAGTTTGAAGTTGGGCAGTAAGAAGATGTTCAGCACTACAGTCTAATTGTTCAATGTCCAATTGAGTGACCCGGAGAGCAGGGACAATTTTCTTCTCAGTCATGATTCACATTTGTTCCCAACCTCATCACAAAGCAATTATTAAAATAAATAAAACTTATAAATTAAAAACTACACTCAAAAACCTGTAAAACAATAATAAAAGTAAAAACGCATTTGTCTAAACTGAATTAATTTTTACAGCAAAGTAGTGATTAACTACGCAAAATGCAAGTAAATTTTCTCAATACTCATTAATAAGTATTACATCACAGCAAAGACAACTTCACTTTTTTGTACGATGCTCTGGTATGGAGTAATGAGCGTTCATTTCATGCTGCAGTGTATATTTCCCAACAACAATTTGTTTCAACAAACGAAACTTATAATCCGAAGGTGAGCTATAATACTTTCAGATCAGCGGTTCTCAAACTCTATTGATAGGCGAACCCCTTTTGCTAATTTAAATATGTGGGAAACTGCCATCAGAAGTGTGCAGAGAAATTCTGAAATTGTGATCATGACTTTTTTGGAGATTAACTTGTGGAAGGGTTTCGCAGCAAAAACAAAAAAGTTAGTCTAGAAGTCAACAACTGAAGATTACGCAAACCTCTTGGAAATCCCCTGAGGTTCGCAGATCCCAGTTTGAGAGCCGTCTGCTTCAAAGAAAAAATTAACTCGATTACAGCAGTTTATACACAAAGCATTAAATTCTTCCTTCCAGTGCATACAACGCAAGTACATGCAAACGTTGCAGAAATTAATCTAGAAATAACATACTTTAAATTTAGCCAACATACATTAAATCGCCAGCAACAAATTATTCCAAACGTTCTCTAATTTAAATTTAGTAAGCTAGAATTATCTGATATTGGGCACAAAATTTTGTTTTGCTGTTGCAAAGCCGGCTACTACATTTAATGTATATCGCAGTGCTACTGCTACAAAAGTAAATGCACAGTCCTAATGGACAAAAAGTCCGATTTCAATGCACAAGTCGCGTGGCTTTGATTCTTTATAAAATTTTTGCAACGAACAGAAGGTATAATTGACGAAGCTGAAACATGCCATTTCAAAAAATGAGGTTTGGTGAAGTGGAACCACCTTGAAGGATCTTCATTGCTGTTTTATAATCGTAAAAGTCCGTCAACCGCGGCACATTAAGATTATCCTGTTTCACTCTCAAAAACCATCAACGCTGTTCCATTTTCACTTTTGGAGGTTTGAAACTCTTCATTGGTTTATTACCTTTTTTCTTTTTGCCAGATTTGAAGTTTTGCCAACTATTTACCCGACCCTCACGACTCTCCTAAAGAATATTAAAGTAAATTGTTTTAGAAGCGAAAAAACACATGAATATTTAAACACATTACAACTAAACTATAATCACATAAACATTTTTTATATTACCAAATAAATCAAAACTAGGCAAAAAACAGTAACATTAATAGCCGAAAAACTTACCTCAAAATTTTTATTCCATTCTTTCTGCATTTTCGCTTTCTCTTCTTCTTCAATTTCAGCTTGTCGTTGCCGTTTCCTCTCGTTCATTTCACGCATCTCCATTTCCTTCCGCACAATCGCAAGATCAGCGAACAGCTTGCAAGTCTCCTTGTGAAGCTCTGTGGCATACTGAAATATATAACATAGAATGCACTTACAGACATACTCTCTAGGGTTTTCTTATATTACCGAGCTTCGCTGATGCATTCATACATATGATATCATGCTCGCTTGATAGTCTTTAGTCAGATTAAGTCACTGGGACAATCACACTGCCTCGTAAAGGTGGAAAAAATTTTGTAAAATGCCTTTCCCAAAAGTTTAACAAGCAAACACGTTGACGTTTTCTATACCCTGTCCAGTTCGTGCCGAGCGCAAAGCAAGGACACAATAAATACAATCTTTAAAAAGCCTTTGATTCAACAAGGCCAAGGCTTGCATGAAATTCTTAAGAAAGTTATTAGCGCATACATATATAGAAGGAAATACTCTCAAAAGTTGATAAACGCCCAGCCCTGGTTGCAAAAAACGAGTGGCCGCCAATCTAACAGCTAACTTCCCAACTATATAAGCATCATTTACTCCTGACAATTTTCTCCACAGCGCATCATGGGAAAAGTCTAGAAACATTACATGCAGTTTTAAAATTTTGATTGCCGCAATGGCATATTGGTTAGAATGTTCACTTTGCAGTTGGTAGATATGTGATCAATTTTCTTGTCGCGTCATTCCAGACTTCAAAAACATTATTCACAGCTTCCCTGCTCGGCGATCAGCACCAAGTGGATGGTATAGCAGTAAAGCCTGCAAGTTCGCTAGTTTTGTCCTTGGATAAGGCACTAAATAATATAATATAATAAGTATATAATATAATAAGCATTGAATAATATAAGAAAATAAAAGAGATACTTCCGTCCTCATGAGGTAGACAGGTTGTGAAAACTGTAGGGCTAATCATCCACAGCTATATTACTATGGATATAAAAAGCAACCCAGTTGCTCCAATGCTCCATTACCTAGCACATGTATAGGCCATAAAGCATTAAATTTTAATACCACAGTTAGCTGTGGCACTTTAGCACAGCTAATTCAATACATTAAAAGTGTGATGAAATTTATTCAGGTTAAAAACACCTCAACAGTCTGTTTCACCAAAGACAGCCCGTCAGAAGGCTTGATCATCTTTTATTGCTCTAACTCGATCATTGAGCTCTCAATTGTCAAATCGACTAACTACGCATTAAAAGTATGACATAGATGAAATTATGAACTTGACTTAGAAGTTGTAGATGTATCTTAAAAACGTTAAGATATACAAAAACTCCATCGTGTCTTCTTACAAGACTCAATAGTTCTATTTCCAACGTGCTTTTCACAATGATTTAGTTCGTTTGTTGTATATTAGTGAGTATATTTTTGTAAATATGATACACTTACAACAGATGGGTCGTCTTCTGGGAGTTCAGTTGGTTTTCCTTCTTTTTTAAGTTGTTTTCGTTTGTTCTTTATTTTTGTATCTAGACGATTTTGAGCATCTTCAACAACACCCAGACACTCATTCCTTTCCTTTTCATTATTAAGTGTCTCCCAAGCTTTTTTAACAGCTGCAAAATATGCAGATGTAGTGAGAATGTGACTCTTCAGTTTTTTTTCTTCTAGACCCAATTTAACTTCACAAAGTCAAGCTAAAGTTCTTTGACAAATCTTCGACCAAGCAATTATATAAAAAAAATGCTGCTTGATGAATCACACCTATCATTAATGTAACTCTTTCTTTTAACAAAATCAGCACATAAAAAATTGCCAACATCTTTACAAAAATAGCGCAAAGCACAGTCTCTCAACAAGACATACGAATACCTTTAAATGAATTTAAAGAATCAATTTCAAAAATTGAAGTTGAGAAAATCGCCAATGTGCTTAAAAAGATTTTAGATTATGAGTTCTAAAAAAAAAATTGAAAAAACCCCTGCTTTACTGAATCATCATGATCAAACAGGAACTAACCATCAAATGCTTTTTTTGCTCTTTCTTCGTCACTTTGATTTTTGTCTGGATGAACTAAAATTGATAATTTACGATATTTTGATTTGACTTCATTTTGAGGAGTTTCAGGAGTAACCTACAAAACTCCACAGTTTACTTCATTTAGTAACATATATTCATTTCCATTTTAAGATACACGTTAAATTCAATAAAAAAAAGAAGTAATGGTGCTTATTTGCTAGAGTGCTATTAGGCTTGGTTGGTTTGCGTAGTACACAGCACTGAAGATAATGCACTGTAGCAAGATCACTGAAAACAAAAACAATGCAAGTTTACACTGAAAATTAAATGTACTTTCAAGAGCCTCAGGTTTTGAAAATATTAACATCTCAATAAAGAGCCAAACAAACAGCATGCCAATATTCAGTTATGGTCTCCACAGAGACTTTTAACCTTGTTTTAAAAGATGCAACAATAGTTTGCATACACATTAATGACTGTGACATCATATTTCAGACTATTTATTAAATAAGAAATGTTCTTACCATGGTAATCAGTTGCACAACCAGAAATAATCAAAGGCAGTTGGCAAGTGGCAACAAACTAAATCTACATTTTTAACGTGATTCCAAGGTGAAGACCATTTGGTTTTTTTCTTTTACAATCAACATTTTTTACAATATATTTTTGCATTTTCAATTCCAACCAAAGACAAAAGACCTTTTTTTGGAGATAGACATTTTCAAGGGCTGTATTTTTTCATTTTCAATCCCAATTGAGGACGACAACCTTTTTTGAAGATAAACACCTTCAAAGTCCATTTCTCAAAACAAAGAAGAATGGCTTGTTATCTATGCATTCTTTCCCAAGTTGCTGATTGTAACCATAATACAAACATGTACATTACTATTAAGGCTAACAAATTGTAAATTGCATGTGAATTGATAAATATAATAAGTGATAGAATATCAGTAACAAGGTACTTTTTTTCCTCCAATCATTAAGATGCATTGCAGCCTCAATACACTACACATCTGTAAACGTTTAGAACTTAATAAAAATGGTTAACATATTAAGATTGCTATTCATCTTAACAATTGGGATATTCATAAGTGAACAACAATTTAATTAATAACTTTAGCATGCCACAAACATAGAGACAACTAATAAGCAAGAAATCATAAATTTTCATGCTATTATCAGAGACATAATGTACAATAGGCTACTGTTAAACTTTATGAATCATGACTGCTCATGTTTGTCACCTAAGTTTATACGCAATCAGAACTAAGTCATCAAGTGGGAGGGGACTGTGATTTGTGTGACACTTGTCAAAGAAGGATGAAGGGTGTCAGATGTAGTGGCATAAGCTTACATTGGAAATTGTTTAACATACCACCCCACTTTCCATAACCCATTAGGCAATTACCAACACCTTTGAATCTCTATCCCATAGCCACCATCTTATTGTCAATCACCTTTCTCTGACAGATGTCTCTTCTCAATCCCAGCCACACTGGATTTGGACAAGTTTTAACTGAAGTTAAATTTCAGCACAAATTTATATTTTTTCAGAGTAGCAATGCATCTATGTGATCATAATAAAAAGGCAGTGGCTATTTTGCCACAAGTTATTTGTGATTGGTCAATCGTAATGACATATTGAACATGTGATTTTTGTTGTTTCTGCATGGTCAGTTTTAATAACTCATTAAAAAAATTTTATACCTCCAATGTCCAATCCTTCACCCTGTATACACCCTTCTAATGTGCACTATCCCAAGCATTCACATACTGGGCTTCCCCTCCAGTGTACACTGTCTTGCTCTATGTCCCCTGCCAGCCAAGATTCCAATCCACAACTGTAGCATTTTAAGACTAGCACACTATCCACATGCCAGTGTCACTGGCAGAATTGTGGCAATTATGGCAATATAAACACACGTGAATGATTACGGCAAAATAGTCTCAAAGGGTAAAATGCCATTGACGTCAAAATAGCCATTTCCTAATAAAAAGCAGTGGCTATTTTGCCATCAATAACATTTTACCACAGGAGGCTATTTTGCCATTAGACATTTGTGATTGGTGAATTTTAACAGTTTAATGAGGCTTAAACATGTGACTTTTGGGCATTTCTGATTGGTCAATTTTACTATTTAAAAAAATTTTCCCTCCAGTCTACAGTCTCTCACAGTGCACACTTCCCAATACAATCATATGCCAGGCCCCCTCTAGTGTACACTGCCTTTCTCTAAGTGCCCCGCCAGCAAAGATTCTAGCCCACAACCATTGCATTTTAAAGCAGCTGCACTTCCTACACACCACAGCATTACTGCCAGAACTGCAGCAATTACGATTAGATAAACAAACATAAATGGTTACAGCAAATTAGCCTCCAAGGGTAACATGCCGTCAATGGCAAAATAGACACTTCCTAATGAAAACAACTGTTTCTAAAGCACGTTTGCATCTGACTAAGACATGAGAATTTAGGTTTTTTAAAACTTCTCCAGTGGGAATAGCCAATTATACTTCTCTGAAACAATTTTAAACTTACTTGCAAAACATCAAATGGATTGAGATTAAAATATTTGGACCCTGGTCTATTAAGTCGTTCAATTTGTTGTGCTGAAGTCAGAACAGAATCTGCTTTTTCAATTTTCTTGATCTAAATAAAACATTATTTTGAGTTGAGATAAAGTAAGCAATTTTGTAAGTTTTTGTCGGCCTACTTTAGCGATTTCTCTATTTTTTCCATATTTCAGCAAGAATTTACGTATTTCTACAATTCCATAAATCTTCATATTTTGAGTTTCAGTTTTCAGGTTTTAACTCAGATAATTATTGTACACTGCATGCAGCAAAAGCATTGTTAACATGGAATCTAAATTTACATGAAAGCATAGACAAGTAAGACAAATATATGCCTACCTCAGACATATATGTCGAAAATTCATCTTCTTGACTGGTAGATGGATTGGCATTAGACATTTTACCGGTTTTAATGGCAACAGTTTTCTAAAACTGTAAAAATTAACTTGCGCTTATGCTATGCATATAATAGATTCAGTACAAATTAGCTTGCCTTAACTTTACATTAGGGTCTTTGTCGAAAAATGCTACTGCCTCTGAAAGATCATAGTGTGACATCACACCACAAATTTACAATTGCAAAACCTCACGTTGTAGAATCACATTTGATTCACTTGATCCAACCTTTAGAATCCCTGCTATTTATTTATATCCGTTAATCCCCTACAATGTGTTTGTCAGAAAGCTCCTTAAATCCACCAAACCTGAGCAATGACTATAAAACAAGATTTGCAGTCATTGCCGTAAGTCAATGTGAGGTGAAAAACTTCATTCAGAGGGTTCAAAAGCAAGCAACAAAACAAGTACCGTATCCATTTTAATAGGTGATTCAAATTAGATGTTTACTTCCTGAAATTGGCCTGAATCCTGAAACGTTTTATTCATTTTTAGACGCCTCTGTCGACGTTGCCCGCGGGGCCTCCATCAGTATGTTGAGGTTAAGAATATCGCTTTTGCCGCATAAGCCGGTTCCACCCAATAGACAGCAGTAAAAAAGTTAATGTTTTTTTGATGGACTGTAATAAAAAGTTAATGTTTTTTTGACATTGCCAATTGTTTTTCCGAACAAAAGCAGGATACTTAATTGGAATCGAATAAAAAACATTAGAGGCGGAAGGTCAGCGCACAACCGCTATATTTCCCCCAAGGTTTTGGATTCCCTTACAGCGTCCTTTTTCCCTGTTTTCAGCATAAGCGTCCATAAACTTTACAAAGTTCTTTCCGTTAAATTCAACATGTGCTTCAAAGCATGCCAAAGCTGTGGGAGAGTGCCAAGGTAATTGATATGTATTTTCAAGATAAGATATTTAATATTATGCCCACTACATAACAATTTTTTTGTAATTGTACTCCTCTTTGTACGGACTAAAGCCTCTGGTGCGCGCATGCTGCTTGGTACTGGCGTAAACGTAGCCAGTCAAAGACCAAACTAACCCGAAGTGATGCACTCACAATTAAGTTGTTACTATTGCAGCGCCCTATCAGTAATGTCTAGGTTAAGAATATTGGTTTAGGCGCCTGTGTCAGCTTTAGCCAACGCATAGTTGTGAGTACAGTAATAAAAGGTTTATGTGTTTTAACATAGCCAATTCTCGTCATAAAATCAAAACTACCGTGTTTTTAATGGGAATCGAGTAGAAAACATCATGGGGATTGCGCGTAGCCGCTTTATTTCTCCCCAAAGGTTTTTAAGTCCCTCGCAATAATATTTTGATAATAACTTGCCCGGTTTACAGCATGTTCCAAGGGAGTGGCATGCTTACAATTGAAACAGCCAATAGTTTTACACACTTTTTTCTGTTTATGTCATCACCTGCATGGAAGCATAAATGTAAAATTGTGGAAGAAGGGGGCACCAAAATAATTGTTGTGAAATTTAAAAATAACCTGTTAAACATACTACTGTTAAACATTTGGCATACTACTTCCGACTTTTTGCTATTTTATGTCTATTTGTATGACCTAACATCTCTGACTTCGAGTATATTGCTAGGTCCTAACAATTGCGGCAAGGGGAAATGCGCACTATCCTCAAGTCTAGCACTTACGATTAAGTTGCGACAATAGGTTGTGGTTTGAGACTATTAGCCATGGACCAGGCTATTGTGCTAAAATTAATGATAATTGTTATAATTCCTGTAAGATTTTACACGAAAAATTGTCAGCTTGTTTAACCTTGCTACGTTTGATTAATAGACCTATGTCTCAGAGATTAAAATCATTCAGCTTTGCGACACCACTAGCCAAAAATATTCTAACTTGTCATTGCATCAGTGAAACCAGGTTTTTCCACCAACCGCTATGTTAAAACTGTAAGTACCTTTCTTCTTCTTCATGCAGAGTATAAGTTTTTTGGTTTCAAAACAACAGTATGAAAAACTTTACACGTAGCTGTTACCTGCTGCTTTTTCACTGTATGGTACGAGACATATTATGACATCATTGGCAAACTTTGAAGAGTTTCAGAAAAAGAAGAAAACATAAGATGCTTAAAATGCCTAAAAAAAGAATTGCTGGTGTATGGGCAATTCAGCTTAAATCGCTACAGCATTTTTTCATAGAAAACATCTTGTTGATGTCTCCCGAATAAGATTTCAATTGCATTTCTACGATCAGTAGTCTTTAAAAAAATACAACAAACAAATTGTGTAATCAAGCGTCACCTGTGACGTCTTCTTACGCTCTAGTCTAGAGGAACTAAAAATTTTGGAAGTTGGCAAATCGGAGTCTGCTGTTTGCTTGCGCAGGAAAACGTTTAGCTAGATCAAGAAAAGCAAACTTAAAAAATTACCTTCAATTATAACTTCATCATGACGTCACGAACCCCTTTATAACACTCAACCCGGAAAAGTGATCAATCGTGTCAGGTATGATGTTTCTATGCTCAGTAATTTTGGAGGAGTTAAAACACATAGATACACACGCAAACGCAAATTTTACAATAGCGCTTCATCTCAAATAAACATTGAGGGAAATAAGTCAAGTCAGCATCTAAAGGAGAAAGTTCAAGTTCAATCACCCTAAAACGTGGAAAGTATACGATTGTCCAAAAATCATTTTTAAAAAACAATCATTTTCAGTAGGTAGCCTAACATCTCAAAGAACACAATGATATTTTGGAAGAAATGTTTTTTCCGAGTTCGAATGGGTCTAAACTTCTTCTAACACGGAATAATCAACTAAAGAGCAGTGATAACACGAGGACTCAAACATATTACTTTTTTATATTAAAGTATGCTCAAAACAAACAAGAGCAACAAGCAAATTCCAACGAGTTCCTAAAAAAAATATTAACATCTTTTCTCAAAACAAACTAGAGTATCAAGCGTGGAATATCTATCCTACGGTATTTGGCAGTTGCGGTTTATGAGCAGCGGTCTCACCATAGAGGAAGCGATCCATCTCCTGTGGTTTTCCGATTGTAGACAATGACATTATTTTGGTAGATATATTTTTTGAGAGAGAATGTTGAAAGCCTTTTTTTTATAGAAATACACACTTTCTAAAATAGAGATAAATTTAACTATCTTTTTCAGAGGAAGAGTCAGCTCCCGAATCATAGGAAAAGTTTTTAAATTTTGGGATGGCAATTCTTAAAGTAACCTTAGGTGTCACCATCCCTGGTGATGCACTGCAACAAAGTAAATGCGGGTTTGGCTGTCGGAATAAAAATTAAGTTGCGGCCTTGAATTTCAGCCTCAAGCTGCTGCACCAACTTGCTTTTTAACGCTAAAAATCAAAAACTTTTCTAAGCTGTCTTGATAATAGGGGTGGGATACAAATTAAAAAAATTCAATTACGCTTGCATTCGTAGTGAGATAAAATACTTGACGTGTTTTTTTCGCTCTCTAGCGGTTCGAATTAGTTACGCGTTCTAACTCAAAGCGGCAGTAACACCATGACAACTTTACGTCAACCATGCTGGGTATGCTTAGTAGCCTATTTGAGGGAAAAACACGTTGCCATGGTCTTCAAATTTGGGCCTTGACAACAAAGAAAAAAGCTTCAAGAACGTACTTCCACCACACAAACATCTGCAAATAAAAAGCGGTATTGACTCAAAAAAATAACAAAAGTCCTTCCACTAGTGATGGATTAGTACATCACTAAGAAAAGTCATCATCCTCCATTTCCATCATTCCCTCCTCGTACCATTCGAAAGCGTTAGTAGGCTATACTATGCCTCTGTGTGTGTTTCAAAAATTCAATGAAAACAATTAGTTTTCGATGCAAGTCAAATGACTTGTTAAATTGGCTTGTTTTCAAAAGCAGACAATCTGAAAAGAGGCTTGGACAACTTGTAATATGATTAGTGCCACTCTTACAACTGTCTTTCCAGTTTCAGTGACAGCGATGCCATAAAACAACTTTGAACATTAGCATGTCAAACTAAAAAGAATCAAAACAGCAGCATAAATTGAAAAGTTCTATTGTTGACCGCCACGGAAAAAAAGCCTGCCGCTGCCTATTTTTTTGATAATCGTGAAATGAAAAAATATCGCGAAACTTTAGTTAACCGTCGAAAAGATGGGAGTGTAAGATGATTACTTTTTCAAGACATTGAACTTGTTTGGCAGTGTATTTTTTTGGAGTTGCGCAGCTTTTTGATAAAATAAATAACATTTTAAAGCATCTGGTATCTTATCTTCTAAAAACATTTGATTCCTTTTTGTTCATCCTTTGAAAACATTTCTTGCCACAGTTTTGGAATAGACTCAATGCAAGTTCTTGTGCCCAGTGGAGGTCAGTAGCCTAAAGAGAAGTGTTTAGGATGTTTACAAACTGGGTGCGAGATTTTGAGGAGTTTGGTATTAATTTAGGGGCTAAAAATTTTTGAAAATGCAGAGTTCCATTTTGAAATTTGATAAATGTTTAGGGACTTTGGAAAAAACTTTTGCTTTAATTTTATCCCCAAAATATCCTTTTTTAGAAAAAACCTGAGTAGCACAAAAAAAACAACCTATCATTTGACCTCATAAAAATTTGATCATCGGTCAGCCTCAGTCTCTCAATGCCCCTGAGCAAGCCAAAGACAATGGCATAACCGCAAGAAATTGATGGGGGTAAGATTCTATTTTTCGCCTGTCGTAACGACGTCATGATGTTTTGCTTAAACGTTGTTGCAAGTCCAAACTCGAGGACGCGATTTGCGTCCCCCCCCTCTCCCCCAGTTAAACCACAGATCACACATGGAATTTCATTTAAATGTATGTTGAGTATCGGTGAATTAAGTAACAACAAAGCATCCGGCAATTGTGATTTCCGATTCTGTGAACACGCAAGCTCCGATGACGTGTGTGTGACGTAATATAAACACACCAACAGCCCACCGAGAATGGCACGCAATTTGCAGTCACAATGTTTTGACAACAGTTTTGCAATTACACATAACGCAAGGTCTTTGTTTGTTTTCTTATCGACGCAGAATCATTTCATCATCATTTAAAACAAAAATATTTTCCCAACTTCTTTGTTTGTTAGATCCAAGCATCGCCGTATGTAAGCGGGAGATATACGGTAGAAGAGATTTATACCTCGAATGTGTAAAAACCTCAGTTTTTCAAATTCTCTTATCTTTCTGTCTTTTGATGAATAAAACCATTTTTCCTTCGAGTCCTATCTAAATTTTTGTTATTGTCGTCTTATTTAACCGGGAAGAAATTCATTTTAATTGTGACAAAAGTGAATGCTGTAAAGAAGAACCTTATACGTGTGACGCCAAGACATACAATTGGGGCTTTTCAACTGTTTAGCCACTCTTGTAGATTTGCGGATATGGTCGGATTTAAACAATAAGATTGAACGTTTGCCCCATAACATGTAATTTTAATAGATAACCTTATTCAGTCAACTGCTTTTTGGTCAGAAAGCATTGCTGTTGCCAATAACGTGACCATTTTATTGAAAACCATTTCCAATAGCTTTCTTTTGACTTTTGCTTGCTTTGTAATATGGGCGTTGACCTCAGAGATCGATTTTTGGATGCCTTCTTGCTCCATGTTTATTGAAGACACCACTACTTGGGCAGCAGTGGGACAAAAAGAAAAGACAACATGAAAGCGAGATAAGCAATTCCAGACAATTTAATAGTAGTATTCTGGTAAAATATTGTTTTTTTTGCCTAAAACAGAGTGAGAAGAAAATTTGTGGAACAATATCAGAAGAAAAAAAGAGACGACAGCTGTTAACATGCCGCATAAAATTCTTAAGTATTTTATCCATGTTTTTAACAAAATAATGACCAAAGAGAGAGCATGTTGCACAGGGCGTCCACCAAAGTTTCTTCAAAACTGTTATTTGAATGGCACTTGCCACTCGTGGATCACAGGTAAAGATGGCAGCTATAGATCACTGGAGAACACCGATAACTCTCCGCCATATGGTGCTGGTTCACAATCAGTAGACTTCGTATTCAATCCTTCATGTGTTCAGGGTTACTATTTTATTATAAACATCTTTGCAGTCACAATGCCATAACAACAGCAGCTTTTTCTGCTTCGTTACATTGTTGATAATTGCACCGGCAGTACTGGTGCAAATCTGATCTCTAGATCTTCCATTCACTTTTAAAATCTTTATAAGCTTTACCATAAACGGATAGTGAAAATATGTAACTAAACATAGATTTACAGTAAAGCTAATGCAATTATGAAACGAACTTTAAGCCAAAGTGCAAAGCTTGTCTGAGAGTCGATAGTTAAGCTTTCATGTTTTGAAAATGTTTTTAACTTATTTACGTCATGAAAAAGCGCAGTACTTTTCCATTAAAAGAGCATTTTCAAAATGGAAGTCACGATTTTTAATGATGGCTCTCTGCCAACACAGTTAGCTTGAAATGGTTTGTCTAAAAATAAGAGTTTGTCTGCTTTGTTGAGCTCAGCAGTCACGATTTGGCAGCACATTTGCTGATTACTTTATTGTTGCTGATTCCCTTCTTGTTATATACTAAAACAGTTGGCTTATGATGTATTGAAACAAATTTTTTGAAGTAGCCAATGCAGCCTTGAAATAGGGGCCAAATGCATTCACAAGTTGGTTAGTGGGAGAAAAACCTTAAGAAGGGTTTAAATCTCTTTTTTGTTTCACTCAAATGCGTTTGTGGGGATGTTTTTACTAAAAAAGGTACAAGGTGTCAGGAAAATCCGAAGTTAATGTCATTTCACTTTTATACGTTCCTGTTTCCCAATTCCAACTGTCATCAAATATTGCAGATACTTTGTATTCAACACATTTCAAGAACTAAACAAACAATAAAACCCGAAACAAATTAAAAACGTAAGTCAAAAAAACATGATCTGCGGTTGACACAATTGGCTAATTTTTGCAGATTAACATTTTTCTGATCTGAAAGGCAGCCAGTGGCCAGTGGCGCATTTAGGGGAAAATAAAGGACGATGCCACCAACAGGTGCAACAAAAGCAAGAAGTGTAAAAGATAACTTATTTTGGAGACGAAATTCTCGAATGGGTCTCCAAAAAAAGGTCTTTATGTTGTTTTGGAGATCAAATTAACACATCTCACTTCCAAACTATAAGTTAATGCTCTGTTCTTTTGAGAAAGAAAAATGAACTCATCTATTTTATGGCATTGTTGCTAATCTAATTATAGTGACGTAGCCTAATGATTTGCCATTCTCCAAATTTATTTTTAAATACGCCACTGCAAATTGTTCTTTCGTTCTTTTGTTCAACAAGCGCTAAACTTCTTGAACCTCACTGAAGTGAGTCAAAAATTGCTTCAATCTAGATAAAGACAATACGTTGGAAGGCTAACAGAGGCAGAGTCAGAATTATGATCCGGAAGAGGGAGTTCTATAAAAAACTTCCAAAATTTTTCCTCGTCAAAAAATCCTTTTACAGCTAAACTTTTGCTATTTTTAAAAAATTTTTCGATCATAAAACGCTGAAGAATGACTATTTTGGATGTGTGGGTATGGCGCAATTGTCTCTTTCTTTTGCTCTGATTGCGCGAGAACGCCTCTATCATATCAAGACTTGTTACTGCAGCCTTGCTACGTGTAACGTAAACCACAGATGACTGATTGAGAACCTAGGAGGAACATGTGATGGGCACAGAGATAGGCAAGTAACTTTTTTAAATTAAGTAAGTTACACTTACAGTCACCTGGCAAAAAAAAGTAACTTAGATGCAATATCAGTCGCATATTTCAAAATATAACTAGTTGCAGCTACAGTTGCTAGTTGCAGTTATTTTCAGTGGTCAACATTTTCGATGTAAAATGTAGGAGTGACCTGTTTTTGATGCAAAGCGAAACAGTCAAACTGCCAGTTGTAAACGCGGTTTAATTAACGTAGAAAGTAAAGCTTCTATTCCTAGTGCAAAAACGTTTTCCTCCAATATTCCAAAGCAATCTGCACCTTTGCCAAAAGGAGGTGGAAGCCAGCGAATGGAAAAAGAAACTTTTAACGGGAATCCCTCTACGATAGCCTTTAAGCTTGTTGGCGATGTTTGGAGATTTTCGAATACTGTAGACGCGTCATTCTTCCCGAGCTCCCTTGGATCGGCTAGAGTTTTCTATTGCCATGCTAATTGCTAAAAGGTGTGTCTTTAAAAATCGACCTGAAGGGGTAGTCCGTGGGATTCGAACCCATGTTGGAACCAACTGGTGATTTACATCGGTTTCGAGTTCGTCGCAGCCTTGTACTATGGGGCAGGCGCAGAGCCATCACGCTATTGTAGCACAGTGTTAAACAGTTGATGCAAGCACGTTGGTCGTCGGCATATGTTCATCAATAAGCTATTGTGTTCGTACCGCCATCGTGTCATCTTCACATCTGCTCACCGAAGCGACCAGGACCAAGATATCATACCGATTTTTGATGAGATGAGTGAGACCAACTTTGATCCTACTTTAGTGGTGGGGGGGAGGAAATATTTCCCGTCCCCTCTCGGTTATTATGGAATTACTCCAAAGCGACTAAAGATTTCACTGTCATACATCCTGTCTTTGAATATAATTTATTCCTATATAATCTCTGACAATTTTTAATTAATCGGTGAAGGTTAAAGGGTCCAAATTTCCGAATTTGTCGAAGCGGTTCAATGAAATAAAATGTTTTGGCCAAAAAAGTAGCCTAAACTGTTTTTTTATTACTTAATGAGAAGTTAAATAAATTTTTGTTCTTTTTGCTATAAAAGCAGAAAGTAAGTGTAACTTGTAACTTTTGCAGTGTCTAATTGACGACTAGTTACAAATTTCGTTGCTTTAGCAAAAAAGTAGTAAAGTTACAGTTATAATTACTAAAAAAGTAACTAGTTATTGCTTACCACCCGATGGACGTCACCACCTCTCGGTGAACACTCAGCTTTTACCCACAGTACTTGGGGGCTAATCAAATAAACAAAATTTGACGAAAGCCTTTGCTTTATTCGATTGGTTTATTACAGGAGCAGGATGTTGTCTTAGACCAGGTGAGTAATTTTTTTGGCGGCTGGCCAGTTTCACAGAGGTAGAAGATTCCACTGACCAGTCAGAGTTCTTGAAGCGAAGGTGAGACTTTGTCTTGCATGTTTGGTTGGCAGGCAAGTGATTTTTTTTGTAAAAATTTTCGTTTCTACAGCGATATTTTGCCAATTTCTTTCACAAAGCAAATTTGATTACATTTTTTTTTGTTCAGGAGAACAACAAAAGAGATCGGCCTCAAAAGGGCTGAATTTTAAAAGTGCCAACCAGAAAATTCATTCTGTTGACTTAGGCCACAGGTCTCATTCTTCCGCGGGAGGCAATATTTCACGTCGCTGTTTGTAGGTTGCGCACCCCTGGCTTCGATCAAATGTTAATAGTGGCATTCAAATTTAGGAGAACAAGAAGTCAGGGCCAATTTTCCCTGCCGTTGTTATTTTTGTTTACTTCTCTCTTTCTCGGGATGAAGGCTCGACCTAAAAAGTTCCCCAGGTTCAAGCCCTATCAAGATTTAGCAAGGAAAGAGCGGTAGTCTTTATCGAAACAATCGTGAATACAATTTGAAGACTGATAATTTCACTAACTAGGCGGACTGGAATTGGTAGGTACCCAGTATTAGCACCTTAGATATGCTGGGTTTATCAGCGTCTCTGGTTTATATTAACTTAATAAAATTAGGGCCCAGCAAATTATTTTGTTTAGTAATGTGACAAAATTTCACAAACGAGGTAGTTGTTGTTGTTGTTGTTTACATTTGCCAGTTCGTGATAAAACATAAAGGGTTTTCGTTGCGATCGCCAAACTGCTAATGACATAACCCGCTAATAACAGGAAAAAACAGCAAACTGCGATAGGTTGTACATCTATGTCATATTTTCCGGATATGCTCTTATAAGCTAAAGACCAGCCTAAACACAAACATTTAACGCTGCATAAGCTAGGTTGGTCGAAGTAACATGCAGTTTTAAGAATTAAGCTTTCTGGCTGAAGATCCTTGTAAAGGGTTCGTTATTAGAAACAGCGTGCGGCTTCGATTTGGTTTTTTGAGCGTTTCAAGACAAAAAACTTCAAAACTTTGATAAAAGACCAACTGCTAGCCTAAGAACTAATAACCCAAAGAAGATGAAAGCCACCTAGGCAAATATAATCAGTATCATTGTGAGAGGGGAGAATGCTGAAAAATGAAAATAATTTTTTTGTTTTCAAATGTTTGTGCTTTTCATGTTTTTAGCACAACCTTCCCTCCTACGGGAGAAAAAAGTTGCTGAAAAGTTTGGAAACTATCAAAAAATGCCGTCCGTCATTCAAGTGGGTATCCTATTTGAATTTGCCACGAAAGCAGTCAGTCGTAGACAAAGCTAACAGAATACATTTGCAAAAATAAGTTTGACGAATATGCTAGCGTGACCAAATCTTACTGCACTTAGCCTACACTCGGTTACCACGTTAAACAATACAACGTATGCAAGTGGATCACAAACGATATTTGATAGGAGTTCAGTTGACCTCACAAGCAACGGTAAGTTAGTTTACTCCCGGTATCAGCAGGCACAATGTTTGAGTTCACCGATCGTTATTGCTGGCAAACTAACAAAAAAGCTAGGTTTAAAACTGATCGTGATTCTATTCGCCTTGGTGGACATGGAGCATTCTAATTTCTTTCATTTTGTCAAAAGCGCGAGCTGTGTGAGCACATTTTTGACTAAATAAACGCCCTTAACAAGCTTCAGCGTACCCTTGTGTGGTGAGCTGGCAAAAATTTGATCTTATAATTTAACTTGCGTAAGACAAAAAGAGAAAGTTTAACGACATTTTTTGATATCTGCTGTTTAGTTAACTATTGTGTAATGATACTTTCGAGACTTACACGGAAATGACGTTTACAGCGTTACGGCCAGGCTCCTTCTTATTGGAGGAAGCGTTTGCATCCGGTAAATGCCATTCTCTCTCTTTTATTCTCCATGCGCGCGTAAAGGCGGTGGTCGATACAGAGGAAGAATGAAGTTGCACAGATAGCACTCAGCTTTCTTTCGTTGTAGAGCTAAAGCCGATTTTAAATTACAGCTGTGCTGGAAAAACAGTGTTAGATTACAATACCCTTAAAAATTTTTATTTATTTTCAAACATTTTGAAAAGGTATTCGCACGGCCAGTAAATATGTTAAAAGACCAGATGTTAAATCATCCCGACAGCTGAGTTTGTAATTTCGCTGGTAACAAAGACAGTCAATTTTTAAGCAAAAGACACGAGAAAAAGTAACATAAATTTTTACAGTTTATTGTCGAGAGCAAAACGTTTTTGTTGCTCTCAAGAAGTGAAAAGTTGAAGTCGTCTTACTTTGCCTTAGAAAGAGGTGAAAAACATTTTTTAAATGACCCCTAAAACTTCGCGACAAAAATTCCATTGTAAACTCCCTTTATTAATTTTGGTTTTGTTACTGACCGCTGCAAAGCCAGTTTTTACATTCGTCTTACGTCAAGTACTACTCGAACATCAGAAAAACAACGAAACTGCAATGAAAGCGACCCATTAGCAATGTTGTAGTTGATATCAAATTGCTTTACTTCTATTATTTGACATGGTGCAGACCAATATTTCATGTTACGTCATACGGCAAGCGAACAAAGCTTTCACCTCAACCTTCTTGAACAGTCGCGGTATAAATTCGGCTCAAGGTTTTGGATCTTGAGAGGCGGTGTTAAGAAGCTGGGAGCAGAATTTTTTCGAGCAGGAAGTGGAATTGTTCATGCGGATCATTCCTGGCACAATAACCGTGGTCTTTCGGTGCTTAGAGTTTGTGTTCAACCAACGTCTAGCACCAAAAGAAAATGGTCGTTTCATACAGGAACTATCTTCACCGCAAATAGCAGGCCAGATAAGGGCAGGGCGAATAATTCAGAAAAGAAGTCACCATGAGCAAAATATTAAACAAACAGATAATGCCTACATGCGTTCACACCTTATTATTCAGAAACTTCCATGCTTCAGCACCTGAATTTACATCTTATTTTTCAGAGACCCTTTTCAATTGAAACCAATTTAGACGTCGAATCGATTTCCAACCTACTGGTACTGAACTTTTGTTCTGCTCGTTATCTGCACTTGCCCGTTGTTCTAATTGTATTCCATAGAAACTGCTGTTTAATGTCGACTGGATCAATTTGCATGGTCTTGCATATTGAATTTCATTTTGGGGCGTTGCCGTTGTAACTAGAGATTCAAATGACAGTAATAAAGTCGTACACATTTTCGTCCAATTCGAATTTTATAAGAACTCATGCTCCAGGTTCAACCCCCATTGCTTATGTTTATTTGCCTTTAACTGCCGCTGCTGTTATTGAGTCCGTCTTCGCAGTAAATAAACTTATTTCAGCTGCACATGTTTTTCCTATACCTACAGGTTGCCGGAGACGAATTGTTTTCATCAGTCAAAAAGTTTTACGTCTTTGATATCTTTGCACAATTGAAGCAAAAATCAAATCGATGGGTGATGAACGAAGAGCAGATTCCATAAAATTAAAATTTGTTTAATTGCTGTTAAGTGTATAGGGACGAAAAAGATATTGGATAATTAAGACTTATGAGGGGATAGAACTTGCACGATTGATCTTCTCATAGCCCCTGTCAAAATAACCAGATCGACAGTAATAAGGCTACATTTAAACGGACGAGGAGATTTTATCAATGAATTTTTCCTTCCCATTAATTTGGTAGTTTACTTACTTAAATTTTTAAAAGGTTCGACGTGGGAATTGTTTTGGTTGTAGAACAACCTGTAACTGCTAGAAATAGAATCAAACTTTTATCTAATTGCTAAAATTGATAAAGTTTGGAAAAAAGAAGGGGCAATCATTAAATTTATTTAGTATCCCACAGTTCCTTTATTGTCAGTGGCATTTGGTAAAAGTGCTTAAAGTGCAATGAGGTCGAATTGCTGTAAAAAGTGCCGTGATTCTCGTGTATGACCACGGTTAAATGTGGCTATATTTTTAAGCGTCATCATTCGTCATCGCTTGTCATCGTTCTTTCGACTGAGGAAATTACACCAAAGAGATAAAGGTTATCACCGGACAAAGCCTAAGCATAAATGAAATGAAAGCGAGAACAACATACCTTACGTAGATAAAAATGCTTTTGGTTAAACCAGTTCCAAGTATTTTGTATAGGCTAGCCAAATACTGCTTTAAATGTACCCGCATGTTATGTAGGCTAACCTAAATTTAAGTCTGAGCAAAAATTTAGATAAGATACTTTGTTGAAAACAGCTCTCTATCACCATCTAATAGGCAAATCAATGTGTTTGTTTTTCTTCTTCCTAAATGATCACTCAAGACATGAAACACCATCCAAGTTAATAGCGTGTTCTTGATGATTACAATTAGGCTTACCATACGTCCCGTTTTAGACGGGACAGTCCCGCTTTTTCAGGCCTTGTCCCGGTCAAACCATCGAAAGTCCCGGCTTTTCATTCAGTCAGCCAGCATAGCTCGAACTACGGTATTTAAACGTTTGTCCCGATAAGGAATTATGACAACGAACCCTACCTCAATGACGATATGGGCCGAAAATGACACAAAAGGTGCAGCCAAGCAGGTGCTCACCTTTTTTTTTGGAGAACACCCCACTTTGGGTGGAACCGAGGCTAAACGCACCCGGAATCGAGGTCATCTCCAAAAAAAAAGGACAGGACCTGAATTTCCGACGCAAAGTGTGTCGGAAATTCAGGTCCTGGTTTCATCAAGCGTCCCGTTTTTATTCACAAAAATATGGTAAACCTAATTACAATCAAACTAGACCTAGAAGGTAAAGCGAGAGCTTATATCAAAGCCGTTGCACAAATTAAACTGATAGTACAACGACTCCCACTAGTGACCTAACAACATGCCGGATTAGCAACTTCCAGATTCAACTCGGTGATACACAGATTAAGTAGTTGGCATAACTTAGATGAGCAGTGTTACATAAGCGAGTGTAATGGTACCAGCAAGTGCCTAGTGTTCTCTTTGCAGCGACATTCTTGCCTTTGCAGAGGTTAGGTTGCTTCTGCATGTGCTAAATCATTCCATTTTTGTGCTTAATAACGGGGGAGGTATTTAGGTATGAGTGATTTACTGACGACACAAGTACTGTAGAAGTGCAAGAAATGACTCAGAATTTCAAACTTGATTGATTTTCATTAAAGTTTAAAATGATTCTGCAAGACAGAGTTAAAGTTAATGATTCTAAGTTTTTCGGGTTTGCCAAAAAATTACAGACAAAAAAAAAATTTAGAGCGTGTAGTACACCTGCCAGCAAAAATTAGGTGAAAATTTTTGGAAAGATTGGCATTTCTCTAAAACAAATCAAGAAATACTCAGACCGCAGTCTTACATTTTTTACAATAGTAATCCATTTTTTCGAGTTTGAGTGCAATTTTGTTGATTTTTATTTTTCGATTTAAATTTTGCAAAATTAACTGATATTTTTGAGTTTATTGCTCTAGTGTGAAATTTTCGCGGTAACATTGCCAATTGATCGATAGCAAAGCTTGCGGTTGATGGTTCAGTTCTTAACAAAAGTCCCGCGCGGCCATTCTTTGTTTTTGAGATCAGGTTTTAGTCGCCAGCCAGCCATACGTCGTTGCGCCGTCCACACATGTCGGCTTCCACCGACCGCTAAAACATAAATGAATGGTTGCCGACCCATTTCGCAGTATTTTTGGAATTGACAGTAACTTTCTCCTGCAACTAACACGGACTTGTTAACACAGATCACGGCACTGCCTTCAACTTTACCAGTGCATTTGTAGCTAAATGTTTGATTCAAGAAACCGATTGGCAAAATTTTTTTCCTAACAGCTGTCTGTCACTATGTAGAGGCTTACAAATTTATTACCTCGCCATTAAGTGGATAAACAAAAGTTTTATTGACAACGCAAAACATGTTGAAAAAAAGGAAACTGTATGACTGCAATTGAAACACGAATAGCCAGTTTTGCTGAAAGTATTGCCAAAACAACCTTCTAAACCATTAATATCAAAACTTTTTAGGTTTTTTTACCAGCATCTGATGACATTTTCGTAATTAATATTTTGATTCTTTCGATTGAAAACGTCTGAAATACAGTCCTTTTATGTAGTAATAATTGGGTTGCGATTCACCCGTTTTAAACTAAAACACGATTTAGTGGGTAAGCATTTTTGCTCTGACGTTCGAATAATGAGGAAGAGCTTCTGTAGGTCCGACAGCGGCAAGAGCAGGGCAGCAGTCCCACACGTATTTGTTCATAACTCGTTTAACATCCGAAACTTGAACGCTCTGAAATATAAACAGGGGCATACAATTAGTTTGTGCGCCAATGAATCTACCTAATCTAGGGATGCACAATTTTCCGCATATCAGATGCCGAATACGAGAGTTAATTTCAATTCACGCTCACCAGTAAATCAAATTGAAATTTTTAAGTCAACATGAAAAGTGAAGACCTTTTCTCTTCTTGGAGATCAAAATTTTCAAGTTTCTGATCTCGAGCAAAGTTTTTGATCAAATTGAGCTTTTTATATTCGTGTAAAAGTTAAGATCTCTTTTGAGGGGGATCGACTTTAAAAACATGTGCACGGCAGCAGGTCCTACACTCCTGAGCTCATAGAAAAAAACTAGAACTGCACCAATCAACTTCCTCCTCAGCGTGGTGGAGGATTCCAGACACGCGGGTTGGTACGAAATGACTGTCGGCCTCTCGGAAAGTCTCAGATATTCTGGACTCTCTTCAAACCAGACGTTTTTCCGCTACGTTGCCCCCTAAACAACTGTAGAGAAGCACACACTCTCTTTAAAATCGATCGTCGGTCTTTTCTCTTTCTTTTACTCTCCGGCCTCTTTCTCATTCTTCTTCTACTGCTGGTACGCGGCAACGTCCATCCAAATCCTGGTCCCATCTTTTTCTCTTTTGTGTATGCCGGCAATTTGATCTGGTGGATCAAGTCAGTGCAACGCTGCACCTGCTCAAAATAAGTACAGTTAAAGTGCACTTTCCTCTTCTACACGGAGTTTAGATCCCTTTCTAGCTTTCACTCTTGGAACTGTCCTCCCTGTTCATCTCAGCTTCTCCTGGAGATTTCCAGTCCGATAACAGTGTGTCTTCTCCGGGGCCCTCCAGCACCTACACTTCCACTGTACACTCACCCAAGTCGTTCAATGCCGGTGCAGCTCTCCCCCTCATCCTCGACCACGAACCTCTTACCCACCCTATGCCCCGTCTTAACCCCTCCTCCTGCTTCTTCTCCACCCCCCTTCCGTTCCAATTCTTCTTCTACGCTTCCTGCTTCCTCTTCCTTTCTTGACTCGCTCGGTGCAAGGGGGTAGCCAGAAAAAAATTGAGGGGGCTAAATTTTGCAACTATTAATGTGACGTCATTTACTTATAACAGCATTTTGCCTTTCGTGAACTACGCTCGTCGCTACTATAAAAATTGCTGTACAAAACTGAGAAAGTGCGAATGCGATTTCACTGATCTAATGAAGTTTTATCAAGAACGGCTTCAACAGTTCAACTTTAATTGTGACGTATAACGCACTATTTAAAAAATTTCAAGGAAGCCACTCCCACTGGTAGATTAAACGTTCTGATAAAAAAACGACGTCTTTGTACCAAACTGGAACGCCTCCACCGAGCGGCCACTCACGCCATCACCGGCTGCCTCTCGTCCTCCCCTATCCCTCTACTACTCACCGAGGCCTCTCTACCTCCCCTACGAGTCACCCTGACTCACTTCACTCTTTTTTCTTATGAGCGGGCACTTCGTCTCCCAACCTCCTTTCCTATTTCCGGTTTGGCCAGACTTAGAGTGAAACCAAGACTCTGCAGATCGTCCTGGAGAGCTCTTGCGTCCACTCACCCGCTCATGCTTCCATCTACTTGTTCTAGGGAGGCTCTTCTTGCTTGCCCTCCCTGTCCTCCTTGGAATCTGCTCTCGTTCACGGTGGAGTCCACCCTTTCCACTCCATGCTCTCGCTCTGATCCCCCTCACTTTCGCCAAGGTGCGGCTCTCGCCCATCTTGACTCTCTCCCCCCTCATGATCTGGTACTCTGGACAGACGGCTCTGTTCCTTTTCCTTTTGGCAAGGGCGGCTCCGGCGTTCTTGCCAACTGCTCTCTCTGTGGCACTGAGGCCACTCTTTCCTTTTCGGCAGGCCCAGTATGTTCCAGTTTTTCCGCTGAAGCCTGCGCCATTCTGCACCCTCTTTGCTGGTCTCGGCAACACCATAAAGTCTGCCATTTTTCTTCTCTTCTCCTATTATCGGACTCTCGTTCTGTCCTCGCCACCCTGTCCTCTCCTCCATCTTTCTTCTTATCTCAAACTCTGTGGCAGATCTGGCAGGAACTGTCTTCTCTTTCCTCCTGTTCTATCAGACTACAATGGGTCCCCGGACACTCGTTTCTACCGGGGAACGACGCGGCTGACGAGCTTGCCAGACGGGGAGCGCTGCTTGCGCCTTCCGCAATCCCTTGTAGTCTCTCTCCTCTTATCTCTCGTATCCACTCTCGTCTTTTCTCGGACTGGAGGCGTACTGTCTCTTCGAAGTATTTTGACACACAGGTTCCCTCAATTTCCACTGAGGAACTTGTGCTCCCTCGTCATGCTCGCTGTGTCCTCTCTCGTCTTCGCTGCAATGGACACAGCCTTCTTTTAGGTTTTCATTTCTCTAAGATTGGCAGAATCGAGAACCCTTCTTGCAGCGCCTGTGGACACTCGTCCCAGGACATCTCTCATCTCATTCTGCACTGTCCAGCTACGGACTCTTTGCGCCGCTCACTCTTTGGCGACTCTCTGTCTCTTTACGACCTCTGGTCCAGACCCTGGGGAGTTGCCTGGCTTCCGGGGCTCCATGGTCTTCAGCCAAGCCATTTCCTCGGAAGGGGTCGGGTAACCAACAACAACAACAACGTCTTTGTAGTAGTCCGCATCGCAATAAAACAAGAAAGCGCTCAGCGAGACGCTTATTTCTTGCGATTACCATAACTTGGATTATCAATTCATCGCTCGACTGCGACATAGAAGAGAAACTTCGGCGATATTTAGTGTGCAAAACGTACACATCTTGTTTGATAACATTTAAGTTTAAAAACTTAAAAAGTCACGTCCGAAGTTTAAGTCACCCATCCCCCCCACCCACAAAAAAGTCACCCATCCCCCTCCCAACCCCCTTGCTAAAAGTCAACAATAAATTCAAATGTACCTGCAGAGGCGCAAAAAAAATTGTTTATATCTTTTTGATACTGTTTTGTAATTTGACTTAAAATTCAGGGGGCCATGGCCCCTTTGGCCCTCCCTCCTGACTACGCCTATGGCTCGGTGCTCTCCAACGGAAAGGTTTTTGTGACAGAAGCGCTGAATTTCTTCATTTCAATTCACTCTATTTTCTATCGACCTCATTTGTATCCAGGAATCCAACTTCAACTCTTCTTCATCTTCAAGGATCCCTGGATACTCTGCTCTGCGATCTGATCGCACTCATTCCCGGTTTGGCTTTCTTTAACCTGATGACTCGCTCGCTAGCAGCGGTGTCGTCATTTTCGTCAGACAGGGACTATCTTTTATCTTTTTCTGAACTCTCAACCTCCCCTTCTGTCTCTTTCTCTCGGCTTCACCCCACTCCGATTAATTGGGGGTCAACACTTCACCGAAAAGCTTCTCTCTCTTTTACACATCTATGCTCAACCTATTTGCTCTTCTTCGCCATAAAGAAGAACCGACTCTTTGTCTTTCTGTTCTTCCTTCCACCAGAAATCTTTTCACTCTCAGGAACTCTAACCGTTATCACTCTTTGTGGACTCAAGGTCCTTCAGACCCGCGTCAGGAGAAAGTATTTGATTTGTTCATCTCCTCTATCTTTTTTTTCCTTAACGATCCCGACAACTCAACTTCCTCATCGCTCTTCCGGCACTGGTTCCTCTCCTGACATCTTCGCTCCCTCCTCTCTTGACTTTTCTCGCGGCTGTCGCCAACCTCTTCTTTTTTACAGTTACCAGCCCTGATAGCCGTCTACCCCCATGCTGAAGCACCTCCCTCGCTACAACTTAAATCTTTTTCTTCACATCTCTAAACTTTGTGAATCTTCACATTTCTTTCGCTCCAGTTGAAAGTCTTCTATTATTCCCATCCACAAGATGGGAAAATCTCTCGAATGACTTGCTTTCTTACGGCCTTTCCCATCTGCTGCGTTTCAAAGTTGTTTGAGCGCATCATTTTATCTCGTCTACTATTCTTTTTGGAGTCCCAACTCCATTCTCTCTCCCCACTACGCCGGTTGGTCTACTCTTAATCAAATTCTTGATCTTTTTTGGTCCATTTTAGTTGGGTTTATCCCAAGCTCGGCTCTCGAATGAACCTTGCCACTCTCGACTTTTTCAAGAGTTTCGACTCTCTGGTTTCCCATTTTTCTTCACAAGCTTATTTCGACTGGCCTCTCTCCTTGCTTTGTTTGATGGACCTAATCTTTTCTTTCTGAATGGCACGCTTGCGTGGTTTTCTAAATCAAAAAATTGCTCCCTTCGAGCACATCGAGGTGTTCCGCTAGGATCCGTTCTTTTCTTTTTTCATCGACGAACTCCCTGCATCTCTACCTCCTTCCGTCAGCTGTTTTCAAGCTGACGATCTTGCCATTTGGGCCTCCCACTCCTCCGTACCTGCGGCTGCGCAGACTACACAAGCCCGGATTCGACTGAAGCGCTGATCTGAGTACTAGTGTCTTCCTCTCAATCCGAGCAAATGTAAAGGCTCCTTTTTTTGGTGGATTTCCATTAAGCTAATTTCCAGTCTCACCTGCCCTTGTTTAACTCCACTTCAATTCTATTTCAACTTTTCTTGGGATCACCCTTGATCACACTCTCTCCTTTTCGCACTTGCATCTTCGCTGAATGCCAAGTTCTTTCTTTGCCTCAAGGCATTACGCTGTATTCCTGCTTCCTCATGGGATTGGTCCTAAGAGTCCCAATCTCTTTTGCAAAAAGCTTTCCTCAGGTCCTTCTCACTTATGCTTCAGCCGGATAGTTTCCATTCCTCAGCGTTACCAATTGGAACGCCTTCAACGAGCGGCCAGTCGCGCCACTACCGGCTGCCTCTCGTATCCAACTTCATCTCTCTGGAGGCACCCCTGCCTTTCCTATGGATCACCCCGACTTAATTCACTCTACCACCTTATGAGCGGGCCCTTTGTCTTCCAATTTCCTTTTAACCAAGACTCTGCGTGTCCTACCAGTGTTCTCTCTAATATTTTAGTAACTGCGTAACCGCCGGCGCAAGTGAGAAATTGCTAGCAAATGTACGAAAACCGCCGTACAAATTTTGACAGACATTCCTGAACAAGCCGTTACACCAACCTAAATAACATATTTTAAAGGTGTAAAAATAGATTTCTGCTGTAACCTACTGCTATTCATTTAGTGTACACGTTAAGCTATCGTTGCATACCGTAAAGTTCATCCATAACGTTTGTTTGCGTATAACGGCACCTTGTTTTTCCCTCAGAAGTATTTTGTTTTATTACGACACTTAGATGTTTTTTATGCTTTCCCAGCGTTTTTGGCATGTGACCCTTTCGAAATGCACGGAAACATGTGCCCGGGCGATACATTTTTCTCATTTTTACCAGCGATCACAAACAAGTTGTCGAAGTAAATTTCAAGCGTGTTGACCGAATAATATATAAAAACAAGTCGTCAAGAAAAATTTTTCCAATTTTACCCTATATGAAGGCTACATGAAGCACTGGGTCAGTGAAGACCACTGTCCACCAATTAAAAATCACTAATCTAGGCAATCATCTGTCATGAATGATCTTTATTTTTTAATCCGATCAAGACGCAGCTTGCGAGTTGCATCTCGTTTTCTCGGCTACCTCTTTAGCATGGACATGAGTTAACTGCGCGTCAGACTTGGAAGAAGACATAAAAATGAGTCCAAACAACAATGGCATGGGCGTAAGCACCGATTTTTTTAAATTTGCAGGAAAGGTAAAACTGTGACAATGAAAAACTACAGGGTTTCACTGAGGCGCTGACTGCAAAAAAATTAAGGTCTATTCATTTAGTACCTCGTAGTTTTACTGCATTTACGGGGGGCTGCATTCCTCAAAAAAAATTTTTGGGGAATCTCGCCTACTTTACCCAGCGCCAATGTGTACGGGTAGAAGCAAAAGACTGCAATAACGGCGCGTGCACAATAACACTGTAGCAAAAGTTTTTTTTACACATTGCACGAGTTTCTGTCAGTTTCGACTATTTAGGAATTTTTCTTCAGACTGGTAAACCAGATTGGATAATACACCTTAATGCTAAATCAAAAGACAATTTTGGAATTGTCAACTGTGAACTGCAGTTTTTTTTTTAAATCCCATAACGTTATAGGCAAATTATACTGTTTTACAAATTACCTTTCAAGCAACCAAAATCAAAATGGCTAAATTTCAACATAAAATCTCTTTAGAAAGATCGTAACTTTTCACGCTATAAGGCATTTTAATCATGACTGGAAAGTTGTCGCAGCACATATCTGTCAGTTACTTTTTTTAGAAAAAAATTTCTGAGGTAAATTCAAAACTAACATTGGTTAGAAGTCAGATTCTTTTTTATTTTTAGTGTTTATGAAAGAAGGCTATTTATTTGTAACCTAGAAAAACTGAACCATTCCCTCAAAAAATAGTGTTTTTTTTGTGCTGAACTGAAACCGAGAGCTATGTGGTTTTTTTTTTATCTTAACAAGCACGATTAAAATTGGCGTTGAAACGTAAAGAAAACAAAGGTTTTAAGCAAGTCCGGTTTCAAACTTCCCTCGAAAAATGTCTTTTGCTAAAACTGAAGTTTGAGCTGCTTGCTATTACTGCTCCTTAGTTGCGATTGATACAGGCCAGGAAAAAGTAACCAAAAATATTGATCTTTCTCTAGGCTAATTGCATGAGAAATAATTTGTAATACAAAAAAGTGTGGCAATGGCTTGCGCGATATTTTAAGTCGCCGTCACTCGCTGTTGTGTCACAACCGCGTGATGTTGAATGAGACATTGCACTGGTCTAAAAAAGTGTCGATCCTAAATTGGATTTCTTTTCACTGTCTCCCACGCATTTAATAACTGATCGAAAACTTTGCTAACAAAATTTCAAAAATTTTAACAAAGTAAAAAGGTTATCAAAAACCGCCGGACATTTTTTAAGCACTGTTGAATTTCAATTGCGAATCCGCCGGACATAATTTCGCAAATTCTAACTTTTTTCGCGTTTAAAGGGAACACTGCCTACGACCGTCCTGGAGAGTCTTTGCATTCACTCACCCATTAATGCTTTCTTTAGGGAGGCTATTTTTGTTTGCTCTCCCTCGTCTCCTTCAACTCGCCTTCCTTTCGCATTATACTCACTCTTTCCTCTCTGAGCCCCTCTTCCTCGCCAAGATGCGGCTCTCGTACGCCTGGGCTCTCTCCCACCTTGCGATTTCATGATTTAGACCGATAGCTCTGATCCTTTTGGCAAAGGAGATTTAGGCGTCCTCGCAAACTGCTCATTTTGTGGCATCGAGTCCCACTCTTCTCTATTCGGCAAGCCCAGTGTGTTCAAGCTTTTTTGTTGTAATTTGGGGCATTGTGCAAGGTCTTCAATGTTCTCGGGAGCCCCAAGAGGTCTGCAATTTCCTTCTCCTCTCAGACGCTTTATGTGTTCTTGCTACACTTTCCTCTCCTCCGTATGTCCTTCTAATTCACACTCTTAGGCATATCTGCAGGAACTATTCTTTCTCTCCTTCTCCTCTACTACAGTGTCAGGTTACAATGGATTCCCGGTCACATTTCTTCCGGGGAATGACAATGAGTTGGCCAGACGGGCTGTGCAGCTCCAACCCTCTACAGTCTACAGCTCCAATCCCACGTATCCTCTCTACTCTCTCATCAAAATTCTTCGACACACACCGGTAAACTCAGTATCTTTTAACCCTTTCAGGTCCACAAGATATTTAATTTAATTGATAGCATTTGAAGTAATTTTGCAATTTTTTGTTAATAATTTCTCTATCATAAGTTTTAGAAAAGCGACTACTACCTCAAAAAGGCATTACAATTAACAATCGTGGTACACATATCTACCACGGAAAGGGTTAAGGAACTTGTGCTTCCTTGTCACGCTGTCTGTGTCCTCTCGTCTATGCTGCAATGGACACAGCCTTCTGCTGAACTCTTAACACTCTTAGAATATGCAAAATTCAGAATTCTTCATGCAGCACCTGCGGTCATCGAGCAGGACACCTATAATTTTATTTATGCAGTCCACCTGCGAACGCTGAGTCGCTTTGCTCTTGGTCGACTCCTTGGCTACATACCACCGCTGTTTCAGGCCTTGGAAAGTATCACGGCATCTGGGACTTCATGGTCTCTCGTTTTGTCCCCACTTCTCTGAAGGGCTCGAATAACAACAGCAACAACAATGGAAGTAGAAGGAAAAGAAAATGGGTAAAACCAGTGGTGGGCAAAGGGCAGCATTGACCATTAAAAGAGTTGGCCGAAAGTCAGAGCCAAAAATCTTGCAATAACTGCATACGATGCAATAGCATCTAGCATCGTGATATCACAGGGCTTAGAAAGTAGTGGTCCCCAAAATAAAACATCATCATTCTCTATTTGGATGGAAAATGCGTCAATTCAAACCAAGAATCGCGTGGTGGCTCTTCCAATGACGGCTTCTATTGTTTTTAGCTCTTTAGTGCCGCAAGTGTCGCCACCCGTGTCATGTTTAATCAGATATGCCGAAGTTTCTACAAGTGTTCGCGGGCCGTAGTTTGCCCACCCATGGGTTTAACCATGGCAACATCTCCGACAGCAATAATGTATACCCACCGCTCATAAATGCTACGATCTTGATTTAAAAGTGACGATAAAATTAATTCAGTTACAAAATTATGCATGGAAAACTAGATACAAGTCAGCACTGAACTGATCGTCGAACGTTTGGCGAAATGTCTTAGGAAGTGGAAAAACGCGTCTTCTTTTGTGTCAGATTATTAACAGGTAACATGTGCCAAGAGAATCATTAGTGGAGATGCAAATCTACTACTGCAGAGTTGAAATGGCAGCTTGATTTTTGAATTGGCCTGACTGTGCAAAAAATCCAAGCGCAGTGCAACAGCATTTAAGAATTCAGCAGAATCGAAGCTGCCACTAAATCGTCACAATGAAACCGGCAAAGTTAAGATATTAGAAAAACTTCTTAAGTTAATAATTTTACGAAATATGGCATTGCAACTGCTCGGACTATTGTTGTTGTTGTTGGTTACCCGACCCCTTCCGAGGGAATGGGGGCTTGGCGGAAGACCATGGAGCCCCAGAAGCCAGGCAACTCCCCAGGGTCTGGACCAGAGGTCGTAAAGAGACAGAGAGTCGCCAAAGAGTCCGTAGCTGGACAGTGCAGAATGAGATGAGAGATGTCCTGGGACGAGTGTCCACAGGCGCTGCAAGAAGGATTTTCGATTCTGCCAATCCTAGAGAGATAAGAACCTAAAAGAAGGCTGTGTCCATTGCAGCGAAGACGAGAGAGGACACAGCGAGCATGACGAGGGAGCACAAGTTCCTCAGTGGAAATTGAGGGAACCTGTGTGTCAAAATACTTCGAAGAGACAGTACGCCTCCAGTCCGAGAAAAGACGAGAGTGGATACGAGAGATAAAAGGAGAGAGACTACAAGGGATTGCGGAAGGCGCAAGCAGCGCTCCCCGTCTGGCCAACTCACCAGCCGCGTCGTTCCTCGGTAGAAATGAGTGTCCGGGGACCCATTGTAGTCTGATAGAACAGGAGGAAAGAGAAGACAGTTCCTGCCAGATCTGCCACAGAGTTTGAGATAAGAAGAAAGATGGAGGAGAGGACAGGGTGGCGAGGACAGAACGAGAGTCCGATAATAGGAGAAAAGAAGAAAAATGGCAGACTTTATGGTGTTGCCGAGACCAGCAAAGAGGGTGCAGAATGGCGCAGGCTTCAGCGGAAAAACTGGAACATACTGGGCCTGCCGAAAAGGAAAGAGTGGCCTCAGTGCCACAGAGAGAGCAGTTGGCAAGAAAGCTGGAGCCGCCCTTGTCAAAAGGAAAAGGAACAGAGCCGTCTGTCCAGAGTACCAGATCATGAGGGGGGAGAGAGTCAAGATGGGCGAGAGCCGCACCTTGGCGAAAGTGAGGGGGATCAGAGCGAGAGCATGGAGTGGAAAGGGTGGACTCCACCGTGAACGAGGGAAGATTCCAAGGAGGAAACGAAGGGCAAGCAAGAAGAGCCTCCCTATAACAAGTAGAAGGAAGCATGAGCGGGTGAGTGGACGCAAGAGCTCTCCAGGACGATCTGCAGAGTCTTGGTTTCACTCTTAAGTCTGGCCAAACCTGAAATAGGAAAGAAGGTTGGGAGACGAAGTGCCCGCTCATAAAATAAAAGAGTGAAGTGAGTCAGGGTGACTCGCAGGGAAGGTAGAGAGGCCTCGGTGAGTAGTAGAGGGATAGGGGACGACGAGAGGCAGCCGGTGATGGCGTGAGTGGCCGCTCGGTGGAGGCATTCTAATTTGGTGACATTGGTAGCGCTTAGGAAAGGAAACCATTCGGGTGAAGCGTAAGTGAGAAAGGGCCAAAGAAAAGATTTGTACAGAAGAGAGAGAGACTCGTTAGAGGGGCCCCATGATGAAGCACAGATACAGCGTAAGGCCTGGAGACGTAGGAATAACTTGGCCTTCAGCAAAGATACATGCTTCGAAAAGGAAAGAGTGCGGCCGAAGGGGACGCCAAGAAAAGTTGGAGCGGGATTGAAACAGAGGCGAGACCCGAGTAGGAGGAGGTTGGACTGGAGGTTAGCTTGCTGGGGATCCACTGAGAAAGAGGCCTCACATTTGCTCGGATTGAGAGGAAGACACCAGTACTCAGACCAGCGCTCCAATCGAAACAGAGCTCCTTGTGTGGCCTCCACCGCAGTGGGGACCGAGGGGGAGGAGGACCACATGGCCACATCGTCAGCGTAAAGAGAGCAGCTGACAGAAGAAGGCAGAGAGGCCGGAAGATCATTAATGAAGAGAGAGAAAAGTATAGGGCCAAGAACGGATCCTCGCAGAACACCTCGACGGACTCGAAAGCAACGACTTTTGTGATTTTGATAAACCACACAAGCGCGCCTATCAGAAAGAAAAGATTGAGTCCAGCGAGCAAAGCAATGAGGGAGGCCAGCCGAAATAAGTTTGTGGAAAAGGGCGGGATGCCACACAGAGTCAAAAGCTTTTGAGAAATCGATAGTAGACAGGATCGTCCAAGAGCCCGGCCTGGGTTTGTTAAACCCATCCGAAATGGACTGAGAAAGATACAGAATTTGATCGAGTGTAGACAGTCCAGGGCGGAAACCGGCCTGGCGGGGAGAGAGAATGGAATTCGATTCCAGAAAGAAGAGAAGACGGGATAGAATGATGCGTTCAAACAGCTTTGATACGCAGGAGGTGAGAGAGATAGGCCGGAAGGAAGCAGGAGAGTCGAGAGGCTTACCCATCTAATGTATGGAAATAATAGAAGATGTCTTCCAGATGGAAAGAAAGGAATGTGAAGACCAGGAAAGATTGAAGATGTGGAGAAGAAAATCCATGCCAGAGCGAGGAAGGTGCTTTAGCATGGGATAGGCAACTTTGTCTGGGCCAGTGGCAGTGGATGAGGAGAGGTTGGAGGCAGCCGCAAGAAATTCCGCGAGTGAGAAAAGAGAGCAAAAGGACGAGTGAGACTCCACAGGGCACGTGACTCGGCAGAGCTCAGTGAGGTAGCCTCTGACTCTGCTATGGTAACGTTCATCCTAACCCTGGTCCCATCTTTCCTTGCTCTGTGTGCGCTGGAAATGTGACCTGGTGGGGCAAGTCAGTGCAATGCTGCACCTGCTCCAAATGGGTCCATATAAGGTGCTCACAACTTTCCCTGTCCAAATTCAGAGCTCTAGGCAGCTCTCACCCTTGGGACCTGCTTACCCTGCCGTAACACTGTGACTCCCCCCTCCTCGGACTCCTCCGACACTGCTCGGACTTGTGAAGTAAGACTCTTTTTCGTCGCATGTTGTTATCCTCCTGTCGCGGAAAACTTTTGCTGCTATGCACAGAACATCTGTGTTCAGATCCGCTTTGAAATTACCGGCACAGTACATTTCTACTACCAGTCTGCAACTAAGCAGGGAAATTGACTTTCAGAAGGTCGTAACAATGCGAGGTACGAACTCACGATCATTGTCACCACGAACGGCGCTCCTACTCACTCGACCACGTGGCCCACAATACATTCGTTTTCACAAATCCCTGCCAACAATCGCTGGGGTCTAGAAGCACTTCTACCAGATACTTGTGATTGTCTTACCAAACCGACAGATAGTCGACTGCGACAATAGAACTGGTGCTAGTTTGCTTTTCTGCAACACCATTAGCTGTGACAAATTGAGCATAAAATGACAAATCTAATCGCACATCTAAAAATTTTCTGACCTCTTTTTCAGGTTGTTTGCATGGTGGGAGACCTAAATCTGGAAACCGGACAATGCCGCGCCTTTGACTCCGAAACTGCAGTAGTCCCACATGCGATATATCGTGGGGAGTTTGCAAAATGGGTTTTACAACAACTCTGTAGCGTAATTGTACTACTTTTGATAGAACCACATTGCGCCAGCGCTCTTTGGTATTGGTATGTTCAAAAACAAGTAGAAGCAAACAGATCGCTCTATTACATAAGAGGAGAAGATTGGCTCTTGCTACTTACATTAATTCTTTGAGCCATTTCTGGCCATGGAATTCTTCTGCCATAACACAGCATTTGTCGTCCAATGTCTTCGCAAATGGGTGTAGTACCATCCAACATTAAAGCCATGTTTGTCAAAAGCGTGTTTTTCGCACGAGATACTTCAAATTCAGTTAAACTAGTGCATAATCGCATCCTACAAATAATATACACATTTGCTTAGTATAATATCTATAGTATACAAGTATAAACTGAAAAAAATATCTATTTTTCGGGACTTCAGCATTTAACAAAAGTTAAAATTAAAGCTAAAGTAGTGCCGGTACGCTTGACTGATATATTCCGTGGTTGCAGTTGCTTGCTTGCTCTTTATTTATGTGTATAACGATCAGTTCGCACCACTTAAAGCAATATAATTTAAATTATTATCGGCCCGTGTTTCACCAGGGATAGAAGAGTGAGGCTGTTCACCCAGCATGTCGTAAGAGGCGACTTTTGGGTACTAGCCTATATTATCTAAGGTTGGAGACTCCTCGTGTCTAAAAATGAGGTTGGAGTAAAGCAAGGTCATGCTCTCCGTAAAAAACAAAGCACCAAAAATTACCTCATAAAAGAGTTTGTTAAAGAATTGGTTCCCAGTCCCCGGCAGCTCATAAATGGGCAGAAGGTGCGAAGAATCTCCGGGTTACAGAAATTTGAGGTGAGATTTGGAAGTTTTTGTAGAAGAGGTACGGAAGTGTGTGAACAGTTAAGAAAGAAAAAAGTGGATATGTGATGTCTTCAGGAAGTAAGATGGAGAGGGCAAGGACCTCGATTTGTTGGTTGCAAAGGTAGGAGATATAAGCTGTGGTGGTCTGGAAATAATGATGGAATAAGGGGTGTTGGAATTTTACTGAAAGAACTTTGCGTAAAAGTCGTAGAAGTCTCGAGAAAAAGTGACAGAGGGATGGCAATGGTGCTGGTTTTTGAGGAGGAAGTTATAAGAGGTATATGTGCATATGCTCGACAAGTTGGAAGATCAGAGTGCGAGAAAGATCAATTTTATAATGACACGGCAAGTGAGTGGGATTTGCAAAACCCTAGTGAAGTGGTTCTTGGTATGGGGGACTTCAACGAACATGTTGGGAGACTGATTGACAGTTATGAAGGTGTGCATGGCGGGTATGGAATCGGCAAAAGAAATGCTGAGGGAAGAAGACTACTCGTGTTTTGTAATGAAAAGAAGTTGTGCATGGCAAATACATGGTTTGAAAAGAAGGAGCAGAGAAAAATAACATACAGTATGAGTGGAAATGAAACTGAGATTGATTTTGTATTGGTTGGTAAAAACAATAGAAAGTATGTAAACGACCTGAAAGCCATCCCCTGGGAATTGCAACATTGGCTAGTGGTAACAGACATCAACAAAAGAAAGTTGAAAAAAGTAGTGAAGGACGAACTCACGTTTAGAAGGAGGGTTTCGAAGTTGAAGGAAAACAACACAAAAACAAAATTTCAAAAGTTAAAAATTGGTTGATGTTTATGCACCCAATCTATGGAATACTTTTAAAAATAGTATGCTGCAAGCTTGTCATGCAGTACGTGGAAAAGAAAAAAGGTAGGAGAAATCACGGGGATACGTGGTGGTGAAATGAAGAGGTGAAGGAAGCAATACAACAAAAGAAAGTGGCATATTAAAATATGTGCAAAAACCGATCAGAGGAAAACAAGGCTAAATATAAAAATATCAAAAACTGAACAAAGAAAGTAGTTGCTGGTTCTATGAGGAAAGAAGCTGAAAAAGAGTTAACAAAGTTGAATAAAAAACCAAATAACATTTTCACACTGGTGAAGTTCACGAAAAAAGATGGAAAAGATATTGAAGGAGATAGATGAATGAAAGGAAAAGACGGAAGGTTAGGCTTTAGTGAAAAAGACAGAAAAAGAATATGGAAAAATCATGTGGAGGAGATCATGAACAAATAGAATAATTGGGACCACGTGACAGAAGCTAGTATGGTACAAGGACCTATTAAAAATGTTACTCGCGAAGAAATGGCGATAGCAATATATGTGATGAAACAAGAAATGATATCTGCTAGTGGAAATGTAGGGTTAGTGTGATGGTGGAACTTTGCCAACACGTGTTAGATGGGAAAGAAATGCCAGATGAATGGCAAACAAAAAAGTGTGCTGGTACCAATTTTCAAGGGAAAGGAAGATGTAAGAAACGGCAATACCTACAGAGGAATAAAGCTGTTAGAACACGCCATGAAGATCGTTGAGAGAGTGCTGGAAAGAAGTATTCGAGAATTAGTAAATATTAATTTAATGCAGTTCGGTTTTATGTCTGGAAGAGGAACGACAGACGCATTGTTTAGAGCGCGAAGAATACAGGAATAAGCAGAAAAATTTGTACATGTGTTTTGTGGATATTGAATGCATTTGATAGAGTTCCAAGAAAGGTGATGTAGTGGGCGATGAGAAAGAAAGGTTTGCCAGAAGTAATCGTAAGAGCGATAATGAGTCTCTATCACAGGGCAAAAACGAAAGTTCGAGTGGGATCTGAGTTATCTCAGGAAATCTTGGTACAAGTTGGTGTACATCAAGGATCTGTGTTGTCGCCACTGCTTTTTGCAATTGCAGTAGATGTAATCTCGGAAAATGCAAGAGAAGGATTGATGAATGAAATTTTGTATGCGAATGACTTGGTTTTAATGAGTGAAGGTATGGAGAATTTGAAAGAGAAGTTTTTAAAATGGAAGGAGGCGTTTGAAAGCAAGGGGCTGAAGGTAAACCTCACGAAAACCAAAGTAATGGTGAGTGGTTCGAAAGGTGAGGTTCTCAAAGTGCGGCAAGAGGGTGATGGCAAATTCGGTACTGTGTACAAAGTGTGGTAAATGGATAAATGGTAGATGCGCGAAAATAAAGAGGGTGACTATACCTCTAGCAAAAGGTCTTGTTTGTGAACTATGTGCTTATACAAAGGAATCGTGGAAACAGGAGAATTATCAATTTTTGATCAGGTTGACTTTGAGAAGAGCTTTTGTTATTTGGGGGACAGGTTGAACACTAGTGGTGGAAGTCATTTACGCATATGAGCTCAAGCTCGGTTTGCATGTCTTTCGTCAGACTGGGTCACCACGACGGGTAGACTGCTTGGCCCCACCATCTGCCTGCCACATAAAGACGGAGGCATCCCGTTGAGTGCCTTGCCCAAGGACACAACAAACAAGCTTGCTGGCTTGTTCTCCACACTATCCCTTATGTGCTGAGCGCCAAGCAGGAAAGCTGTGAATACCAGTTTTTAAAGTCTTTTGGTATGACTCGACAAGGGAAATGAACTTCAGGTCTACCGACTGTGAAGTGAAGCAGCGGTAACAGCAAGAACGAGAATTGGATGGATGAAATTTAGAGAATGTGGAGAGTTACTTTATGCGAGAAAATTTTCGTTAAAAATGAAAATGATTTATTAGAGTTGCATAGGATCAGCAATACCGTATGGAAGTGAGGTGGTGTACAAGGGAGAATGAGATGGTAATTTTGAGAACTGAAAAAAACCATGATGAGAGCAATGTGTGAAGTTAAGACCTTTGAGAAAAGAAGGAGCCAAGAACTTATGAATTTGCTGAGTTTAAAAGATAATTTGGATGGACTAGCCAGGGCGAGTGGAGTGCGATGGTATGGGCATGTTTTGAGAAGAAATAATGGTGATGTTTTGAGAAGAGCGTTGGAGTTTGAAGTAGCAGGAAGAAGAGGGCGTGGGGGACCGAATATGATGTGGAAGAGACAAGTGGAGGAGTATACCAATCAGATTGGACTGAAAACAGAGGATATCACTGACAGAGTGAAGTGGCGTAATGTTGTGTACGAACTATCGAGAAGCACGAGGCTAATCCGGCCACCTGAGTTAATGCAAACCAAACCGGATTTTAAAAAGTGGATTTCTTTCTCTCGTCTCAAATTAACTAATAAGTTGCCACAATATTTCATATTAACAATTGAACTCAGCATGCATGAAAGTTTTCTTACCATTCATCTTGTATTCTGAGAGTACAATCATGAACGTTTTCGTTGTCAGTTACATAATACATTCCCCTGAAACAAGCAACAAAAGATTGATATCTGTGAGCACAATAAAATTTAAAAGCGTGCGTGCCAATCACAACCGAATGTAAAAGCTAGTGCGTAGTGGAAAAATACATCCCATCAACATCGTGTGACCCAGCTGGCAATCAGGGGCAAAACGCAGCTCAAATTTTTTTGTAAATTTATAGCATAAACCAGCCGGCTTTGTCAGCGTCGCCCAGCAGTGGCCCTCCATCAGTAATGTCAGGGTTTAGTATTTCGGTTCAACCGGCTGCGCTGGCTTTACCGATCGGGCTCTTGTGTGAGCAATGAATTTTATGAAATTTATGCAAAAGTTAATGAATTTTATGCAATTTCACAATTCTTTTACATGAAATTGTGATCATCATGTTCTCTTTATCGTGAGTGGCAATGCTCATAAAGAATCTTGCCACAAACTATTGTTAATACTTGTGAGAAAGCAGTGATTGAAACATAATCAAAAGTGATTGTAGCGGCAAAATGGTAGTTGCTTTCATAACTATAGAAATATAAACTATTTAATGGTAAGCCTATTTTCCGATGTGGTGTTGCCCCTTTCCTATTTAACCAAAAGTTTATGTGTTTTCTGTACGTAAGATTTTCACGACTTTTTGTGCTCCTTTTCCTAATAGAGTATCTCATTTCAAGATCCTGGCTATGCCTTAGGTCTATGTGCTCTGTTCATTGCTGACACGAACCCAAGGAAACCTTGCGTTTTCCGTAGTTTGGAAATAGGGGACACATTAGCGATATTAAGCTATTCTGAAGCAAAATAGCAAAATTGTCTTTTGTGTGGCGCGATTTCACACAGTGACGCTGTTTTCTTTTGATTTCCCCTTAAACTTTCTCAAGTCTTTACTGGCTACGCATTATGTAGCACATTCTTTTCTCCCTGCTTGATGTGCCCTGGGGAGTTAAAAGAGCCCTTGGTTTTCCCCAAATGTTTGGTTTGATCCCAGTAGCTCTATAAAGCTATTATAAAGCAAAATAACAATAATATCTTTCATGTTGTGCGATTTGACACAGTAACGTTGTTTATTTTGATTTCCCCTCAAACTTTTTCAAGTCCTTGCTGGTTACGCATTATGATTCATATTCGCTTGCCCTTGCTTAGGTATGCTTACAAAAGTTAAATGAGTCATTGCTTGCCTCCAAATTTTCAGATTTGATCCCGGTAGTTCTATAAGGCTATTATCAATCAAAATAGAAAGAAATGTTTCTCCCAAGTATGGTGCGATTTTACCCAGGCAGGTTTACCATCACCTGTGCCGATTCCAAACCGAGCAATTAATGTAGCGGCGCCAGCTTAACCGTACAAATATTTACGAGAGAAACAACGAAATGTTTTACTAAATATAAGCCATAGTTCATGTACATGTAATGGTGATCACGTTGGTCTATTAATGAAGAAAGTATTCAAAAAGAAAGAACGATGACACAAACTACCTCTCGTAATTTTTAAAAGAGTGCTTGTTTGGATAGATCCAAATCACGCACCAAGTCATTTAGTTCTAACTGGTTTAATTGCTGGGGAACTGCTTTTTTGCTTTCGATAGATGAGTCTTCAGATTCTGTATCTGTTCTTTTATACTGCATTTCCATGTGCTTTTCTTCAGATTCAGTTTCTTCAACTTCAAACGACACAAAACCATTAAATACTGGAGTTGGAAATTCGTCAGAATGTAAAACAGGTCGGATTGCGGATGGAATACTGGGAAAAGATATTTAGCCGGTCTTTCTTTCCAATACCTTTTGTGTTTACCAAACAAAAATAGCAGTCAGTAAGATGCTCTTTCGGTTTACGCCACACCATAGGTATACCAAAAGGTAAGCCCTTTCGCTTTCCTTTTGTCCAATCCCGAAGCATTACTTCACAGTTGTGGCACACAATGTGGGGAACCAATTTTTTTTATCATCAAGAGGAACATGAAATTATGCTTTATAAGCACCCTTCACAAACAATGATATGTTGTGTCTTTGACGAGTAAGTGTATAGATGCCCTAGATGTAACAAAATGAATCACTTTGTTTTTACACTTTCTACTTCTACTAGAAGAAGCCATGTTTAAATCTGACACTAAGTTGATGTTTAAATGAGATTAATTCTTTGAATTAAACACAATTTGAAAATGAGAAAGCCTGTAGAGTACTGGTAGTAACTAGCAAACTTGCTAATATTGACAACGATTCAGAAAAATGTATAAAATTATGCAAAGGACCGCTCAGTGGCTAGTTACTAGACGAAAATAGACAAAAGATATGTACAAAAAAACCACTCATATAAAAATAAAATGCCAATTGCATGAAAACTAAAGCATACAGTAAAAAACTGATAGATTTGAAATTAGCGATAAAAAATTGTATAGAATCAGTTGAAAAAACTCATGTAAGAGAAAATCAAAACAATTTGTGTAATTTGAAGGATAATGCCAAAAATCCATGCTATAGTAGAGAAAGAATAGACAAAATGTACCAAAGGACTTAGTTTTCCCAAAAAGTGCAATTTTGTGAACTGCGGGCCTAATATCTAGGTATTTCTAACCGGTAAACTAAATTTCATAAACGATTAGAGACTTTAGTTTTTGATGGACCTTTTTGAAAACGTCAACAGATAATGCAAAAGAACCACGCTTTTGATGAAAAGTAGTCATAATGCACCAAAGAGCTAAATTCTTTGTTTAACAATTGCAAGTTTGTTTGGTCAAATAGGATAGTTGCTCTACTAAAAATGAAACTTGATGTATAGTAACCAAGTGTTGATCAGCTATTAAAAACTAATTTTTAGCCAAAGTAATTAGAGTCACATACTGCTGGAAAGCAAATTTCCTAAGCCTTCAAAGGATAGTAATTGTTAGTACCATACAACAACGTTTTTGTATTAAAATTACCTGTTTTTACTGAGCTCACCACTTTTTGGTAAAGTAGAAAGTTACACCACAGGTCTTAAAGTTCAGTTTTTTCAGTAGTACAAAAGCTGATATTGATTGTACATATTATAAACTATCGGACTCGCCTTGAAATAACCTTTAATTTATTGAATAGTTTGAAAATCAGTTCAGAAAGAAGGTCACAAATCAGTTTTTCGATAAACTGATTTCGCAAAAAAGATTGTAATTTTTGAAAACATCTTCATACTACGATCTTTGGTAGCGAAGATTTGTGTTAATCGTACGAGACATATCATGACATCATAGAGCCAGTTTTATGTGTGCAGGCAAAATAGAGAAGAAAAATGCTTAGAGGGCTAAAAGTGCTTACATAAAGAATTGTTCGTAGCATAATCACATAAGCAATAATTGTTGTAAAGTTGCTTTTATAGAAGCACCTTATCAATATCTTTTGAAAAAAGGTTTAATCGCGTTTTTGCGATCAATACTTCTTGATAAAGAACAAAAATCAGATTGTGCAACAAAGCGTTGATTGTGATGTCATTTTAAACCCCCAAAAAATAAAAGTTTCTGTAACGTAATAAGTCGGAAGCTGGTTTTCGTTTGAGCAAAAAGCAGTTGTCCTCTGCCAAGTAACGCAAATTTAAAAAAAATTTGATTATGACGTCACCAACACTCTTATGACACTCACTACAGGATGATCAATCGTGCCAAGTTTGATGCTTGTACCTCTAGCAGTTTCAGAGGAGTTAAAATAGACAGACAGAATTGCGCTTTATATACTAAACGTTCCCAGTGTGGCCCACGACTACATAAGATCTCCTCCAAAAAAAGATTTTCACCCTGGCAACGATCAACAAACATTAACTTAGACCAGTTGAATAAAAAAAGCCTTTATGCAGCCTGTCAAGATGTCAGATGTGTGAAACATGGCCGCACCGTGACAACTTTGGATTCCCCTAATTTATAGCATGACGTCATTTGGCTTTGAGCTACGTCACATAACTTAATATGTACTAGTACCTAATCCGACCTGCACCAAACTACTAACATCTAAAGTCCAGTATTTCCTACTGCTCGTCTCCTTACAACCTTTCACAAGTACTAAGCTGTCAAACAATTTTCAAGGGTTGAAACAAGTAAGCTGCCACATTTAGCAGATTTCGACTCTTCCTCGGGTTGCCATGCAAATTTTTGAAACCTTTTGCAATGCAAAGCAAAAAGCTACAACTCACTAGCTTACCATAAACCAGTGTCACTGTATAACGTATTGAATGATTGGAAACTTATACACAAGCCTTCACTAGCCATGCGACGAACAAGTGGATTAGGAAAATGTGCTCCGTTCACTGAGGCTCGGTCCCATGTTCCGATAACCTAGTTCAAACAAAGTTGTTGAGCAGCACAGCCAATTTCAACAAGTTTTTCACTTGATGAACCACTTGCAGATTAAAACGAGTTTAGTTGAATTGAACTACTTTAAGCCTGATCTATGTTGAGACCAAGCGTGGCTGGACTCTTGGTATGCAGAAGCACGCGCTGGCTTGCGACTGAACCGAAGTACAATAGACTAACAGTTGAGGTGCGATTGGCGTCAGTGCAAACCAGGCTTAAAACCGAAGTATTACTCCACACAAATTCACTTAAGTCGTAGGGTGTGCGTAATAAACAAGCACACGTTTCATCCAGCACTGTACACTAGTTCAGCAGCAGCCGGCCTGACGCAATGCTGCGACATAGAAAAATGCTGAGTCATCACGAATTTGCAGTTTATGAGCAACTAACTAATGCAGTAAATGGCTCACAGAATAACATCAGATTAAGCTAACCAACTTATAATTTAAAGAATCAAAATTCTAACTACATTCTTAAAAACTTTTTCACGTCACAGCAACTTTATATCAAGGCGCTTCAGGAGCGTACCGGTAATTAACTTGAATCAAGCAAAGCTGAACTGTACCGTAAACTACGAATTGAGAACGCTGGTTGCAACAAGTAGGCTGTCAACAGATGATTTCCGCTCATCCCCAGCAAGTTCAATTCCTTTTAAGTCCAAAATCAAGAACCTTATATCCACAAGAACGCATTTTACGTTTGTACCTGGTTAGCTATCATCAAAGGAATGGTATCGGGATGCTGCCAGCCAACACTCTCAACTGCGAGCGCTACATGAACATACGGCATGTCATCGTTGCGATGTCGAATCTACAACAAATCTAATTCAAATTGCGATTCTGGATACTTCAACATAAGATCATGAATAGCTAATTTTACTCCACATAAAATGTCCTTAAACGCTCAGAATCCAACTTCACCACCTAGAGATTTAGAAAAATGTTGAATTTATACTTAAAAGGTAACTAAAATCAATCACAAACGCAACTGTTTATAAAAGTCACCCACAGTTGCATGGAGCTTATGCTGCAACACAACACTTTGTTGCAAGTGGTTGCCCAACTTCCATAACAGACGAGCTGGTTATGTGATAGCACAAACGCAGCACGCACACTAGCAAACGCCACTGGGCCGTGAAAAACATGTTTTAGAACTGTCCAAAAAACTATATAAATATCACGCATCACTTCATATCACTGTGATCTAAACTTAATTTCCAGCTGTACCTAAAAAAAGCACTCTGTTGGGAGGGGAGGGCAAGACTACCTGGTTGGCATTGCAGTTATTGTTGATATGATGGCTGGCTCTATACAGCAATGCAACACTTAAAATTAAATTTCACATCAACTCACGTCACTACCAGTATATCGGCAAGGGAGAGGAGTTACGTTTCGGACTTCTTCATCTACTGATGTTCCAAAATACTGCTTTGCTAAATCAACTAATTTGTCATGGTCTACACCACCAGCAGCAGCCAACACCATACGAGATGGTCTAAAATATACATAGACTTCATGTACTGCATAAATATAACAACACTGCAAAGACTTTTCATTGTTGGGTGACTGTATAGATGTAAAACCGATAAGCTGGAGTTCCATTCTATGTTAGCGTGCTGTTGCTCACCATATACATTTTGATAAAGATCTCTTTTGATAAGCGTGTTTGAGCGTAATCAGTACCACATTTTACTATGTCAAAAATTTTCTGTGCATGAAATTGCAAGCATATGCTTCAAAATCATAAGGCAAACAACGGCTATCTAACTACAATTGAATACTAAGGTGATGGCAATTGAATTTTACAGTATGTAGATATCGAACCACTGAGTGATGCCTTATTCAATGAGGAGTTCACCTCAATTTAATTTGTTACCAATTTAATGCAAATGCGTAAAAAAATGTTGTCTTTGGATTACTGCCACACAATAAATCTCTTGCATAGACACGGTAGTTGATTTCGCAATATCAGTCAAAACTTACACATAATGTAACTTAATATATTTCACTAAATCTTCCTTGTTGATTTTTCGAATATTTTCTGATGGCCCCAAGATTGTTAATCCAAGTGGAGTTCCTTGATAGGCAGTTGAATGCAAATAATCAAACACGACTTCCTGACAAACAACACAAACACTAACAAAACTGATAAACAAATATAGAATATTACACACAACTCAGAGCACTAATTTGAATAGCTTTTCATTTCACATTCAAATTGTATCTATGTTGTGTTGTGTCGTGAACGTTACCTTGATCAGGCCAAATAGTTTGCTTTGTTTAAAACATAGGTAGTTTGATTTTTGCAATTAGGTAAAGCATCAACGCCTGCTGCAGGTGCTGCTATACATTTTTAAATTAATGTTACTTCTGATTTTAGCATAATAAACAAGTCAAAGACTTGCATGTACCCACAGTACGTCAGTAAGAAATGATAAAGTAAGTGCAACGAATAGACTTCTTCACAGCCAACACTATTTGGCAGTATTGCAAATGAGCTTTGACGATGAATGACTGTGAGTTAAGCACTTGAAAGCTTTTTGATGCATGCAGCACAGTCGAAAGGAGCAATTGTTTGCATTGACGTTCACGTCTCAGGTTCAAACTATGGCTAGCGCAGACCTTGAAAAGATGTAAGGACGATTACTTAGTCAAAGATTGTAAGACCGTTTTACAGTCTCCGGTTTTCATTTTTTATGAGTCAGATAAATCTATTTTTTTTATTTGATTTCTTTGCTCTGAAATTGTAAAAAGTGACAAAGCATTTGGCACACCTGCTGATTTTGTTCAATCTCTTCCATTTCCCTCAATATTACTCCACGTTCTCTTTCGATCTCCGCCTCTCCTAAGGTGCTGTTTTGTATAATATCGGAAAGAATTTCAACAGCTGTAACAAAAATGTAGTAATGTATCTTAGGAAAAAAATTTTCACTTCTGCATTCTAAAAATATATAGTTGTGAAAGAAGATTAATGTAAGTAGACATAATGAACTTCATTAGCATAACGTAAAATTGGACCAGAACGAAAGCATTTAGTATACTGATTATCATAAAAATGTATTTTATTTTGATGGAAAAAATATACGTTTTCCAGATTATACAGTACAAGCAACTACGAAAACAGAGAAGTGAGTTTAACTTGCTTAACAAATCGATCCAAAAACACAAACACACCTTTTGGCAAGTCTTTGCTGAAAGCTTTTGCATAATAAACAGTTTGTTCACGAGAAGTATATGCATTAAGATGAGCTCCCATGTTTTCAACTTCAAGCTCAAGATCAAGTTGAGTGCGTCGGGCAGTTCCCTGAATAAAATGCAACTAACTACAAACATATTTTGTCGTCTCAGAAAACAACTTTTACAAGTAATGTGAAGGACTGTAGAAAGTAAATAGACAATAAAGACAAAGTGGGTTAATGGCAAACTATACAACCAAAATAAGTTTAGCAGTTGTTGGCGTACAAACTATTCAGTATCATTTCTCAAAGCGCCACACATTTCAAGGTACCTCACATCATCATATTGTTTCAATAATAGAAACTCATTAGAAAATCTATTAGAAAATAATAGAAAAAACTAAGACGTGAAATTTCACAAAAATTGTTTGAGAGAATTTGCCATGTAAACGTTTATTTTAATTTGATGATATTGCAGAATAGCATTACAATTATCTTAAGATTAGGCAGTAGCTATTTTGCCATCAACGGCATTTTACCCTTGAAATCTATTTTGTCGCTGTACATTTGTGATTATTCAATTTGGATGACATACTACAAAATGGCTTTTAGTTGCTTGTGATTGGTCAATTTCTATGACGTATTAAACACGTGACTTGACAAAAATTTACCCCAGTATACACCACCCCTTATATCTACATACTGGGCTTCCTCCTAGCGTACACTGCCTCTGTTGAAGTATCCTGCATGTGAAAAATCAAATCCACAACCATGGCATTTGACAGCAGCAGTACTATCCACTACGCCACAGCATCACTCCATGCATTGCAGCACATGCGCTTATTTGAAAATACACTAATTGTGTACAGCAAAAAGATTCCAAGGATAAAAAGTCACAGATGGAAAAATAACCACTTTCTTAGGGTTAAGGTTGGCGGTAGGGGGCATCTAGGGACAGGCAAGTAAGAATAATATATTATTCTAGAATAGTTGATATACTATTCTAAAATACTCTAGAGCAGTTAAACTGAATCCCGAATCCAAATCCGAATCCTTTTTTTGCAATTAGCGCAATCAAAGTGAAAGCATTTATTACAAGTCTACAACAACAAAAGCATAATCAGAGAACAAGTTTATTGCAGTACAATCATTTAAGCTTTCTACATGTTTGCCTGTGTGTGCGAGTAAGTTTTTGAATCATTGCATGCAATTGATACTTTTACAAAAAGAAAATCTGTGACGAAGCAACGTGTAAGCAAGGCATATAACGAGTCCTACTATCTAGTTTGAATTGGTGTTTTGGATTCGGATAGTTTGGGATGGGAATCCTTCGGATTCAGTATTCTGAATTGCCCATCCCTAGGGGCAACCATGGAATTTCTGCATTATATTTAGTATCTAAAAGTAACAAATTATTTGAAAAAATATTTTTTGACTGATATACAGAGCATCATACTATGATTGGTACCTTGAATGCCATATGTTCCAGAAAATGTGCTGTTCCATTATTTACACTGGTTTCATATCGACTTCCAGCATCAATCCAAAGACCAACAGTACATGTTGAAATACCTGAATCTTCTGATGCAACACGAAGACCATTGGCTAACTTTGTTACTCTTGTTTCAGGTGTATTAACTTGTACAGTAGCAGAATTTGTAGACTGCAGTCTTTGTGAAAATAGCTGAGTAGGTGTACATAAGGATTTTGCTTTGGTATTTTTCTGAACTAAAATTTTTTTTAAAGAAGCACCAAAATGTTTTCCAAAAGACATTTTCAAAAGCTAAATAGAAATAACAAATGCCAGGCTTTATAGAGACTATATTTTACCTTAATAGCTACAATAACACACTTTTTGACAGCAAAATAATTACCAGTAAGTATCTACAGGCTGATAAACACAAAACGTATATTAGTGTCAAATGTACTATTGGTATATCTATGAACTAATTTATTGTTACAGTACTAAACTACCTGTGGATTTAAATTGGAAATAAAATTAGCTTATTTTATCTACAAAATGAATGTGGTGCTGACAGAGAAATTATGCCCTGCTTATATGGCACTGCAAGAGCATGTCTGCAAGCTGCACAAATTTTCTCTAAGGCCAAAGTTTACCAATTGCTCACATAGCACTTTGCATAAAATTTCTAGGACACATGACAAACACTTTTTCATTAAGTGTAACACTTACTTTCTCACAAATTTACTCGTTGGTTTGCGTTTTGATTGTTAACAGCCTTTTTGCAATGATTATCTAATTGGTAAGACAATGTAATACTGACTTTGACACAATCATACAAAACTGAAGTCAATGCCTCACTGAAATAACATCAATCTGGAGAAGCTATATCACAGTTCTAAGTTAGGTGAGACATTGAAATAACTTGTTTCTAAACAAAAAGTCCATTGAAGTTTTTGAGGAAGTCAACGAGTTGAATTGTTGAATTTATAGGTTGCATGGCCCCACAGAACATAATTAGGCCTGCTCACAAAAAAATTGTGTGTGATACTTGTGTATTGCAGAAGCTCTCCAGCATGCACAGCTGCTTGTGCTGTGTATTTTACCATCTCATCTAAAACAAACTACAATGCAACAGTGCCACATTACTGAACTTGTTAGTTACAAAGATGAACCATTTTCATTTGCATCAGTACTTCCACAAATAATTTTTTCATTTTCTGCACTTCATCAGATTTTTTTTTTATTTGCCCATCTCAAAAACAAATTTTTTCCCTATTTTCCTTGCACACTATTCTCTCAAGAATTATTTGAAAATAGACTTTTTTTCCACTTCTCTAAAAAATTTGAATGGCATCTAAAATACAAAGATTAACTAAACTACCTATGGTTAAAAAGGTTCACACAGACATATACCACAAACATTATCTTGAAAACAATTTAGTGTGTATTGCAAACAATGTACCCAACCCAATTTGGGTACATTGTTTGCAATACACACTAAATTGTTGTGGAAGATAGGTAGCTCAGTCAATCTTTGTGGTGTTTTCATAAGTTTGAGTTGTGGAAGATGGGTAGTTTATTAGATAACGTTATGCAAGGTTAGTTGATGGTTAAAAAGGTTCACACCGACATATACCACAAACATTATCTTGAAAACAATTTAGTGTGTATTGCAAACAATGTACCCAAATTGGGTTGGGTACATTGTTTGCAATACACACTAAATTGTTTTCAAGATAATGTTTGTGGTATATGTCGGTGTGAACCTTTTTAACCATCAACTAACCTTGCATAACGTTATCTAATAAACTACCCATCTTCCACAACTCAAACTTATGAAAACACCACAAAGATTGACTGAGCTACCTATCTTCCACAACTCAACACTCATGAAAACACTGCCTTCAAAATAAAAAAGTAAAATAACTAAGCACAACAAAATGATGTGACTATTGTGACTGGAATTGAAAACAAATAAATAAATGAAATGAAATGGTTGAAAGGTATTGGGCTCCCAACTCTAATATTAGAGTATCAATCATATAGCACAGCATATAACATTAACAACACAAAACACACATTGATGAGATCAAAACATTTCAGCTTTGTTTTAAACTTCATATAGCACAACATATAGCATCAACCAAACAAAAGAATACACATTGTTGAGATCAAAATATTTTAACTTTGTTTTGAACCTAAAGAAGAGAATATATATATACAATTTCATTTTGCAGCTTATTCCACACTGGTACAACAGAATCAGCAAAAAATTTTTTCTCTCACTGTAGATTTTAAAATAACAGAAAGTTATACAGCAAAATTGTGATGACACAGGTTAACGGGGTATATTGAAAAAAAAAATTTATATGAATTAATTTAAGAATAATCTTAAAAACTATATAACTACCTGCATTTCTATGCAACAATATTTTAAATTTGTCAATCCAAACAATTTAAAATGGTCATTATAGCGACAATGAGAAATAGATCATTTCTCAAAAATATATTTAGTGTGACATTTTAGCACACTTCCTCTAATATTTTGTTTAAAATAAGGATTTCAAACACGCATACTAAACCCAGCAATAGGCCTGACATAAATAATAAATGCCTGAATTAACATGGTGTAGTCACAGCAAGCAGCTTTAGAAACTATGTGATTAACATGAGAGCTCCACTCCAAGCCCCTTCTAACAGTAACACCTAGATTGGTAGTATGACAACATTTATAACAAAATCATTATTTATTGAAAACTTATACAAACATTCACTAAAGTTAATAAATATATAACATTATGTATTAAAAGTTGCAACTGCCAATTTTTGTTCATTCACTGACCAAATTTAAAACATTTAGCATAACACTAGGTTCATCAAATGTGTAGGCTATTTAGCATTGTCAGCATATAAATATAAAACACAAGTAGAATGCAGTTGAGTGTAGGTGGCACCTAAGTTTTCCACCTATTTAAAAAAGCAGAGGGCCCAGAACAGAAGCCACTGAAACAACACAATGAATGATAGTGGGGCAGAAATAATATCAATACATACACACTGAAAGCAGCTGCACAAAAAATTCTCTAACCAAATTAATATAATGTAGTCAATGCCATTTTAGTGCAGAAAAAGTAATAACTGTACATGAGAAACCTTATCAAATGCTTTGGCAGAATATGTACATTGTTTCTACAACCAAATTGTTTTGGTAAACAACTAAATTATGACTGTAATTGTGAACACTATAATGGTAAAATCCATGTAAAGCATGTCATTTTATATCATTTGAAAGCAAATAGTCGACCATCTTTTTATGAATCACACTATTCATGGCACAACATAATGCACTATGCTAGTCATGGATATAGTTGATGATCATCAACTTTACTTTGCACCTTCTTCATTAATAAGTACAGTTAATGCCTTCTTCCATACAGCAGACGTACAACGCATTTTTAAGAAAGTGGCTATTTTGACATTGACAGCATTTTACCCTCAGTGACTATTTTGCTGTAATTATTTGTGTGTGTTTATATTGCCATAACTGTCAGTATTGCCATAATTATTCTGCCAGTGATGCTGTGGCGCATGGATAATGCACTGCTCTTGAAATACAATGACAAGTTGGAATTTTGGCTAACTGGGCACTCAAAAAAAGGCAGTGTACACTAAAGGGGGGCCCAATATGTGAATATACAGGGTAGTATACATTGGAAGGGAGTGTACAGGGTGGGCAAGTGGACACTGAGGGCGCAAAACTTTTTTGATTAGTTATTAAAATTGACCAATCAGCAACGACCAAAAGTCACATGTTTAATACATCACTAAGAATGACCAATCACATATAACTCATGCCAACATAGCTTCTAAGGGTAAAATGCTGTTGACAGCAAAATAACCAAAGCCGCCCATTTTCAAAGATGATTTAAACAGTTTGTTATTTTTTGAAAACAAACAGTTCTTTATTTCTTGAAATAAGAAATCTAATTTGCTATATTTTAAATATAAATGGTAAGTATGCTATCTGGATTTTTGATTCAGTAACTAAGGTTACAATTTTTTTCAAAGTCATTGAAACATGTTTAATTGTTTCAAATTCATTCAAATGAAATAAGCATTAATATAAAACTAAATAAAACTCGCACATGCTGCACAATAAGCATTATTTGAAAACTACAGGTACCTAAGTAAATGGTTTCTACACTGAATAGGAGGAAAGATTTGGGACTGTTGGAGGATGAGGATCCAGCTTAATTGGCCAAGCGTATACACCTTTTGGTTGGCTCTGCTTGTCTCAACTTAAACAGTCCCAAGCTATCAAAAATAACTACCTAGACCTAGAAACACCAGTGGCAGATTTTTTGGCCACCAAATCTGAAAGGTATCAAAAATAGTTCTAAATTACTCTTGTATGACATGGCAAAACCTACAGACCTAGCAACTACAAAAATCATGTTATTGAGAATATTACCTAAGCAGTTATTTATAATTGTTCTACAATGGAATAATGAAATCATTTGTTTTTCGGTTTTGCTTTGAAGCTGTCAACAATAGAAATATCAATTATTTTATCGCATTCCTGAGCCGTAGCTTCACATATGCAAAAAAATGATTGTTCAGCACATTCGAAATGTAGTTTGGTTTTGCGAAATCACGGTAGTGGTGTTGCCAAAACATTTTTACAGTAAGTAGCTAAAAAGTAGTCAATTCAATATGAAAGTAACCCAAATTTTTTTGGCACGGGCTTTGTAGCAGCAAATTTAATTACATAGCCTGATTTCAATAATTTCAATTTCAAGTAAACTTATTCACTTAAGAAAAAACTTTGAAAAACATGTAGCGGTTTGGTGGTCGATGGTAAGATAGAGTTGGTTGCCTATCGAAACACACCTCGCCTATACGAGACTAGACTTTCACCTATCGCCGATCACTATGTTTACAGGAAGATTCGACTGGTTTATTCACGCTTGATCGATAATGTCGCACAACTGATTGAATGACCAAATACTGAAAACTGAATGCCGAGTGCTGAATGCTGAAAAAGGCAGTGCGGGCAATTTATATATACGTAGCGGTGACGTAATAATCAACCGCTACAGTCCTTCCCACAGCACATTGTTGAATTGAGTCGCAAAGGTGGGGGTAAAACATGCGAGACTAGGGCTGCATCAGTTGCAGTGTCGACAGAATCCCCGGCGCAGCTCCACCGCGCGCGCTACGGCGGAACCACCCGTGAAAACCATCGCACAGCAGTAGGCTGACGCTGCGTCCAGTGACGTCTGTTTTCTACTAGCAGTAAAAGAAAACGAACGATATATACAGTGCACACCAAAATCAAAAGTAATACAAACACATTACAAACAGTAGTCGTTAAGCTTTGCGGGGGGACGTACGACTCTACCTCTGGTTGTTGTAACGATTGGGGAGGAGACACTGGGGATGTGAGCCGTCTTGATGCGATCGATAGAAACGTTGTTTATGCCATGCCGCATGTCGAGTTTAAAATACTTGGAAAATTTAGCTAGCACTTTGTAGGGACCTTGATAGACAGGTTGCAAGGGAGAACGATGAGAGTCCACTCGTACATAAACGTGGGTCGTAGCAGGTGTAAACAAATTTTTGTCCAGGTGAGAGGCTCTATCTGCTGAGCGGGGTGGCATGAAACGTAAGGACGCGACATAATGTCCAAACTTGCTGACAAAAGCATCAGGATCGGGTTCAGGGCCGTCGTGGTTACTAACGTCGAAGAATTCCCCGGGGAATCGTATGGGGTGACCAAACACAAAATCAGTGGGGGAAAAATTGCCAAGGTCTTCTTTGGGGCTGTTTCGAAGAGCCATCAGTGCCCACGGCAGGTTGTCATACCACTCATTGGCATTATCTTGGCATCTTAAGCTATTCTTCAAGGTTCTGTTAAGACGTTCGATTTGGCCCTGGGCTTGGGGGTGGTAAGCTGTGGCGTGGTGTTGTTGTGCCCCCAGATAATTACACATACTTAGCCAGAGGGATGAGGTGAATTGGGTGCCGCGGTCAGTAAATATGTGCTCGGGGGTACCAAACAACGTGACCCAGTGCCTTATGAATGCGTCGACACACTCCTCAGCTGAAATGTTTGGAAGAGGAACAGCGTTCATAAAACGGGTGAATTTGTCGATTATCACGAGAAGATAGTTGTAACCCTTGCTGTTGCCCAGAGGTCCGGTTATGTCTACATACACGTTGGTGAAACGACCACTGGGTGGTGGGGTGACGTTAACGAGAGGGGCAATGTTGTGCCGTTGGATTTTACTGCGTGCGCAAGCTTGACATTCTCTTGTCCACTGGCGTATGTCTCGTTTCATCCCATGCCAGACAAAACGGTGACTAATGAGTTTGATACCAGTGTTGGCGCCAGGGTGTGACCAAGAATGGTACAAGTGAAACACGTCGAAGCGCATGTTAGAAGGAATAATGGGGCGCAGGCGGCCGTGACTTGCATCGCACAACAGGCTAATACCGTGATCAGCAAGGAGTACTGGAGTTACTTTTAATGAGGGGGTGGCAATTGATTCACCCTGGCGTAAGCGTTCGATCTCGGGGTCTCCTCTTTGGGAGATAGCGATGCGCAGGTAATCTAGGCTGGGTTCTTCAGGTAAAATGGCATTGATGTCAGGCTCAGTGTGTTCAGGTGGACGGGACAAAGCATCGGCGATGTTGGAGACTCCCGCCACATGTTGTACTTTGTTAGTCATTTGTGCAATGTAATCAAAGTATCGTTGCTGGCGTGGAGATGTGGCTAAAGTATTGCTGCGAAACTTGTCGACAATAGGGCGGTGATCTGTTTTGAGGATGAATTCTTTTGCATCTAGTAGGTACTGGAAATGCTTGATGGATGCGTAGCAAGCGTATAATTCTCGTTCAAAGGCGGACCATGATTTTTGTGGTTCCGTCAAGCTTTTCGACCAAAACGCTAATGGCTGACTCAAGCCATTGTTAACTTGTTGCAAGGTGGCGCCAATGCAAAAACCAGAGGCATCGACAATAAGTTCTGTGGTCGCGAGGGAATCAGGAAAAGCCAGAAGAGTTGATTCTGCGAGGGCAGTTTTACTTTCATTGAAGAGGGATTTGAGATCCTCGGTCCAAACTAAAGGTCGATTAGGGGGGGCAGAAGCGGAAAAAAGATGAAGAGGTTGCAGAAACTTGGCGTAGTTGGGTACAAACTTGCTGTAGTATTGATACATGCCGAGATACGATTTTAATTGGCGCTTGGTGCGGGGCAGAGGAAAATCATTTATGGCTGAAACTTTTGCAGGCAAGGGAGAAAATCCCTGTTCAGATACCTTGAAACCCAAAAACGATAAACTGTTAACATCGAAAACACACTTATCTTGGTTGACCACCAGGCCGTGGTTACGTAATCGGGTAAACACTTGATTCAAGGTCCTCTCGTGATCAGTAGGATTGCGGGACATCACTATTACATCATCTAGGTAGCAAAATACTTGGGGGATCCCTGCCAATGCCTCATTCATTAGCTGCTGGAAATAAGTGGAGCTGGTAGCCAAGCCCATGGGTAGGTAGTTGTAGGAATAGTTGCCCAGAGGGGTTGTGATGGTAAGTTTGTGTTTGTCTTCAGGTTTGATCGGTATGTTGTAGTAGGCATCGGAAATGTCAATGCTTGAAAAGATGGAGCACCCATGCGCTAACGCAGTAAAGTCACTGATATAAGGTAGGGCATACTTTCGTGTTTGAAGTATTTTGTTTAAGTTTGTAAAGTCGGCGCAAAGTCTCCACGTTCCTGACTTTTTACGAACCATTACGATTGGGGATGTCCAGGCGCTGTGGCTATTTTCGAGAATACCCTGATCACAAAGGCGTTTTAACTCGTCTCGCAAGGCCCTGAACTTTTCGGGGCTGAGACGACGAGTTCTGGCAAATACCGGCTCTTCGGTGGATGTCTGTACTGAGGCCACGACTGAATGCTTAGCTTCTCTGTTGCGGCGGCAAGGGTCGAAAACCTCTGGAAAGGTTTTCTGGAGTGAGTTCAATACTTTTGGATTCGTCTTGTCGTTGGTTTGGATCCCGAAGCTAGGCTCTGGTTCTAACTCGGAAGAGGGGGAGCATCTCTCCACCTCTATGGACTCAGTCAGCCGTCGATGGGTTACGTCGACAATCAGTTTGTGGTGCGATAAGAAGTCCGCGCCTAGGATGCCAAATTTAATGTCGCAGACATGGAAATCGTGGTTGAACAGGCGAGCGAAACCGAGGTCAACTGAGGTGTGTAAGCAGCCAATAACTGAGAGTAAGCCTTTACCCGGTGCTTGGAGGGAGTATGTTGTGGCTGGTTGCAGACGATGATGATCCGCCCATGCCGAAGGAAAAATGGAAGTGGCGGCGCCGGTATCGATCAGAAAGCGAGCCTTGGAAACTTTGTCAATGATGAAAAATAGGCTGTGGTCGGGAGATTTGGTAGAGAAAATGTTGTGCAAATGCGAAGGTGCAGGGGAAGCGGTTCCTCGGGGGCAGGAGGGTCCTTCACATTTCCGAGCACGGTCGCCAAAGCGGCCGTGGTAATAGCAAAGCCGTTGTTGATCACGTCGACGTAATGGGGGAGACGAATTCCGATTGAAAGGTCGATTGTGGTGGTGTTGGGAATCGGGGGACGGGACTTGCGTAGCATGGGGAGGCTTAGCTATGGAGTGGCTTTCGCTTTGTGAAAGCTCACTGGCACTTCTTTGCAGTGAATCCAAGCGTGATTCTAGGACCTCGTTTATGAGACTTTGGTTAGAAGACGGTTTCCTCCCTGGATAAGGAGTGGGATGTGACCTATGGCTCTGTTTCAGGCGAGCGAAGAGGCGGTCAGCGTGCTGAGCCAGGTCCTCAAGACTAGCTGATTCGTAATGATAAAGGTTGATCCTTATCTGGGGATCTACAGCCTCCAAGAGGTGGTGGCGTATTAAGTCGGTGAGAATGGGGGAGTGTGAATCATAGTGTGTCCCGAGGGCAGCTTTAATACGAATAAGGAATTCGGTTATAGTGTCGCTCCCTTTATTGCATTGTTGTAAGATAGTGTAGGGCGAATCGTCAATTTGGTTACAAAGGCGCTCGAGGAGTGATGTTTTTAGTTGAGTGTACGGTTCGTCCTGGTTCAAGTTTTGCAGGATATCAGCTACTTTGGTAAGCGTTTGTTCGTGTTTGCTTAAGGCTTGAATGAGGGCAGTGTATTTGGGGGTCTCGTCGGTGATCCCACTATGGTTGAACATCATTTCAATCGTGCAAAAGTATCCCGAGACATTAAATGGCCAAAACTCTGGCAGCTTAGGCAACCTGTGCGACAGGGGCAAGGTGGTTGACGGCTCATGGTCAATTTGGGAGGCCGTGTGTGCTGAGGGTGTGGCAAAGCTACCTTGCCGTGTGCCAAAGTTAAGGGATGTCGAAATGGGATGTTGGGAGTGGATAGGGGTACTGGTCGGCGGGATTGAAGTTATGGGGTTGCCCTCATGGTGTACTGCGACAGGAGACTGTGCATTCGAGTGGCGTGGTGAATTAGTATGGGGTAACCGTCGGCGGACTGAGCTACGTAGTTTACAAACGTACAGAACGGTTATTACGATAATGCTAAGCAGTAAAATTAAGCTTAAACAAACGTCAAATAACGTGGGTAACATAACTAGTTACAAGTCATTAATCGTAGCAGCTTCTTTGCAATTTTTGATAGAAGCAATTGGAAATCGTTCGTGAGATGCAGTTCATGAACCAAAACAAAGAACTTGCTTGTAATTGGTTGGAGTTGTGCGAGTCTTAGAACAACAATTATGACGTTGCTCTTCGCCTATTACGTATTTCGCTCAGAGGAGCAAGTGATAGGGTCACGCTCATATGATCAACCAAGATGGCGCGAGTTATGCTAGACAATGAAGCGATGCGGTTCTGTCTCTTATTTACTCGAATGGCTTGTTTTAGCTGCTTGAAAGGGGAAAACAGATGCAAAATAAAAATAATGTACGGTACCGTCTTTGCTGTCTTTTAAAATTGAGTTCGTTGACTTGATAGATTGGGTATTATGCAGCTGGTTTTCTTGTTCTTTGTCGGGGTCACCACTGTAGCGGTTTGGTGGTCGATGGTAAGATAGAGTTGGTTGCCTATCGAAACACACCTCGCCTATACGAGACTAGACTTTCACCTATCGCCGATCACTATGTTTACAGGAAGATTCGACTGGTTTATTCACGCTTGATCGATAATGTCGCACAACTGATTGAATGACCAAATACTGAAAACTGAATGCCGAGTGCTGAATGCTGAAAAAGGCAGTGCGGGCAATTTATATATACGTAGCGGTGACGTAATAATCAACCGCTACAAACATATGGAACATGTTTTAGTGTGTGACGCCTCGCACTTCATCGAGCTGCCATGCCATGCCATGCTACCATCACAGCTGACTTAAGTTGCTTTTTGCAGCAAATCATTACGCTGTAATGAATAAATACTAGATAAAACGAAATTACCAGTTTTTGACCAAGAGCTCTGTAGAACAGGGTTGTACGGCCTGCGACCTGTGGCTTAAAATTTTTGGGGCCGCGTAAGAAATTTAGAAATTTTGGTAAAATATTAATCCCTAAAGAAAATAAAAGGTCATTGTTGACCAAATCATAGAATTTTGGCAAATTTACAGCTGTGAAAACTGTGATCTCCAACAAAATAAGGTCAATACTGTCACTAATAACTGCTGGTGAGCTTAACTTTAAGCCCGGATATAAACTTCAACCGGCATGCGGAATTTTCAAAAAGTTAGAAATCAGCTAGCCTGCCTAAATAAGATATCAAACTCCTGTACCTGTGTACTGGAAGGTATCTGACAAAAGCTGCAATGTTATCAAAATAGTGAACTTATAGTAATACTCATATTCTGTTAAGACCCTCTCTGGACTGCTGAAGTAAGTTGTGAGAGAGTGAATAAGTGTTGCATTCAGTGAGAATGAGTCAAGTCACAAGTATAGCTGCTAACCTTTGGAATTTATCCCAAGATCAGAGGAGTTTTTGAAGTCACTTGGATATTATTTTGGTAAAATGTGTTGAGAAAATCTTATGATGTTTGAAAACTATTTTAATGAAATCTTGAAATGCTTTGGTTGAGTTATTTGGCAAAATTACTTAAGTTTGGTGTGGAAAGCCAGTTTTGGGATTTTTTGAAAAAATTTTGGTGATTATCTTATTTTGGGTGTAAGTGAGATCCAACAACAAAAGTTGGGATTTGGTTTGGAATGAAAAGTGAAGACTTTTTCTTGGAGGTCAATACCACAATGAGGAGTGTGATTAAAATGTTTGAAAAATCAATGTGGTGGCAGAACTCAAAACTCATGCCATGCGCAAGGATTTCCTAATTGTAGCAATTTTTTTACTCATAAATAGGGATACCATACGTCGTCTTTTAAGAGGATTTGTCCTCTTTTTTTCAAAAAAATGAACGGTCCTTCGAGGACACTTAAAAGTAGCCTAATGTCCTCTTTTCTACCATTTTGATTAATGCAATTATTATAAAGTAAAATTTTGTAAAGCTAAGCAATAATGCGAAAGAGAAAAAATGTATTTTCTGATGAACTACGGCAGAAGTATCTTGTTTCAAAAAAGGACGTAGCCATTTTGAAGCGCAAAATATTCATGGGCTGAACCTGACAAATAAATTTGTCTTGTTTTATTGTCTATTTTTTTGCCGTTTGCTGAATATAGCTTAGTGGGATGGTCTAATTCTACTTGTATTTTACTTGCTGACGAAACCTGTCCTCTTTTTGGGCAACGAAAATATGGTAAGCCTACTCATAAAGCCTTTTTTTTAGGTAGTGGCTATTTGCCATTGATGGCATTTTACCCTTGGAGACTATTTTGCGTGAATCATTCACGTGTGCTTATATTGCCATATTTGCTACATTTTAGCCAGTGACACTGTGGTGTAGTGGTTAGTGTGCTGGTCTTGAGATACCTTGGATGCGGGTCCAAATCTCAGCTGGCAGAGCATTGAAAGAAAGGGCAGTGTACACTGTAGGGCCTGGCCCGATATGTAAATGTACGAGGCAGTGTACACTGGAAGGTAGTGTGCAGGGTGGAGGAGTGTACACTGGAGGTGAAATTTTTTTAATTTATTTTTAAATTTGACCAATCAGAGACGACCAAAAGTCACATCTTTAGTACATCATTAAGATTGACCAATCACAAATAATGGTAATCCTGCACTTTAGCGCGGTAAATTAAAAACACCTTTGTTTGAGCTTCATGAAAAGCGTGAGTGGGTGTTATTTTGTGCTCAAATGGGACTTATTCAAAATAACTTCCATTGCGATCAATGTAACAATGAAATGGCATTTGTCAACTATGCTCCATCTATTGTTTATGTACGGAAATTATTTAAGCTGAAAGGGCAGTGTACACTGTAGGGCCAGGCCTGGTATGTAAATGTACGGGGCAGTGTACACTGGAAGGGAGTGTAATTTTGCACCCCCAGTGTATACTCCCCCACCCTGTACACTCCCTTCCAGTGTACACTGCCTCGTACATTTACATACCGGGCCTGGCCCTACAGTGTACACTGCCCTTTCAGCTTAAATAATTTACTGCGCTAAAGTACAGATTACCCTAATAACTCATGGCAAAATAGTCTCAGAGGGTAAAATGCAGTTGACGGCAAAATAGCCGCTGCCTTTTTTTATGTGTCATGTTGGCAACTGTGGTCATGAGTCATTGATGTGGAGTCTGCTGTTGAGTTGAGATGCTTCATGGAAAGAACTCAAGTTTTATCAGCACTAATTGCCAGTTGCTTGTGAACAATTGTACAGTAGACGCCGCTTAATATGACCACCTTGGAACCAGACCATTTTGGTCATAATATCCGAATGGTCATAAAAATCGAAGCCGCCATAACCGCACCTGAATCGACATGAAAACAAAATACAATACTGTAACAGTACAAGTGACAGTAGAACTAAGTACAGTATGTAACAATATGTTGAAAAAACGAAGTTATAAGTGCGTGCCAGGAAAAAATATTGTATTGTAATAAGAGAGGTGGAGAAAATGTTGGTCATATTATCCGAAATTTGGTCATATTAAACGGAGGATTTTAAATGGAAAAATTCCAGACCATACCAAATTGGTCATAATATGTGGCTGCTCATATTATCCATGGTCATAATAAGCAGTGCCTACTGTATTAAATAGAATGGGCTGTGGGAGCAGTTTATTTCTTCTGCAAGCTCTGTGTGTAACAATAGATATTGCTATTAAATTTCTTTTTAGAGCACACACATATGCAGAATACACTAGGTGTTAACCACTCAACTTATTGATTACACCCAATGCCTTGCAACAATAAGCAGTCGTTTCTGGCAAAAATTTTGGCCTTCTATCATGATTAAGCTACTGCATGGTTACATTACTACACAGATTCCCAATTTGTATGAACTCCCAATGCAATAAACCAATATAAAAAGTTAAACAATCCACGACAGCAGAGGTTGATCCCATCAAATTATAAATCTCCTGAGCAAGACAAAAAAAGCCTCCCAACACAATTTAACATTAACCTCGAAGAAAGGTCATCAATCTTTATAAGTTGATTTTCAAAAAAGACATTAGAATCTAAGCTTGCAGTGCCCTTACAATCTCAAAATGACACACCAATCAGGCGCCAAATCCCATGTGGTTAACTTTTCATTACACAAAGCTATAAATTTGTGAGTGCTTGCAAATTACTAGTACCAAAGAGAAAACTAGTTATTTGTCTTTATTTTAGCAGTGCCAAAATGGTGTTTAAGAATACTAAAAAAACAAATTGCCTGACTACGTATGTTTAAAATAGGAAGTGACTATTTTGCTGCTAGTGGCAGGTTTGCTATACTCCACAGAGCAAAACTGTGACATACTGGATAGTGCCCCTGCCTTCAACTACAATGGTTCTGGGTTTGAGTTTTCACTGGCAGCATACTTCAACAGAGGGTGTGCACCCTGGGGGTGTGACCTAGTATGTAAATGTAAGGGAGAATATACAATGAGAATAAAATTTTTGTGAAGTCATGTGTTTACTGTGTCATAGAAATAACTAATCACAAATCTTTAACAGCATCTATTGAATGGATTTCATGGGTAAAATGCTGGAAATGGCAAAATAGTTGCTGCCTTAAAAAATGAAAGTAAATTACTCTCATTCTTATGAGGTTTTACATCTTTTATCTTGAACGATTGTAATTGAAATCAAAGCTATCTCCTATTAAACTTTATGATTTTGATCAAAACTTAACTTGAAACAACATAGTTAATCAAAGTGTTTTGTTTGTGACAACTCCTTAAGAAAAAGGCTGTTTTGAGACAAGGTTATCCTGATTTTCTAAGTCACAAACAACAGCTTCAGCAATATATCATCTTAAGAAATCTTTAAATTTTGTACTACAAACCAATTTTTCAAAAATTAGTACCCATCTCAAGATACACTGCCTTATGAAAAATCCCCCGTGTAGATTGTCTCACCAGTGCTAGTACTAATGCTACTGCCTTGTTCAAAAATAGTTGCCATCTCAGTGAAAATAGCAGCCAGTTTGTATCACAGTATTTTCAGAGATACAGTGTTTACTCAAACTCAATGTTTGATTGATAAATACCTCTATCACTTTCCCTAAGCACCTTTTTATCAATTCAGTCAAAGCTTGCAAAATGCTTCTCATAGCTTGATAAAGCTATAGGTGCCTTTGTGCCAAACTATTTTATATTTAGAAACAAAATTATGTTGTATTATGCATAAAAAATACATAAAAATTTCTGTGTGCCTTATTACTCAAGGATGTTTTTATTGAATTCCGTATGTGCTCTGGTACATAGGAATGTCTTTTTTAAAGTTTTATATGCTGCAGTTGCATGCTGGTGTTTCTCAAAAGAATGTTAACTGTATGCATTACTACAAGTGATACAGCTATTGTACTTATTACCTTTTTTGTTATTACATAAGATCATTATTCATGTACATTTTTGTGTGATTTGTGAATGCGCTTTTTTATCACTTCATATGTTCTCCATGACATGCTAATCACACAGGGAAAAACTTTTTCGTGTAAGTAATTCTACTATTAGTGAGTCAGTTGAGTCTTGACTAGAATTCAAGTCATTGTAATTTAGTCTTGAGTCACTAATGTCAAGTTATTTTGTGCAAATAGCTCTAGCCAAGATTTTTTTTATAGTGACTTGAGATGACTTCAATCAAGTCACTTGACTCAAGTCTCCCCAGCACTGCCGGTGTTACTAAAGCGTACAAAAAATATCTGAAGAAGTAAAAAAATTAAGTATATTTTACTGATGATACAGTTCATCAGTTTTGCGTCTCAATATATTTGAAAATTCTAAACAGGGTGATAAGATGTAGTAAAATGTAACACTCATAATGAGAATTTATTCCACTTTTCAAAAACAATAGGATGAGAGCATTTTAAAACTATAAAAGTAGCTTGAATGTCAACACTAACAAGTATAAAAAAAACTGAATCAGCTAAAGTGACTGCAATTGGGTAAAAAAAGCCAATGTAGGGATTGTGCAGACATTTACACATTTTGATCCAGACGTAAAAATAAACGTGATACTGAGTAGCCTTATGTGGAAGAGTAGACAGATGAATGAGGATGTGGAGTGTAATGTTACAATCAATAAAATTTTCACTTTCGTGTTGAAAAAAGATCTTCGTTTCCATTGGATCACTCTCCTATCAACCGTTGATTAACTTTCTTACCAAAATCGCTTAATAGTAGAAGACATATTTTTGTAATTGTAGTATTTCTCCCACTATCTTTACCCCTGTTGATGATGTGGTCAACTGAGTTAAAGCTTGGCAAATGGTCGCATGGGCTGGAGCACTGTAGTGGTGGCAATGGCCTGTGTTGTTGAACTTCGCAATTGCTATATTGTTGGGGTGGTTATAAATAGGCATAGTAGGTATAGTACAGGCATAGTAGAAGCATAGTAGGCATAGTACAGGCATAGTAGAGACTCAGTAGGCATAGTACAGGTATAGTACAAGCATAGTACTGGTACAAAGATAGCAGGGGAGGTGTGCGACCGAAAACCAGTCGCACCAATATATAGAAGCCTTACCTCTTTCCTTTCAAAAAAAAATCAATTTTATGAGTTTAGATTTAAGCATTGAGGAGGTGCAATGAGATTTCACATTAAAAGCTCAAGCTATTATCACTATGCCTGTACTTTATTTGTACTATGCCTATTTATAACTACCGATATTGTGCACTTGCAACAGTCATTTTACAATAATATTCACTATCTGGTTGCTAAGTTGGGGTAGAAATCAATGTCAACAGACTGCTGTACTAGTATTTCCAAAGTGGGTCTGAATATAACAGCATTCTAGCATAACTTGCAAAAAGATTTTGTGACCAAAAGACTAAAATATATGGCAAAACAGTAAATTCAGTTTTCTCGTAAATTGTGAAATATGAATGTGTGTGTGGAATATTTGCATGAATGTTGTTGCACTCCATCAGTAAAGTGGTAAAATTTTTGTTTTTTAGGTCCTACTCTCGTGCTCTTTAAGTCAGTGGCTTCCCAGTAGGTCACTAGTAGTGTAGTCAGTGCAAATTGCCCTTGCTCTAATTTTTTTAGTCTTGTTCTGCTAATGCAAGCGACAATTCTTATCCAAACTGCATGCAACATGATGTTCCGGGACTTTTTAATAGCAAATGTGATGCTCAAGCCATGCTTTGAATGCATGATATAAACCAGTGATTGCAAGAGAAAAATGGGTCTAAAAGAGGTAGAAGAAATTTGGCAAGGAATAGAATCATTAATTTTTTGCTATAATGCTTGCAACGATGTTGGTTTGGTAACTGCTAACGTCTAGGGCAAAAGTTAGGGCTAGCAGTTGTTATATGATTTATCAATTTATGTCTAATTCTACTGTTAGCACGAACAAGCATGTATAAAAATGTATCAATAAAGAAAAATAAATGATAGTTAATTCTACATTCGATTCTAAAAAGTATGTTACTGTATCAAAACCAAGTAACATTAAGTTCAACTCCTTGTACAATTATAGAAAACCCAGTTGTGCAAATGGCTTTTTTACGTTGCCTTACTTGCTGAGTTGTCAGTTTTTTAATTCATTATTTTGTATGTAGGTATTTTAATTTTAAAAGCAATTGAGAAAATGGCTAGTTTTGTAATTGCAAAAAGCGTAAATGCTTTGAGAAGTCTTTCTCTCAGAAATTCAAGTGCTCTGTCTATACTTTTTACTGAAAGTGGAAGTTTTGGAAAGCGTAGGCTTTCAAACCAAACTGAAGATGAAATTGTCCAAACTCCATCAATTCCAAAGGATGACAATACAAAATACAATTGTCCAGAATATTATACGTACAATGAATTTTCGTATTACGATATTGATGCTGCATGTGTCAAGCAACGATTGCCTCAGCCAGCAGCAGAATTTAAATAAAATTTTTATTTTGATAAATGTTTTTACTTTAATTATTACGTTGTTCTTAGTTTATTTTATTCTTTTGATGTGTTGAAACAGATGATGAATTATTACAAAGCAACACATGTAATTTTGGTTTCAATGTTAGTTTGGTGGCAAGGTAAAAGTAATGCGGTCGTGGCTTTGCGATATAAATTCCATTTCCTTCCCTTTAAAACCCATTAAAACTAAGTCTCGTCAATATAGATATGCCGGTAATCTTGCACTATGCTACTCCCATAGAAGCTGGCACGTGGTGGAGCAAGCACCAACCACCGACATGGCACTGATAACAATATCTGAGAACGTGGAAATTCAAACTTGAGTTTGGCTTAGACTACAATCACACCATTCCATCTGAACAACCGGGAATCCAAGCGCCAACTTTCTGTATATCTGAATGGGACTCCCACTTTCTCATAACCGATTCCCCACGTAGTTAGGAGTGAACCTTGACCGACAGCTTACATATAAATAACACACAGATGCTCTCTCTGCCAAAGTTACACTCGAAACAATCTGCTGAGATGCCTGGCTGGTTCATCTTAGGGTGCTAGCACCAACACACTCCGTACAAGTGCTCTTGCGCTTATCTTCAGCTTTGCTGAGTATGCAACTCCAGTGTGGTGTCGAAGCACACATTCGAAAAAGATTGATGCTACTCTCAACGACACCGTAAGGATCGGAACCGGACACCTGCATCCCACACCCACGAACTTCTTACCAGTACAAGAAGATATTGCTTTGGCCAGCCTGCGTAGAGAAAAAGCTACCCACTGTCTTTCTCAACAAGCTGTGTTGGATGAAAACTATGCCCTAAACCACACTGAGGCGCAACCTAGTAAGCGTCAAAGACTAAAATCTCGCCATGCCGCAGCCCTTGAAAAATGTAACTTCGGCATCCTGGAAGCCTAGAGAAGCAATTGTGATAGAACTCGAAGACCTGACCAGTTCACGGTTCAACCCAACACCAAACCCCCACGCGTTTAAACACTACCCCGAAAAGAATGGGTAAAAACTTTACCGCCTAAGAACCGGGGTAGGTCGTTTTAATAACAATATGTTTCATTAGGGTCTCGTCAAATCCCCATTCTGTAACTGCGGACCTGAACCTCAAACTGCAGAACACTTCATTTATCACTGCCCAATACACACGCCTTAAGTTGGCAACGTGAATTTCGCAGCACCTGATGAAACCACAGTCCAATGACTGCAGCGCCTGAACATAACATCGTGAAGTCCGCTGTATCATACGCAAGAAGTAGCTTCATCAAGTCTAATGTACGCGTAATATATTTTCCATTAAAGCAAATATTATGACAACATGTCTTCGATGTTATCTCACATAGTCTCACTGACTAATATTTCGCGCAACGTGATTAAAAGATGTAAACCTCAGCCCTGCAAGTGTTTTATGGACACTACTTTTTTTAGGTTATAGGTAGGCTACTATTTTGGTTAAGTTTTTGCTTAATAAAATTTAAAAAATTTTAATCTCATTGCCTCAGTTTTTCAACAAACAAAATCTAACCTTTAGTAGTCGTTAAGTCGTAAATTGCTTTCAAAAGCGTATTTCCGAAGCTCTTCGTTTGATTTTTTTCAGGCGAAATGTAAACGGTTGTTTTAGTTCTAGTTGCTGAGCAATTTACTTTTGTTTTTTATTGTAAAGCAAGTGTCAATGCAGTAAAATTCTTTTTCCCCGGACCTCGCAACGCATTAATATCGCAAGATTTGAACGCGTGTCTATGCGATCATGCAATAGCATCCCAACTCACTCGAGCACGCTGGGCAGTTCTGAGGGTGACACCAGCTAATGTGACAAGACTATGGTTCGCGGTCGTGAAGTTTTGGTTTCAATTCCTGCTAAGTTCCAGTGGTTTTCTTATTCTGCGAAGAACTTGCTTGCGGGTTGCAAGTGAAAAGCGTAATTTCGAAGCACCAGTTGTTTATTGTAAGGGAAGCCGAACTCCTCCCCCGTGTGTATTTGACTTGTTTCATCACGCAAGATACTTTTTATTGAAATAGGTTTCACGTTTCAAGTGCGATTGTTGCCAAAGAAACCTTTTAATTGGGTTATTGACATCATCTCTTTTGTCTGTAAAATCGATTAATAGTTGTCATTCACGCAGCTTAAATGGGCTAAATTTTCATGAGAAATCACAAAAACGTTAATTAAATATAATTTTGTTTGTACGTTTTCGTACAATATTTAAAAATTATAGAAACTTCTTACCCTTTCCCAAATTTTTGTTTTGGCTACGAATATTTCAGCATTTGAGGATGTCCCTCCACTGGCGCTATTGAGATGATGGCTGCCACTGGTGATAATATTTCAGAAACGCCTTATAAGGATATTGAAAACCATTTAAAAAAAAATTTGTGAAGTACTGGCGTGATATAGCAAAACCAAGTAGGCTAACTACAAAAACATTTTCTTGGGAATATTGAGTTTGCTGTTGTTTATTATTCTTCAACAAGGGAACAGTAGAACCAAATTTTTTCATTTTTTTGCCTTGAAGCCATTTATTGTACGAACGTTAATTATCTTTCGCGTTTGCTAAAGAAATCAAGGTTGTTGACATTTGGTTTGTAGTTGTTAGGTTTTGTCATATTACGGCAGAGTAGGGAGGGATAGCCGGGTTCTACTGAAAACCTGTGTTTTAAGAAAACATATTTTTGTATTATTATTCTCTGGCTACGGGAAAGCTTTTACCAACAATTTGTGTTCAAATCCGTTCCGGAATTGCCAGTCGGGCTTACTGCTGGAACTGTACATTTTTGCAATAAGCTTTCAATATAACGGGAAAATTGCCGTTAAGCACTTTTTCCAAAACCAAAACAGCGCAAATCAATATGGACTTGGAATTCGCAATCCTACAATTACGAGCCAGTGTTTCACCGGGTACATTTATTTAGGGCTGCCAACTTAGATTATTTTCTAGACCGTGTTAGATTATTCTAGATTTAATATCACTATTTGTCAGGATTTTCCCTGACATGTCCGGCATCTTGGCTATGCGTCAGGGAAGAGAACGTAAGTGACTCGTTCGTAGCTGGCCAATGCCGGCCCATTTCTCTGATCGGGTCACTTGGATTCAGTCGAGTTCACAGCGACGATGCAAAAGGTGGCAGCAAAATAGGCGACGATTATTTTTTTTTGAGAGCACCCCCATTTTGCGTGAAATATGTCGAAACATGGACTCATTTGCAAAAACACAGCGTAATTAAACCATTTTTAAGATAGATAAATTTTATATCTCGCAGTTCATTCTTGAATTATTTAGGTAATTTTTTTAATCATTTTAGATTATTTTTTATAAAATTTGTTGGCAGCCTTGCATTTACGACGTCGTTTTGAATGTCCCAAATTTTTTGCTGCATCTGCCTTTCTTCACTTGCGAAAATGCTCATTAGGCCGCTCTAAAAGATAGCCGGTGTTTGTGACGTGATAATAGGGTGTACGCCAAGAAAATATTTTAAAAATTTTTGTAAAGCAATTTATTCTGGAAAATCATAAAAATTTTTATGGCAAAATGTTGGGCTGTAATACCATATCAAAAAGATTTCTTATTGGTTTAAACACGCTTAGTGCGTGGATTGGTGTCGGTGCTATTGTTGCAGGAATTGTGGTAAAACTCAAACTGTTTGGATTTATAGAACAAATGCCTATGGGTAAGTTGCATGGTTACAGCTGAAAATTATTTGGGACGTGCTTTTGTACCAATTTGAAAGCAGATTTTCGGAAAAAAGAATAGGTTTAAAAGTGATCTTTAGATGACAGAAAGAAACTCAAAACAGTACTTTTTATCAATTTTGGGAAGAATTTCTACTCAGTTTTTGTCAGAGATAACTAATCACATGTATAATCAGGGCCGGCGATAGACAATTTTGCTTCCTAGACAAGTTTTAAACGTTGCGCCCCCATTTGATGGACTTCTATTTTATACTCCGATCCATAACCGGTAGTCATTCAGAAAATTAATAGCCAACTGTTAGAAAAATATTCAGTATAAAACATGGTTATTGACGTATCGGTATTAAACGAAACGAATTCAAAAACTATTAATCACTGCTACATTTTATCTTACGCCAAAACCTCTTGTCTTGTTCTTTTCTTTAGGAAAGTTCTGCACCATTCCAAGACCGCTTCTTCAAGCTGGTACATTTCTTGAGAAAAAATTGGGTTGAGAAAAAATGCCGTTTGTAGTTTCGGATATTCTTCGCCAATCATTTTTTACATACATGTATTTCAAAAGCTACAGCTAGAACTGTCACTTCTGCTTTCAGTCCCCAGATACACGTAGCTCTACTGTTGGATGTTCTTCCGCCAATAGTACTTCTTCAAATGCAGTTCTTCCTTTTCACCCTCGCTAAATACCTTAGCCTATTTGGCCTACTTTTCATTTGTCTTAAACCTGCCTTATTCTTCTGCATTTTTTTGTTTCGTTCTATTCATTACCTGGCTTATCTTCTTCTTCACGACCTACGCTTGTTGTTTGCCGACATGATGTACTTGTCAGCGAAAAAATATTTTACTAAAGGGCTTTGAATTAAAACTGGCTTGAGCTGCACCCTAAGAGGCTATCTATTTCGCTCAATGGACGCGCCGGTTCTGGCTAAAGGATAGTGGTTATATTGTAGCAAAGTTGTGGGGTGTCTTAAATAATATTAAAAATTACACCCAGTTTTGCCGGTCAATCACGCAATATTATTCTTTGAAAGCTGGTCTAATTAACTTTCTTTGAGAGCTGGAGGTCGGGGACTTAATTGTCGAAACTAGTCGTTGTACGCAGTTCTTGACTAAGTCTTCAACTTTATTGCTTTTGCGCATTCTTATTCCATGACGCCCGAACATACGTACTAGCCGATAATTAACTAATGTTCAGGTGCACAGGTCTCCGATCACACTTTGGCTCTGGTATTGCTTAAATTTTATTAATCCTATTGACAATCGATGGGCTATTTTACAAACAAAGAAGGTTGTTATCAACCCCAAAAGTTTTGAAACTTTCAAATGTGAACAAAAAAAATAAATTTTAGGCTTTTTACCCACGCCCCTTGTCACAGCACCAAATTTATGCTGAGATTTTTTAGATCCAATGGGGATGGCTTCAGCTGCAACAAACGGTAGGTAAATGCAAACGTTAGAATAAGTCAAGGCAATATCTAGATTATTTACGAAATATAACTTATATCTCAAGCTTTTAGAGACATATATCTACATGCAGATCTCGTGACACCTGCTGCATTACCAACTTTCTATTCCATCAGGTTAAACTACCTCGTCCCCTTCAAAGCCAATGGCTAAGTAGTTACGTCTCAAGGCAGACGATACAGCACGAATTGACATCATTTTAGGGTGTGGCATCGTATAAGTTGATGAGCGTTTTTAGAAAACACTCCTAGATGGAAAAGAATTTATAGATTTGAGAGTAACTCTTTTTTATGCTACCCCTGCTATCACAAACTCTGGAGAGGATATTGTTCGGTAACGGCCTAAAATATTTTCGATTGATAATTTTTTTGAAATTTTACAAAATTAGCTGACTTTAAAAAGTAATGTATGATATGACCTAGTTTCTCAACGCATTTTCAAATTTTTTTACGAAATTAAAGCTAACTTTAAGACAATTCTGATGATATATGACTTGCATCTAAAGTATTTATTTTCATACAAAAAATATTGAACTTTGAGATTTGTGAAGTTACTTTTTGAACTTCAAAAACACCCTCAAAAAAGTGGCAAGGTGATTAAAAATGGATAAGTTTGGTGTATAAAGAATATGATGTGCTAACAGCCGTGTCGTTTGAAAGCTTAGAAAATAATCTGTGCAGAAATATGTAACTCTAAATTGTTTAGGCAAAGAAGTCATTTACAATAACTAATCAAAAATTAGTTGCCGTACATCATTTCCAATCTTTGATTGAAAAATTTTCCTACCAGATCGCAAAAAATCGCACTTTTTCAAAAAACTAAGTTTTTTGGTACATTTTGACTACTCTTCCTCAAGGTACAGTTTTTAGTAGTCTATTATCCAACGGTTATTTTCAAACAAATTTATCTGAAAATAAAGTCTCTCAAAATTTTTAAATTAGGGCGCTCCAAGTCAAAAGTTGAGGCTTCCTAACAAAATTAATCTATAAAAGATGGTCTTGTTTCATCTTTAGCAATAAAATATTTGTTTTAAGCGACAAATTATGTGAATTTCGAAGAAATATCCTTTTCAAAAATGTGTACTGTTACATAGTTTAGACTAAGCGCAATTTTGTAATAACTAATGAAAATGGTACATGTAATAAGTTTAAATTATCTACAGTATCTGTCAAAAGAACTCAAAATTATGTGCTGGGCCTTGGAGAGTGGTAATTTGTAGAAAAAGAACACCCTTTCCGAATTTGAAAACACTTTTACGTTTACACTAACCACTTACTTGTCTCGTATCATGTTTTCAGGGAAATAGGTGTAAACTACAATTTCTAAACCTTTTAAAAGTAGCTAGGCTACTCCGAATCCAAAAAGTGCTTTCTCCCAACAAAAAGGGGAGAAAATTAGCTTCTGTTTCATATTTAGCGACGAAACAATCTTTTTGTAACATACCTTGTGACTCTTACAGAATTTTTTTTTTCAAAGACTTATATTATTTGAGAGTTGAAATCATGAATTATTACTAATGGCTAATCATATCGTCGGCCTAAATCCTACACAAAGGATTTGGTAGCTCTCAAAAACGTTGAAAATTTGGCTGTTCGGCCTCAGACCAGCGGAATTTTTAGAAAAAACATCCTTAAAAAATTTTAGAACACTTTTCCAAGTTTGAACGGTTTATTGTATTGTAATATGTTGAGTTTCCAGGGAGAAAAAATTTCCAAGTTATAGGTTTCCGATCAGTTGGAAAATTTTCTTTCTATGCAAGACATCATCTAAGTTATAAAAAAATATTCCTTCTAAAGACATGTAGCAGGAGTGGGCTACCGGCGGCCATTTAATATTTAATGTGCGGTCATATGTGGCTTCGTAAATAAATGCAATGTTTTAATTTCCGTATATATATGTATATATAAGGCATCTTGTATCAACTAATTGATTAAATAAACAAAATAGGGGAGAGCAGGGCAAGTAGAAACAAGGGGTAAGTTGTAACATTCGTATTTGTCAAAATCTAACACAAAGTAACAAAATTTAAAATAGCGCTAAATAGCGGTCATAATAAGAGCTAACACCAGCAAAAAGCATTGCTTTGTTTCGAATGAAAATAGGCTTACAGTAAAAAGTGGTATTTAAGTAGTCAAAGTAAATTTTTGAAATTTTGATTTTTGTCTTCTTGTGTGACAATGACAACAACAACAACAACAACGTTCATTCTGGGATTTGTTACTACAGTAAGCGCCGCTTATTATGACCACGGATAATGTGACCAGCCGCTTATTATGACCAATTTGGTATGGTCCGGAATTTTTCCATTTAAAATCCTCCGTTTAATATGACCAAATTTCGGATAATATGACCAACATTTTCTCCATCTCTCTTGTTACAGTACAGTATTTTTTCCTGGCACGCACTTATAACTTCGTTTTTTCAACATATTGTTACATACTGTACTTAGTTTTACCGTCACTTGTGCTGTTACAGTATTGTACTTTGTTTTACTGCCAACGTCACACTGTTACTTCGGTTAAACGATGCATTAGACGGTATTTGCACTTCTTGTGGCTTACGGCGTCGATTCAGGAGCTGTTATGGCGGCTTCGGTTTTTATAACCATTCGGGTATTATGACCAAAATGGTCTGGTCCCAAGATGGTCATATTAAGCGGCGTCTACTGTAATATTATTATTTTATTCATAAACTCTAAAAGAACTTGCTCCATCATTCTTTTTTTAATACTTTTAATTTTGCGGCCATATGATTAAAACTAATTTTTAATACGGCCATCTAAGCATAAAAGGTTGCCCACCCCTGACATACTAGCTAGTTAGACCAGAGCTGGGCAAACTTCGGGCCGTCAACACTTGTGGGAACTTCCATATTATGACAAAAAATTAAACATGACAGGGGTGGCCAGACTTGTGCTAATAAAGAGCCAAAAACGATAGAAGTTATCATTGAAAAAGTCCCTACGCAATTCTTAGTTTGAATTGACGCATTTTCGACTAAATAGAGGCTGATGATCTTTTTTGGAGGTCATCATTTTCAAAGCCTTGTGATATCACAATGCAAGAAGCTATTGCATGGTATACAACTATTGAAAAATTTTTGGCACTGACCCTCGACCAATTCTTGTATGGCCAATGCGGCCCTCCGGCTAAAAAGTTTGTTCACCCCTGAGTTAGACGTCTATTTCACTTTGAGTAAAAAACCATTGGTCAAATACATATGTTTCAGTAACTGGTCAAAAATTTTCAATAATTTTGGTGCTGAGTCTCAGACACTAGCAAATGGCAGAAAACTGAATTTTTTAATCCTTTTTGACTACAGTAGATTCTGCTTAATCGGGCCACATCGGGATAAGCACCATTTGGCCCGATTGAACGGCTGACCCGATTATCCGAAGTCTTGCAGTATCTGTGCCAGGGTTGTCCTTGGTACACCAGTTATCTCAGCTAGCTGGCGATGACTAATGTTTGGAGGTTGCTCTCTAATTTTTCTTAGAACAACAATCTTTTCAGCAATTGTTAATTCTTTTTGTGGCATCTCTGCTTGGGACTTCACAAAATTTGCAACAAAACACAACAATTACCATGTCCAAGAGCATGAAATGACAAAATAATTTGCGCCTGTATTTTTCAATTGTTACATAATATAGTTGGCTTTGTGATATTGAGTTCTATTACATTACAAAGGCGGTTTTGCAATTAAACCAGTGTATGTCTGACTACAGTTGTGGCCCGATTAAGCGGAATAGTGGCCCGATTATGTGGATTTAACATAGTGCATTATCTTTGATTGGATTTGGTTCCAAACAATTTGGCATAATTAAACGGCTGACCCGATTAACCGGCGGCCCAATTAAGCGGAGTCTACTGTATTTCCCCTCGAAATCACAATTTTAACATCGTCCAAAGATCATTTCCAAAAAAGACTCGTCCAAAATTATTTTCTCAAAACACTTTTGAAGGTAGGGTCATTTTATGTCGAAGATAATAGAGCTCCCAGAAAGGGACAATTAATTTGCATAATTCTTTTTTTGACAAAAATTTTTTCTGGATGTCAGTAAATCTTAATTCTCAATGAAATTTCCTAGTCAAAGATATGGAACGATTGATATGACAGCCAATGACCTAAAAGTATTGACTGATAAAATAAGTTTGTTAATCATTTTGTAGAAAAATAACGTACTTTTATGCAAATAAACTCTTATTTTAGTGCCTGTTCAATGGGAGCGAAAGTGTGCAGTAGAGCCACGCGGCTTCTCTTTTTGTTTGTTTTTTTACCTCACTCACAAGCCAAGCCATAGCAATTGCAAAAACTTTAAAGGTAAAAGGAAGACGGTGTGTCATGGAAAAAACATGATCCTGGGTTGTTTTTAAACTTTATAAAAGAAGCAATTAAAGGTCATTTTCTTGAAAATGAGCTTCAATACCCAATGTGTTTGTAAAAAATATTTTAGGCCTTTACAGTTGCCACCAAGTGCCGAAAATTTGTTTGTATTCAGACAAATATAAAATTTTATGACCAAATAATGGGCCATTGTTGCATATCTTTTTCTCTGAGGCTCGGTTTGAGCATAGCGGTTTTCGCAACCGGAGAGAAAACTTCTTTTAGAGCAGCCGGGAAAAAAACTTCTGACTTTTAGAGCAGGTTTTGAAACGAGGTCTCGCTGATTGTCGCTGAGTGCAAAGAGAGCGTCGTTCTGCTTGCAATAAGTATCATACAACGAAAGCTCGCTTTGATACAAGATCTAAGTATTGGCTAGAAAGCTCTGTTCCTTGTTGCGAAAACCAGCATTGTGCGACGGCAGCCTATATGTACTGCCTCATGGATGCTGATAGAAGTTTGAAACGGTAGCGACTTACGAATTATACGTATGGTAGTCGTCTTATAATCAGTTATAAACTGCAGTCAAAAAGCTACTTAGCCAACAGCGTTTTGTGATAAACTTATGAGCGGCTTCACGTGGGAAGAGTTCGAGAGAAGGCGATTTTGCAGCGTCTTTCGTCAAATGTAAAATCTTGAAACACAAAATTGTTTTTTGAGCTCTTTCTAATTTAACCCAATGCCGCTACTGATGAGTGAGTAAGGATAATTTTTTTGCCATTGGTTTTTGTGGTTTTCAAAAAACTGTAACATTTAATGCCACCGATGAATTGCTTGTATTTCTTTTCAGGAAGTTTTGAAAAAGCAGTTGATTTCGCGAAGACGACTCCAACATTGCTCATCTCGCTGGGAGCGTTCATAATGGTTGTTTCATTTTGTGGTTGTTTTGGCGCCGGATGCGAAAGCGTCTTTCTACTGAAGGTCCGTGTAATGTTGTGGTCTGACACTGTGCTTCAAGAAAAATTTCATCCTCATCTTTCCCAGCTCATTTTAGAAATCTAATAGGCCTACTTATTTTGACGATTTCATAGACCTAGTTAATTTAATCAATTGGAAGTAAAATAACGTAGTAAGCTTCAGCAGTTACATTGGCTTATATTTTTTGAAACTACTCTTTTCTATTTCATTTGATCAAAATCCGCTTAAAGTTAAATTCGGCAATCATTATCTTTTTTTACTGAAACTTTTAATGGGCCGACGCGATTGCGTAGTGGTTAGAGCGTCCGCTTTGCAGTTGGTATACCTGGAGTTTATTCCCCTTGTCGAGTCATACCAAAAGACTAAAAAATGGTGTACACAGCTTTCCTGCTTGGCGCTTGCCATTTAAAGGGAGGTTGTGGAGAAAAAGTTGGCAAGTTCGCTTGTTGTGTCCTTGAGCAAGGCACTTAACTGGGACAGGTAGCTCAGTCCGTCAGACAACAACAACTGAAGCTTTTGGAGCTTTACTAACAACTTTTGGAGAAATTGGTATTTTTCTAGCAATTGTGGTCCTTTTGTAGAAGCAAGTAACCTCATTTTATCTTCCAAAGTTAATTGCTACATACAGTTGTTTTTCATCGTAAAAGTCTCTAATTTGTGTTGAGCACGAAACAAAAATAATCGAAATATGTTATTGGTGGCAGCCAGCGTCAAAATTTATCTTTTTATTTTGCAGATATACAAAGTAGTTCTTCTCCTCTTGATCTTGTCTCTTGGTGTGATTGCTGGTCTAATTTTCGCAAAGCAGGATGCAATGCGATATACGATGGATAGAGCATTACAAGGTACAGTGAGCACTTGAGCGTCTGCTTCGCAATCAGTAGGCTCAGGTAGGCCTGGTCTAACTCCGTGTTGGGTCGGACAAAAAATAAATTTGGCATTTACGACTTCCTTGTTTGACGCTCAACTTTACAGGAAAAATTTATTGGTTTATCTCAACTTTTAGTAACTATTTTTAGGGTTACAGGAGACTAATAAACAGTCCTTCTTACAACTTTTTTCTAAACAGAATCTTGATCAGAGACAGCATCTATTGTTTTTGTAGCGATCTTTAAAGGGTACACTCTTTCAAGCGAATTGCCGGATATGATTCAAGTGCAATTTAGCTGTTGTGGAGTTTATTCAAGTCAAGAATGGACCAAGAAGGAGGAGTGGATATCGATGGCAGAGAGACGAGCAGTAGACGAGTAAGAACCAATACGATTTTCTTGAAATAATTAACTGCCTTTAGAAGAGAAAACATTTCATACTTAAAAGCAATCCAAACACAATTTGATCGTGCTTGCAAGGCGATATTTTGTTATTACGTTTCATTGCGCAAAAAAAAAGTTTAGTGTTACATCATACGTCACTGTGATGTGGTTTGTCGTATGAAGTTTGAATGTGATCCTGTACGCATCATTCAAGTAACTTTCAAAAAGCAATGTTAAATAAAAATAAAAAATATTTTAATATTTGATTAGAGGAAGATCGTCGAGATCATGGTAGACAGATTATCAACATAAAACCATCCTAGCATACGTAAAACCATTAGCAAATCAGTGAAATACTTTGTCTTTAATCAAAGAGAGCACAGTTTTAGAAATATTTTTAGTTTAGTTCAAGATGGTGGGTCTATCGAAGTTGCCACAAAGCCACCGATGAGATTTATCACGGTGTAACAACTTACAACCAAACCCATTAAATATTCTTGCTTATGGCATACAAAACTATTGTTCCTGCTAAATTAAAATTCCTTCTTAGTAAAAAGATTAAAGCCAAAATGCCGGTAAACATTTTATTTAAACGTTTCGTTCTTACACTAAAAGCAACATCAGTTAAATAAATAGTTATCAGTCAAATAAATAGCTAGCTCTAACAATTTATTTAACTGATAATGCTTTTAGTGCAAAAGCGAAACGTTTTAATGAAATGTTTACCAGCATTTTGGCCTTATTCTTTTTACCAAGAATCGCAAATAAATCCCATTCTTATGCTCCTAAAATTCCTTCCTTTATATTTAGAGCACTGAAGCGCATAAAAGCAAATCAGTAATTAGTTGTTTCGCATTTCACTTCCAATTAGCTTATTTTTTTAATTGTAAGCTAAGCTGTCGTTATGCGGTGTAATTACAAAAAGCAAAACAGTCTACCTAATACAAACCCTGATGAAATGCTAAGTGCTGTTCGACACATAAAGAGTACTGGTGTGTGTTAAGGATTCACCTCTTGACGGAGACAAATCTTCTATGTAGGTGTCACTGGCGGACGATCAGTACCTTTCCCGCACTGTCGCCTATTCAACCAGATAAAACCATCAAAGGAGTGTAATCACAGCAACACGTAAAAACTTTGAATAAATGATCACAGAACACAATCACGTTATGGAAAATAGTTTGGTGAAGAAGAGATTTGTAGTAACAATCCGTTTCCAACTGCTTCTGCGCGATTTGTCCGAAGCAGGCAGGTGCTTGCAGACGGTCAAAAAAGGTGCTGATTGAGCATCTTTTGAGAGCATTCGTTATTGATTTTGGAGTGTCGCCAAAAGAACTTCCAAAATTTATCTTTCAGATTTGCTATGACTAGCAGTAGATATTTCAAAACTTTCAGCCATCAGACATTTGGGACATGATCGAAACATGTGTGATTAATGTACGTAAACCGAATAAAGTTATTGCAAGACGTGGAACAAAGCAAATAACATTGGTGGAGCGAGGTAACCTTGTCACCGTTGCTGGCACCACATAGGCAAGTGGCCATTCCATTGCTCCATACTTTGTTTTTCCTTCTATAAGGTTTCAGAAATATTTCTTGAATATCTAAATATGTTGATGCCTCACCTGCATTCTCAATTTTCCTTAATCCACACCAGCATCTCACATGCCAGCTATTCATGATCTTTCACACAAAACTAAATCTGTACTAGCCTATTGCAGGCTAGTCCATCTAACAGTGTTTCCGGCATAAAATGCAAATATGCCCCTCTGGGCAATTTCAGATCATGCCATCGATCCATTGCAGCATTACTGCATAGGCCTCATACAAGGGCAATGGTTTTGACCTATATCACATAGGCGCTTCACATGTTTCAACCGCATTGCGCTAGAATCAACATCCAGGGATAGTATTTGAGTATAATGTCAGCCTATTACACAGTCAGTATAACACAAAATAACAACAGGGGACAACGTTGTTTCGGGTTACTGACCCTCATCAGCCGTATGCTTATTTTCTGCAATACCCTGTACAAAACACTCCCACCATATTTAGACATTAGACATTGAGGCATCACCATATTTAGACATTTGAAGTTTTGGCATTCTATTAAATTGCATGAATTTCTTGAATAGATCTCGAGCTGGAACCAAAGGTGGATCAAATCCTTCCGGCTGGATAATAAAAGAACACTTCAAGGCATTTTTGGAACACTTTGTTAAACATTTGTTCTGCACTCGAGAAAGACCCTGCTTCTCTTGCTGGATGACCTTGAACTACACTTGAGTGTCAGAGGATTAGACTTTGCAAAAGTGCGCGACATCATGATGCGTTCGTTTCCTCCACTCCGCACGCATTGCATGCAGCCACTGGATCGGTCGGTCTATGCAGCCACTGGATCGGTCGGTCTATGCAGCCACAGAATCGGTCGGTCTATGGACTGTTTAAAAATAATTTCAATGCAGCAGCAAATGAATGGCATCTAAACAACCTTGGTAAAGCAATGAACATATACGATTTACCTGTTTTAGTCGCAATTAGTTATAAAAATGCTACGACCTTATCTAATATTCTGTCTGGCTTTCTATCAACTGAAATATTTTTTTTAACTTCCAAATATTCACCGACACAAATTATCTGCCAGGATATATGACTGATCGACAGCCTCCATTACCGGGTGCACAAGTAGAGGATGATGTCAACCGAACACCAACAACTTAACGCGAGGCTACAGATGGAATTGATACAAATAATGATAACAATGGAAATATTGAAGATGAAGATAGCGTTGCTGCTAACGTTCTGCAATCTACCACGTCATCAAACGTAGCTAATTAGAAAGAAGAATCCGAGGTAGCTTGTAGCACAAGTGAGTCAGTGGGCATTTCTCCATTTCACTTACGACCTTTACCGAAGGCTCAGCCACACAAAACAAAACCGAATAAGAACTCAAGAAAAAGAAAGCAGAAATATTAATTCACACTCAAGTCACAATAGCCATTGCTCAAAGAAAAGCTCATGAAAAAAGTAAACATACCAAAAAATACAAGAAAAAATTTATTCCACCAAAATGCACTACCAACCAACAATAAAGCTTTGCCTGTGATACAGTCACGAAAAAGAAAACTTCCTTTCACAGCTTTTGATCGTAAGACAGGCAAGTGATATTGCATTGTATTGTCTGTATTGGCTCATATTTCAACAGTAAGTGTAGAGAAGTTTGGATACAAAGCAATGTGTGTAAAAACTGGGCACATATAAAGTGCACTCCTTTTTCACTCCATTATATGCCACAACTGCAACACCGGGCAATCGCGAGTTGCACAGTTTTCTCATGTTGCAAAGAAGTACAAAATATTAAATTTTAATGCGAAATCTTGCAGGATTAAAAAGATATTCTCTTTGATGAGTGCAAAAAGTTGTTTGGTGGGTTATCCAGAGAAGTCAAAAGCTAACTTATTGTCAGAGCCCAACAGAAATTGCTGACCTCTGGGCTCAAGGTCACTTTTCGCTTCCCTGGTTGCGTTTGTGCCGGGGCCAAGAAACATATTGGCAGAAAAAGCTTCAGAAAAGTAATAAGTAGTAGGACTCGTGCTCCGTTCCTGAATTCTTGTGTACATCAATAACTTCAGGGTGCTCCAACAAGTTGAATTTATGCACCTAGTTCAATGAGTGGATGAAAGCTTGCGAAATAACTGCATTCGCTGTTTGTGTGTAAGCCCAGTCTTTATTTAATAGCAAATAGATCGGAATTATTGGTACAGTTTGCGAAATGCAATGTTTGAGAAAAAATCATGCCCGTACTGCATCAAATACACACTAGAACATATGGAGGAAAAGTTTTTTCTCAAAAATGGGTTATTTAGCCAACTGGGTAATCGGATGCAAAACATCAAGAGAGAGGTGTAGCAACTTTTGCGCTTTTTCGGAACCGAGCCTCATAAGGGCCGCCAAGAACTTGGTGTCACAAAAATCAATCATTGTAAGGGAAATGAAAATAAACCTACTACTAAATAGCTTCTCTCTGTAATCACAAAACAAAAATCGTTACGGTGTCTACTCCAAATTTGACTTTTTGCTTCTATACTTATTGGTAGGAACGGATAAAATTTATGGAATGATAAAGAATTTGTGAGTAAAAACAGTCTCAATTCAAAGTACGATGTTTGGGATAGGGGGTGGTGCCTCTATCGGTACCAACTTTTTGTTTTTGCTCACAAAAATGTTATTTTGGTGAATCCGGCTCCACCGGCTGATCCGATATTTCTAACATGATAGGTCTGGCTAGTAGCCCTGTAGAGCGAAGCCGACAGAGCAGGTTAGTGTATAGCAGTGCTCTTCAACTAAGACTCCGCGAAACTCTAGAGCTCCGCAAAACATTTAAAGGGATTCCGAGAGCTATGGGGAGTTTGCAAAGATTCCTTTCCAATGTTTTCCTTTGGCAAAATATAATATTTTTTAATTTTTTGATAATAATTTGGCAAAACTTATCTCTACTTGTAAACGCATGATGTAACAATTGCCATAGATGTGCACTTTGTTTGATTTCAAGTGCAAATGTTTCGTTTCAAGCACTATTGCGCCACAAATACGCAGCAAAGCAAAAAGTTGGTTTTCTCGACCGTCGCCTAATTGTATCATAGATAACTTACTAAGTTAATCTATGGTTGAATTTTGCCAAATTGCGGCAGAAAAAGACGGGCAGGACTTCCATGAAGCTGGAACCAAAATTAAGGATAACTGGAAAAAATAATTTTTCCACCACTTTTTATGGTCAATCAGAATTTCTTGTCAAATATAAACATTTATGTGTGCATATGGGGTTGAATACCCTTTTTAGGAGTTTCAAAATATTTTGCCTGAAATCCCAGGGCGGCCTGCCAAACTGGTTGGGTGCATTTTAATTTTAAATCCCTAGTTACGATGACAGAAAATAAACGTTACATTAAAGTAGACTCAAATAGCTGCATATTGCTGAACATGAAAAAAGGACAGATTATTGACTAAAATAAGAACATTTCTTAGAATAAGGACAGCATTACTCTCTAGAATGTATTTCTTTAAAATCAGGACGGTACGGAAGCTTTGACTATACAACTAGTTGTGCACTTGCGCAAAAACTTGTGATACACCTATTTTCACTTAAAATTAGTATGGAATAAAGACAGTTATTCTCAAAATTTTTTAGCTACCCACGTGTTAGCTGATCCTAAATGTGAAGTGCATCCGTACAAGAAATACAGCATCGGCAAAATTAGATTTTATACAGTAGATTACCAAAAATAAGGTCTCCACATAAAGAGTAGCCAGCAGGGACCTGAGAAAGTTTCAGGGGAAATCAAATATAACAACACCCCTCTGTGAAATCGCACCGAATGGAGAGCATTTATTCTGTTTTGTATTAAAATAACTGAAAAGACTTTCCAGGTTTACGATAAAAAGCCAGGGTAAACATGTACCCCCTTTGTGTCTTGACTACTTGTGTGCAATGAACAGAGAACTTACATCTAAAGCTTAGCCAGGTTCTTACGGTAATTAATTTAAATATGAATAGGAGAGCACCAAGTTATCAAACAGACCTACTACTTAATACCCTCCTTTTTGCATTGGCGAAAACAATCGCTACTTTGGCGCCCCTCTCCCCCCTGTTTAACTTTAATTGTGTCAGCGTTTGCTGCTTATTAAAAGGAATAGAAAGATCGACATGACAAGAATAAGAGTAATGCTTATGCTGCCCACAATGTTTTTGACTCCATTACTATTTAAAGTGCACCTAATTTTGGAACTAGAATTGGATGTGCAGAAAAATCATCAATTTTTAATATTACTGTTTCACAATTGCTGCTTGTGTTAAGCCGGCGCAGCCGGCCGAACAAGTATTCTTTGCCTGGACGTCACTGAAAAGCGCTCTTCGTGCTACGCCGGCAAAGCCCGTTAGTTTAACACAAAGTGGAACAGAAAACCCGGAATTTTTGCAGCAGGTCTAAATTATCGCTATCTTGCTGGGGAATTTCAATAGTTTACCTGTGCGAAGAACATTGCTTAATGCCTTACTGCCACTGTCAATGACCTGTAATGAGAACGTAGCGACTGTCACTGACCTGCGAGGTTGGAGACAAAAATGCAATGCGACGAAGCGCGTTTACTTGCACTAAGCTGTAGACTACTTCTTTTGCAATATTGTGTACAATGATTTTTAATTTGATCTTTTCACAATTAAAAACTGGTAGATTAGCCCTAATAGCTGTTATGTTTGAAGAGAATATCCGCTTGGAGATCACCCAGTACCTGACAGTTGTTGTATCGATATGAGGTCTGGTTGCGGTCTGGCTCACACTAATAATGTGACGATAAAGATCCATTCAAGCGGATGCAGCGAAGACTTATGGATCGCGCTTTCCACGAATGTTGACGTCATTGGAATAGTAGGATTGGCACTTGCTACGGTTCTTATGGCGTGCGTTGTATTCGCGTGTACATTGATCAGTTTTGTAGACGACCCACATAAAGCTTATAAATAAATTTACTCAAGATTTCTGATCGAGTTATTACAGCTCAAGCCTACAATAGCATTAGCTCATCGGTGATTCGTATTATCTTATTTTTCAGCAGATAGTCCGTACTTGTAGAAAGATCGACATGACACTCCGTTTTCAGACATAAAATTATAGTAAAAACCCTTATCTCATCGTATAATGTCCATCCCCAGATATGGAAATCACAACAATTATTCTTTTCACCCTCAGATCAAGTTTTTCCACGAGTGAGCCAAAATATGCTGTTAAAACTACATTACGAATCCTCTTTACCACTAACTACAACGGTTACTAGTATGGAGGATTCGTACTGTAATCTTACACCATTTTTTCTCTCACTCGTGGGAAAACTTGATCGTGGCTTTGTTACTTTGGCAAAACTAGCTTCAAACTTACTATACCCGCAGACAATCCGCACTAGGAATTTAGAATCTACATTTGGATCATATAATTGCAGATGATATCCGGAAAAGTACGGTATATAATTTGATATGAATGATACAATCTCGAAAAAAAACAATTAGGCTGATGTGTGCACACCCGCTTCGCAGTTACCAATGCTGCCGGCACAACACATTTCTACCGCAAGCGATACAATCAAACAGAAAAGTTGTCAGCAACTGCTTTTCCAAGTCCAAGCAACCTACTTATTGCGAAGTTTGAGGAAACGACTGTTATTGCAACTGGCGTAGTTTCAACCCTTTGCTGTGGGTGGACACGAATTCAATTGCCTTTAAGTCGTGTCAAAAGACTATAAATAATGGTATTTATATCTTCCTACTTGGCACTGAGCACGAAACAGATGATGTAGAAAAAGAGGCGAAAAGTTTCCATATAGTGTCCTTGGGTAAGACATTAAACGAAATTCCTTCAACTTAATGTGACAGGCATGTGGTGAGGCGTCGTCGTGATGGCCAGGTATGCAAGCAGAGTATGAGCTCACAAGCACTTAGCAAACGTCAATTTCGAACAGAGTACACGGCCTATTTTTTAAAAATGACGTCATGAAAATTTATTCTACTCATTTCATACAAGAGGAAGGAAGAGTTGAGCAGATTGCCTCTTCAAGTAAGTTACCGTCTTCAAGTAAGCATTCACCCATACGTGACTGCGTAAGTCATGCTTTTAAATCTAAAACGCGAACTTTAATGCAAACGCTCGTTCCCTTCGGCCGGGCCACGTACAACGTAATACTTTAAACTTGCAAGATAAGATGCTTTAAACATCGAGAAGAATTTACACGTTGCTCATAATTTTTCTAAATAGCAATCTGCTTAACTTCCACCATGTCACCAATAAGTAACTTTGTGTTGTAGAAATAGTTTTTATATATAGTTTGTGTAATTTGTCGCTTTGTTCTGCCGTGATTATTTCAATTGTAAATCTGAATTTGTAAGCCCAAACTTGATTTTATATCTCGGCTGTTATCGAAAAGGACTTTTTTTTCTTTCGCATTTAGATTTGTAAATCACACGTCTCTTCTTACGTCGCAATGGTTGGCTACGTGACTTAGTTCCAGAGTGTTCTAGTAAATCTTGATTCTTCTCGAAGATTTCTTTTCTTTTGTTTATTGCCGATTACGTAATTTATTAATGGCGTTTTTTATGTGTCACGTGATGTTCTAGCATTTTCTGGAAGCTCGTTTCAGTACATATAAGGCGGCGAGATTTTGACGATTTAGAGTAGAGTGGCAGAGTAGTAGATAGAATAAAGCGGTAGTAAGAGAAAAAGTAGTGTGGTAGCTGTGGTGATTTATTATGGATTTTATTAGCGGTTAATTGGTAGAGTTAGTTTTGGATGTTTCCAAAAGTGGTTTATTTTTTGTGATCGTTGAGCGAAGGAGCTTGAAGTCTTGAAGTATTATTTCTGTGAATATATTGTTCTGTTCTTGACGAGGTTCAAAGTATTTTAGTCAAAGTCAATCGTTTTCCTAGCTATTGAGTTGCAGCCTGAATTAATTATTCGAGGGGTACTATACGTCACCTCAATTATTCGAGGGATACTATACGTCACCTCAATTTTAAGAAAGAATTAAAGTTGAGATAGAATCAAATTTCTATTGAAACGCGACACATGAATTGTAGTGAACTAAAGCTAATCGCTCCAGGTTATATGTAGTAAGTTTTTAGGCTGGAAAAGAAGGTTGGTTTCACCCAGCCTGGTGTTCTCTTTCAGCACAATATTTTTTTTTAGAAATGCTGTAGGCCCCTTTGTATTCAGCATCTGATTTCATAATATCACTTTACATCTCGCCAAAATTTTTTTGAAACCGATTTGCGAATTTATTTTTAGGCAATGGAAGGGAGTTTTCAATGGATGCAAAGTTTCTACAATTATTTTTTTCTGTGCAAGGCATATGCAATTTATTTTTTTAAATGCTACAGACCTACACATTGCAAACATTCTTTCAAATACCTCCATCAAAATGTTAGTTGTGGATATCAGATGAGGCAGCTTCCTCAGTCATTTCTTTAGATGCGTGGCCGATATTTTGATGTGAAATTGTGTAGAAATTTCAACGTATAAGAGCTTAGTAGTTTTGAAATTTCAAAAAAGTATTAATCGTATTTTTGGTTTTTGACACAGCGGGGTTTTGAACCAGTTTCCTACCGTCTGGTCTGTGTAATTTTGTCACAACTTTAGCCGCTTGCTTCCTTGATTGCCTGGCAAATTGGTTGCACACTTAAATTGTTGGAGGCAAGTCAGTTACACACGTTTAATTTGAGCAGTGACTGACGCCCCTTTTTTGCATTATTCTTTACTTTTGGTATCAACATGTTGGCTGTTTTTTGAATTTACATTTTTGTGGATCATCGGCATTTCGTGGAGATAATTTGACGTGTCCTTTCAGAGTTCGGTAGGAAATTTGTTGTCTTGTTTTTGATATAAAATAGTGCTAAATTGCCAAACGTTTGTGTCCCATCATGCCTAATTGGTATTTGTGTATGATGCGATTGCATGTTTTTCAGAAAGCCGCTTTTGTCTTTCTTCTGTTATTATATGATCAATTGTAATTACAACTGGTCTCGTAACGAGGAAATCACACAAGAGCGCGTAATTCGACTAAGAACCTACAAATTGTTTTACGTAAAAAATCTAGTCGCCGCGAAGTTAATCTACAAAATAAAACCATCTCTATAGACATGTTCAAAGCACCATTTTGGACATCGGGGAGTTTGATACCTCCAAAGTTGTCTTCATCTGTGCCTTTACTGGTAAACCATCTTTAAAGACCCTCCAACTAGGACTTTTCCGACGAAACTTTATTCGGAACTTGAGCATCTGGGTACCCCTCGTGAATCCTTGCCTCAGGCTTCTAAAATATTCAGTCCACCATTGGAAAGTGTAACCTAAGAGAGGCAGAGATGCTCAAAGCAGTTAAATATATACCGTAATTTAGTAAAAGTATCTCATTGTTTCTTGTTCTTCTGCATTTTCATACCGTACATTGTTGATATTTTTCCTGTGCTCCACCAGGGATAAAAGAGTAAGACTGTTCACCCAGCATGTCGTAAGACGAGACTTTTGGGTACTAGCCTATGTTATCTAAGATTGGGGACCCCTCATGTCTAAAAAATGAGGTTGGAGTTAAGCAAGGTCATGCTCTCCGTAAAAAACAAAGCACCAAAAATTACCTCATGAAAGAGTTTGTTAAAGAATTGGCCCCCAGTCTCCGGCAGCTCTTAAATGGGCAGGGGATGCGAAGAATCTCCGGGTTACAGAAATTTGAGGTAAGATTTGGAAGTTGGAATGTGGGAAGTTTTTGTGGAAGAGGTACGGAAGTGTGTGAACAGTTAAGAAAGAAAAAAGTGGATATGTGCTGTCTACGGGAAGTAGGATGGAGAGGGCAAGGAGCTCGATTTGTTGGTTGCAGAGGTAGGAGATATAAGTTGTGGTGGTCTGGAAACAATGATGGAATAGGTCTTCAAATTTTAGTGAAAAAAGAACTTTGCGTAAAAGTCGTTGAAGTCCAGAGAAAAAGTGACAGAGGGATGGCAATGGTGCTGGCTTTTGAGATGGCAAGTGAGTAGGATTTGAAAAACCCTAGTGAAATGGTTCTTGGTATGGGGGACTTCAACGGACATGTTGGGAGACGGATTGATGGTTTTGAGGGTATGAATGGTGGGTATGGAATCGGCAAAAGAAATGTTGGGGGGAGAAGACTACTCGAGTTTTGTCATAAAAAGGAGTTGTGCGTGGCAAATACATGGTTTGAAAAGAAGGAGCAGAGAAAAATAACATATAGTATGGGTCGAAATGAAACTGAAATTGATTTTGTATTGGTTGGTAAAAACAATAGAAAGTATGTAAACGACCTGAAAGCCATCCCCTGGGAATTGCAACATTGGCTAGTGGTAACAGACATCAACAAAAGAAAGTAGTGAAGAACGAACAAACTTTCAGAAGAAGGGTTTGGAAGATAAAGGAAAACAACATAAACAAAATTTCAAGAAAGAGTTAAGGAATTGGTTGATGTTTATGCACCCAATCTATGGAATACTTTTAAAAATAGTATGCTGCAAGCTTGTGATGAAGTATGTGGAAAGAAAAAAGGTAGAAGAAATCATGGGGATACGTGGTGGTGAAATGAAGAGATGAAGGAAGCAATACAACAAAAGAAAGTGGCATATAAAAAGATGTGCAAAAACCGATCAGAGAAAAGCAAGACTAAATATAAAAATATCAAAAACTGAACAAAGAAAGTGATCGCAAGTTCTATGAGAAAAGAAGCTGAAAAAGAGTTAACAAAAATGAACAAAAAACCAAATAATATTTTTACAGAGGTGAAGTTCATGAAAAAAGATGGAAAATATATTGAAGGAGGTAGATGAATGAGAGGAAAAGACGGACGGTTAGGTTTCAGTGAAAAAGACAGAAAAAGAATATAGAAAAACCACATGGAGGAGATTATGAAGAAAGAGAATGATTGCGACCACGTGACAGAAGCTAGTATAGTAGAGGGACCAATTAAAAATGTTACCCGCGAAGAAATGGCGATAGCAATAAATGTGATGAAACCAGGAAAGGCAGCTGGACCCTCTGAAGTATGTGCAAAAATGATATCTGCTAGTGGAAATGTAGGGGTTAGTATGATGGTGGAACTTTGCCAACACGTGTTAGATGGGAAAGGAATGCCAGATGAATGGCAAACAAAAAAGTGTGCTGGTACCAATTTTCAAGGGAAAGGAAGATGTAAGAAACGGCAATACCTACAGAGGAATAAAGCTGTTAGAACACGTCATGAAGATCGTTGCGAGAGTGCTGGAGGGAAGAATTGAAGAGTTAGTAAATATTGATTTAATGCAGTTCGGTTTTATGTCTGGAAGAGGGACGACAGACGCATTGTTTAGAGTGCGAAGAATGCAAGGGGAATACAGGGATAAGCAGAAAAAGTTGTACATGTGTTTTGTGGATATTGAATGCATTTGATAGAGTTCCAAGAAAGGTGATGTAGTGGGCGATGAGAAAGAAAGGTTTGCCAGAGATAATTGTGAGAGCGGTGATGAGTCTCTATCACAGGGTAAAAACGAAAGTTCGATTGGGATCTGAGTTATCTCAGGAAATCTTGGTACAAGTCGGTGTACATCAAGGATCTGTGTTGTCGCCACTGCTTTTTGCAATTGCAGTAGATGTAATCTCGGAAAATCCAAGAGAAGGATTGATGAATGAAATTTTGTATGCGGATGACTTGGTTTTAGGAAGTGAAGGTATGAAGAATTTGAAAGAGAAGTTTTTTAAATAGAAGGAGGCGTTTGAAAGCAAGGGGCTAAAGGTGAACCTCAAGAAAACCAAAGTAATGGTAAGTGGTTCGAAAGATGAGGTCCTCAAAAGTAGAGTTGATCCATGTGCCGAGTGCGGCAAGAGGGTGATGGCAAATTCGGTGATGTCACAGCACTGCTCCCTCTAAGATTTTAGTAAGTGCGTAACCGCCGGCGCGAGTGCGAAATCGCTAGCAAATGTACGAAAACCGCCGGACAAGTTTTGGCGGACATTGCTGAACAAACGGTTACACCAGTCTTAGTAACGTATTTTGAAGGAGTAAAAATAGATGCTTGAAGTAGCCTACTGCTATTTAGTCAGTGTATACGCTACGCTAACTTCGCATAGCTTACAGTTTGCCGATAATGTTGGTTGGCGTACAACAACATCCTTGATTTTCCCTTTAGACGGACTTCGATTATGAAACTTTTTTATTTAGTTCAGTGCTTTTCAACCGTTTTTGGCATTCGCCCCATTTTCGAAATGCACGAAGGCATGCGGCCCGGTTATACATTTTTCTTGTTTTCATGAGCGTTTTTGGCATTTGGCCCATTTTGGAAATGCACAGAGGCATGTGGCCCAGTTATATTTTTTCTCGTTTTCATGAGCATTTTTTTGCATTTGTTGGTTTCAAATCGTTTTTGGCATTTTGCCCATTTTCGAAATGTACAAAAGCATGCGATCCGGTTATACATTTTTCTTGTTTCATGAGCGCTTTTGGCATTTTGCCCATTTTCGAAGTGCACAGATGCATGTGGTCCGGCCATATTTTTTCTCGTTAACCTCAAAAAAGTTTGAAAGTAAATTTCAGAAGCGTTGTCTAACTAAAATAAAATAAACAAGTCAAGAAAAAGTTTTCCTTTCCAGCAATTGAAAAAAGTCTAGACTTCAACAAAAAACGTCTTTAAAAAAATTTAAACTGCACGACAAATTTTTTCCTCTGGTTTCAAGGCTTATTTCAATCATGGCTGGTAAGCTATCACAGCACATGGCTGTCAGCTGCATTTTATTCAAAAAAGATTTGGAGGGAATTTAAAACTAAAATTGGTTAAAAATCGTACTCTTTTTTTACTTTTAGTTTTTATAAATAGCAAGTGAGAGATTATTTATTTGTGGTTTACAAAATGGTGTTTTGTACGCTAAAGTGAAACAGAGACCTACGTACTTTTTTTTATCTTAAGAAGCACAATTGAAATAAGCGTTAAAACGTAAAGAATACATAGGTTAAGCAATTCCAGTTTCAAACTTCCCTCGAAAACTATTTTTTGTGTTGAAATGAAGCTTGAAAGCTGCTTGCTATGACCGCTCCTTAGCTACAATAGAAATTGGCCGGTTTACTTTATGTTACTTGCTTGGGGTTGATTCCCATTCACTTACTCCCATGCATTAAACAGCATTTAACTCCCACGCATTAAAAAAATTACAAAAGTTTTAACAAACGGAAAAAGTTACCAAAATCCGCCGGACTTTTTAGGCACTGTTGAATTTTAACTGCGAATCCGCTGGCCATGATTGCGCAAGGTCGCACTTTTTTCGCGAATAAAGGGAACAATGGTGATGTGTACAAAGTGTGGTAAATGGGTACATGGTAGATGCGCGAAAATGAAGAAGATGACTTCAACTCTGGTAAAACGTTTTGTTTGTGAACTATGTGTTGAGACAAATGAAGGAATTGTTGAAGCAGGTAAGGAAGTATCTTTTTTGACCAGGTTGACTTTCTGAAGAACTTTTGTTATTTAGGGGACAGGTTGAACGCTAGTGGTAGAAGTGAAGCAGCGATAACAGCAAGAACGAGAATTGGCAGGATGAAATTTAGAGAATGGTTCCATTCCTTTCGGCCGCATCAAACGCCATCCTAAAGCCTGGTGGTCTGCTGAGGTGGAAAGTGCGGTTAGTGAAAAACGCAAGGTTTTCGCTGCCGCTCACAGAAGTGATGAAGATTGCCAGGCTTACATCTCCGCTTCTCGACGCGCCTCGTCAGTCATCGCCAAGGCCAAGGCTGAGGCATGGCAGACAACTTGCTCTTCTCTTTCATCTAGGTCTAACCCTAAATCTGTACACTCTCTTCTTTGTCCTATCGCTGGCTCTCCTTCCTCGTCTTCTTCCTCTCCTAACTTCCCCAACTGCTCTTCTCCCAGGATTCGGCTTCGATCTATGCCGCTTACCTGAGATCCCACTTTTCCGTTTCTCAGCCTTAGGCCCTGCGTAGCAGAGCCAGAGGCAACCTCTCTGAGCTCCGCCGAGCCACGTGCCATGAGGAGTCTCACTCGTCCTTTTGCTCTCCTTTCACTCTCGCTGAATTTCATGCAGCTGCCTCCAACCTCTCCCCCTCCACTGCCACTGGCCCAGACAAAGCTGCCTATCCCATGCTAAAGCATCTTCCTCGCTCTGGCATGGATTTTCTTCTTCACATCTGCAATCTCTCCTGGTCTTCGCATTTCTTTCCTTCCATCTGGAAGACATCTTCTATTGTTCCCATCCACAAGATGGAAAAGCCTCTCGACTCTCCTGCTTCCTTCCGGCCTATCTCTCTCACCTCCTGCGCATCAAAGCTGTTTGAACGTATCATTCTATCCCGTCTACTTTTCTTTCTGGAATCTAATTCCATTCTCTCTCCCCTCCAGGCCTGTTTCCGCCCTGGACGGTCTACTCTAGATCAAATTCTGTATCTTTCTCAGTCCACTTCGAATGGGTTTAACAAACCCAGGCCGGGCTCTTGCACGATTCTGTGTACTATCGTATTCTCTAAAGCTTTTGACTCTGTGTGGCATCACGCTCTTTTCTACAAACTTATTTCGGCTGGCCTCCCTCCTTGCTTTGCTCGTTGGACTTAATCTTTCCTTTCTGATTGGCGCGCTTGTGTGGTTTATCAAAATCACAAAAGTCGTTCCTTTCGAGTCCGTCGAGGTGTTCTGCATGAATCCGTTTTGGCCCTGTTCTTCTTTTCTCTTCATCAATGATCTTCCGGCCTCTCTGCCATCTTCCGTCAGCTGTTCTCTTTACGCTGACGATCTGGTCATTTGGTCCTCCTCCCCCTTGGTCCAAACTGCGGTGGAGGCCATACAAGGAGCTCTGTTGAGATTGGAGCGCTGGTCTGAGTACTGGTGTCTTCCTCTCAATCCGATCAAATGTGAGGCCTCCTTCTTCTCAGTGGATCCCCACCAAGCTAACCTCCAGCCCAACCTCCTCCTACTCGGCTCCCGCCTCCGTTTCAATCTCACTCCAACTTTTCTTGGGGTCACCTTGGGCCGCACTCTTTCCTTTTCTAAACATGTATCTTCGCTGATGGCCAAGTTATTCCCTACGTCTCCAGGCCTTACGCTGTATGTGTGCTTCCTCATGGGGCCCATCTAAGGAAGTCCCTCTCTCTCCTGTATAAATCTTTTCTTCGGTCCCTTCTCATTTACTCTTCACCCGCATGGTTTCCTTTCCTAAGCGCTACCAATTCCACCAAATTGGAATGCCTCCACCGAGCGGCCAGTCGTGCCATCACCGGCTGCCTCTACCTTCCCTGCGAGTCACCCTGATTCATTTCACTCTTTTATTTTATAAGCGGGCACTTCGTCTCTCAACCTCTTTTCCTATTTCCGGTTTGGCCAGACTTGAAGTGAGACCAAGGCTCTGCAGATCGTCCTGGAGAGCTTTTGCGTCCACTCACCCGCTCATGCTTCCATCTATTTGTTCTAGGGAGGCTCTTGTTGCTTGCCCTCTGTCTCCTCCTTGGAATCTGCCTTCGTTCACGGTGGAGTCCACCCTTTCTACTCCATGCTCCCGCTCTGATCCTCCTTTCTCTCGCCAAGGTGCGGCTCTCGCCCACCTTGACTCTCCTCCCATCATGATCTGGTACTCTGGACAGACGGCTCTGTTCCTTTCCCGTTTGGCAAGGGCGGCTCCGGCGTTCTTGCCAACTGCTCTTTCTGTGGCACTGAGGCCACTCTTTCCTTTTCGGCAGGCCCAGTATGCTCAAGTTTTCTCCGCTGAAGCCTGAGCCATTCTGCACGCTCTCTGCTGGTCTCGGCAGCACCATAAAGTCTGCCATTTTTCTTCTCTTACTATCTGACTGTTGTTCTGTCCTCACCACCCTGTCCTCTCCTCCATCTTTCCTCTTATCTCAAATTCTGTGACAGATCTAGAAGGAACGGTCTTTTCTCTCCTCCTGTTCTATCAGACTACAATGGGTCCTCGGACACTCGTTTCTCCCGGGGAACGACGCGGCTGATGAGCTTGTCAGACGGGGTGCGCAACTTACGCCCTCCGCAATCCCTTGTAGTCTCTCTCTTCTTATCTCGGACTGGAGGCGTACTGTCTCATCGAAGTATTTTGACACACAGGCTTCCTCAATTTCCACCGAGGAACTTGTGCTTCCTCGTCATGCTCGCTGTGTCCTCTCTCGTCTTCGCTGCAACGGACACAGCCTTCTTTTAGGTTCTTATCTCTCTAGGATTGGCAGAATCGAGAATTCTTCCTGCAGCGCCTGTGGGCACTCGTCCCAGGACACCTCTCATCTCATTCTGCACTGTCCAGCTACGGACTCTCTGCGCCGCTCACTCTTTGGCGACTCTCTGTCTCTACGACCTCTGGTCCAGACCCAGGGGAGTTGCCCGGCTTCTGGGGCTCCATGGTCTTCCGCCATGCTGCCATCCCTCGGAAGGGGTCGGGTAAACAACAACATGACATCGTGGTTTTTTAGTTTTAATAAATGAAAAGATAGCACGCTGCAAAAATTAAAGTAGTGAGATGTAATTCACTGGACTAGACCAAGATTCTTAATTGTTGTTATTCGCTCTGTAAAATAATCTCGAAACCATTGAATATGTTCATGTTTTTCACGGACAGTTAAATAAGGATTAAGCGAAAGAGCTGTGGTGACAGATAACATGAAGCTACGAATGGGACCTTCCCTGGGGCACCAGTTTCCCTCGTTCAGCTTGTCCTCCAGAAACACGTGCTCGTAAAAAGGCACTTCCACTTCTTCGGTCAAAACTGCGAAGTACAAAATATATAAACCACCACATGCTTCAGATGATGAAAAAAAAACAGTTTGTGAAATTGCTCCCGGGTTGTTCAGCATGCTGTTAAGAAGCCATCATTTGCCACCTACCGATGGTAGTCCGCTTTGTTGGGGTAAAGCCATTAGTCCATGTACAACTGCTGTAAATTGGCTCACATTTTTCCAAACCTGATCAGCATGTTCCAACTCGCTCAGTTGGGTCATTTGATCATTGCTTTCATCGTGAAGTGAAGTGGCTATCGTTCCGGGCTTCGAGACAAAAGATCTAGGGTTTAAAACTTTCGAAATGCGCCATTGGTACTCTCAAAAAGAGCATCCGGGATTTACAGTACTGTGTCGCTTAAGCGAAAAATCCGGCTCAAAAGCGATGGTTAGTAGTAGACATACATGATACATTGAATTAGAACATAGATTAACTACGTTAAATAAAAAGACGGCGTTTGAAGAAGGTATACGCCGCACCATTGTCTGACGGGTAAATTCATGAAATTAACCGAACTGCCAGATATTCTGTTTGAGGGAGGTTTTGTAAGTGGAAAAAAGCAATAAAACCATTTTGTAAACAATAATATTTCAATCTCCATCCATAGTCAATACGTGGTTTGGCTACTAATCTCGCAAACACTCTACCTCACGCTATCTGATGCACCTACACAGCAACAAGCTGAAGCTGAGTTGGTGTTGTAATTAACATTCCGTTTCATTAAATTTCTAGGAAAACCAAGAATTTCTTTCAGAAAAAGTTGCCGTTGTTTCATCAATCTTTGGTAATTAATGTTGGCGCGAAGACGATATAAAATCGACTTTACTTTATGTACCAATTAAGACCTATTTCCAGCAAACACTGAGCTAGCGACAAAACACATAACGACAGTTTCCATGCTTCGTCGAGATCTCTAGTCTAAACGATTGCTTCAGATTAAAAACATTGACTTAAATTGCCCACGCGATTCGATCGACGCAAAACTCTCACCATCTTCATTATTGACAGGAAACTTCCATAACTTTCCTTGTTTTGTCCATTCTATTAACTCTTCATAACCACTCCATATGTAATACTTGGACATCATTTGATTTATGCGTTCATCATTCAATGATTGGTGATGATGATACCAATCCAAGGATGACCATGTTTTCGTATCGGTATTCTATAAATCAAAATGGAATAAAAAGTCACGTGCAGATAGACTAAGATCGACTACTGAATAGGGATGATACTGAATCTTGATCACAGTGTTTATGCTTATGAGATCGTCCTGTTGGGTAATTGTAAGTTAGAGTGAGCTACTGCAACGATCAAGCTGCTCGAGCCCACCATCTTTCTGTCGTCACAACAACCAAGCTGCTCGAGCCCACCACCTTTGTGCCGTCACAACAACCAAGCTGCTCGAGCCCACCACCTTTCTGTCGTCACAACAACCAAGCTGCTCGAGCCCACCACCTTTCTGCCGTCACAACAACCAAGCTGAAGGCCAGTAATTTTCTAAAACAAAAGTTAAATACAGTTTTCCCTCGCTTATCGCGGTTAATGCGTTCCAGACCCCACCGCGATAAGTGAAAAACCGCGAAGTGGCGATACTATAGAATTACCTGCGCCTTTGGGCTAATACAGGTATACAGTACATGAATGCTTACTTTTCGACACATATTCATGCACATCAGTATTCATGAACGCTTACTCTTTTGAAAACTGAAGGATAAACAAAACGGAAAATTAGAAATGTTTTCTGTTTTGTTTATTCTGAACACAATCCGATACTGTCATTGTAAGGGTTAACAGTAGGGTACTGCAATTACAAATAATGTACTGCACAACACTTACAACCCTAAGATGCAAGAGACACAGATAACAATGTGAAAAGCCTGGTTTACAGCGATAATTAACATATGTTCACGCCATCAACCTAATTGAATTAGGCTAGGGGAAAAGTGGCAGCCCATTTCGAACCAGTTGTAAATGCAAATTACAGACTGGTAGCCCCACCACCAACAAGGCGGACTGCCATTGGTGGGTACCCAAAAATCGCCTCTTACGACATGCTGGGTGAGCAGCTTCACTATTCTAGCCCGGTGAAGCACGGGTGTTATCGGTGAACCCGGTGAAGCACGGGTGATATAATTAACATATCGTTTCCTTTGTTTGTTTTACTATCTTTTCATTCTTACGATTCGCTAAGCTCGCTTGCAAGTGCGCTTATAAATTTGAAAGCGTCGTTGCGTGCAAGATTGGCTATTTCTATCAAGAAGTTCAATGGGTACCAGTTAGAACAAGAAACATAAGCGAACTTGTAAGTGGGTTTAACAAAACGCAACGATGAAAACATGATCAAACAAAGAATACAATTTGTAAACTATGGCTGTAAACGGGGCTTTAGTAGCAAGCCGCGCACGGCTTAATCGTACGCAAGCAGCGCACGGTTTAATCATAGGCAAGCAGCGCACGGCTTGCGACTGAGCCAAAACAAAATGAAGAGCTCGGCCTCAGTGCAAAACAGGTTTATCAACTATTTGTCTTGAAAGTCTGCTGCTGTTTTCTTTCTGGGTGGCAATGAATCTCTTTCATTATCACATGATTAGGAAACAGCATCCTGCCTCATTACGACGACGAATAAACTACTTACTAAAACTTCATCTCTATCTTCCGCGAAATCCCTTTTATCGAAAATTCCCAATCGCTCACCAGAACCATCATCCAACTGAAGCTTGCTATAAAAGAAAAAGAAACCATGCTAACAAAAATTGGGCTACGCTTGTCTATGTGTCCATTACCGAATAGATCAGTTTACTTTCCCCTCTCCCCCCCAAAAAATTAACAATACGGTTTTCGTTACTTCAGTACACCCACGTCCAATAATGGAAATAAGGAATATGTTGCGCCAGAGGTGTGGGGTAAACTTGATCCAAAGGAGCCGTAAGAAATCTTTAGTAATTTGATTTAGTTGAGAAATCCAAAGGAGTATGATTCAAAAAGATCAGCTTGTGTAACAACGAATTTACCTTCAGATTAAGGTTTTCATTGGCAACACAGCGAGAAACGCGCTATTATGGTTAACAACGTTATAATTCGGAGTTCGATTTGCCATCGACGGGACATTTGTGCAAACTACAGGGTGCTCCACATAAAACCACTAAATTTAGTTTTATATGTTAGTTCAATTGTTATATCTGGAATAATGCTGTATTTATGATGAAACTTTTTATTATAGATGTGCGTAGTATTAGCTATTGAATTGTGTTAACTATTAAATTGTCATTTTTCTTTAATGCCTCAACTGAATAATTTCCAGCGTGAGGTAATTGTCCTGTAAAAAAAAGAACTTGAAACGTTTTCTTGAACCCCACCAGTGGCCATCCAAGAGTCCAGACCTTAATATCATGTTGTTGTTGTTGTTGTTGTTGGTTACCCGACCCCTTCCGAGGGATGGCAGCGTGGCGGAAGACCATGGAGCCCCAGAAGCCGGGCAACTCCCCTGGGTCTGGACCAGAGGTCGTAGAGACAGAGAGTCGCCAAAGAGTGAGCGGCGCAGAGAGTCCGTAGCTGGACAGTGCAGAATGAGATGAGAGGTGTCCTGGGACGAGTGCCCACAGGCGCTGCAGGAAGAATTCTCGATTCTGCCAATCCTAGAGATAAGAACCTAAAAGAAGGCTGTGTCCGTTGCAGCGAAGACGAGAGAGAACACAGCGAGCATGACGAGGAAGCACAAGTTCCTCGGTGGAAATTGAGGAAGCCTGTGTGTCAAAATACTTCGATGAGACAGTACGCCTCCAGTCCGAGATAAGAAGAGAGAGACTACAAGGGATTGCGGAGGGCGTAAGTTGCGCACCCCGTCTGACAAGCTCATCAGCCGCGTCGTTCCCCGGGAGAAACGAGTGTCCGAGGACCCATTGTAGTCTGATAGAACAGGAGGAGAGAAAAGACCGTTCCTTCTAGATCTGTCACAGAATTTGAGATAAGAGGAAAGATGGAGGAGAGGACAGGGTGGTGAGGACAGAACAACAGTCAGATAGTAAGAGAAGAAAAATGGCAGACTTTATGGTGCTGCCGAGACCAGCAGAGAGCGTGCAGAATGGCTCAGGCTTCAGCGGAGAAAACTTGAGCATACTGGGCCTGCCGAAAAGGAAAGAGTGGCCTCAGTGCCACAGAAAGAGCAGTTGGCAAGAACGCCGGAGCCGCCCTTGCCAAACGGGAAAGGAACAGGGCCGTCTGTCCAGAGTACCAGATCATGATGGGAGGAGAGTCAAGGTGGGCGAGAGCCGCACCTTGGCGAGAGAAAGGAGGATCAGAGCGGGAACATGGAGTGGAAAGGGTGGACTCCACCGTGAACGAAGGCAGATTCCAAGGAGGAAACGGAGGGCAAGCAACAAGAGCCTCCCTAGAACAAATAGATGGAAGCATGAGCGGGTGAGTGGACGCAAAAGCTCTCCAGGACGATCTGCAGAGCCTTGGTCTCACTTCAAGTCTGGCCAAACCGGAAATAGAAAAGGAGGTTGAGAGACGAAGTGCCCGCTTATAAAATAAAAGAGTGAAATGAATCAGGGTGACTCGCAGGGAAGGTAGAGGCAGCCGGTGATGGCACGACTGGCCGCTCGGTGGAGGCATTCCAATTTGGCGGAATTGGTAGCGTTTAGGAAAGGAAACCATCCGGGTGAAGAGTAAATGAGAAGGGACCGAAGAAAAGATTTATAGAGAGAGAGGGACTTCCTTAGATGGGCCCCATGAGGAAGCACACATACAGCGTAAGGCCTTGAGACGTAGGAATAACTTGGCCATCAGCGAAGATACATGTTTAGAAAAGAATAGAGTGCAGCCGAAGGTGACCCCAAGAAAAGTTGGAGTGAGATTGAAACGGAGGCGGGAGCCGAGTAGGAGGAGGTTGGGCTGGAGGTTAGCTTGGTGGGGATCCACTGAGAAGAAGGAGGCCTCACATTTGCTCGGATTGAGAGGAAGACACCAGTACTCAGACCAGCGCTCCAATCTCAACAGAGCTCCTTGTATGGCCTCCACCGCAGTTTGGACCAAGGGGGAGGAGGACCAAATGACCAGATCGTCAGCGTAAAGAGAACAGCTGACGGAAGATGGCAGAGAGGCCGGAAGATCATTGATGAAGAGAAAAGAAGAACAGGGCCAAAACGGATTCATGCAGAACACCTCGACGGACTCGAAAGGAACGACTTTTGCGATTTTGATAAACCACACAAGCGCGCCAATCAGAAAGGAAAGATTAAGTCCAACGAGCAAAGCAAGGAGGGAGGCCAGCCGAAATAAGTTTGTAGAAAAGAGCGTGATGCCACACAGAGTCAAAAGCTTCGGAGAAATCGATAGTAGACAGGATCGTGCGGGAGCCTGGCCTGGGTTTGTTAAACCCATTCGAAATGGACTGAGAAAGGTACAGAATTTGATCTAGAGTAGACCGTCCAGGGCGGAAACAGGCCTGGAGGGGAGAAAGAATGGAATTAGATTCCAGAAAGAAAAGTAGACGGGATAGAATGATACATTCAAAAAGCTTTGATGCGCAGGAGGTGAGAGAGATAGGCCGGAAGGAAGCAGGAGAGTCGAGAGGCTTTTCCATCTTGTGGATGGGAACAATAGAAGATGTCTTCCAGATGGAAGGGAAGGAATGCAAAGACCAGGAGAGATTGAAGATGTGAAGAAGAAAATCCATGCCAGAGCGAGGAAGATGCTTTAGCATGGGATAGGCAACTTCTTAATATCATAGACTACTCTATTTGGAGTTAGCTCATAAAAAACTTCGAAGAGAAATTAATAACATTCAATCCTTAAAGCAGGGTTTCCCAAAGTGCTTCGTACGGAGCCCCAGGGCTCCGCAAGAGAAGCTCAGAGGCTCCGCAAACGAAGAGTGTAAACAAGAGGCTTTCTACCCGGCTTGCGGAGCCCTTTTCATAATGGCAATACAAATGTACAGTGCGGTGTTTTCAGTGCGTACAGAGCTACTTCGATCCAATGAAATTGATCTCGAAAAGCATAAATTAGGAGAGCGAAAGAGGCGATGACGTTTATTTTGGAATCACCCAAATTTCGGGCAATATAACGCGTTTTCAGTCGTTATTTAAGCAGGATTTCCTTCTTTTTTTCAGCCCGACTTTGAAAGATTTTCAAGCAACAAATAGAGCATGCATCCTAGCCATTAAATAACAATTGATAAGTGTTAATGTGATCTCTATACAATTTTTTATGGGCTCCGCAATCACTGTTTGATCCCTTCAAGGGTTCCAAACCATCAAAAGTTTGGGAAATCCTGTTTTAAAGGATATATTGAATAATGCTTGGAACGATATTTCTCTCGATATCATTCAAAGAGCAACTCAAAGTTGGTTGAAACGCCTACGTCGTTGTTCTGCAGTTGATGAAAAACATATGGAAAATTATCTCTAAGAACACCATCTCTCGAGAACATTATCTTGAACACTGTTTTTGTTACTGCACGTGTTACGTGTTTATCTAGTGTACTAAATTAACTTTGTTCAATAAATTGTCGCCAAAACAAAATTTAGTGGTTTTATGAGTGGCACCCTGTGTCCCTGCATGTAAAGCCGTTACATTTCGTAGGCTCTTTACTTTTCGACTAGAACAAGTGGCACACACTGCTTTGATATCACTGCAGACAATGGACTTGTCAATCTGCACTGATCTAATTAGTAATAAATAAGCCACACGTTGTGAGCACTTCAACATAAATACCTAACGTGAAGAAAAATAAAAGAAGCTCACCTAAGAGTAATTTCTTCAGCTCCTTTATTGTCATCTCGTTTCTGGTCCCTGCATGAAGTCATTTATAATCATTTTGTGAGAGAGGTACAGCTAGCGCATAAAAATAGTGCAATCATCGCTGATTAAGCAATGAAATGCTTGTTCTTGCTTTACAAGAATAGAATAGTAAAGCGGTTAGCCAGCATGCGTAAGAAGCGACTGTTAGTTCGACTTGTTGCTGGCGAGACTACCAGTGTATATTTATGGCCGGTTTATTGATGATCGGCTGGTGGTAACAGACATATACAAAAGAAAGCAGCTACCAGTGTATATTTATGGCCGGTTTATTGATGATCGGCTGGTGGTAACAGACATATACAAAAGAAAGCAGTGAAGAACGAACAACCTGTTATGAGGAAAGAAGCTAAAAACGAACCAACAAAATTGAGCGAAAACTAAATTGCATGTTTAAAGTGAAGTTTTTGAAAAAAAGATGGGAAAAGATTGATGCATCACATGAAGACATATTTAGTGAAAACGATAACAAAAAGGAACATAGAAAAATCACTAATAGCTGTCGTAGTCTAGCGGGGATTGTTTTAGGCTTCGGATCGAAATATCTAAAGATCGAAATTTCATAAAAATACCATTGGTATTCGCCAGAAAGGATATCCTAAAATTTAAAGTGTTATGTTGCTCCAGCAAAAACTCTGGTTCAAAAGCGAGTGCGTAGTGGTAGACCTGGCCTAAATCAGAACGGCTGACGGCGAAATGCGGAAAACTGCACCAATCAACAGCCGCCTCAACATGGTGGTGCGGTCCCCGACCCATTTGGGTTGAGTCGAAATGGCTGTTGGCCTTTCCAAAGGTGCTAGTTACTCCGGGCATTCCCCTCATACAAACCCTTTTCTCGGCGGGCTGCCTTCTGAACGACCGCAGAAGGGCAACCCACAGTCTCTCTCATATCGGTCGACTGTTTTCTCTTTTCTCCTGCCTCTCTTCTCATTTTCCTTCTCCTGATGAGCGACAACGTTCATCTAAACCATCGCCCCATTATCCCCGTTCAGTGTGCGCTAGATATGAGACCTGGAAGGGTAGGTTGGTGCAATGCTGCACCTGCTCCAAATAGGTTCGTTTAAGGTGCTTACTACTTTCCTTCTCCAAATTCAACTCTAGGCAGCTCTCACTTCCTTGAGCTGTTTTCCTTGGGATGACTTTATTTGCGTCGATTCTCACTTTCCTTCTGAAAAAAATAATCTTTTCTTTCCCTTGCCTCTGCTGCTATGCTCTTTACTTCCTTTGGTACTAAATGCAGCCAAATTTTCCATTCCTTTCGGCCGCGTCTAACGCCAACCTCAAGCCTAGAGGTCTTCTGAACTGGAAGAAGTGATAAGGCAAAGAAGAAAGGCTTTTGTTTCTGTTCACAGAAGTGATGAAAAGCGCCAAGCTTACATCTATACCTCTCGGCATGCCTCTGGTCATCGCCAAAGTTAAGGTTAAGACATGGCAAGAGACATGCTCATTTCTCTCCCTACCGGCCAGATGGCATAGTGGTTAGAGCGTCCGCTTCAAAGTCGGTAGACCTGGGGTTCATTTCCCAAGTCGAGTCATACCAAAAGACTTTAAAAAATGGTATTCACAACTTCCCTGCTTGGCACTCAGCAAAGTAGGGATAGTGTGGAGAACAAGCCGGCAAGCCTGCTTGTTGTGTCCTTGGGCAAGACACTTAACGAGATGCCTCCACCTTTATGTGGCAGACAGGTGGTGGGGCAAAGCAGTCTGCCCATCGTGGTGGACCTAGTCCAACTGAAGACTTGCAAACCGAGCGTGAGCGCTAATGCAGCGTAACCTATAAATACATCTTCCTGCATAATGCTCGCAACAAATAGCTCATACGACGATTTCTCTTCTTCTCCTAAATCTATTTAGCTTTCTGTTAAGCTTTTATCTCTCTAGAATTGGCAGAAATAAGGGTATTTCGTGCAGCTCCTGTGGTCATCCTTTCATTTTGCGCTATCCTGCTGTGGACTCTTGGCATCGCTCGCTCTTTGGCAACTGCCTTTCTCTCAACGACTTTTGTCCAGGCCTTGGTTAGTTGCCCGGCTACCATGGTCTCCCGCCACGCTCCCATCTCTCGGAAGGGATCGAATAGCGGTAGCCAACGCGTAAAAGGAGGTAGAATTAACTGATTCTGGTTTCAAAATGGAGGAGATCACAAATAGAGAGAATGATTGAGATCACATAACAGAAGCAAGTACGGTTGGGGGACCTATCAAAAAAGGCTACCCAGGAAGTAATGGTGATAGGAATAAAAGTAATGAGACAAAAAAGGTAGCTGGACCCTTTAAAGTATGCGCATAGGTGATATCTGGTCGTGGAGAAGTAGAGATTGTTGCTATGATGGAGCTTTGCCAGCGTGTTTGATCGGAAAGGAATGCCGGATAAATGGCAAGCCATTATGTTGGAGCCACTTTTCACCGGAAAAGGAGAGTAAGGAATGGTAAAGCATGCAGGGCAGGAAAGCAATTAAAGCACGCTATGAAGATTGTTAAGGGTGCTGGAAAGAAGGAATTGAGAATTGGTGACTATTGATCCAATGCAAATTGGTTTTTTGCCAAGCAGAGGAACGACAGATGGATTGTTTTTTGCGAGAAAAATGAAGCAGAAATGCAGAGATAAAGTAAAATAATTGTACATGTGTTTTCTGGATATCGATATCGAGAAGGCATTTGACAGAGTTTAAAGAAAGGTAACGGAGTGGGGGATGAGGAAAGTTCATCAGAAGAAATTATAGGAGCGATGACGAGCCTCAATCACGAAACAAAGACCAAAATTAGAGCGGGATCAAAAGAATTGTGGGTGCAAGTTGGTGCACATCAAGGGTCTGAGGCGTCGCCGCTGATTTTCGCAATTGCAATGGATGTAATCATCGAGTACGCGAGAAAAGGCTTGATGAACGAAATGTTGAAAGCAGATGACTTGGTTGTAATAAAAGTTTGGAAAATTTAAAGTTTTTGAAATGGAAAATAAGTGTTTTAGAGCAAGGTTGAAGGTTAACCTCGACAAGGCAAAAGTGATGGTGAGTGGTTCGAAAAGAGGAATGTTTAAGAGCAAGTCGATCGGTGCGCCAAGTGCAGCATGAGAGTGATGGCAAATTCGGTACTGTGCACAAACTGTGATACAGGTAATATGATAGCATGGTAGGTACGGGAAAATGAAGAGAGTGTCTTTAACTACGGCCAACGGTTTTGTTTGTGAGAGATGTGAAAAGGCAATAAAAAGAATTGTGGAGCCATAGGAAAAATTTTCATGTCATGACCAGGTGGAGTTAATAAAGAGTTATTGTTACTTGGGGGACCGGTTGAATGCCAGTAGTGGAAGTGAAGCAGCGATGACAGCGAGAACAAGAATTGGATAAATAATTTACAAAGGTGGGGGGTGCTTCATAGAAGCCTTGGTTGAAAATGAAAGGATCTAAGAGTGACGCAAGATCGGCAGTGAGACGCGGCGTCTGAGAAAGATGGAGATTTCAACAACAAATGAAAGAGCAATGTTTGAAGTTCAATTAATTGAGAGAAGTAGTAAAGGTAGCCAGCAACTTATGGATCTCTTAGGTTTAGAAGAAACTTTAGAAAGATTAGCTAAAGCGAAAGGAGTGCGATGGTTCGGACATGTTTGGAAGAGGGATAAGGATGTACTAAGCGCGATTCAGAAGTGGTTGGATGAGGGCGAGGGTGACCGAAGATGACGTAAGAGCAAAAGGAAGAACACATTAAGCAGGTTGGATTAAAAAAGATGCAATCGACAAAATGAAGTGGTGCAATGCAGTGTGCAAACTTTCGAGGAGCACGAGGTGAATCCAGTCACTTCCGTTGACGGAGAGAAAACCGAATCTCTTTCAAGATGGTTTTTTTGACCCGATTGATCAGCATGTTCCTACTTGCTTAATAGGGTGTGTTGTCAGTCATATTTGGCCTTGCTCCAACCATACCACGGTTTCTCCTGTGCTTTCTCCCCAAAGAGAGAATGGAGTAATCACGAATTCGAATGTAATCTCCATTTTCAATGCTTTTTAGCGACACTGAGCCAGTTTATTTAGATCGAAAATTTTTGTTTACAGTTTCTCGTGATGCAATCATCTATTTTCACATGTACTCACCCAAAAAAAGTTAGTAATGTACCCTGCTGCTATAACTACTGGCCTTCTTTTAACCCTATATTTAACGACTGGTTGAAAATGCCTTCAGCTCAGTGATGTTGTTATTACCCGACCCCTTCCGAGGGATGGGGTCATGGCGGAAGATAATGGAGTCCTAGAGCCGGACAACTCCCCTAGGCCTGGACCAGAGGTCGTAGAAAGAAGGACAGACAGAGAGACACTCCTCTCAGCTCAATGATTAGTACATCAATCCTCATGTTGGAATTATCGAGGTTGCGTGTTCGAATCCGACTGGTGCTTTTTTGTCCGATGTTCTAGAGTACTTAAAAAAGGAAGTTATGCAAACAGCGAAAATTTAAATACTCATCGAGCAAAAGATAAACCAAGAATTGGAAGATTGCAAAATGACCTTTATATGCATCTCGAGTTTACAGTCACTCATATTATTTCGCATGGGTAGGCCTTAATACATCCCACAATAAACATGATGCTCTGAGCGTTGAACTCATAGCTTCTTAAACACCAGTTTGACGCTCAGGCTCTTGCGCCATTGTTCCATGAACTTAATTACATTGCCAGGCCAATAATTCGTTTGCGAACTAAGAAACTTCAATTGTTTCTATGACACAACGAAGAGTAGAAAGATTTGTAAAGAGACAATGTTTCTCATTCGTTCAACTAACCTACCCTGGTGTGGGTTGTTGAGTTGATGATGTTCGAATATCTTGCAAAAGTTTCCTGAAAGAAAATAAGACTTTTCACAAAAAATATTAAAGAGTAAACTTATCTAAGCTAGCGTGAATGAATATGAGACTTAGCTGGATTGAAGTAGGTTTTGGGAAAAGTTTTCATTTAAACAATTTTTTGTAGTGAAACAAAATAGAAATGAAACAACAAAATCTCGAACGTAAAAAAGAAAAACTAATCTAACTGACGTTGGAAATACAAGCGTTTTAAAAGAGCATGTCATTTGCTTTAAGGTTAAATCGAGTTAAAGCTTAGAAATCGTGCAAACACTTTTGGTAAAGGTACTTCATAACTATTTTCTGAGTTGACAGCAGTATTTATGGAACAAATGTATCAGGTGTTTATTAAGCAACCCTAAAACGGTCTCAACACCAACAATGTTATGAGTAATCGTCAAGGTTCTTCTGTTACTTAAGTAAAAAGATACACAGCACAAAGCTGCAGCCAGAGAAAAGCATGGGAATGAAGGGGCAGACGTTTTCAGAAAGTTTTGAAAGTGTAATAAAAAGTTTGGAATATTTACATCTTTTCGTAAATTTTTCATCCGCAGTTGGATAAAATGGCTTTGACTTAGCATTGAATGTTAAATTTTAATTTAACTGCAGTAGCTATGATATACTAGTGAAAAGTGTTAGCTACAACTTAATATCAAAATAAAGCTAAAAATATTTTTGAGATCTACGTCTCTTGTGACCCGCATGGATATACCTATCACACAATCAGCGAAATGCATCATTATCAGTACCGCAGATGAATACGATGTAATCGATTACGACATTTTCGTGTGCTTTAATCGTAATCACATTCAATTACATGGTGTGTAATCGAATATGTAATCGTAATCGACCTGGAGAAATGTCATTTATTTATTACAGATACACGTGGGTGAGACTTGATAGAGATTTAAATCTTGTTTTCCATCTACTAAACAAATTATTTGGAAACATTTTTTTGATTTTTGCAAAACAATGTAGTTGTAATCGTAATCAAGAAGATTACGAGACAAAATAATCGTAATCGAATTCAATTACATGGTGTGTAATCGTAAACGACCTAAAAGAATATAATTTCTACATCTTTGATCGATATCAGCCTAATTTAACCCTTATACACAAAAATTGGTTTACTCAAAATCGTCCGCTTTCACAAGTTGATCTTGTTTCTTCACAGCTTTGTATCGCACTGCTAAATCTTGTGCCACTAAATCTCCTTCTTGTGGTTTGACATTCAATTCTTCAATAATATCCTGTAAAACAAAAAATGATAAACAATCAACTCACTAAAATGCTGAAGATGTTTTATGTTGTTCAAGTATTACTTCTGATTAAAATCGTAATTAACTTTGATTAGAACAACGTGAGTTCCTGATTTGCAATGAAGTAAAGCAACTGCCAGGTTCAGGACTTTGGCTATTCGTGGATATCGTGATCCATTTGGATGTCTTCACTCCACTAAAAATGAATGCGACAACGGGTCATACTACGTGTTCAAATTATGACCTGCTGCCAACTGCAACGGCATGGGTAAAAGTCTGGCCACTTGAAAATTGCAAGTGTATTTTGCAATTTCCCAAACTCTGTTCATCATACGTTCGATGAAATGATAAGTTCACGTCATTTTTACCTCTATCACGACGATGTAAGTTCAACTGCACCAATCAACAGCCGCCTCAACGTGGTGGTGCGGTCCCCGACCCCGCTTGGGTTGGGTCGAAATGGCTGTTGGCCTTTCCGAGGGTACCAGGTACCCCGGGCACTCCTCTTTATTTTTTCGCTATGCTGCCTCCTGAACGACTGCAGTAGGGCAGCACACAGCTTCTTTAAAATCGGTCGCCTGTTTTCTCTTTTTCTTTCTTATTCTCCTGCCCTTCTTCGTCTCCTCATTCTTTTCCTTCTCTTGATGAGCAGTAACGTTCATCCCAATCCTGGCCCCATCTTTCTTTGCTCAGTGTGCGCTGAAAATGTGACCAAGCGGGACAAGTCAGTGCAATGCTGCGCTTGCTCCAAATGGGTCCATCTAAGGTGCTCACAACTTTCCCTCTCCAAATTCAGAGCTCTTGGCAGCTCTCACTCTTGGAGCTGCCTCCCTGCCGTAACACTGTGATTCCCTCCTTGGACTCCTCCAACATGTATACCTCCACTGTACAATCTGGCTCCCCTTCTGCTAATGCTGCACTCTCGCCCCACCCTCGTCTCCAAACCTCTTATCCCCCATCTCCCCATTCTATATCTTCTCCCTCTGCCCCCTCACCACCGTCCCTAGCTCCTGGCTTTCTTTCTGCACCTCCTGCCTCCTCTCCTCCCCCTGACTCTCACAGGGTTTTTCAATGGAATGCTGGAGATCTTTGAGCCAGGAGCACTGAACTACTCCACTTTCTCTTGTCCCATCTTGTCGACCTTATCTGCATCCAGGAATCCAATCTTAACTCATCTTTCTTTTTCTGGATTCCTGGATTCTCTGCTCTGCGTTCTGATCACACCCACTCCCGGTTTGGCATTTTCTCTCCTGAATCCACGCATGCTAGCAGCAGTGTTGTCATTTTCGTCAGGCAGGGCCTATCCTTTTCTGAACTTTCTACCTCCTCTCTTTCTTTCACTTGATCCCTACTCTGATTATGTAGGGATCAACATCTCTCTTAACAACTGCTCCTCGCTCTCTTTTCTTAATGTGTATGCCCCCTTATTCGCTAATCCCCAATGGATGGCAGAACTGATTCCTTTTCTCCCTCCATTCTTCCACCCTCCAGAAATCTCTTCATTCTTGGAGACTTCAATTGTCATCACCCCCTCTGGGACTCAAGAGGTACTTCCAACCCCGTGGAGAGGAAGTATTTGACTGGGTCATCTCTTCTGACCTCCTCTCCCTCAATGACCCTGACACACCAACCCTTCTCCATCGCTCCTCTGGCAGTTGCTCCTCTCCTGACATCTCCTTTGCTCCCTCTTCTCTTGCCCTTTCTTGCTCATGGGAGGTGTACAGGACCTGGGTTCTGACCATCTACCAATTCTTCTATCTATCCCTCTCTCTCCGGTCTTTCGCCCCAATGAGTGCCACTTTCCTTTAATTTTCAGAAAGCTTGCTGGGATGGCTTTGCCTCTTACTTTGACTCTCATTGTCCTTCTGCAGAGGAATACTCGTCTCTTTCTCTTTCCTCTGCTGCTGCTCTCTTTACCTCTCTGGCACTGAATGCGGCCAAATCTTCCATTCCTTTCAGCTGCATCAAACACCATCCTAAAGCCTAGTGGTCTGCTGAGGTTGAAGAAGTGGTTAGTGAAAAACGCTAGGCTTTTGCTGCCACTCACAGAAGTGATGAAGATCGACAGGCTTACATCTCCACTTCTCAAGGCGCCTCGTCAGTCATCGCCAAGGCCAAGGCTGAGGCATGGCAGACGACTTGCTCTTCTCTTTCACCTAAATCTAACCCTAAATCTGTGCACTTTCTTCTTCGCTCTATTGCTGGCTCTTCTTCTTCGTCTTCTTCCTCTCCTAACTTCCCCAACTGTTCTTCTCCCAGGGTATCGGCTTCGGTCTATGCCACTTACCTGAGATCCCACTTTTCCGTTTCTCAGCCAAAGGCCCTGCGCAGCAGAGCCAGAGGCTACCTCTCTGAGCTCTGCCGAGCCACGTGCCATGAGGAGTCTCACTCGTCCTTTTGCTCTCCTTTCACTCTCGCTGAATTTCATGCGGCTGCCTCCAACCTCTCATCGTCCACTGCCACTGGCCCAGACAAAGCTGCCTATCCCATGCTAAAGCATCTTCCTTGCTCTGGCATGGATTTTCTTCTTCACATCTTCAATCTCTCCTGGTCTTCGCATTCCTTCCCTTCCATCTGGAAGACATCTTCTATTGTTCCCATCTGCAAGATGGAAAAGCCTCTCAACTCTCCTGCTTCCTTCCGGCCTATCTCTCTCACCTCCTGCGTCTCAAAGCTGTTTGAACGCATCATTCTATCCCGTCTACTTTTCTTTCTGGAATCTAATTCCATTCTCTCTCCTCGCCAGGCCTGTTTCCACCCTGGTCGGTCTACACTTGATCAAATTCTGTATCTTTCTCAGTTCATTTCGAATGGGTTTAACAAACCCAGGCCAGGCTCTCGCACGATCCTCTCTACTATCGATTTCTCTAAAGCTTTTGACTCTGTGTGGCATCCCGCTCTTTTCTACAAACTTATTTCGGCTGGCCTCCCTCCTTGCTTTGCTCGTTGGACTCAATCTTTCCTTTCTGACAGGTGCACTTCTGTGGTTTATCAAAATCACAAAAGCCGTTCCTTTTGAGTCCGTCGAGATGTTCCGCAAGGATCTGTTCTTGGCCCTGTTCTTTTCTCTCCATTAATAATCTTCTGGCCTCTCTGCCATCTTCCATCAGCTGTTCTCTTTACGCTGACGATCTGGTCATTTGGTCCTCCTCCCCCTCGGTCCCCACAGCAGTGGAGGCCACACAAGGAGCTCTGTTGTGATTGGAGCGCTGGTCTGAGTACTGGTGTCTTCCTCTCAATCCGAGCAAATGTGAGGCCTCCTTCTTCTCAGTGGATCCCCACCAAGCTAACCTCCAGCCCAACCTCCTCCTACTCGGCTCCCACCTCCGTTTCAATCCCATTCCAACTTTTCTTGGGGTCACCTTCAACTGCACTCTATTCTTTTCTAAACATGTATCTTCGCCGGAGGCCAAGTTATTCCTACATCTCAAGGCCTTACGCTGTATGTGTGCTTCATCATGGGGCCCATCTAAGGAAGTCCTTCTCTCCTCTGTATAAAGCTTTTCTTTGGTCCTTTCTCACTTACATTTCACCGGATGGTTTCCTTTCCTAAACACTACTGATTCCACCAAATTGGAACGCCTCCATCGAGCGGCCAGTCACGCCATCACCAGCCGCCTCTTGTCCTCCCCTATCCAACTTCTTCTTTCCAATGCTTCTCTACCTCCCCTATGAGTCACCCTGATTCATTTCACTCTTTTTTCTTATGAGCGTCTTCGTCACCCAACCTCCTTTCCTATTTCATGTTTGGCCAGACTTGAAGTGAAACTAAGACTCTGCAGATCGTCCTGGAGAGCTTTTGCGTCCACTCACCCGCTCATGCTTCCATCTATTTGTTCTAGGGAGGCTCTTGTTGCTTGCCCTCCGTTTCCTCCTTGGAATCTGCCTTCGTTCACGGTGGAGTCCACCCTTTCCACTCCATGTTCCCGCTCTGATCCTCCTCTCTCTCGCCAAGGTGCGGCTCTCGCCCACCTTGACTCTCTCCCCCCTCATGATCTGGTGCTCTGGACAGACGGCCCTGTTCCTTTTCCATTTGGCAAGGGCGGCTCCAGCGTTCTTGCCAACTGCTCTCTCTGTGGCACTGAGGCCACTCTTTCCTTTCGGCAGGCCCAGTATGTTCAAGTTTTCTCCGCTGAAGCCTGCGCCATTCTGCACGCTCTTTGCTGGTCTCGGCAGCATCATAAAGTCTGCCATTTTTCTTCTCTTCTTCTTCTGTCTGACTATCGTTCTGTCCTCACCACCCTGCCCTCTCCTCCATCTTTCCTCTAATCTCAAACTCTAGAAGGAACTGTCTTTTCTCTCCTCCTGTTCTATCAGACTACAATGGGTCCTCGGACACTCGTTTCTCCCAGGGTATGACGCGGCTGACAAGCTGGCCAGATGGGGAGCGCTACTTGCACCCTCCACAACCCCTTGTAGTCTCTCTCCTCTTATCTCTCGTGCCCACTCTTGTCTTTTGTTGAACTGGAGGCGTACTGTCTCATCAAAATTTTTTGACACGCAGGTTCACTCATTTCCACCAAGGAACTTGTGCTCCCTTGTCATGCTCGCTGTGTCCACTCTCGTCTACGCTGCAATGGACACAGCCTTCTTTTAGGTTTTTATCTCTCTAGGATAGGCAGAATCGAGAATTCTTCCTGCAGCGCCTGTGGACACTCGTCCCAGGACACCTCTCATCTCATTCTGCACTGTCCAGCTACGAACTCTTTACACTGCTCACACTTTGGCGACTCTCTGTCTCTTTACGACCTCTGGTCCAGACTCTGGGGAGTTGCCCGGCTTCTGGGGCTCCATGGTCTTCTGCCATGCCTCCATCCCTCGGAAGGGGTCGGGTAAACAACAACAACAACACCATGTAAGTTCAAGCCGTCGGCACAACTAAACTACTGTAGATATTGCGGTACTAAGGTCATGCTTTAACGTAAAAATTGTACAAGTTCCAACAATTTAAAAATACTTCGTACAATAAAAAATCATGTCAAAGTTATCACCTGTATAAGACTAATCATTGCTTGATCACTTGGTGGACTACGCTGCAATATATAATACCAAATTTTACAAACCGCATCAAACACATATAAATGAAAGGCTATGGAAGCATGACTTAAAATACAAAAAAAGATAAAAATGACACAAACTAAAACGATTTTTTTCCAGGTCCGCAGAAAAAAACAGCAATACAAGCTTTTTTTCATTATGCGGTTAAATTCAAGAATAGATCATGTCTCACAATATGCTGTAATAGACAGTAAATTACAGGAGGTTCACCAGTGCTTCCAAACTGTTTGAGCTCGTGGCCCACTTCTTACTGATGTTGTTTTACTGACGAAACATTTTAAGCCCCATTCGTTTTCAAGACCTCGTTTTGATAATCAAGTTTATGAAAAAGGTTATTTTGCCCATGTTGTGTTCACAGCACTATACCAAAGTAATGGCAGTGAAAAAGGATCCAGTCAAAGGTTTTGGCGAACCCAAAATTAAACGATTACATCTGATGATCACCGGTGGCCGTATCTACATCCTTTAAAAAGTTAAATAAAGATAATCGTTTAGCTTCAATTATATAGGTACGTAAAATAGGTATCAGCCACCTTAAATACCTATCTTCAGTTCCTACTAAAAGCATCAAACAGGAAAAAGTGAAAGGTCTGCATGAGCAGTAGACTCTAATTTAGGCTAACTACCTTTATTCTGAAGATGTCGGCAACTGCAAAACCTTGCTAGTAGCAAAAAGTGGGCAGTTGTAGTAACAATGTTACTACAGCAAATGGACATAAATAAAAATAAAGAAAAACTTGAATACCTAGCTTGGTCTAAATGTCAAGAAAAGCTAATATAAAAACTACAGAATTCAGGACTAAAAAATTAAATGCAACGTCATATTCCAATTAATAAAAGTGAAAGACCAATCAACAAAACCCAAAAACCCTTTTACTCAAATTAGTTGGTATAAGGCGTCATACTTACGGTTATGTCCAGTATTCTGCTGTTTTTACATCAGCTTTCTTGACAATCAGGATAAGTCAGATGTTCTAAGTTTGTCTTTATCTTTATTTATATCCATCTGTTGTTTCATTAGTGTTGTAACAATTACCGGATTTTCTGCTACTAATAACATTTTGCTGTCACCCACGTATTTAGAATAAAGGTAGGTAACCTAAACAGACTGTAACCTAAACAAACAGACGTAACCTAAACAGACCTAAATTGCAGAACCTACTGCCATAGCCAACAGACTTTTTTACTTTTTTGATGCTTTCAACAGGAACCGAAGATGGCTATTTAAAATTGACAAAATATATTTTACGTAACAAAATCTAAAGCTAAACGATTGTCTTCACTTAATTATTTAAAGGTTTGCCGATGTTGATCACGAAAACCTTTTCTACGTTTTTCAACCCAACTTGAAGACCTTTTTTTAGGGATTAACTCACTGCAATTACTTAGCTCATTTTAGTCGTGAAAGACCATTTATTATGAAATACATTAGACTCCGCTTTGTAATTACACCTCCGTCTCAGCCTATTTTGCAATTAATGAACACCAAATTTAATAATATTCTGACACTGAGACGAGTACTGTAAACGTATATACCGTACAGGTATTTCTAGGCCAACTGGCAGGGAAAGTGAAGATTACGTGAACACAATAAGATTGAATTGTTGCATAACAATCGGATTGTTTGTTCAAATAAACATTCGTTTGAACATGCTTTTGTTTTCATTGAAATGCTAAGTAGGAATAAAAACAATTTTGGCCTGGTTAAAAAAGCCTTACAAAAACAGTTCGTAAAATATTGATGGCAGAGGAAAATTCCTACCAAAATGGATTTACAGAGCGAACCCTGGATTTATTAACCAACAAATTGTTCTTTAAAAAAAATTGTAAAAATTCCGTCCTAACGTAAATGGATTTAATAACCGGCTAGATTTATTATTTATGGATTTATAAAGAGGAGTTGGATCAAGTGCATAAATTTCCCCATGTGGGGAAACTTATGCACTCGTCAAGGATTAAAAAACGGCAGTGTACACTGCCCCGTACATTTACATACCGGGCCTGCCCCTTCAGTGTACACTGCCTTTCTTTTAATGCCCTGCCAGCTGAGATTCGAACCCGCAACCATGGTATCTCAAGACCAGCGCACTATCCACTACACCACAGTGTGGGAAAAATTTTGCACTTGTTGTTGTCTTGGGGAAAATTTTGCACTTGTTCCGAGGAGTTAACTGTACTTCGTTGCTCATTCCTTTTCTCTGCTCAAAAACTTATTTATAGTGATCAATTTTATGAAATTGATTTTAAAATGCTTCGCATTCCGCTGGTGGGCAAGGCTAAGCTGCAGTATACACAAACGATTATGCATTCTGCACCCATCTACATATTCTTGTACTTTTTCAAATCTTAGTCTCTTGCTGCACAAAGTGTAATGTGAATTGAAATGCTTACCAGAGATAAAAGCAAAATTAAAATAAACAGATGTAGTTATAAATGGGCATACTTTTAAACTGACACGTGTTGTTTCTGTGTTGAACGTAGTCACTTTACAGCAACCTTCCGTGCGTGAAGTTAACGGGAAAATGCACAGAAACAGCATAAAGAAAACTCTGATTAAATGGTATGCCATAGGAAAACAAATAGCTAACCAACTTTATGTAAATCGTTATAACATACTTTCTTGAGCGTTTTCTTTGTAGTGACCCTAACATTTGATTGCGTATTGATTTTCTGAGATTGAAATTTTGTAGAGGATTCTTCGGATTCATTCATAGCCTCCAACAATGAACCAATATCATCTAAACTGTCCTGTAATATCAATTTAGGCGATAGTAGGGCACCAGTAAACAATTCTGTACAAGTTATGAAACCAATAATCGGTTCTATGTTCAGGGTAACCCCTAAAACTGGACAAGAGACTTTCATTAAGCTAATCATGACCACAAGGAACATGTTTTGTGTAACTAGCTCTCCTCTTCGAAGGTTGCAGCTAGAATTTTCCCGCTACTTTTGATCAAGATTTGCTTTGAACTCAATTAATTTCAACATTCAACATTAATTCAACAACCAGCCAAGATCACGTCAACTGCTGAAAGAACTTTTCCACAAAGTTCTTGGGAGACTGAACTGTCGTTTGCCAGTTGAATTGCTAAAAGCAAAAGACCTATGAAAATGTAATGTAGTGATAATTGTCTGCAAAGCGCTGTTGAAGAAATACAAATTGCCTAGGACAAAATAGAAAAAATGCAATACAATTTATTATAATTATTGCAACATACCTTCTCTGTAAAAACATTCAACTTAGTTTCAATTTCGTGTGATTTAAACTCCTTTGGACTTTCTTTTGATTCTTCAACGGCTTCCTACAAAGAGTAGAAATTGTCTAAATTATCTTGTAAAAAGAGGTTTTGATTCAAGCTTGCTGCATAGAACTTTGCGAGTAGGTGTAGTTCAAAAAATAATTCAACAAGATTTTTCGTGAGCGAGGTGATTAGTTAATACAATTTCGGAAGAGAGGTGACTTTTAGTATCCAAGTTGCTATTATTGCTACTAGCAATACACCGTTGAACATAATAATATAATATATTTAGAAAATTCAAACGTTTTCGGCGCTACATATCGCCCTCATATCGCTACATACCGCCCTAAATCCGATCAACTCCTAGCAGGCAATTGTTTCTATTATCAGATTCTTGTTAACAGTGACCAGACAATTACGAAGACCGTAGAATGAAGCTTTATTGTTTTTTATCAGAACCATTTTCAAGTTATTTTATGTTTTTTGTGTTTTCGTTCAACGAAAGTTTTAATGCTGTAAATATTTGTGTATAAATCCTGATGAGGGCGATATGTAGCGCCGAAAACGTTTGAATTTTCTAAATATATTATATTATTATTTTCAACGGTGTATTGCTAGTAGCAATAATAGCAACTTGGAGGTGATTAGTTGCCTGCGACTGTATTCAAAAAATTCTATCGAGTAAAACCTTGAATGCCTCGACAACGCTCAGTATTCAGCCATTCTGATAGCAAAAGACCAGAAGTTGGAAACACCAACCTGCAAACTTCACATTAAACAAGCAGGCAACTTAATTTATTATTATGTTTACTGACTCTAGGCCTAAGATGTCAACAAGCGTCTCGCAATAATAATACACAACAACGGCACAACCATATAATCAATTTTCGCACACATCTAAAGGTTTTTAAATCGTTTAAAAGCACATTTCAAATACTGAATTCTTACATCTAATCAAATATTTTCCATCACGCCGACTTTGTGAGATACCAAAAGTGCTATTTTGAGCATCGAAAGACAATTTTTAAATCTTGATTTGTTCGTTTGACATTGACAATTATGCATTGAAGCTATTTCAGGTAATTTAAGTAAAAAAACTATTCTATAGTCGATATCAAAGAACAGCAAGGAGAAAAGAGCCTAGCCCAGAGAGAGCGATCTTTCAATATAACGAAATCCATTTACTGGAACCACCTCTACCTAACTGTAACTCACTTTATACGCTACTGCATGTTTGTTTGTTATCACCGTTGAAAAAATGAATATAATTCGCTCTTATTATCATCATGTTAATAGATTTTTTCACGTTTGTGGCCAAAAAACATAAGAGTTGATGAGTTATTCAAATAAGTTAGGCATCAAAAATTGTACAAATGAAATTTAACTGCAATAAGTTTGGGTGAGCTCATGAAATTTAAAACTTGTGGAAAAAACAATACACTTTTGGCCCACTTGTAATCATACAGGAGCAAACACTTTTCGTTATTTCACTTGAAAAAAATTCGTATTCAACAAGTTTGAAGAGCATACTGCCTGCGCTCTAACTTTGGCTGCTTCTATGTGAAATCCAAATATGAATTTTTAACTCATTTTTGTTTAATTTCTGTTGTTTTTTATATGCAAAAACTTTTTATATTACGGTTTTTCGGCTGCAGAAGTAAAATTTAAATATCCGATGTTTGATTGATTAAAAGTGAAGAAAGTATGTTTTGACAAGAATTATAGTGTACTCCTTGACAGCTTTGGCTTGAAAAAATCTGTCATCTTTTGAAGTTTTTCTGATCAAGATTACCATTAAAACACCACTATTTGACGATAAGCTGAATTAAAGAAAAACTACATATTTACATCATTGTTTTCAGTATTTTACAATGAGCCTGTGAGGCCTTCAAGTGGAAAGAACCAAAGAAAGAGCAATATCAGGCTTCACAGCCACAAATTGTCGACCTCTGGCCTGGCCTATATCTTTATAATATTTGTTGCGTTCTAGCTACCTCGACGCATATACCAAATTATACAATAATACTCATAAATCCGGCATTAATCAACTAAAACGCTTGGTATCTAAAAACATAAAAATAAATAGAACATATACAAACATGAACGCCTAAACTAAAGATTTAAACTGAAGCACTAGTAAGACTAACAAAAGCGACTTAACACTGGACTGATAAGAAACGCAACTGTAACAGAAAACAATGATTGGATCCTAGTGCTTCAGGCTAACACTAAACAAACATGCAGTTATCAAGCAACAAATTACAAACAACGTAGACTCAATGAGAAATTAACAAATTACTGTATGTAAGGCATAACTTCGTAATCCAATAGCTCTAGGCAGTATTGGTACCCCACCTTGGACTTAAAAGTGTCATTTTGTTTGCTTTTATTGTTTCGACGAACCCTTTTTTCATCATGTTCTGCTGTAATTGATAACAAAGATTCATCATCCATTTCCTAAAAAATATATTTAAAGCTTTCAAGCAGGAGTTCCAAAGCTATTTTGCAAAATATATGTGAAAAAATTGTGAAACTCTCAAATTAAAATAAACCCTTTTGCTATGGGTGCATCAACTGAAGCACATTCACCAAACAGACAAACTTTTCAGGGGTATTTACAGGTCACGCGAATATCGCCAACAATAACACACCAGGTGCAGCTGAAGTTATTTAAACTGGTAGTGTGAAGAAAAACTACTGAAATACAAAGAGTTCTTCAACCATTACTTTAATACAGGGGTTCTCAACCTTTATTCTCTTATTTACCCCTTGGAAAATTTCAAAGGTAAAATTTACCCCCAAATTTTTTTTATATTTTCTTCAATTGCCTATTGTAATAGGTAAAAAGTGTGGATTTTTCGCTCAAAAAATTTACCCCCAAGGCAGGTCAAATTTACCCCCTTTCCCCCGGTTGAGAACCCCTGCCTTGATAGCAGTTGTGATGGTACCTAGTAAGAACGTTTAGGCTTATGAAATTCTAACCAACGTAACAGAAAAAGATAAAAAGCCTTTTACCAAGCACAGTTGTCTCTAGGTTCCTTTACTTACCACCAGGTCCAGGCAAATTAAATCAAAAGACTTTAAAAAATGGTTTTCACAGCTTACCTGCTTGGCGCTCAGCATAAAAAAGGGATAGTGTGGAGAACAAGCCGGCAAGCTTGCTTGTTGTGTCTTTGGGCAAGGCACTTAACGGGACACCTCCACCTTTATGTGGCAGACAGGCGGCCCACCCGTACAAAGTTGCTAACCCAGCATGTCGTAAAAGACGACTCTTGGGTTTTTTCCCCTTTTCCATTTTTCCCCTAGCCTAATTTCAATTAGGTTGACGGCATGAACCTGAATTGGCGTTCATGCCGTACCTCCATCCAGAGGAAGAGGAGGGGTAACCACAAACAAACAAATATCTGCTATCTGATCTAATTAACTTTCATTTACCACCAATGCAAGTAGGCTTATTACGTCATAAGACGTTTTCCATTAAAATTTTTTATTTTTTGTTTACTCCAAGAAAAATTTCTCTTTGAAAGTTTTCCAACTTTTTGCAGGTACAGACTAATTCGGTTAATTGCATAGTGAATTTGCAAAGTTCTTTTATGTGATTGAGCAGATTGCGTTTATCCAAAATTAATATTTACACACAATTAAAGCACTGCAGAAGACAAAGTATTGTTTAATCATACACAACATTGTTCCAATTAAGCAACAGTAGCTTGTTTAATGTTGTTTTGGATGCTCTCTTGTAATTGTTTTTTAAATGAAAAAATGTGTCCATGTCTGCACCTTCACATTGCAAACGTCGCCGAATCGTACCGGTATTAAGAGCGTTTAACAGTTCTTTATTTTTTGGCGGGGTAATGAGAATGGAATTGACAGCGCTTTCTTCCTCGATATCATTGCTTCCAAATGGCATTTTTTCACTCACATCAAAAACCGACAGTTGCGAAGTACATGTGGAAATTTGTGCTCTCACACTGTAAAAAAATCTCCGGCAAGGTCACAGAATTCTACAATGCTGCAAGATCAAATTTTGCAAACATAAAAGATGCCGCCTGAAATTGATCAAAGAAAACTTGCAGCATTTTTTACAGTGCACGACGTGCTCCCACTGCGCTCGTAATTGGCGTCCGTCTTTCAAGAATGCCAAAACTTTTTGCTGAAGACGGATTTCTGTCACTTGATTTTGCAACTAACACTTTGGTTAATCGAATAAACAAGTTTTATTTCTATGAAATCAAACGGATTATGCAATAAGCCGATATGCGATCAACTGTACTATTTTCTTAGAAAAAGATGAGCTATGGTTTGGCATTTACAATTCTTATGCAACAAAACATATCATGCGATCAGCCGATATGCAATTAACCGGATTCGTCTGTATTTTACTGGTGAAATTCCTAAGATTAAGCATTGACAAGGCAGAAAAAAGACTGGCGAAATTTGCGTGATAGGTAAATGCACCATAAGACTAGACTGTGAATATTCTAACGAGTCCACTTCAATTTTTTGCATTTTTCCAATGTGTCATCTAAAATTTTACAATACGCTTGGGAAGTTCTCACAACACAAACCATCTACTGCATAACCACATGTGCAAAGAGGATAGACTAAAAAGCAACGCCTATCATCCAGATCTTCATTTATGTGAGATACAGTGAAGTTGCAGTACACCTCCTTGATATTATAGATGCCTAGACTTGGAAACTAAATGCTACTCCTAATCTAATACAAGGCCTGGACTAGCTCCAACGCATCTCTTATTCATTTCCTATCACCAGGATTGAGTCCACCGAGAAAAGAATGGATTGCCTATAAATGTAACTGCCTATAAATAGAACTGGCTGCTTCAGCACTGGCATTATGTGATGAGAAATAGAACTTCTACTACCTGTGAGTGCAGTCAAGCAAAACACATAGCCTATCACATCATCAACAACCATACCATCTATTCTTCAGCCCCCCAAATGGTATGAATGACTTAAGTAATGTGGATGATTCAACAATATACAAAATAATACAAGAAACTGCATTACAAGATTGAAGTGCATCATTTAAATAATGACAATGGAATACTACATGGGAATTATTGTTTTATTCAATAATGGTAACATATCTTTGAGGTAAATGCAGCAGTTTGTTTACTTGTCCTATTTTGAGAAAATCTTTTTCCTTTATGTTCTGCTACGATTGAGGACAAAGATACATCATTTATGTTCTAAAAAATGTATTTTAAGATTGAAAGTAAATTACATTTTACCAGGAGAATAAAATTAAGCAGCCCCACTGTTAGTGCAAACAAAGTGAGAAGGGAGAAATAAACATAACGATTACTTTAGGTTTGCTCAAAGCTTTTCAACTACATAAGTAATCTGTTACAACCTACTTACCACTCAATGTCTTGCATTATCATCACATACAAGCATAACATTTAAAAATGCTATTAACAAGACTATTAAAGTGTCTTGCTGCAGAATATTTCCTAATTTTTAAAAGATAGCTGTAGCCTTGCTATAGAGAATTTCCATCACAACCAAGCTATTAGAACATATTCTTCTGCAGGTATAAATTAATTTGCAATTGGTAGTAAATAGCAATTATTAGAACCTGTAAAGCATAAATCTTATAACCCAAGCATAAGTCAGTACTGGCAACACACCTTCGAATTAATTTGTTTACTTTTGTTATTTCGACGAAATCTTTTTCCTTCAAGTTCTTCTATAATTGACAACAAAGATTCATCATCCATTTTCTGAAAATGGAGTTTTAAAATTTTAAATGAAATGTGTTTTACCAGTAGAATAAAAGTAAGCAGTTTATTGCCAAAGCTGACAAAGTAGGGTATGAGACATAAACAAGGTGACTATTTTAGACAGCAGCTCACTGTTTTTGCAACTACAAAAGTACTGGCAGCCTACACTTTTGCATTTGGTACTTTGCAACATCATTCAAACATGCTTATTGTTGAAAAGTGCTTTTTAATCTCAAAAAAAGCTTCTTGAAGTACTTTGCTTCAAATGTGTACTATCACATTGCTAACTTGATGCTGATAGGTATACAGTTGACACTATGACTGCTGCCTTGAGAGTAACAGAAACGAATGCCCTTGGGCCTTTGTGCCTATGTTGCAACACAAGTAATGGCAAGGGATCTGAAGGCCAATTATTAGCTTATCCAATTGCACCAGCATTAACTTTAAGTTTTAAACTACAAAACATTTGATCACAACTTTACATTGCAATTTGTAAAGTTTTTCAAAAAACTAATTATCACTTTGCCAAAGAAAGATATGGCCAAGGCTTTAATTCCATGGGCATATAAAAGCACATTAACACTTTCGGTGCGTCATGTTTTCGAGATGTCATGTCTGCAGGGCAGACAGTTTTCGCTTATACGTGCGCGCAGTGTGTTGTTGAGATAAAGCGTACAAAGCAATATTTTCTAATTTCTAAAACACTGCAAACTATCTGTTAGTGCTAAACTTAGTCCACAAAAAGACAAAAGCACGAATAAATAAACAGTCAAACAAGTGAGAAAATCAAAGATGTTTATTGTCTGTTACAATCATGTTGTAAAATATTTCTTCTTTGCATGATAGTCGCCAAAGCAGGGAGCTTTGCAGAGTGGAATGCCACACTCCTTACAATAAAATCTAGTATCCTTACGAATACCATTTTTAGTGCACAACCTACACTTTCGCTGTGGATACTTCTTTCCATCTGTTGCTGGAAACGAATTTATGTGGTGGGCTTTGAATCCACCAAAAAGTCGACTTGGTGGGTCATTTTGAGGTGCTTTGGGTGGTGGAGCTTCATCATCAGAGGTGTCTGAAGAGCTAGCTCGGTCAAATGAGTGGCATAGTTTTTTGTATCAATCATGGGTCGATCATTCACAAAGCACAAAGACGTAGATTTTACGTCCCTGCAGAAGCATTTGAATTGATACCCGCACCCAACTGATGAAATTTTTTCTCGGACGTAAATCTACGTCCTTTCGCACCCAACGTATTGTTGCTAAAGACGTAGATTTACGTCCTTCTGCACCGAAAGTGTTAAGCATGTTCATGATTATCGGAAAACATAAATCCTTATTCAAAGTTGACAAGTTAAAATAATTTCTGATTTGCAAATCAAAACGCATCAGAGCAAGCAGTTAGATAAATTATGACTCGCAAGTTATGACATTACCAGAATAATAAGTAAGTTGTGATAATTTTGACAGACTGTTTGGTTGCTGATGAAATAAAAAATTACAAGCTGCTGCAGATGACAAAAACTTTCTACTACAGGCAGCTTGTATGTAATGGTAATGACACAAAACATTCTGAAAAAATATGATGCTTAGTATGCACACTTGCCCCCCATAAGTAACTGGTCTGTCAGTAACATAAATGTTGAAACCTTTAAGGAAAGCTTAAAATATATTCAGATATTTAGCTAATGAGACTTGAAATAAATAGCATCTTGATGCAACAGTAACTTTCAAAAGTTAATTTACAGTCATAACAACACTCACTAAAAAGGAATCTTTCTTTTTTTTGTGGTTGGTTTCTAAATGTTTTTGAGATTTATTTATCATAGATGAATTATTTGATGTTATGTCTGATGATTGGCCATTTTCTTCAGCTTTAACAGCTGCATTGTCCACATTTTCTTCTTCAAAAATTTTTTTATCAAAAAATGAAGAATTTGTATGAATCAATTTGGAAAAACTGGAAGCATTTAAATTTTTACCAGATGGAGAATCATTGTATGCTACTCTAATGATAAGTTTTTGACATTGAGATTTGGAAGGGTTAGACACAAAAGTTCTACACAACTTTGCGAAATTCATACCATTACTTTAACCAATAGCCTTATTGTTAATAAACATTTCTAAATAGCGTACCATAAATAAAATAAATAATAAACCTTTTGCACAGTTATTAATTAAACTAATCACACAAAACTTGTTGGTTGATGCCATTGTTTTTACCATGATCACTTAAATCCATTCATAAAAATCTAAATAGAACTTGGACCTGACTTTAGTCTTTACTACAAAAAAGTAGCACCTGACATAAGACCTAAAACCCAACTAGTGACTTGACCTGGAACCAGTCAAAAAATGAGTCCAGTCAAGGAATTACATTTCTTTCTACGGAACTTCATTCACAAAACACTTATTTGTTGTGGTCAAATACCATAAGAAATCAAATTTCAACTATTTGTGTCTTGCCATTGTTGCCCACCTTTTATGCAGGCTTTTATTCAGTCTTACGCAACACATTAGCTTGGAGTCTTCTGCCTCATGAATAATAAGGCTATATGGGTTTTGTAAAAATCTTTGCCACCTAGCTGTTTTTTGCCTTCTAAGGTACTCACAGCTATTAGCATATCTTAATAATCAATACATTCAAACTCCATTTGGCTGTTCAATAGAATACAGTCATAGCTACAGTTCAACTTAACTCAGCAACTTTAATGAAACCATTTTTAAATGATTTGAAAAAAAATTTTTTGGACCTTATAACATGAAGTCATATAACACAAATAAGGCATAATATAGAAAACCATAAAAAAAGTAAGCAAACTGTTAAAAATGTTTTAAAACTACTACAAAACAGACATCAATACTTAAATTACATATGTGGTGAAAAGCTTCTAACTTTCAAGGAAGTTTTGATGATACAAGAACAACTTTCACTCAAGTAGCATCTATTTTCTGATAATTTGCTATTATTTACTTAGTTTCAAAAATGAAAACAATAGCCTATACAGTTTACACATGCTCTTTTTTTTGACAAAATAACAATCCTCGGTTGTAAAAGGACAACATAAATACTGCATCTCTGTAAATGCTATTAAGTCATTTTTCCAAATACAAGGACTTGATCCGATGCTGATTAATACCAGCAGTTCAATTAAAGCAACAAAATTAAACTCTAGCTTTATTATCAGTATCACCGGCCTCAAACATTTAATTAATCAGAGACAAGATGACGAAACTTTTTGAACAAAAATAAACTGGTTAAATTCAACAATTCTTCCACTTTCTCAAAACCAGGGGTGCACAACCTGCGTAAAATCGTAAAAATACATTTAAGCAGATATTTATGCTAGTTTATTTAAATTGTAAAAAAGTAAAAATTGTAAAATCTAATTGTAAAAATATATTTATGCTAAAATACATTTAGCAGTTTTTTTAGCATATTTTTTTCGAAATTAAAATCTAGCATATTTCTTTCGGATCTAGCATTTTCTGGTATATTTTTTAGCATTTTTTTTCCGATCTAGCATTTTCTAGTATATTTTTTTAATCTAGCATATTTTTTTCAGAATTAAGTTTTAAAATTCGGTAGCACTTTAAATTTATATGTTTACACCTAAATTACATATTTACATTAAGATTTGCAAGTATTTCCATGTTATTGAAACGGAAAAGAACACTAACAGAAGAAAAACGAAATTTTAATTCAAAATGGGAGCAGGATTACTTTATGATTCAGACAGCAACGCATTCTATGATGTGTCTAATATGCAATCAAGTTGTGAAGATTGCGAAAGGGGATAACGCAAAGCAGCACTTTCGTGTCACGAATCGCACTCTTACGCGATAGCCCATTGAAAGGGGATTCGAGAAAGATCTGCATTGAAAATTTGAAAAAGAGTGTGCGAAAGCAGACAGTATGCACAACAACTTTCGCTAAGTCCACTAATAGCCGTTGTGAAGCATCATACAAAGTGGTATATCATCTTGGCGTTGCGGGAAAACCTTATTCCGATGGCGAACTCGTGAAGCGGTGCTTGATAGACGTTGTTCAGTGCATTCACACCGGAACAAGGGCGTAGCCAGAAAAAAATTGAGAGGGGGGCCAAATTTTGCAACTTTTAATGTGACGTCATTTACCTAGAATGACATTTTGCCTTTCGTGAACTACGCTCGTCGCTACTATAAAAATTGCTGTACAAATCTGAGAAAGTGCGAATGCGATTTCACTGATGTACTGTAGTTTTATCAAGAACGGCTTTAATAGTTCAACTTCAATTGTGAGGTATAACGCACTATTTAAGGAATTTCAAGGAAACCACTCCCACTGGTAGGTTGAACGTTGTAATAAAAAGAAGCGACGTCTTTGTAGTAGTCCACATCACATCAAAACAAGAAATCGCTCAGCGAGACGCTGATTTCTTGCAATTACCATAACTTGGATTATCAATTCATCACTCGACTGCGACATAGAAGAAAAACTTCGGTGATGTTTAGTGTGTAAAACCTACACATCTTGTTTGATAACATTTGTAAGTTTAAAAACTTACAAAGCCACGCCCGACCCACCCCTTTGCTAAAAGTCAACAATAAGCTCCAATGTACCTGCAGAGGCGCAAAAAAGTTTATGTTTTTATTTTTTTGATACTGTTTTGTAATTTGATTTTAAATTCAGGGGGGGCCATGGGCCCCCCTTGGCTACGCCTATGCTCTGGAAAGGAAGCTGATTATTTTTCAATTGCTCTCTCATGTGTTACAATGCAACGCAGGCAAGATGATATCACTCAGCAATTAAAACTCTCTCTGCAAGCAAAGATAAACAAGAAAGAAAGTTTATTTTCACTTGCTGTTGATGAATCAACAGATATCAACAAATCCGCGCAATTGTTAATCTTCGTTCGTTGTCTTTCTTCAAGCTTTGAATTGTGTGGGGATTTCCTTTCCATGGAAACACTGGCTACTCGCACCCGTGGTGAAGACATATTTATCGCAGTTAAGAATGCCTGCATTCGCTCTGGATTAGATTTGAATACCTTCGGGGTATTTGCACGGACGGTGCGCCTGCCATGACAGGTAACCATCAGGGATTTGTTACAAGATTTTCGGATTACGTGTCCAACAAATATGACAATAAAGAACTCATCAACCTTCACTGCATTATCCACCAGTAAGCACTATGTGCCAAATCCGTTGCTTTAAATACCATTCTGAAGGAAGTGAATCGCATTATCTTGTTTATGCGCACAAATGCTTTGCATCATCAACAATTTCAAGAAATTTTATGCTCAAGTGAAACATCTGCTGAGGACATATTTTATCACTCCACAGTTCGTTGGTTGTCTATAGGAGAAACTTCCCGCCATGTACTGCAATTGTGGAAGGAAATAGTAGAATACTATTCAACCAAAAACAAGAAGTGTCCCTTGCTCGACAAAGACTTTCTCATGTCGCTTGATTTTCTGGTGAATTTTCTTACCCAGGTTAACTTCCTGAATCAAAGTCTTCAGGGAAAGGCAACAACAGTTTGTGTCGTGTACAAAAAAGTACCGGTACAAGATTTCCGTGACAAATGTCGTCTCCTCAAAAGTCATCCGCATCAGGGTAACTTTTCCCACTTTCCGCAGATAAAGGCTCTGATTGACAGCAAAGAAATTCAAGTGGATGATATTCCCATCATTCATTTTTCTCAAGCATTTTTGATGGGGTTTTGCAGGAATTTTCTTATCGTTTCCGAGACTTTGAGAGAATTTCCGATACAACAAGGCAAGTTGCTTATCCACATCTGGTCGAAACCGAAACTGCACCATTGAATCTTCAAATGGAACTCATCGAGTTGAGGAACAAGGAGCAGTTTGTCAAAAAATTTAAAGATAACGAAGATTTGCTAGATACGTGGAGAGGAGCCGTTAAATATCCTAATCTACAAGAATCGGCCAAAAAAACTCTCGTTCTTTTTTGGAAGCACTTACGTGTGCGAAGCAGGTTTTTCAAGAATGAAATATTTGAAGAACAAGTACCGAACTCGATTGTCCGAGAGCAATCTGGAATGTGGACTATGACTCATAATATCCAGCAAACCACTTAACTTCGCAAGTTTATCTGAGGAGGTGCAAGATCAAAGAAGTCATTAAGAACAATTTTGTGATTTATAATTGATTAAACTCTCCAAACTTGAAAATTTGACTTTTTCTAATGTTTTAGCATGAGTAGTGAAGACAGCATTTAGAGGCAGTTAAATTGTAAGGCTTAAAACGTAAATTCGTAAAAAATTACTTTAACTAGTGGCGGCCGTTAGTGCATTTATAGGATGTTTTGCGGCCAGCAGTAGTGAAAAGGTTGTGCACCCCTGCTCTAAACATATTAGGAAGTGGTTATTATGACCTCAATTGCATTTTACCCTTGGAGACTACTTTGCCGTAATTATTTATTTGTGTTTATATTGCCATAATTGCTACCATTCTGCCAGTGGCACGTGAATAGTATACCTGCCTTGAAATACAAAGCATGGTGCCGATTATGGGCATGCCGCACATGCCCGCATATTTGAATACACTCAACACAAGCAAAAACAAAGCAAGTTTACCTAACAGTATTTAATAAAACAAATCATGATGTAATACATCACCAAATTCCTACATGCAGCACTTTAGGTCCAGTTAGAAATTAAATAGAATTGCTATCTCGTCTTTTATCAACAGCGAAAAGCAAAGTTTAGTGCATTGATTTGGCTTTCAATTATTTGCTTCTGTGACGTCGCAATAAATATTGCATAGCGAAACTTGAATTTATTGCATCACTGATATTCACCAATAAATTCCTTTTTCACCCAGAAAATATTTTATTTTGAATATTCTCTAAAAGTCGAAAGCATTAGTTCATGTCTTTACAACACGTACAATTTGCTTTAAGTTATTCAGGTGGAGAAATCATTCGCAGTAGAATGTCTGAACCACCAAAAAAATACGGCAGTTGACCTCAAATGCATTTATTGCTGCAAGTAGTATTAGTAACAGAAGCAAAGAGTCGTCTGATATTTCCGACCAAAATGTAACGTCCAGTACACAGTCTTTGTCCGATTTTGAAATTTTAAGGCCTACAAAAACCGAACAAGGTGAACGCTCAAGCAGTTTGCGCTTCACCCAAGCAGGTCGCTGCACCCGACCAAATTGGAAAGAAAGCTTCCCTTGGATAGAATACAATGCATCTAGAGATGTTATGACCTGGGAAGTATGTTCATGGGCCGTAGAAAACAACAAAACTTCACCGGCAGCTAAGTTACGTTTAAAGGGGCAGTCTAAAGCTTTGATATCTGGATTTAGTGCATGGCGACGTGGAAGTGCTGCTTTGTCAAAACATCAAAACAGTCAGCATTACAAAGAATGCATGAACGTAAGATGTACATTAATGGGCAACAACAATACAAATGTTTTCGATCAATTGATTTCTGCTCATCGTGCAACAGCCGCGTCAAACTGAAAAGCTCTACGAGGTATTTTTAATGCTGTGCTCTTGCTTGGTAGGCAAGATTTTGCATTGAAATGTCACAGATGAATTCTCCAACTTTTGACAAATTATCAATTAAATTGCAAAACACGACAAGGATATGCAAGCGTAATTGACAAGGCAAAATACATACAAATAGCTCAGTCATGATATCATAAATGAAATTATTGGAATGGCTTCACATGCAGTTTTTCAAGATCTTGTAAAAGAAGTTCAGGCGGGAAAATATTTTTCTATTATTTGTGATGAAACAACGGATATTTCAACCATGGAGCAATTGTCCAAATGTGTTTGTATCGTAGATTCAGCTAGGGCTATTAAGGAAGTGTTTTGTGGACTTCATTCTTCGCCAAAATGTGATTCAGAAATGTTGTCAACCATGGTAAAATCCTATCTGTTTTCACTTTATATACCTTTGAGCAACTGCCGCTGACAAGCTTACGATGGTGCAGCTAATATGAGAGGAAATATTAGCGGTATTCAAGCACGCATAAAGAAATCCAATAAAGCAGCCGTGTATGTTTACTGCATAAGTCATCAATTAAATCTGGTTGTCCAAGAATGCCTTGCTGATACTGTGGAAGGAGAAAACGCATTAGAAATTCTTAAGAAAGTGTCAAAATTTGTTACTGCTTCTCCAAAAAGGCTGGAGAGCTATCTTACGTTCCAACTTAGCATGCCAGAAACCAAAGATAATTTAAATTAAGTTTAAGACCACTTTGTTCTACCCATTGGGTCCTACGAAAGGCGTCCCTAGACGCTTTTCTCAGCGACTACGAAAAGCTGTTGCATTGACTGTGCGACATTTCTAACTCGACAGATGTAAATGCCAAACTAAAATGTCAAGCTCAATCGTATCTTTTATCATTGGAGAGGTATGAAGTGTATTTTTATCTTCGAGTTATGCAACTACTGTAGCGTAATTTTCATGCCGTTCATGAAGCCATTCAGGGCTGTAGTTTAAGCTTGTCAATGGCTAAACAATTGATTCGAAAGCTCTTAAATGTATTGCAAAATGAAAGTTCTAGTGATAAAACTGCCACAAATTTTTACAAGCAAGTAACTCGAAGCGCCAGCAGCATTGGAGTTGGTTTACTAAGCTTGCCACGATGTTCCAGAAGTCGAAGTCAAAGACAAATATTACTTTGAGTGAACTCTCACTACAGCAGCCTCTATAGCACCATTTTCAAATCTGCGCACTGTCGGTTTACTATTCGACTTTTAATGAATGATATTGGAGTTGTGATTGACCATGAAAATGTTCTCAGTCTTGCTGAAAATGAACAAACTACTCAAAGTATGCCGAATTCTAATAAAAGCGATGTAGATTTATCTATGTTCAACACAGAACTTTCACAAATTGTTTGTTGCACAGAAACAACGTGAAATCACCAGATGATTTGCATCCGCAGTTTCGTAGTAATAATGAGCTGCCCTTGTTATTTCCCAATTTGGCAGCATTACTAAGTATATTTCTCACCTTCCCTGCACAACATGTGAAGCACAACTTAGCTTAAGCTTTGTCAGACGCATAGAGACGTGTTTGAGGAACACAATGACCCAACCTCGGCTTAATCATTGCTCCCCGCTCAATGCCCATTCTGAAAGTTGTGATAGACTTGACTTAGAACAAGTAATGGATGCATGGGTCAACAAAGCAGCCATTCGAATTAACACATTTTAAGTGATGTTGTTGACATAAATGTGCAATTGTGCATTGAACTTTTGTTTTAAAATGAATACTTCTTTTCAATTTTCATACAAATATTCAATATTTGTAAATTATCAGTACTGTTTATATTCCAATATAGGGCAAGCTTTTTTATATCAAATATTCACGAAAAATGCAGGTGCGTTCGTAGTATACACGAAGTGTGACTTGTGCATAAAACAATTTTCTGTTAAATTCGCGGTCTTTATTCTTTGTATTATTGCAAGGGAGCCGCGTCAGTTAAAGTGTTTACATAACATGAGGTAGATTGTGCTTTGAACCTGCAAGTGCACGCGCATGTGACAACGATTGTAAGATGCAGACAAAGATCACGGACTTCTGAATTGTAGCATCGTGCAAAGATCAGTCACAAAGAGCGTCGTTAATAACGTGATAAATCTTCCGTTTGACAATTCGCTTGTTTCGGTGAGTGCATGCGGATGATTGCAAGAAAAAGCTAATAGGTCAACTACAGAGCACATCGTCTATTACATCATAAATCTTAGATTTTGTCTGGTAATTTTTTGTTTTGATGAGCGCATGTGGACGATTGCAAGAAAAAGACAAAAGTCAACCAAGAGCACACAAAAATTTTGTACATCTGAGCAGGTCAAATTTAGGGGTGCAAAGGATATAATGATTGTGAGGTATTAATTTGCTCATCTTCACTGTATCTTAGGTACTCAAATGATAATGTTTTGATATTGACGTCATAAAGTTTGTGCATGCCCGGTAAAATCACTAACTCGGCGCCTACAATACAAAGGTTTCAGGTTGGAATCTTGGCTGGCAGGGCACTTAGAGAAAGGCAGTGTACACTGCATGGGGAGGCCTAATATATGAATGTATGGGGTAGTGTGCAGGGTGGGGAGTACACACTGTGGGTACAAACTTTTTTGATTAATTATTAAAATTGACCAATTAGAAACGACCAAAAATCACATGTTCAATACGTCATTAAGATTGACCAATCACAAATCACTCACAACACATTAGACTCTAAGGGTAAAATGTCGTTGACGACAAAATAGCAACTGCCAACATATTAACAAAGAACGGTGATAACAAACAATCTACGTTAACAAAGCATTTCTTAAGAATAAAAAGCTTAATTCGCAAGAGACATGAACTGTATCTGCTTTTACCTAGCTTGATTCAGAATGATTGGGAACAATGTTCCATACAGGTAAGCAATGTCTTAAGTTTAGGGTTAGGGTCAGTGTTAAGATTTGGTATAGGTTTACCTATTGCCACATCACTTATACCTCTATTACTTACCTATATGCAAGATATGTAACATAAAACTATGATGACATAGTCTGGTAGTTTCCTATGTAATGCAACCTTACCTATTTGCAGCATCAATCATACCTATACATCACATTTATATGCAGCATGCCAGTATTTAACGTAATGTTTCAATGACGAACTTCCCTGCATGCTAGGTAACCTCATCACTTACCATTTTGCTAGACCACTTATTCCAATAAGCTACGACTTACCTGTATGCAACATCACTTCCCTATATGCTTGGGGTGGGCAAACTGCAGCTTGCAAGCCACATACGGCTCAAGTCCTTGACTGAAGCTCTTTTGACCCTTGTTGTATTTGTGTAAAATGACATAGTATAGGGGTGTGCAGCCTGCTGTGTCACTCGTTAAATTTTGTGTGAGGTGGAAGGGTGCAAATGCCTAATTTCAGGCTTTGTAAATGATGGTTCTCTAAAAAAATAAAAAGGTCATTACCCTCTATTTGAATAGAAAATGCATTAATTTAAACTAATTGCATAACAGCCCTTTCAAAGATGACTTCTATCGTTTTTGCCTCTTTAGTAACACAAGTGTGGCTACTACTGATATATGCCACAAATGTTACCAGTACCAATACCTCCACCTTGATTAAGCAGATAACTAAACATGAGTATACCAACATGTTGATTATGACAACAGGTATTAATAGCAAACGGATTGGTGTTTTAATTTTATCCATCCAGGAAAGACGGTTCTTGGGCCTTATTACATCAGAGCCTTATTCTGTTATTTGCAGCATAAACTGTCATTCCCTTTTTAATGTTAAAGCCTGCTTCTCTAAGTCAAGTAGAATAGCATTTTCTCTTACAAGCGGCCAACGTTTTTGACAAATCTAGCAAAAGTAAAATCACCGCACAAACACCATAAAAAAGTTATAATTTAGTCGTGCCTCCTAATCAAAAATCGTTTACTCCCCTCTGGGTGAGTGATACTAGAACTCCAGAACAGACAACTCCGCTAGAGATCAGTTATTCCACAGTCAATTAAAAAATTTATGCTAAAAAAAAGTGTTTACTAGGAGGATAAGTTGTTATTTATTTATGCGTATGAGCTCATGCTCGGTTTGCATGTCTTTCTTCAGACTGGGCCACCACGACGGGTAGACTTCTTGGCCACGCCATCTGCTGCCACATCAAGATGAAGGCATCCCGCTAAGTGCCTTGCCCAAGGACACAACAAGCAAGCTTGCCGGCTTGTTCTCCACACTACCCATAGGTGCTGAGCGCCTAGTAGGGAAGCTGTAAATACCATTTTTTAAACTCTTTGGGTATGACTCGACTTAGGGAATAAAGCCCAGGTCTACCGGCTGCAAAGCGCATGCTCTAATCACTACGCTATCGCACTGGATAAGTTAATATCTATTAAACATCGCTTTCATAGTTTGTAGTCTTTGTAAATGTTATGAAACGACAAAATGTGCAGTTACTAGTTAATAGCCTATGTTTGCATCAAGCTATTTCTAAACATGTGACAAGAATTACTACTTAGATATGAAAGTTGTTGGCTTGGAGCGTTAAGTTGCAGACCTGTGCTACTTATGATGTCACTATACGTATTGTGACGTCACTGAAGACTGGATCGCGCTATGATTCAGCCAATATGTGACGGAGAAAGAAGAAAAAGTAGAGAAGTAAAAAGGAGTTTGAAAATGAGATCGTGATTTAGATGCGCGTTAAGTCATTTTGTTAGTGGTTAATACTGCAGATTTCAAGTGTCTTGTAGTGGAAAAAATCAATAACTCCGGAACTTACTCGTGGCAACAATGTCGTGATTTCGTTTATATTTTTCTATTTTCGCAGTAATCCAATGCTAATCCTCACTCGGCCTAGAAATTGGTTCTTTTATTGGTGACAACAATCAACAATAATAATATACAAGGGCTATGTGGGCAAAGCAGCAATAATTCGAATTGCCGGTAACGCATAAGCGAAGCGGATGAATAACCAACAATAATCATGTAAGCGGGCAATGCTACCATATTTATTACGAATACGAATCACGCGACGCGATACGTACACAGCACAAGTACGGTTCTGCGAAACATTGATACTGATATTAAATTAGAGCAAGGCAAATAATCAGGCGATATGTACAATTCAAACCAAACACATAAACTACCACCACAATCTCTTGCCAAAAGCAATTGGCTACAAGTACCTGAAGAAATTACTAACACAATAGTCATTTGGGTGCATTTATGAATGAACTGATGCTGATAATAGAATTAATATTGAAGAGAAAAATGATGCAGCGAATTAGGCTTGTTGATTGTTGGATGTATAAATAGAAAAATTTCATGCACTTAATCAAACATTATCAAAATGCGCTTTCAAAAATAGTAACTGACCACTTTCAATGTTTTTGCATTGAATTGAATTGGAGTGATACAGTCTTTTGCAAATTAAGTAAATAAACTAGACAGTTGTTAAATGAACGTTAAATATGTTGTTTTACTGATGTTATGGAATGAATCTGAAGTCAAAGTAACCTAAGAAGTTATAAGGTATATTTGTTATTGCTACTAGTTGATCTAGTTTATTGGCTAAACATGCAGGGTTATTTGTAGACAGCTTCTAGTAGGGTTTCATTTTCAAATAATCAGCGTGTTTGGGAATACTGAGTTTATGTTAACTGTAATGTGCGACTTATACAGCATATTCAGTTGCATAAGCATACTGAAAATTTGTAAACCGAAGTTATATTGTAGCTTAGATGACAGGGCAGACTTCAGTACCGTTTGCCTTGTGTTGGATTAAATAATGATCCATATAGTCAGTGATTCTTTGAAATTTTTTGTCCGCAATGCTTGCAGACCAGTTGTATTGATATATTAGATGCAATTTTGTGACCTTAACTGTTCCTTAAACAATTTTTTGGGCTATTGCTTAGACTGCTGTACCAAGGGTAATTTAAAAACTTACGGTATCGGCAGTAATAATCTGATAATGGCTGATTTTGCTCATGTATCAATGGGTATCTCATTGGCATAGAGTTATTTTTTACTGAGGAGCAAATGCTATTTAGAAGAAACCTCACTTAGCGCCAATTTTTTGGCCAATTGGCACACAGTGCTAAGTGAAAGGCTTGATCTCAACCAAATTGCTTTTGATTAAATTTATTTGTTTCTGAGTAACAAACCAGCAATAATTCTTTACAATTTTTAATTAAACTTTCATTAGTTTTCAAAATAATCCCAAAAGTTGGTTTTCGCCTTATACCTCTCCAGCATAACCTACAGTTTTTGGTCAGGCACTTTATTTCGAGCCAAATGTATGACGTCATATGCAGCCTTCCTATTGCGAAAAAAGAAAAAACACATAACGGCGACAAGGACTAACGGGTATAACTGTGTAAAACAATGTAATCATCACAAGGGGCTTACATAAGGTAATAACGACGCATCTTTCACTGTAGCAGTTGGCTTTTCAACCTTCAAGAATTTTTTTCAAAGTATTATTTACAATTTCTTTTTCCGAATTAACAATTGCTGCAAGGGGTTTTCTAACAAAAGAAACTAAAATCCGGTTGTTGGATGTAAGAAACGGCTTCTAAGAGTAAGATTCAACCGTAGCCTAAGCTTTTCTTTAATACTGCTGCGGTCAGAATTACCAGTGACGCAAATCGCTATATATAAAACCAATGAAATTGTTGAGAAGTGGATATACAGCATATATATATACTGTACATATTAGGAAAAGAAAGTCTCACATTGCTGACACAGTGCTCGATAAACAACCAAGGTTAGAGCTTTTCGTATTCAATTTCAAACACTACAGGTCGGGATAAAATAAAATGATAAAACTACTACAGCTGTTTCGCCAAGCGGCTCATCAGGTGGCAACTGAAATGAAAATAAATATAAATATGAAGCATAAAACATAAATGCCTAAGCACTGTATGACTGCTGTAACTGCCATCTTTTTCTTGTCTGTAGGTAAAGAATTGAACTCACAACCTTTCTCTTAAAGACGTCATCTAGGCTGGGCGACTTACTGTTTGCACGTACCGGTATTTAAAATTTATGAGCTTGTGTATAACGCGCGAATTGTTTAGACTACTTGCTGTTTTTAGTCATTGTAGCTTTAGTGTCTTCTATTGTAGTCAGTCAGTAATATTAGTTGGTGCAGTAGATGTAAAGTGATGTTAATTCTGTTTAAGTTTATTGGTAAAATTTGTTGACCAAATTTTATGTATTGCAGTGTTGTCTAAAGTTAAGAGTAATTCGGAAAATTCTTTGATTAAATTTTGGAAGACATACTGCTACAAACAATCAGTAAGTTTTGTTGCAACATTTTTTGCATTATATCGGTGCTTTTGGGTTTTGTTTGTTGGTTTATATTGTCTATATTTATTACAGAAAACGCGCATCAAAGAAACTTGTGTGGCGATGGACGTAGTCGTTGTAGAGTTGAGCCACGAGAGCGGACCGACAGAGAGTATTCATCACTGATTCTGTGGCTGTCTACCACGTCAGTAATGTAGTTAGTTGTTCATTGAATCGCACTTCGCTTGCGCAAAGTCAGACTTTCGCTTATCACTGGTCAACAAAAAAATTTTTTTTCAAAAGTCAGTGAATATGAAAATGATTGTAGGTTATATCAAGGTCGCTGAATCCAAATATGCTCTTAGTTTTTTCGAATTGGCTCTAGCTTTTGAGATATAGCGAAATTATTTTTTTTGCATTAGCGCTTACTGATAAACTGCTTATTGCATTACAGATTACTGTAGATTGCATTAGATGCAGCCGATCGTAATTTTGAGCGCACATAAGCTACTTACGTAGATATTGTTGACAGAATATACAATAAAGTTGGTTTTACTTTAAAGTTACATTCCAAACAAGCCATACATTAGACATGAAGGGCACTGTAACTGTTCAAGGTAACGCTTATAAAATGTGTACACACAGTAGATGCCTGTAACAGAAGAGACAGTCTATTAAAATTCAATAACTAATGGCACTAAAATTTTATGTCAGCGTAAACAAAACAAGGTTTACCCTCAATAGTCCATGTTAGGTCAATCCATTTGTTGAAAGGCACGTTTATATGATTTCCGCTTGTAATTTTGCTGGGTACTATCTCGCATAAGGCTCCAGCAATAGTCTGACATCATACGACAGTCCCAATTGACTTATTCAAACTTGACCGAATCGAACGATTCTGAGAAAAACGCAGTGCGGACACTTTATATGTACACGTAGCGATGACGTAATAATGATTAGCCGCTTCACTTGCATGCGTTGTGTGAGAGGAGCTGGCAGGAAATAAAAGCTTCGCAGTTACAACTGCCGATGATACTCCGGTAACTGAAACTGTGCGTTCAGATACAAGCCAGAAGACAATTACAAGCTGCTCAACAAGGTGGAATAGAAGGCTAACTACAGGCGGTTGTAAACAACTTATCAGCGAAAAGTTTGCCGCCGTGTGTAGCACTTAAATCATGTGGCGGAAGACGATAACAGTGGTAAACAAGTTGACCCTACAGCGAAATGACAGGTCAAAGGTGAAGCGGGTTAATTAACGGTTTGATGAACAGTAGAATTTAATTGATTTTAATTTAAGGCACTGAGACAAATTTTTCACTCTGAATTTATTCGTGTATCGACATTTGCTGTTGAGTTCCGATCGTTTGTTGAGCTCAGTTGAGGAGTCCGCTTGAAGTGTGTAAAGTTTCTTTGTAAGGCAGAGGTTTCAAGTTTTTGCACTGGGTTGGTATGATGCACTATGTGCCAAAATGATCCATTTGATGCTGGGGTTTTCACCAGCATCTTTCGCTCGCCAAACGGCTTTTGACAGTTCGGTAGAGATGCTTTTGTGACGATTTTTAAAGTTTTGATTATGGTTGTAAAAGTGGGCTTTGAACTCCGTCTCGCTACTGCCATAATAATGCTTTGCAGCACCTTTTGATGTTACTGCTGCTTTATACACGATGGAGCTTTGGCAGCACCTTCCTTCCTGTGGGCAATTGGCTTTAATCTCACAATTACAATGTGGTATAGTGTAATTGGACTTAGTCCTGTTGTCTAACAGGATTTTGTGGTGCCTGGATATAATTGAAGTCATTGGGAATGCAGCTGTAGCTCACTTTGGCGTTGTTTTTATTGCAGATTTTATGCAGGCGGTGGGTAGGTGGGAAATGTTTCGTGAGCATTCGGAGGAACTCGAGTGCGATGTTAGTTTTTACGTGCTCGCTGTATGGAGGATTAAACCACACAATGTTTCATTTCCTTTTTCTCTCACGGGAGCCTGGGATGTTAATACAGTATATTGTAGCCCTCCAGCATATTTGCTTTTGCGCATCGCCGCCTCGTATTCGAAAATGGCTTTAACGAATTCCTCCTGGCTGAACGAAAGCTGAGATAGGCAGCTGCTGAGCATAGATAGCAATTGTTTTTTGATGACTGGTGGGTGGTTGGATTGTGTGTGTATATACAATGGTTGGTCATTCGGCTTTTCGTATTGGCCTTTCCGTTTCGCCAAGCGACTTATCAGGTGGCAACTTAAAACTGAATAAGTTGGCGAATTCTATCTAAGTAAGCTGCCACCTGATGAGCCGCTTGGCGAAACAGGTGTAGTTGTTTTATTATTTTATTTTATTCTGACGTTTAATATATACAGGGTGGGCCAGAAGTCAGGGGGCAATACCAAAAATGTAATTTTTTAATGTAAATTAAGTATTTTTTCAGTTTATATATGTTCGCCGTAATAGAATGAATAATAAATGATTCTTTTATTTACAAATACTTAAATTGTCCACCATTTATCTCGATGCACTTCAAAACCGGCTGCAAGCAGTGACCGGTCGTCCAGGTCTTGGCAAGTCATCTGTTAAACCTGTATCTTCGAACCGCTGAATAAGTTTGGAAACAGTATCACGCTTGATATTTCTTTGAAATTTCCTTTCAAATAAACGACACGTTTCTGATTCATTTGAATTTTCATAAAAAGTTTTGACGGCGAAGACTTTTTGATCTTTGTTTAGTCGCTGAGTTTTTTCTTCCATTTTTGGGGTAAGAGTTAAACTGCAATGAAAAATACTGAATTTGACATTTTAAACTGTGCGCGCAGAGGGGAACATATCCATAGATATTAATAATGATACATTCACAGATGTAAACTAGCTAGATATAAACACTATTAATCCCAGCGATGATTAGATTTTTAGGTGAGTGATTTGTGTGCCACTGCTCCCTAACTTCTGGCCCACCCTGTATATATTTTTATCTTGATTTGACGATCCATTTAGCATAAAATGGTCTCGATCACGGGAAACTCGTTTACAGATCCAATTAATTCAATAGCAATTGTGACTGTGACGACTTGTGAAATAATTGGTTCCACTATTTCATATATTGTTGCGCAATATCATTGCATTTTTTATTTTGGGAAAATGACTACTCCTAAATGTTGCGAATTATGTTGCGCTATTTTCGATGATGATTGCATAATCTGTACACTTGTACAGGTTGTTTGGCATGTGTTTTATGAAGAGTTTGTCCGCCTACGTTTTTTTCCGCTTTTTTGACTAAATACAAGAAGTTGTTGATCAGTGTTGCCAGTTCCGCGGTTTTTCCACGGAATCGGGCCAGCTTTGATTAGGCGTTACGGGAAAAATTTAGCAGTCGCGGGTCGCACTTTTTTGGGCTATTTTATTGCCATCCCATTCCAGTATTTTGTGCTAGTTTTTGGAGTAACAACAAGTGTATAGCAGAGATGACCACGGATTAAGATTGGAATCTAGATCCGACCGGATTAGGATTTAGAGTTTTTGAAAAATCTGGATTAATATTAGAATTTAACTTCATTGTGATCAAATGAAGTAAAGCTTGAAAGCAATTTAAAAATTTGCATTTTTAGCAATTTGTTTTATTGGTTGCAGCAAAGTGTTTGCAATTGCATGTTACAATGAGAGGCGAATTATTTTTTATCATAAACTGTTCGCTTTTCCTAACGCGACAAGTTGGGCAAGGCAAATGCAGTACTGTACACTGCCAGTGGCAATTCATTTTGGTTGGCGGTTTGATGGTTTTTGACCAATTGAAAATGAAGCAAAAGTCATTAGAAGTCATAGAACAGAGTAGTAAGCTAGGCTGATGTACCCATTATAACGACTGACAGCGTTCTAAAAAGAATAGGCCTAGACCACAGAGCTGAGATCATTGAGATGCCGTACTAAGCGACGGCTTAGGTTTAGCGTGTGCACTGATTTGCGGTCTGTATTAGGCTTAATACAGTTGTATTAGTACACAAATAGGCGAGGCTTACCAAATCCTGACCTTAACCAGGTTAATACTAACTTAAACCAAACAAATTTAGAAAATGTAGTGATAGGCTCAACATAAAAAGTTGGATATCATTGTCACCACAAAATAGTCTATTGAGATTACCTATTTTCATTACAACTGTTGCCTATGCATTTAAAAGTATTAAAGGAGGCTAGCCTATAGCGGTATAGTATAGGTCTAACAGTAAGTATACCTTATCGGTATTTTTTTATGTAGAAGTGATTGATGATTTAAAAATTAGCAGTTATGCCAAAGATTACTTATTTTGCTGTAGAAAATGACTTAAAGGAAGAAAAATGTGTCACAACAGAACCAGAAAATTTTCCAAGCCCTGTGTGGAAACATTTCTCAGAAATAGTTGATGCAGCTTCAAAAAAAAATGAAGGTTTTATTATTTGCAATACATGCTAATTGATTTTTGCTCACGATAAATGTAAAGTGGAACCACCAGGTTTAAAAACCATTTGTCAAATTGTACAAAAAAACTTGATAAATCATCCCTTCAAGAAAAGCAACTAAAAGTTATCAACATTTTTTGAAAAAGAAACTGCTGTATCTTCTAGTGTTCGACAAAGATTTAATAAAGTTTGTGTTAACTTAGTAGCAAATGATCTTCAGTCATTTAAAGCAGTTGAAGAAAATGGCTTAAATGAGTTAGTGCAGCAAGCAATTTGTATTAGTGCCAAGTATGGAAAAATATCTGCTGCAAAATTACTTCCATCAAGGTTTACAGTAAAACGTCTTTCATGTGATCAAGCTATAGGAAGGTTGCATGTGACGTCACGGATTTCGCGCCAAAAAAAGTGGATGACCAAAAGCTCTAATTTATGCTGGGGAGGTATAGGGCGAACACCAACTTTTGGGGTTATTTTGAAAACTAATGAAAAATTAATTAAAATTTGGAATGAATTATTGCTAGTTGGATTCTCGGAAACAAACAAATTTGACCAAAAGCAATTTGGTTGAGATTTGGTCTTTCAGTTGGCTAGTATAAGCCTAGCATAGTAGGCTAATTTTTAAAAAATGCCCCTAAGAGAAGTGTCATCTAACTACCATTTGCTCCTCACTTAAAAATAAACAATACCAATTAGATACCAGTCGGTACATTAGCAAAAACAACCATTATTTGATCATTACTACCGGTGCGGTAAGCTTACTTTCTGTCTCCATGAGCAAGGCATTTAACGGTATGCCTCCATCTTTATGTGGCAAACAGGTGGTGGGGCCAAGCAGTCTACCCGTCGCGGTGATCCAGTGTGACAAAAGACATGCAAACAGAGCATGATCGCTACGCATGAATCAATAAATCGGTACCGAAATTTTTGTATTACCCTTGGTCCAGCAGCCTAGGTAATAGCCCAAACAATTGTTTAAAGAATGGTTAAGGTCACACAATTACATCTGACATATCAATATGACTGGCCTGTAATTACTATTGACAACAAATTTCAAAAACTTACTGATTTTATCCAACAATAACTAATCCAGCATATGTCAAACGGTACAGAAGTCTGCCCTGTCATTTAGGCTACAGTATAACTTAAGTTTTCAACTTTCAGAATGCTTATGCCACTAAATATACTGTATAAGTTACACATTACAATTAACTTAAACTCATCATTCCCAAACACGCTGATTAATCGAATATGAAACCCTCACAGAAGCTGGCTACAAATAAGCCTGCATGTTTAGCCCATAAAACTAGCCCAACTATTAGCAATAACAAGCAAACCTTAGCATCTCTTACCTTACTTTGACCTTAGATTTATTCCTTAACATCAATAAAACAACATATTTAACGTGCATTCAACAACTGTCACGTTTCTTCATTTGCTTTGCAAAAAACGATATCACTCCTATTCAATTCAATGCAAAAACAATGGCTTTGGTCATCCACTTTTTTCGAAAGCGCATTTTGATGACGTTTGATCACGTGCGTGCAACCTTCCTATTGAAGTGAAAGCATATCTTGCTCAAGTAGTCAACAATGCTATTTAAAAAATGGAATTATAGGAATGACTCTAAACATGTGGAGTGAAATTAAATAACGACATCATCTTGGAATAACTGTTCATTTAATAACAAAAGAAAAGTTAATATCAGCTACCTTATCTGTGCATGGATTTCTTCATCAAGTAAAATCTGGTGACAACATCAGATCAAGTGTACAGCAAACCTGTGAGAGCTTAGGCATACCTCAACATGTTTTGTGCAATCAGCTTTACTTTGTTACAGATCGGGAAAGCAACGTAAGGGCTGCTTTATCAACCTTCCGCAGAATTCCCTGTGCTCGTCACATGATAGCAACTGCTGTGCGTAATATTCTACCGTTAGATGAACAAAAAGAAGTTTCATCGTTAGATAATGATGATGAACCTTTAAAAACTGCTGTTAGTTCTGTGGTTACTGCCTGTAAATCCCTGGTGAGCTACATGAAACGAAGTGGGCTTAATAACAAACTTGCTTCCACACTGAAGCAGACAATTGATACTAGGTGGAACAGTTTACTGGTGATGTTGGAATCAATCATGAAAGCAAATGAGAAGACAAAAGATCTTCTAGAAGGTATTCAGAAACAAGAAAAGTTTGAAAATATCGAGTTACATGTGGTAGAAGTGTTAGTTCACTTTTTAAAACCATTTGAGGAAGCAACAAAGCTTTAGCAGGCGATTCAACACCTACAATTCAGCATATGTATCTTTGTTGTAGAAAGTTGATTGGCTGCATGCAAGCACCACCAAATGCTATCCCCATTGTGAAGTTTCTACATAAACGTGGATTAGAAGTAATCACTTGCAAATTTGAGATTACTGGTATACATAAGCTGGCCTTGTTTTTCATCCTAAATTCAAGTTGTTACAACCATTTTCAGCTGCAGAGAAAGATAAAATTTTTGTTCTGGCCAAAAGCTTATTGGATCTTGTTCCAGCAGAGAGTGATCAGAATGATGTATGACAAGATCACAGTTATATTTTTGATCTCGCAACCACTTCTGGATGTCCTCCAAAAAAAGTAAAACTATAGATGATGAATTTGTGAATTGGCAAAGTAATTGATCAAATGAAGTTCCAGCAATGAATAAAGTACAAATGTATAAGCAGAAAGTGTTCGATGATACTGTAGCAAGCCACTGCAATGACAACAATTAGTTTGGTATCATTCAGTTTTGGAGTTTATCAGAAATCAACTACACCAATCAACAGCCGCCTCAACGTGGTGGTAAGGTTTCCAACCCCGTTTGGGTTGGGTTGAAATGGCTGTTGGCCTTCCCGAGGGTTCTATTACCCCGAAAACTCCCCTTCATTTTTTGCTATGCTGCCCTCTGAACGACCGAAGTAGGGCAGCACACAGCTTCTTCAAAATCGGCCGCCTGTTTTCTCTTCTCTTGCCCTTCTTCGTCTCCTCATTCTTCTCCTTCTCTTGATGAGCGGTAACGTTCATTCCAACACTGGTCCCATCTTTTCTTGCTCAGTGTGTGCTGAAAATGTGACCTAGCAGGGCAAGTTAGTGCAATGTTGCACTTGCTCCAAATGGGTCCATCTAAGGTGCTCACAACTTTCCCTCTCCAAATTCAGAGCTCTCGACAGCTCTCACTCTTGGAGCTGCCCCCCTGCCGTAACACTGTGACTCCCTCCTTGGACTCCTCCGACATGTATACCTCCACTGTACAATCTGACCCCCTGCTGCTAATGCTGCACTCCCACCCCACCCTCATCTTCAAACCTCTTATCCCCCATCTGCCCATTTTATATCTTCTCTTTCTGCTCCTCACCATCGTCTCTTGCTCCTGGTTGTCCTTCTACGCCTCCTCTCCTCCCCTGACTCTCTCAGAATTCTTCAATGGAATGCTGGCAGTCTTGGAGCCAGGAGCACTGAACTACTTCATTTGCTTTCGTCCCTTCCCATCGATCTTATTTGTATCCAGGAATCCAATCTTAACTCATCTTCCTCTTTCTGGATTCTCTGCTCTGCATTCTGATCACACCCACTTCCGGTCTGACATTCTCTCTCCTAATGCCACCCACGCTAGCGGCAGCGTTGTCATTTTCGTCAGGCAGAGCTTATCCTTCTTTGAACTTTCTATCTCCTCTCTTTCTTCGCTTGATCCATACTCTGATTATGTAAGGGTTAACATTTCTCTTGACAACTCCTCCTCACTGTCATTTCTTAATGTGTATGCCCCCTATTCATTCTTCCCCAACGGATGGCAGAACTGATTCCTTTTCTTCCTCCATTCTTCCATCCTCCAGAAATCTTCATTCTGGGGGACTTCAATTGCTATCACCCCCTCTGGGACTCAAGAGGTACTTCCAACCCCCACGGGGAGGAAGTATTCGAATGAGTCATCTCTTCTGACCTCCTCTCCCTCAATGACCCTGACACACCCACGCTCCACCATCATTTCTCTCCTGACATCTCCTTTACCCCCTTCTTTCTTGCTCCTGGGAGGTGTACAGGACCTGGGTTCTGACCACCTACCAATTCTTCTCCGGTCTATCGCACCAACGAGCGCTCCTTTCCTTCAATTTTCAGAAAGTTCACTGGGATGACTTTGCCTCCTACTTTGACTTTCACTGTCCTTCAGCAGAGGAATACTCGTCTCTTTCCTCTGCTGCTGCTCTCTGGCACTGAATGCGGCCAAATCTTCTATTCCATTCGGCCGCATCAAACGCCCTCCTAAAGCCTGGTGGTCTGCTGAGGTGGAAAGTGCGGTTAGTGAAAAACGCAAGGCTTTCGCTGCCGCTCACAGAAGTGATGAAGACCGATAGGCTTACATCTGTGCTTCTCGACGCGCCTCATCAGTCATCGCCAAGGCCAAGACTGAGGCATGGCAGACGACTTGCTCTTCTCTTTCATCTAGGTCTAACCCTAAATCTGTACACTTTCTTCTTTGTTCTATCGCTGGTTCTTCTTCCTCCTCTCCTAACTTCCCCAACTGTTTTTTTCCCAGGAATCGGCTTTGGTCTATGCCGCTTACCTGAGATCCCACTTTTCCGTTTCTCAGCCTAAGGTTGTGTGTAGCAGAGCCAGAGGCAACCTCTCTGAGCTTCGCCGAGCCACGTGCCCTGTGGAGTCTCACTCGTCCTTTTGCTCTCCTTTCACTCTCGCTGAATTTCTTGTGGCTGCCTCCAACCTCTCTTCCTCCACTGCCATTGGCCCAGACAAAGCTGCCTATCCCATGCTAAAGCACCTTCCTCGCTCTGGCATGGATTTACTTCTTCACATCTTCAATTTTTCCTGGACTTCACATTCCTTTCCTTCCATCTGGAAGACATCTTCTATTGTTCCCATCCACAAGATGGGAAAGCCTCTCGACTCTCCTGCTTCCTTCCGGCCTATCTCTCTCGCCTCCTGCGTATCAAAGCTGTTTGAACGTATCATTCTATCCCGTCTACTCTTGTTTCTGGAATCTAATTTCATTCTCTCTCCTCGCCAGGCCGATTTTCGCCCTCGACGGTCTACTCTAGATCAAATTCTGTATCTTTCTCAGTCCATTTCGGATGGGTTTAACAAACCCAGGCCGGGCTCTTGGATGATCCTGTGTACTATCGATTTCCCTAAAGCTTTTGACTCAGTGTGGCATCCCGCCCTTTTCTACAAACTTATTTCGGCTGGCCTCCCTCCTTGCTTTGCTCGTTGGACTTAATCTTTGCTTTCTGACAGGTGCGCTTGTGTGGTTTATCAAAATCACAAAAACTTTTCCTTTTGAGTCCGTCAAGGTGTTCCGCAAGGATCCGTTCTTGGTGCTGTACTTTTCTCTCTCTTCATCAATGATCTTCCGGCCTCTCTGCCTTCTTCCGTCAGCTGTTCTCTTTATGCTGACGATCTGGTCATTTGGTCCTCCTCCCTCTCGGCCCCTACTGCGGTGGAGGCCACACAAGGAGCTCTGTTGTGATTGGAACGCTGGTCTGAGTACTGGTGTCTTCCTCTCAATCAGAGCAAATGTGAGGCCTCCTTCTTCTCAGTGGATCCCCACCAAGCTAACCTCCTCCTACTTGGCTCCTGCTTTCGTTTCAATCCCATTCCAACTTTTCTTGGGGTCACCTTTGACCGCACTTTATTCTTTTCTAAACGTGTATTTTCGCTGAAGGCCAAGTTATTCCTACGTCTCAAGGCCTTACGCTGTATCTGTGCTTCCTCATGGGGCCCATCTAAGAAAGTCCCTCTCTGTTCTGTATAAATCTTTTCTTCGGTCCCTTCTCACTTACGTTTTACCCGAATGGTTTTCCTTCCTAAACGCTACCGATTCCACCAAATTGGAACGCCTACACCGAGCGGCCAGTCACGCCATCACCAGCTGCCTTTCGTCCTTCCCTATCCCTCTGTTTCACTCCGAGGGTTCTTTACCTCCCTACGAGTCACCCTGACTCATTTCACTTTATTATCTTATGAGCGGGCTCTTCGTCTCTCCACCTCCTTTTTTATTTCCGGTTTGGTCAGACTTGAGTGAAACCAAGACCCTGCAGATCGTCCTGGAGGGCTTTGGATCCACTCATCTGTATATGCTTCCATCTACTTGTTCTAGGGAGGCTCTTGTTGCTTGCCCTCCGTTTCCTCCTTGGAATCTGCCTTTGTTCACTGTGGAGTCCACCCTTTCCACTCTATGCTCTCGCTCTGATCCTCTACACCCTCATGATCTGGTACTCTGGACAGACGGCTCTGTTTCTTTCCCATTTGGCAAGGGCGGCTCCAGCGTCCTTGCCAACTGCTCTCTGTGTGGCACTGAGGCCACTCTTTCCTTTTCGGCCGACTCAGTATGTTCAAGTTTTTCCGCTGAAGCCTGCACCATTCTGCACGCTCTTTGCTGGTCTCGGCAGCACCAACAAGTCTGCCATTTCTCTTCTCCTACTATCTGACTCTCGTACTATCCTCACCACCCTGTCCTTTCCTCCACCTTTCCTGTTATCTCAAACTCTGTGACAGATCTGGCAGGAACTGTCTTTTCTTTCCTCCTGTTTTATCTAGCTACAATGGGTCCCCGGACATTGGTTTCTTCTGGGAAACAACGCGACTGACGAGCTGGCCAGACAGGGAGCGCTACTTGCGCCCTCTGCAATCCCTTGCAGTCTCTCTCCTCTGATCTCTCATATCCACTCTTGTCTTATTTCAGACTGGAGGCATGCTGCTTCCTTTAAATTCTTTGACACGCAGGCTCCCTCAATTTCCACCGAGGAACTTGTGCTCCCTCGTCATGCTCGCTGTGTCCTCTCTCGTCTTCGCTGCAATGGACACAGCCTTCTTTTAGGTTCTCATTTCTCTAGGATTGGCAGAATCGAGAATCCTTCGTGCAGCGCCTGTGGGCACTCGTCCCAGGACACCTCTCATCTCATTCTGCACTGTCCAGCTACGAACTCTCTACGCCGCTCACTCTTTGGCAACTCTTTGTCTCTTTACGACCTCTGATACAGACCCAGGGGAGTTGCCCGGCTTCTGGGGCACCATGGTCTTCCGCCATGCCCCCATCCCTTGGAAGGGGTCGGGTAATTAACAACATCAGAAATCAAAACACAATTTCAAGACTGAGCAGGTTAGCTGTAGGGATTTTGTTCATACTTTCTTCAAGCAGTCCCAGTAAACGTACTTTTAGTGTTGTTGGAAACATTGCTATCAAAAGGCAAAATGAGTTATCTTCATCTAGTGTAGATGCACTGGTGGCGTTAAACTCATATTCAAGCTGCAAGATGTATTTGTTATTTTTTTCATGTTATACAGTAGTTTGATCATGCTTACAAGTTATGGTATTTTTCTTATTAAACTGTTTTAAGATGTAGGGAAACAGCTACATTAGGATTTGATGTTTCGGATCAGGATCTGAAAAAATGTAGATCCGCTCATTTCTGGTGGAAAGGTATAAGACAACGGTGTGTGATATGGAGGTTGTTACCGTCGCTGGCATATGTTCGTAGGAAAAGTAGGCTCAATTGGCACTAAATCGCGTTTTTTCCAAAAACTAGGTAGACTTGACATCGCCTGGTAAGCGATGTATTTTATTTCTAAGATCATCGTCTAGCGGAGGGAAATTTTACCATAATTGTGGAAATCATCAGAGGTGGGCACTTCCGCAAATTGCAGACTACCGTTTCTATTTGCGAACCTAATTTCCTACCGCAAATATTTGCGGTGAAAAAACTGAAATTTACCGCAAAGCAATAAGCAGTGTTGCATGCTCCGCTGTAAAATCCATTTGAGAAGTGGACGACCTAATTTTCTAGGATGGAGGTTAACGTCCGGGTGTCAGTGACCTTTTTTTTTGGAGGTCAGCGTCTGGTCGACCGCAAAATTTGACCTCCAAAATAAAAAGATCATCACGGGAAGACAAAATAACAGTAAATATTGCGGTCTAAGATTGCGGAAGTGCAATGTTGATTTGCGGTTGTGGAACACCTCTTGCAGTTTTGCGGTTGCGGAATTGAGTTTAAATTTGCGATGCCCAGCTCTGGAAATCATGCTGAAGCACAGGCTGACTTGTCTATGGCCATCGATGGGAAACCAAACACTGTACTGATACCGAGCCTGGACTGTATTCTCATAGGCTCTGTATGGACTAACTTTACAAATTTTTGGCGTTTTTTTGACAAGCCACCGTTGGGCTAGTTTTATTGTACCACATGGGCTGGAAACTTGAAAAAAATCTGGCAACACTCTTGTTGATTTCCTTGCAACTGCGAAGTTTTATTATGACTCGCTCAATACATAGCTGTTAGAATTTTGCTTAGACGGTAGGAAGCGAAAGAAATTAAATACATTTCCTGTGAAATTGAGTGCAGTGGCAATTAGAAAAACCTGAAGGGAATTGCAATAACTTTATCCATGGTAATAGTAGTAGTATTGTATAGTAGTGGCAGTTCATTTATTGAAGTAGTGTTTTTGTAGCCTGTTCTTGAATGTTGATCCACATTTGTGTACTGCGTGGTTTCCACATGGCAGTGTTGTATTTGGGAAGCCTATGATCAGGTGGTCGGTAGTTTGTTGATTGTTACATCTTGGACAATATGGTGTTTGTTGGTCATACTAAATACTATAATATTTGTGTGTGATGTGCTTGCTGATATCTAGCAATGTTAACTAACCTGTATTTAAACGTTGTATAAAGCAGATATGTGGGGCATCTCTAACAATGATATACCATCGAATGGGGTGACTTTGTTCAGTTTTAGTTCAATCTATATCCTCAATATACCAACTCGTTTTCAAACCAAACTTTTTGCTGGAGTATCATAGCACTTGGGCCATTTAGCTTGCAGCAAATTCACTCATCCTAGGGGAGCTTTAAAATTATTAATATAACTCACTATTCAAATTAAATTTAATTGCATCTTAAGTGGTTGCAATCAATAATTGTCAAGAATATACTTGGATGTCTGAAAATGTTTTACTTTCGATTATTATTTGGTTTGTATACAGATTAGCACAAATATAAGATTTTCAGTTACACTGAATTTGGTTAAGCCTAAAACACAACACGAGTTGACAAAAAAAAATAGAGATAAAAAAATTCAACATCCTTTTTTGAGTGTGAACAAAGTCTCCCTGTCTGCGGGTTGACTTCGTTCACCAACTGACTACCAGATAGCATACTTGGACCAGCAGAAATGAAAATAGACAATGTGTTATTGGATAGGTGAGACAAGTGCTGCAATTGGTCAAACTTCAGACTTCCATTAGTTGCGGTTCTAAATCTGTAAAATAAAAAGTGTCATTTGTGAACTAAGTCACCCCATTTGAAGGTACTACTTTATTTTTCTGGTCATTACATAAAAGCCTGACTAGTTTTTTGTTGTAGGCCAGCTGTTTTATTTGAAGTAAGATTTATTTTGTTGTAGGCTTTCTTTTGTCATGAGTTTGCAACATACTTCTTGCTCTAATTTAAATAAGGAAGATTACTGCAAAGAAGATAATATTTGCAATTCAGAAGCATGTTGCAGTCAAGTTGAGTGCAAAACTAATATCAGTGATGATCAAAACAACAAGACAGCAAATTCTGAAGCTGGTCCCAAGCCTTGCTGTGGTATTAATAAGGAAGGAGCAACTGACACCACATATAGGCCTCATTTGGAAATACAAAATTCTTCACATTTCATTAATGATGTAGATGTATTAGAAAAGTCTCAACCAGAGTCAAATTTTTCATCAAATGATTGTAATAAGATTGATTTCCCTTCTAATGACATTGATGGTCTTCAAGGAAAATTTGTAGCACGACAGTTGTTACTCAAGGCTCATGATAGTCTTGTTCAAAGGTTGGTAATTATTTATTTAAAGTTGATGTTGTTGTTGATTACCCGACCCCTTCTGAGGGATGGGGGCATGGCAGAAGACCATGGAGCCCCAGAAGCCGGGCAACTCCCCAGGGTCTGGACCAGTGGCCATAGAGACAGAGAGTCGCCAAAGAGTGAGCGGTGCAAAGAGTCCGTAGCTGGACAGTGCAGAATGAGATGAGAGATGTCCTGGGACAAGTGTCCACAGGCGCTGCAAGAAGAATTCTCGATTCTGCCAATGCTGGAGAGATAAGAACCTAAAAGAAGGCTGTGTCCATTGCAGACGAGAGAGCACAAGTTCCTCGGTGGAAATTGAGGAAACCTGTGTGTCAAAATACTTTGATGAGACAGTACGCCTCCAGTCCAAGAAAAGACGAGAGTGGATACGACAGATAAGAGAGAGACTACAAGGGATTGCGGAGGGCGCAAGCAGCACTCCCCGTCTGGCAAGCTCATCAGCTGTGTCATTTCCCGGGAGAAATGAGTGTCCAGGGACCCATTGTAGCTAGATAGAACAGGAGAGAGTAGACAGTTCCTGCCAGATCTGCCACAGAGTTTGAGATAACAGGAAAGGTGGAGAGGACAGGGTGGCGAGGACAGAACGAGAGTCAGACAGGAGGAGAAGAGAAGAAAAATGGCAGACTTTATGGTGTTGCCGAGACCAGCAGAGAGCGTGCAGAATGACACAGGCTTCAGTGGAAAAACTGGAACATACTGGGCCTGCCGAAAAGAAAAGAGTGGCCTCAGTGCCACAGAGAGAGCAGTTGGCAAGAACGCTGGAGCTGCCCTTGCCAAAAGGAAAAGGAACAGAGCCGTCTGTCCAGAGTACCAGATCATGAGGGGGGAGAGAGTCAAGGTGGGCAAGAGCTGCACTTTGGCAAGAGTTAGGGGGATCAGAGCGAGAGCATGGAGAGGAAAGGGTGGACTCCACGGTGAAGGCAGGCAGATTCCAAGGAGGGCAAGCAAGAAGAGCCTCCCTAGAACAAGTAGAAGGAAGCATGAGCGGGTGAGTGGACGCAAAAGCTCTCCAGGATGATCTGCAGAGTCTTGGTTTCACTCCAAGTCTGGCCAAACCTGAGATGGGAAAGGAGGTTGGGAGACGAAGTGCCTGCTCATAAGAAAAAAGAGTGAAGTGAGTCAGAGTGACTCGTAGGGGAGGAAGAGAAGCCTCGGTGAGTAGTAGAGGGATAGGGGACGACGCGAGGCAGCCGGTGATTGCGTGACTGGCCGCTTGGTGAAGGCGTTCCAATTTGGTGATATTGGTAGCGCTTAGGAAAGGAAACCATCCGGGTGAAGAGTAAGTGAGAAGAGACCGAAGAAAAGATTTATACAGAACAGAGAGGGACTCCTTAGAGGGGCCCCATGAGGAAGCAGAGATACAGCGTAAGGCCTTGAGACGTGGGAAGTGGAGGTATACATGCCGGAGGAGTCCAAGAGGGGGGAGTTACAGTGTTACGGCAGGGGGGAAGCTCCAAGAGTGAGAGCTGCTAAGAGCTCTGAAATTAGATAAAGAAAGTTGTGAGCACCTTAGATGGACCCATTTGGAGCAAGCGCAGCATTGCACTGACTTGCCCCGCCAGGTCACATTTCCAGCACATAGAGCAAGGAAAGATGGGGCCAGGGTTAGGATGAACGTTACCACTCATCAGGAGAAGAAGAAGAATGAGGAGACGAAGGAGGGCAAGAGTAAGGCAGGAGAGAAGAAAAAGTGAGAACAGGCAACCGAATTTAAAGATGCTGTGTGCTGCCCTTCTGCGGTCGTTCAGGGGGCAGCATAGCGAAAAAATGAATGGGGAGTGCCTGGGGTAACTGGGACCCTCGGGAAGGCCAACAGCCATTTCAACCCAACCCAAACGGGGTCGGGGACCGCACCACCACGTTGAGGCGGTTGCTGATTTTTTCTGGTCACTTATTAAATGGTAGGATGGCTAGCCTTTCTTTACAATGTGAAGCTTACTCTGCGCACAATGGAAAAAAAATTTGTTCCAAAGCTACACCGTGTTGCTCAAGCAGCATGAAGTGTTAAAGTACAATTAAATTTATCAATTATAAATTGTTGTACCTTTATCAATTTATGAAAAACTTTACTTTCAGTCATGATTTGGAAATGGATGAGTGCTTAGTTCGTTCTATAACATCCCTGATACTTCCACCACCTGATGATGTTGGCCCAAGTCCTAATATCCAAGAGAGTGTTCCACATCATCCCAACACATATAATTGGTTTTGTTCAGTAATTCAGAAATGCTTTTTCACATGAAGTGCAATAACAATTTCAATTTAATTAATTGATATTAAGGCATCGTATAATGTTATTGTCTACCATAATTGCCAATTTGAAATCTTCAAAAAATGTCCCAAAACTGGCAATGCTTGCATAAAAATCCCAACTTTCTGTGATGCTTTGGCACATCCTGAAATTCAGTTCCAATTTAAAAAAAGATGAAGATTTCTTGCCACAGATTTCTAAAATTTTCTACTAATTAGAATAGAAAAATCTGCTCTCCAAATTCAGCCAACAATGCTACGTTTTGGGGTGTATCTCCATACAATGGTAGCAGTATTTTTTTTTCAGTATTCAACCGCAAAAAATCCTAAAGTCAGTTTTAAATATCCAAAGATTTTTCCATACAGATTTTCCAAAACCAAAGAAATTTTCCAGATCTTGAGATAAATTCGTAAGATTGGCAATTATGGTGTTATGCAATGGCACGATAGTTGCTTATTTAAAATGTGCCAAAATCTCAAAGGGTCACAACTTCCAATCTTTGAGTAAAAATTCTCATGATTTTGAACTGTCTTTGCACTTCATACGTTTGTTTGGCCACACAGTTGATTTCAGAAAAGTTTTAGAATGCACTCCTCATTGAGGTGCTGATGTTAACCCCAAAGTCTTAGTGTAAATTTACTAGATTGGCAACTATCATGTCAACTGTTATTTACCGTTTCACCGTAGCAGGGGTAAAAACACATTTTTAAATGCAATTTAAAGGAAACTGTGGAAGATGCAATCAAAACAGCCAAACTGCCAATTGAATTTTCTTAGCAAAATTTTGAATTTCTAGGGCAATACTGTCCCCCTGTAATACTAAAAAGCTACCTGCTTCCTTGCCAAAAATGGAAACCAGCAAATTGAAAAACTTCCAACAGATACCCGTCTACAATAGTCTTCAACCTTGATGATGTTTTAGAGATCATTAAATAGACGCATCAATTTTTCAGAGGTCTACAGTTTCTGGTAGAGTTCTAGGGTTCATGTTAATTGCAAAAATGCATGGCTTTGAAAACTGTAGAGGAAGCATTTGCGTTCCAAATTGCTCTTTTCATCTACTTTACTTTCAACACGCTCAAAATAGGGCTTTAAGTAGAGCCAAGGATTTCTGATACTGGTATCAGCATTTTTACTGCTATGGGTATTAGCTTCTTGATCATGTGCAACTACATTTGAAGGCCTGATAAAAAAAAATTATTTACATCTAAGGCCTGCTAATAATTTAACAGTTGCCAACAACACCAAAAAGAGCATTCATGCAAATTTCATCAGTTTTGTGGTTTAGACTACACCAAGGTTGCTTTACATCTGCTAAATGTTGATGCTTCACTTTAGACTAGAAACTTTTCCATGCAGCAGATTTAGAGCAACTTTAGGCTAAAAATACGTAGCCTAGTTTTCTGAGGCCACCCACAAGTCATGCTTTATTGAACAGTATGATCATCACGAATTTACATGTAGATTGCAATGGTGTTGAATCAAATATCTGTTGTTTTTTTTGCTATAAACAAGCAAATCCTGGGTGACTACAACTTTTATGGTGTCTAATTGATAACTAATTACATATTTCACTACTTTTGCAAAAAAGTAAGGAAGTTTGATGCTGAAAAAGTAACTAGTTAGTGTTAACCGCTGGTACTTATATTTCCTATATTCAAAACTTTGTGTAGTAGCTGTATTATGAAACAGTTTTTAAATGGTAAGTCCTAAGATCTACTTTAAGTTTACCATACCAATATGGCACAGACAATAAATACCCCAAACTAATAATTAACTTTCCAAACAGTGGCAACTAAAAAATTGTGTTGAGTGGAGGCAGGAAACATTTAAAGCTGGGCTCCCCACAGAAAGTTTGATAATGACTAAATGATAATGATAATTTTTACAGTGCAAACGTTTATTAACATTATCTGCCATAAAACAGGTCTCATAACATTGTTTCCTTGTCATGGGAAGATACCAAAGTGGTTTTTCCTTGTCTCTAAGTTTTTTTTGTTGGGATTGCCTCTTTACCACTTATCTGCCACATGAAGGTGGGAGTGTCTCATTAAATGCCTTACCCAAGAACATAAATGAATTTGCCTGATTTTTCTCCGTGCTATCCTTTAAATGCTGAGCATCAATCAGGCAGGCTAGATATACAATTTTTCACGTCTACAGTATGACTAAACAGGGGAAATAGGTCTACTGACTGCGAACTAGATGCATTAACCACTACATTGGTTGGTAGATAATTAATACAAGACAGAAATTTGTCTATTCAAGGCCAGCCCTACGCCATGTTTTTCTAGCTTATATGATTTTATTATGTACTTTAAAATCAATCAAAAGCTAAATAAAATTGATCCAAATCAAAGGTGCTCAAAGTGTGGTCTGTGACTCGTAAAAGTTGTTTGGCAGCAAATTTTTGTGCTCATTATGCTTTTCAGATATTGTAGCCTTAATGCAGGCCAATTTTAAAACTCAAAAATGTTTTTGTGGCTTTTCAAGACTTCACATAAGTAAAATGTGCCTGAACTGTGATAATTTTGGGCACCTCTAATCTGAATGCTGCTTCTCTTTCTTCTTGTTAGTGTTAGGCTAACACTTTGTCAGCATAGGTAAAGCTTCCATCACCACTAATTTATGTGGTTAACACCAGCGGAATGAAGAGGCAGGATTTGGCTCTTTTATTGTCTGGCAAAACAGCTTCATCAAATTATTTTTTAAAAAATAGTTTTCGTAATTTACAAAATAAACGATTGCTTCGTAAGTTAATTCTTTTATTTGTCATAAATACTTTTACTTCATTTTAATGAATTTTTTGTAATTCTTTTATTAGGTCATGCTTGTACATAAATTCTTGCCAAAATGAACCCATACCGCACTTTTACGTTTAGAAGTTTAAGCCATTAACTCTTTAAGTTTTAGATCAGTGTTTCTCAACCTTTCTCATGCTGCAGTTCACTTAAAAGACTATAATGTAATGCTTTAAATGTCACTGGCATAAGCCTAAGAAATACAAAGAATAAAAAATTTATAAGGCAAGAAAAACTTTCTATTCCTTCGTTGATTGTAGCATAGCAGTGAAGTTGATCTAAAAAAAAATAAGCTCTATACCTCTTCAATAAACAGGATTACGTCACATTCTGCTATTTGCTACAAGATTCCATTACTAACTGTTTATATACACCAGTATTACCCAAGCTTTTTAGGCGTGTGACCCATTTTCAAAATACACAAGAGGTCTGTGGCCCAGTTGCATTATATTTGTTTCAATTTCAGTGATGTTCTCCTTATCAGTTGAAATTAAAATAAGCCGTGGCTCACTGGTTGAGAACCACTGTTTTAGATCAATAGCCTTTTACCTCATAGTATCACAACTTTTGAATATAATGTATATAATCAATATCTTAAAATAATTTTTTGTAATTGATAGTATTTCATAGAATCAAAGGCAAACTACTTCGAAATTGTGTTTTTATTAGCTTGGTTTTATTTGCATGGTCAAGAGAGAACCACCAACAAGGGAAATAATTTGGAACTGTTACCCTATAGTGATATACCATGTTCAGCCACACGACATTATTGTGATATATCTGTTGATTAATTTGATTTTCTTTTCACCTTGTACCTAAAACTAATTCTATGCTAAATTCAGAACCGCTTAAATTAAGAAAAAACATTTTCAAAAGCATATTTTGTTTAGCAATTAAATATGTATGTCTAGTCGGAAAGTTTTCTGTGGATTTCATTGTTATTTTTCTGTAGCACTTTACGTTTACCTTCAAGTTTTAGCAACTTGAAGGTTGTTATGTTTTTGTTTATTTTAATAACATAAAGAAGTGGTCGTTGTAATGGTGTCAATTACCGCTACATGATCAAATCGCCTTGCTTCGCAGTGCATATGTTTATTGCTACCCTCAGTCGAAAAAATATGGTAGTTAAGATTTTGCCTGTGACAAGAGACAAAGTAAAATGTGTTATAACATGCTTTTTTCGAGGTTAGCACGTTTTGGTCTAACATGATGACTAGTTTTTAGAAAACTTTTCATTTAATCGTTTTTCTCTATTATCAAAGAATAAATAAGCAACCAGAATTTGCTTGCAAAAATAAATGAAGCACCAGCAACAATTAGCTTCATTAAGGTATGCTCATCTTAATTCCAGATGACACTGTTTCAGAGAACTTTTAATTCGGAGAAGATTAAACACTGTCTTTGAAACTAACATCAAAACTGTTAATCACCTGGATGCAGTTGATAAATGTAGATTTTTCTTTGTTGATACTGTGGTTTGATAATGTGCGAATAGTGTTATTTACTGTGAATACGAAACGTTTGTAAATTTTGTACTATTGTGTGAATTTTTTTTTGAGCAATACACGCTGTTAAAATGACTTGCAGTTTGCTGTATTTACAAATCAAAAGTAATGCCATATAATGTATTATCTTCATTCTTTTGTTACTGTAAATTACACCATTTATAATTGCTTAATAATACAGCCTATTACTACCACATTATGTAAATCTAATGCAGTGATTCTCAACCACTGTGCTACGGCACTTTTGTGTGCTGCTCAATTTTAGATATATTTCGCATTATAAGTATTCTTATTATTAACCTGTAATTAATCCTTTAATAAAAGTACTGTTATTTTTGTAGCACATATTATATTTTACATATTTAAAATTAACTATTTTACGCAGTGTGTTATAGGTAAGTAAATAATTTTTAAACTTATCTTTTTCTATGTGTGCCGCAACAAAAAAAAGGTTGAGAATCACTGATAAATAGTTTGCTACAAAATGCATTAGTGTTACAAGACTTCTCTGGAATAATTTAGGTGAGCCAATATTTGAATATGAATGAAGTAGGACCAATGCTTTAATATATTACGATAATAATAATTTCCAATTAATGCGCATTTTATTCAACATAACTGCTGTGAATTAACACTGATCAAAAAGACTAAGCGAATTATTTTGGCGATTGCAAAATTAACAGTGATAATGAAAAACATTACTTATTTGTTGAGTGCAGGGATGCCAGTAAAATTTTTCGAAAAACCAAAACCATGTATATAAAAAACCCAGGTACAGACTGGGTTATGAGACTTTCCAGCATTGAAATTTTTCTTGTGCTAATCATTCTTGCTGTCAGCCAATAACATTGATTTATTAGCATTCTTTAGTGTAGTTTTGCAAACACACACAATAACTGTGGCTTTCATTTGTGTCATCTTTTTTTTATTTCAAACAATTTTGAATTCACGATCTTTTTGCGATTGCCTTTTGAATGACTGTCCATACCATAGTTTTCATTTCTTTTGGGGGGTTTCACTTTCCTTTTTTTGTTTTGCAAGCAATACCATAACGAGAGTCTAACAACAGAAGTATTGTTCTTTTACTTTCATCATCATACTGGTAAACCCACATTAAATACCATAACAGCCGTGTTGCAGCAAATACAACTTGAAAGTTGCTCAAATAAAAAACCCAGATTCAACAAAATCATCCAAAAAAATCTAGAAACCTAGACAAAAAACAGATCTTGGTAAAAAACCAAGCGCTGGCATCCCTGGTTGAGTATAGTGAGAGGTAGATAGGAGCACAAGCACACCTTTACTTCATAAAAAAAAAGCCAGAACGTTTCTACTTTTCATCAAAAGGAGCAAAAGTCACTACATGTAGTGGCTTCATGATAATCTGGTAGCCTGATCTTGCATCTTAATGAGGCCACATCACAATAATCAAGCAAGGTAGCTGCCAAAAATGCGAGTCCTCCCACAAACATTACAGAATTGATTCATTTCTTAGTACAGCTATATTGCAACTGATAGCTAAGTAAAAAATTTTTGTACAAGTGTTGAATTTCTTTAAACTTTTGAACCACAAAAAGTTATTGTTTCATTTGTTATTGATTCACTTACTGAAAAACAAGTTTTAAAATAATAGTACTTGTTTTTGCTCATCTGATCGAATTTCTAAAAACATTGTCCCAAGGAAACCAAATAATTGAGGATAAACTGTATAATCGTACTGTTCACAAACGTATTTAAGGATTGCTTTGCTCCCTTGGTAAGTGTGAAACATTATTAGAACATAATACTGTAAAACAAGTTTCCATTAAGGGTGCACAACTACAACAATACAAAACCTACCACAACCAAACATTTTTCTGTGGACTGAACGGCAATGTTATTGCTCAATTTTGAAACAAAATGAGTCTAAAGACTCTTTGGAGATCAACATTTTGAAAGAAATTTTTTAACTGCTTTTGGCTCAAAACAAAAATCTTTTTATTGGGGATCAACCTTTTGAAAGTGACAAAACAAAACCTTTTTGAATATCAAGCTTAATTACTTGTTTCTGGCCTACAATTATTCTAAACAATATTTGACTGAATAAATTGTTTGTATTGCCTGGCAGAGGCAACAAATGTTCATAGGTATATGATGTGCAACCCTGATTCACATGTTACTTGAGTCCTACTAGTGTATGTGCACAGTCCTAACTAACCCAAACATTGCATAAAGCTGATATTGCAGACATGTTCTTATAAGAACTATTTTGTTAAGGCAGTGCCAGTGATGTACTCCAGTAATCTAGGGATGCAAACATCCATATTTATATATCTTTGTGAACATAATGTCAAAATTATAGATTGGTATGCAGAATTTAGCAAATATAGAATTTACAAAATATAGGAATAGCACAAAATTTGGCAAACCAAAACTGATGTTTTTCCAACAGCAATATTTGTAACAAATCAATTAATAACATTAAGAGACGACAGTTAATAGCATGTTTGTCAAAAAATCAAGTTCAGCTATGCATATTATCTTAATGCAATCATACTACAATCATAAAATTAATTATTAAAATACAATAGAGCGATAATACACTCTAAACCTTACAGCAACAACATATGGTTACTTCTATTGATAATGGTCGATAGCAAAGATTTACAAGTATTCTTCAATCAGCATAGATATCATGTCTTCCTTAACAAGCTGTTCTTCTACAAGTTTTTGCTTTGGAAATCCCCATCTCATAAAGGTTGGGACACCTGTTAATTTCAGTGATGCATGAGTGCGAAATTCATTTTGGCGATCTTTCCAAAAATCTCTACCTCCTACAGCACAGTATATAAACACGACATCATCGTTTTCTATCTTGCTTATACAGCTGCGCACCACTGGTTCACTAGTGACACAATCTGGGCACCAACTTTTACCATCTTTGTCTTTGTCACCACAAAACAAGCAAAATACAACCTTGTCCTTCAAGTCTGGAGATTGCACTGAATTAATAAAATCCTGAAATCCATGAGTTTCAATTTCTTTTACCATATTTTGTACCGCAAACAACTGCACCAAAACTATAAGATAACTTTATATATAAAATCTTGTAACAAATACAAGTAGATTTTAGAGAGATATTATCTTTTTAATTGGCCTGCTACACTTAAAATCATGCTATGGTAGAACGGCTTTGACTAAAACAATATAAAAGGTCACGAGATAAAACATTTCAATGGGTACTTTGTCTTCTTGAAAAAGGCATTTTATGACAAAAAATTTTCAGTCAGTAGTTGCACTGCTTCTGATAAAAATGTACCGTATTATGCCAGAAGAACTGATAACTCTTTAAGAATGTTTGAACACAAGCACACTCCAACTACTGCAGGAAAGATTATCCCAAAAATGGGAAGTGAAAACAATCATCACTTCAAACCTATCAACTAAAGAATCGGCCGCATCGCTTAAAATGACTTGAACCCAAACGTGCTGATCCGCATTTCCGCGTTGCAGTGGTATCCAACTCCATCTATTTAGCAATGCCTTCATGCTTTAGTGCGGTAGGCTCTTGAAAACAATAACACGTTCAAAACTTATTGCTGTCCTGTTTAGGTCTACTAATATAAAACGTTTAGCATGATTTTTTGAAAATTCTTTGGATAATTAATGATCCAATTTTGTTTTCATAAAAATAAATATTGGTCCAAATCCAAGTTAAAAAACTTCAAATCCGGCAGGATCCGAATTGCAAATTCGATCTTTGAACAACACCCATAGAAATGCTGATACTTAAGGACATTTTCGGCGGAGATTCACCAGCCCTGCCCGCCCGAACCCGTGAGTTCAAGTCAAGGAGCAAACGGTAATAGATAGCTTTGGACAAAACGTGCGCCCAGCCAGCTCAAACTTGCTGTGTAAAATTTGAAATAAATTAATAACCAAAGGCTAGCTGATTGTAAACTGCCCAGTTGGCGTATGGTGCAGCAACCTCAGCAAATTCAACTACAAACCAAAAGTAGAAAGTTGCCAACGTCACTTGGCTTCATACATGGAACGCCATCTGCGTTCATTAGCTATCGTGATAGAAGTGACTAGTCGCCACATGGAGTGCACTCATTTTAACTCGGTCTACAGTCAAATGCCTGCCGTTGCGCTACTATAGCATTAAAGATTAGCTCCCCAAAACCCATCCAATGATTTCTGGTCCACCAATTTAACAAAAAAAAATACCTATTTACCGCTCTTTAGTGGGTCTTTAAGTGGCCAATAATATCTCTTCCGGCAGTCACATGTGCTTTTCTTCTGCTTGGCTTCTCTTTAACGATTTAACTCCTTATTCTGCTTTTGCAAATCTTTTTAAGAAACTAATCGGCCTATAGCAGGATAAGACGCCACGACCTCAGTAGCAGCAAATAGAAATTTCTGCACAATATTGAGAAATGGCCCCATGGACGTTCAGGACTGAACCATGCGACGTGCGCAACCATACCGGTGCGATCATCAAGCACAATCGAAATTGATTGACTGTCTTTATTTTACCATGTACAACACAACGCAGAATGCTTAATATCACAATGCAACAAAGAAATACAAGTGAACGTGCAGGACATATACCAGAAAGCAACGAGGAACCCTAAATCCTAAAAAACATTTTATTGGGAAGAATTGTTTTCTTTTTACTTTCTACTGATTGTATGTCGCTCTCGTTGTTTTTTAATCGCAATGTGACAATTTCGCTGATTGATTTCTAATCTATTAATTGCTTTAAGTAAGCCCAGTGGCTTTTATAAGCTTACTCCGTTTTTGGTAAACGTTGGCATGACAGTATTTAGTTTGCGCTAGTAGCGAAGGACAATCCAATGGTTTATCACCAACGTAATGCGAGTGGCAAGTTGTTAATTTATTTCTACCAGCGCTACTACTACTACTACTACTACTACTAGTTTGTATCTTTAACTTAGCCTTTAACGTAATCGTAATCTTTAACTTAACCGTTAAACAATGAATAGCTTGTGTCTTCAATATTGCCCATTTCTGCCTGTCTTGATTCTACAAATTTCAATAGTGTACGCTTGCTTTGCTGTAATCATTTCTTTGTTGGCATGAATTGTATTTTTAGATTTTTCATCACTCTGTAATACCTGGTGATAACTAAAGCCAGATACGCTTAAAGTATCGTGTTTAATGCAGGGCTGCGAACTTAAACTCGAACTCGAAAGAACTCGATCTTTTTGCCGAACCCGAACTTTAACTCGAAACTCAAAATTTTGTGGGACTCGAACTCAAAAATATTTACAGCAAGTTTGAGATTGTTTTTTTTTGTACAATATCACTACAACTGAATTTAAAAAGAATAAAATCATTTTATAAGAAATTAAGGATCTTATGCAGAAAGTAGGCATAAGTCAGGCATTTTCTAAAATTGTCTAAGAATTTGTAGACAGAAGAAAGTTATAGTGTTTAGCCTGGCTTTACCACTTGTTTGAGTCAGCCTTTGTAGATGGCATAAATCGCGACTAATGTACAAAATGAACCCTTGTTTTTGTATCGCTGTTGCGAAATTTGGGCAATGGACCTCAGGTAGCTTAAATCAGTTACACCGTTATGTAGCATGCCGTATCACTTACTGAAACCGCTTAAACCAAATCTTTTTGCAAACAACATCTTCCATTTGTATTGTAGTAAATGTTGGTACTACAACTATTCGCGTGCCTAATTGCTAATGCGTGGTTGCTTGTGCCTTCAAGCCTTGCGATCGGTTGCACTGTCTGCGTTGTGCAAGCAATTAGCTTGCTGCAGTAACCATGGCTGTAGTGCAATGACGGTCTGCTGGTTAATTGTGTTGACGAGTCTTTAGTTTGATAAGCTATATTTTGGTTTTCTTATATCGCTTTATTTTACGGCTACTTTATATATTTGTTAACCGTAATAAGTGCTTTATTAGTCGAATAAAGCCAAGTATCAATTGTCGGCCTTGGTTCACAACATGTATCGCACAGCGTATCACCTGCCACCATGACGCCACAAAATATATTATATTCAACGACAACCTCATAATCCCTTCATAAGCTGAGTTTTCAATAACGGTAACATTGAGCCGGGCTTTGAAAAGTGTTGTTTGAGTTTATTTTCTGCATACTACCAAGCCTCCCTTTGTTAGCCCGACTTGCGCAACCTCGGCTTAGGCTTAAGCTCGACCTAAACTAAGTCTGCTTTCTGCATAAAACCCTAATGTTTTCTGTGACTGCTGCTATCCCAGTCACACGGTTTGGAGAAAACATCTTAGCGCACAGCCCAAACTCAATCGCGGTATCAAGCGACACTCTTGATGATGGAATCAAATTTAATTCAAGCACAAAAAAATCCGATCGATCATGTAGGAATGGCGTCGATACTGCGACAGGTTTTGTTAACGTGATTTATGTGCCCTGTCATTGGTTTAGTTGTTTTGTCCTTTTAGTAAAGTAACTGATTATGTTCTTGATGCCATAGTTGTTCGGGAGTTTTCGCCTTTTAAGCTGGTGTGTTTGCCGCCTCATTTAATAGATTGTCATTTGTAATAAGTGAGGAATAGGGATGTTTTTGAAGTATGTGATGACTAATGAATTGTTTTTATATTTCCGAAATTGTTTTCTATTACATTCAACCCTTAATGGAAAAAACCGTAAGTTTGGTACAGTGAATCATCTATGAATTAACACGGCAGGTTGTTTTCTCTTTACTTAACGCGGTTATTCTCGTTTCTTGTTAATGGTTATGTGACAATTTCGTTGATTGATCTCATATTTATCTGTGGATATAAATAGGCCTATTGACTGTTTGTGAGCTCACTCTACTTTGGCAGTGTTTAATATGGGGTGGTAGCGAATAGAAAACCTAATATTTTATCACCAACTAATGCCAGTGGCAAGTTGTTTGTGTATTTCTAAAGCGCTTGTCTGTGTCTTAGATCAACCGGGAAACAATAAACAGCTTGTATTGTCAGCTAATGCTAGCCTTAATTCGATAATATACCCTTATTTCGCATTCGCTTATATCTTTATTTGCATGGATTGCATTTAAAAGATTTCTCAGTAGTCTTTAATATCTTGTAACAACTAGAGCCAGATACGTCTAGCGTATCGCAATTGATGCATGTGGTACAGCTGTTTTGTGAGCAAAATGTCTGTTCTCCTTTAATACAGCCTTCAATGTTCTGCAAGTTGGTGTGTGCTCGTGGGTCGAGCACCTCTGGTGAGCCAGACAATTAGAGACAGGATCTCCCAAATAGAAGCAGCAGTTAAACGGCCAGTATAGCTGTTTCTCACTGCAACAGGTTTTCTAGAATAATTAAACAATTCTAAACAAATAGCCAAACCTCACACTTAATTTGGATGCAAATATGAGTATAGTAGAATGATTAAAGTAGCAAATAGCCATGGCATTAACAGTACGACCATAAATAATAATAATTATGCTAGAGGATTATAGAGAGGCACTTTACTTTATACACAGTTAAGCTTACGACTTTTTAACTATGATTTAGCGAGATTTGCCACAATAAATATACGGTATTATTACTGATACTACTATAGTTTTGATTTCATCACAAATCAATTAACAAGAATTACATCATGAGGTAACAATACAATAAGCACTCGTTGTTAACAATAAATTCGGTAGCTTATAATATATACACTTACTGACTGTATGCGACTTCCCGAAACGATTCAAACTTCAACAGCAGAGATTCACACTTCGACCATATTTTGATTTTGAGAAGAACCTAAAATGACTTGAGGTGCCGCAGTTTTATAGTGCTGCAAATCTACGAGATTCTGACGCGAGCACATGGGAATAAATAATAAAAACCTTATAGAATTGGCTGTCCTAGATATTATTTCTTAGAATTGCTAACAGCACAAAGACACAAATTATAAATGTAGGTCTCCAGCAGCTATATGTGGTTGATATAAAAAGAGGCCCTGCAGTTTTACTAGGGTGCGAATCAGTTTTTAATTAAAATTCTCATGAGAAGATTTTGTCTATAACATATGCTCTAATTTGATTTTACAGTTTTTCAATGTAAACAATCACAGTAAAGAACGGGTGACCTAATTGTAGGTAGTTAAAACTATCCAAAAATTTAGTTAAAGCCTAGCAATCACATAGAGGAAAGACTAATTGATGCATCAACTGTGTAACTAAATACCTAATTCAGCTTAACACTTTCACTGCGACCTAAGCAAGCGCGAGACTTTATTAGGCCACGGGGCAATTTCGTCACACTTACGATTCTCGCTTTAAACTTTCTAGCTATATGCTGTTTATAAATCCTTCATAGCGGTGATCATAAATACCACGAATAGAAATACTTTTGTATGAGATTTATTTAATTATTGAAAAAAACTATAAATTCACAAAACGCTTTTGCGCGTGATACTTTCCAAAGCATGGTTTTGTTACAAAGCGCAACTTGACATTCTTTACAAAAATATCTTGTATCTTTTCGTTTTTCATTTTTTTTGCATAATCTGCACTTCCTTTGTGGATATTTGTTTATTCCAGTCGAAAGTAAAGTACCAATGTGGTGACTGTTAAAACCATCTTTCAAGCGGCTTGCAGGGTCATGCTTTGGTGTTTTTGGTGGGGCTGCATCGTTATCCAAAAAAGCTATTACATAGCGGTTGTCGACACAGCATTTTGATCAGGCTTATTTGAAAATCTTACAGCTTCATAGTTGATCCAGCTTCATGTGTGCCAAACATAATTTTTCCTCATTTCTTTGAGTGTGAAGAACCTGGCTGCTGCGAACCTGTTGGTGGAATGTTATCTTCATCACTGTTCTCAGTGCCATCTGTAGATCCAGGCAAAGCAAGGTCTTCATTTTCTTTTCCATCACTATCGTCCATATCTGATTCACTCTCATCAATATCGCTCCAGTCTGATTCATCATTCATAATAATATCAAAAGCTTGTCTGCTATCCATTAGGGCATAATAATCGAAACTACATTGTATCTAAATTGTATCAAACAAAACTTAATGAAATCTCTGTAGATATTTTCTGTTTGCTTTTTTTTTAACGTTTCTCCTTTCTACGTAATACAAGATATTGTAAAATTTCAGCCAAAAGAAAAAAAGAATTGCTATGAAATCACGCTTAAATCACGTCTTGGCCATTCGCACGTATTCGCACGTATTTCTACGTCTTTTAGCACAAAACCGCTAAAAAATATTTTGAACGTAAATCTACGTCCATCGGCCGCGTATGCTATGACCCAAGAAACGTAGATTTACGTCCCTCCGCAGTGAAGGTGTTAAAAAGACTACTTAAACCAAATTACCCAATTACAAAATAAACAACTGGAGCTTGCTGATAATTGTACCGAACTAAATCCGGGTTACTGATATAAGCAAAGGTAATGTTGCCAACTAATTCCCAATTTTCGCTAAACAGCAAAGCCAGATCACAAACATGAAATACGGCGGATCACAAACAAGAGCTACATGAAATACAAACATGAAATGCAGTTATATACAACAAAAGTTTGCCAAAGTGAGAAGCTAAGCGAATGAAAGTGACAAACGGCAATACTGGCAGTGGCGATGGTGTAAGCGAACGGCAAAATGGTGGGGTTGGGCTAGGATAAATAACAATTGTGCATTTCCGCTTTTATGCAATTAATCACAAAAACGCAATGGTAGTCTCATTGATCGGCCTCTTCTGGTAGCGCCTCTAGTCCGATTTATTTTCGGGGACATCGAAACACCTCTATTGAGCAAGGTATTTAGAGACAGGATCTACGAAAGAAAAGCAAGGTAATTCATCAAGTATAGCTGTTCCTCATTGCAACACCAGGCTGTAGTAAAGCATGCAGAGAAATTTATCGTTGACATAATTATGCAATCGGTATAAAATTTCATTATATCTGGCTGGTTGCATCGAAATATGTTTGGAATGGTTTGACCAGTTTAGCTTTTTATTAAAGATTAGGCCAAGGTATTTTACGACGTGTACTCAGCTGATGGCATCTTGATCAATAAAAACTTTAAAATCTGCATCTATTGCACATTTTGGAACTTTATTAATTAAGATGTAGTTTATTTGAGAATAGTTTAAGGTCAATTTGTTTACTCAAAGCAAGTAATCAATTTTGTTGTTAATATTCTCTTCAAGTCAACTTTGGTTTATGTTCGACCGCATTAGATTAATACGTCGGCAAACAGTTTAGTTTCGAAGCTGGAGCATTTTGGGAGGTCAATAATGAACATCAGAAATACGAGTGGGCCTAAGGTTGAATCATGAGGAACCCCATAAGAAACGGGTTAACCAGCCAATCCTATCTCAATGTACTAATATCGATAAGTAAGATAGCCATGAAATAATTTAAAAGCGGTTTCCCTGATACCAAAATGACGTTCCATTACAGAAAAGAGCAATTTATGATTTACTAAATCAAAAAGTTTAGAATGATCCAAAAATAAACAACACGCATATAAACTTTGATTAACGTTTTTAACAATTTATTTTATATTTTACTTATGGCCAATACTGTGGAAAAATTTTTCTTGAAACTAAACTAATATTCTTAAAACACTTACTTAAAACACTTAAAACACTAATATTCTTAATACTTCTTAAAACTCTTAAAACTCATAAAATTCTTAAAACACTTAAAACGCTTATTCTTAAAACACTTATTTTTTGTAAAATGTTGAATAATCGATTGAACACTTACTATGAAAAATATAACCTGTTATCAGTTTAGGTTGTATTTTTCATAGTAAGTGTTCAATCGATTATTCAACATTTTACAAAAAATTTCATCAAAATCGGAGAGCAGCTATATGGGATGATAGTTAGTAGCAAGTTTACGATGACTTCTTTTACTTTTTGGCACCGTTTCCGCTATTTTAATTTCATCACGACAAACACTTTTAAACAAACATATGTTGAATAATTCACTTAGGTGTTCAGAAATTATTATGTCAGCATACTTAATGAATTTGGCTGCAACATCACGAGATCGACCTGCGTTATTGGGATTTATTTGTTTGATCATGCTATCCACTTCTTCTGTGATAGAAGGTGCAAAAAATGGAATCGGAAAGACTTCCAGCGAATGTAGATGTAGTGGGCTGGCTTGTATCCACTAGTGGGATAGCTTCAGCCATTTTTTGGTCAATGTCGACAAAAAAGTTCTTTGGACTGTCGGCTACATCATTTTTTAATGTGACGGTTTTGCTTTCACTAATTTTCTGTTTAAATGAAAAAGTTTTGGACTTTTTTGTCGATATTTGTCAATTTAGAAAGAATTTCCCAAATTTTCCTGGAGTTGTTTTTGTTCTTTGAAAATTTGACGTGGAATAATTTTGTTTGGCTAGTTCTATTATTCTATTTAACTTTTGGTATACCAAGTGGGGTCCTTGAAGAACCCCAAGATGGCATTTTGTTAGATTTTTACTAAACTTGAACAGATAATTTACTCCTAATTGTTATTTGTGTAGTTCATAAATCTCCTATAAATTTCTTGTGACTGAACATTTAAGAAATTTTTTTTAATTTAAAAGAAAAAAGGAAACACTGACTTTGGGTCTCACCAGAATCCCTCTTGGTATACTATGTCACAATTGTGCTACTTTCATTATTATCAATTTCTGCACTTTTCAAATGTTTTGAAGTGTGTACAAATGTTTTAATTGAAAAAATAAACCGTTTTCCAACTCTTCCAACTTCTTTCAGAATTTCTTGAAATTGAATATATATATAATTTGAATATATAATACATATAATTACATAAAACACCCATTATATATTCAATTATATTTAAATTATATGTATATTACACAAACATATAATTTCAATATAACTAAATATATAATTTGAAATATAACTGATACATAAAATGTTTGTAACAGAATGCAAAAGTAGAACAAATTAGAGTAAAAAAAGTAAATTTTTACAGTTGCTTATACAGTAGATTCCGCTTAATTGGGCCGCCGGTTAATCGGGTCAGCCGTTTAATTGGGCCAAATTGTTATGAACAAAATCCAATCAAAGATAATGCACTACGTTAAATCCGCATAATCGGGCCACTATTCCGCTTAATCGGGCCACAACTGTAGTCAGACATGCACTGGTTTAATTGCAAAACCGCCTTTGTAATGTAATAGAACTCAATATCACAAAGCCCACTATATTATGTAACAATTGAAAAATACAGTCGCAAATTATTTTGTCATTTCATGCCCTTGGACATGGTAATTGTTGTGTTTTGTTGCAAATTTTGTGAAGTCCCAAGCAGAGATACCGCAAAAAGAATTAACAATTGCTGAAAGGGCTGTTGTCCTATGAAAAATTAGAGAGCAACCTCCAAACATTAATCATCGCCAGCTAGCTGAGATAACTACCCGTGCTTCACCGGGTTAGAATAGTGAAGCTGCTCACCCGGCATGTCGTATGAGGCGACTTGTGGGTACCCACCAATAGCAGTCCGCCTTGTTGGTGGTGGGGCTACCAGTCGGCAATTTGCATTTACGACTGGTTCGAAATGGGCTGCCACTTTTCCCCTAGCCTAATTCAATTAGGTTGATGGCGTGAACCTGAATTGCTGTTCGCGCTATACCTCCATCCCAAGGAAGAGGAGGGGTGAACCAACAACAACAACAAGCTGAGATAACTGGTGTACCAAAGACAACCCTGGCACAGATATTGCAAGACTTCGGATAATCGGGTCAGCCGCTTAGTCGGGCCAAATGGTGCTTATCCCGATGTGACCCGATTAAGCGGAATCTACTGTAATTAAAATTAGCATAGTTATGATTTCCAAGAGGTGTCTTTTTTTCAAAGACTAAAATGTTTTTTTTTTCGTTTCAGTTAAGGTTATACTTCAAATTCTTATTCCTACGTCTTCAAAAACTTAGTTTGAGTATTCTGTTTTATCAAGAAGTGGGTAGGTACAATATAAATTGATAAATAACGTGGGGTCCTGTAAGGACCCCTCTTGGTAAACAACGTTGGTCAGGTTACCTTGGTATACTAAGGGTTAAAGCATTTCGGGAAATTTTATGATTAATGAACTTTTGTTCGTTATATCTGCGCAAGAGTTTTTTGCGCATTTTATTTTTTATTGACTTTAGAATACCTGTTGTCAGCCAGGGTTTGGACATGATTCTTTTTTGCTTTCTGTAAGCTAGTTGTAGCGGAGCGTTTTTATTTACTGCTTCATTAAACAGTGTAAAAAATTCATAGAACTTATTGTTTGTCGATTTTGGAGTTTTCCAGGTGATGGCTTGAAAACTTTTGGCAAGTTATTCTAAAAAATTTGAAGGCTTGTTCTCCACAACCTCCCCTAAATGCCGAGCTCCAGGCAAAGAAGCTGTGAATACTATTTTTAAAGTCTTTTGATATGATTCGACTACAGGGCAGTTGAGAGAACAGTCCGGGCTCGGTACCAACACTAATGCCGAGCTTCCTCTTTAACAAGGGTCTGGTAAACTGTAGTTGCCGGGTTTTATCCAATTACAAATGGATGAGTGTTTGGTATAATTGTTCAGAAATTACCTTTCTTTCAGCGCTTTTTTTCTTTTTTTTAGCTCCACTCTGATACGAATAAGATATTGCTGTCTGACTACTTTACTATTTAAATAATTAAATTTCTGTATATGGGGTAATAAATCAAGCACAGTTACAATATTATGTCTGGAATAATGTAAGGCTAAAAGTAAGTCAAAAAACAAAATGTGAATATCATGCAATGTATCTTTATCAGTCACCAGTAATCAGTAAGTAAAATGCAATCTTCCTGTTTAATGGAGACAACAAAACACAGCAGGATTGATGTGAGATGTTTTTATAAGACCTGACCTTAAACAAATTGATTGATCCATATGGGATATGGGATTTAAAATTTAGGGGTTTGGTTTGGGGCTTGAAATAATCATACGTTTAGGAAGTTATCTGCTTTAAGAGTTACAGGAACCCATGTTATATGTTTCTGGCCACGGAACGAGAAAGTACGTATTCTAGGGTACCCGAATTTTTTAACAATGAGCATTTAAGCAAATAATCTGTGGCCAAAATGAAGAAAACATTAGCCATCATGTCACAAAAAATGTTACATAGATTATGCGTTTGTTAACAGGAAAAATAAGAAACTTAGGCCTAATATGTTGTCAACATTGCGCGCAACGTTTTCAAGTATCCGGGTCCGAAACCAAAAGTACACCTGGGCCCCCTTATCAACGCTCCTGAAAATTCTATTAGGAAAAGGAGCACAAAAAGTCGTAAAAATCTTATGTGCACAAAACACTTAAATTTTTGATAACTCTTCATACAAGAGTCTGGTAGGTGAAGCCGGCTTTACCGGCTTGAACGACTGAACCGACATTCTCAATCCCGATGTTACTGATGGGGGCCCTGCAGGCGACGCCATCGTATATACTATAAAGCAAGGATTTTTTCTTTTGCTGATATGTTGTCTGTTAAGGTATTTATATCTATAATCTACAGCACGGTGGTCCAACTTAATTTAATAGCGGGCCATCAAAATCGGACAAATTTATTCTGCGGGCCGCCGTTTGAGCTAGGGTTACACCGACGTTTGCTAATTAATGAAAATTATAACCACATATAAGTTTGTGAATTTATTGGAATTTAATGCGACTTCTGAAGTTTGCATGCTTCTTTTAAAATTACGCTTAGTTGTAGCCATACGAGAGACGAGAATCTTAGTTGTAGCCATACGAAGGCAAACCTACAAAGCCATAGTGTTGTTTCCAAGTTGGTTTCAAAGTTTTCTGGATTTTCCATATTCTTCGACTGATCATTCTGAAGATCACATAACCGGAGTTGAATTTCCGACGGCTCTGTAGCAGCATTATCTTGCATGGAATTGCTGTATAATGCAAGAAGACTTTAATTTATGAAGAATCCCCAAATCTACTGCGAAATTCCTCAGACAATGAGGCAATATTACTTATAAACTGTGTAGAATCAGCATTGGAATATTCTTTTTTGATGACACAGACCAGCACAAAAAATGAGCAAGATCATTATTTTGCAAACCGTCCGTGAACAAACGTAACATTGAGCGAAAACTCTCAAAATGTCCTACCAAATGAGAAATACTTTGCCCCTTTCCTTGCAAACTCAAATTTAGCATATCCAAATGATTTGTCATGTCAGTCAGAAAAGCTAATCAGCAAAAAAATTTAGTGCTTTGCAATTGTGCTTGAAAATTACCTGTCCTGTCCATTAATTGCTCTTCAAAAAATGAAAGAATTTCATTGCGCAGCCCAAAAGAGTGTTTTTGTATTTTGCTTACACTTAACCATCTAAGACTTGAGCCATTGGCCAATGATAGTTGGGCAATGTTCTTGCAAATCAAAGTAGCTCTTCAACGCTTCAAACCTCTCAAGAACCCGCTCCAAAGCGTGTAGCAACGACAAAAATCGGGTATTACCGTGCTGCAAAAGTTGTTGGTACTCAATATCAGCAAAATCGCAAAACTCTTTAAGTTTGGAAACCTGAACAGTGTAAATGTGAAAGAATTTATAAATCTTTATGACAAGGCTTTCTAAGCATACTGGCAAAGTATCCACAGCATGCTGAAAACAGTTGTGTACGATGTGAATTGTACATCTGATGCCTACAAGGTCTTGTTTAACATTATCCTTAATGTTGTTCAAGGATAATCTTAAACAAGAACTTCTTGTTTAGGACTATCCTTATAGAATACATTATTTTGTCCTCCCCTTTTGATATCGCCAAAGTTAGTTTTGCCATTGTCCGCACAAAATCCAATCAAGTTTTGTTTGGTCTAGAACTGAAAGCAGGTATTTGCTTAATATTTCAGCTGCTTCTCTGGGAAATGATATAAATTGCAAAAGCTTTACCTCAACGCCACTTTCTGGTAAAAAGTAGCGAATCACAATTGGAACAAGTTTCACTTCTTTCGTGTTCGAAGCATCAATTGTCACATTGGCAAAGTTGATTCGATCTAACTCTCGGTGAAGTTTATCAGTACACATCAGGGAAATGACGTTAACAACTATAGCTTCACATTTAGTTTTCCCTAACAAGAGTTTAGGTTCAAACAGTTTTGAGATCAACTTGGAAGTACAATCAGAACATCTGAAACTTTGCCCGTGAGTAGCAGTGTGATAAGCAAAAGTTGCTTCTTTAGCAGCTAAAGCTAGAACAGCATCGGAGCCAATATTTCTGAAAAAAAAAGTCACTTGAGATGAGGATGCAGCTGATTCAATAGAGACTTTGTGCTTTTTACTTCCTAAATGGTTATTAACGTTTGCACGTCCACCATCGGCTATTGAAAATACAGAACCACATCGATTGCACAGCACGTTATCATTTCCAGCGTCTTTCAGATAAGGAAATTCTCGCTGCAGCTCATCTGTGAACTTACATTTTCTTTTGGGCATTATGTCTAATGGTAATCCTAAAAATTAAAAATTATTCTAGTTACTGTTTCTCTGACACTAACTGAAATTTCTCTTCAAAACATAGGTTGCGCGGTTACATCGACCTCTGTCAAGTCAAATAGGCTATCGTGAATTCTAACGAACAGTAAATGAAAAAAGCAAGACCCAAAAATTAAACTAGAAAATGGAAATATCGACATTTTGTTAGCCACTTAGCATCTGACATTATCTCATAAAAAAAAGTTGACAGGATATATAACAACTTACTATTTATCGGAAGCTGGTTCGGCTAGAGTGATTGCAAGGTGGTACCTTCTCGTTAAGTCTACGCTGTTTTTCTCAGTTTCTGCCAAACCTTACATTCCAACCATCGTGCAACTCCGGCGAAGAAATTCTAACCTCTCTGCAGATACTCAATCTATGATGTCACAAAGCTAGGAATTTGTGCCTTCCAAGTTAATATAACAAATAGCTCGTTTGTTTAGTCGACATATTAACAAAAGTGTACTTTGAAAAGAAAATTTCGGGACAAAGTGGTAAACTGGACGGGACACCGGGACCAAGGCCTAAAAACGGGACTGTCCTGGCGAAAACGGGACGTATGGCCACCCTACTCAAATAAAGAATTGCTTGTAGCATAATCAAATAAACATTAATTGTTGTAAAGTTGTTATTATCAAAAGCAGCTTATTAATATCTCCTAAAAGAATGTTTAATCGCGTTTGTGCGATGACTACTTTTTGAGAAAGGACAAAAAATAGATTGTTCAATGAATCGTTGATTGTGACGTCATTTTAGACCCCAAAGAAATGCAAGTTTTTGAAATGTGGTAAGTCGGTAGCTGATTTTCGTTTGAGCCAAAAGCGGCTGTCCTTTGTTAAGTAATGCAAATTCTAAAAAAATCATTTTTGGGTATGACATCATCATGACATCACCAATACCCTTAATGACACTCACGACGGGGTGGTCATCAATCGTGCCTAGTCTGATGCTTGTACCTATAGCAGTTTCAGAGGAGTTAAAACAGACACACACACAGACAAACAGAATTTCGCTTTATATATTAGATTACCTTTTCAATTCATTTGTTACTTTTTGAAATGTTCTACTGGCAACCCAGGTTCCAAGCCTGATAACGCCAGGTAATTTGTTAGCTCGTCAACATATTTCTGCAAGTTCTTGATATTAAAGTGCAAAATTAGCAAATTGTTATTAGTTTTCCAATCGAATTTTGAGTTCAGGAAAATTCTGTTGAAGTAAGTAAGCGCAGCCAGTGACAAAGTCTGCGTTACCGTTTTATGCTACCATTCAAAGGTCATCCCCATTGTCGTTTCTAGCGATGTTTCTCCCTACAGTAGCAGGTGCAGAAAGACCATTTTCACTGTTTTTGTACTTCACAATGATGAAGTGTTCAGAACCCGGTGGACAAAAGTGGTTACCTGAGGTTACATGTAATTTCGTAGAGGTAATTGTATTGTTATGTTTTAAAACGAAAGATCAGATAAAGCGGTGTTGCTATCATTATCGCTAGCAGGCGCTGAAAAAGTCTCTATTCAAAACAGTAAAAAATCGCTGGTGAAGCTGCTGTAGCATTAGGTCAAAGACCTATGTTACTTATCGTGTCATTGTCAAGTATTGTGACGTCACATTAGATCACCAGATATTTCAACCAACATGTGACGGCAGAGAGAGAAGAAAAGCGGGAGAATAAGGTGTTAGCAAATTGAAACTGGTTTTAGATCGACGTTAAGATATTTTGGATAGCGATAATATTGCATTTGAGTCACTTGGCTGTGAAAGAATCAATTCGGCCGCAAGTGGACGGGAAGGTAAGAAAAACTTTTATATACATGTATGTAGTACGAATGCTTCTCTGACCAGAAACAAAAAGCAAGCAAAAGACCAGCTAATCTGTTACATTTTGGGGACCCCCGACAAGAAACTAGTTTCTGAAACGGACTTTCAGCAATTGCTTTCTATTTACAATTGTTAAGAATTTTAAAGACTTTCAGCGTTGAAATATCGTGTTTAAGTTTGTGAAAGTCTGCTACTGCCAGTAAAAGCTGCCATTTTGAAAACTTCCGACGATCACGCCAGCATTACGTAACAATAGATACTATCAAAGACGCAATTCAGCAATTTACTCTTGGCTAGTGCAAAAGTAGTGTGTATTTTTGGGCTGTTATTTCAGATTTTGGCGACTCATTTTAGAAGTGTAATTTCGAGTATTAGCGATTATATTATGGCGGAGGGTGGAAACAAACGCCTATTTGGGTTATCAACCTATTGTTCAAATATTTATGGTATGTGTTTATGCTTTTGCTTACTATAGAAGTTGTTGTAGTTTTAACGTATGTTTTGACATTTAAGGTACATATCAGGCCAGCACGAACGGTACCGATACCACTGGATAGTTTGTCACCCACTTCTGCTAGCTGTGACTTGCTTCTGAACCATCTAACTTGTCTTTTGGTGGTACATAGTAAAGATGTTTCATCCCCAGACACAACGCCAATAGGCTTACCACGTACCTTACGGTGTGATTCAACAGACGCCCATAAAATCCAACTCACCAGTTTTATTCGAAAATACCAAAAACCACAACTACCCAAATTTTGGTTGAACCATCCTCAAGGATACTTTTACATTATGGAACTGTTATTCGTGGAATCAAATATTACTTCAGAACACACAAAGTTTGCCCTGCTCGCAACAGCTTTAAGTGATGACAATAAAGCTATGCTGATGATTTCGGGTGCATGGCCTCAATTTATCTCAAATGAATCTTTTTCAACAATAAAGAATGTGCATGTTGAAGCGATTTTCATCAAAGAATCAGGGCTGTCTTGAGTCATTCTTTTTAGAAATTCAAAGACAATGGGACACAGTCACAAAATATTTGATTCGTCTATAAGCTGTATTATCTTCCCAATTCCCAAGCAATTTTGAAATAGGTCAAGCTTTAGTTCGGTGAAAACTGTTAGAATTTGTTGATGCTTAGACTCGTCTTACATTACAGTAGATTCCGCTTAATTGGGCCGCCGGTTAATCGGGTCAGCCGTTTAATTGGGCCAAATTGTTAACAAAATCCAATCAAAGATAATGCACTACGTTAAATCCGCATAATCGGGCCACTATTCCGCTAAATCGGGCCACTATTCCGCTTAATCGGGCCACAACTGTAGTCAGACATACACTGGTTTAATTGCAAAACCGCCTTTGTAATGTAATAGAACTCAATATCACAAAGCCCACTATATTATATAACAATTGAAAAATACAGGCGCAAATTATTTTGTCATTTCATGCCCTTGGACATGGTAATTGTTGTGTTTTGTTGCAAATTTTGTGAAGTCCCAAGCAGAGATGCCACAAAAAGAATTATCAATTGCTGAAAGGGTTGTTGTACTAAGAAAAATTAGAGTGCAACCTTCAAACATTAATCATCGCCAGCTAGCTGAGATAACTGGTGTACCAAGGACAACCCTGGCACAGATACTGCAAGACTTCGGATAATCGGGTCAGCCGCTTAGTCGGGCCAAATGGTGCTTATCCCGATGTGGCCCGATTAAGCGAAATCTACTGTATATCTTTGTGAAAAAGAACCATCAGAGCTTTTAGCCCAGCACGTCGATAGTATCTTGGCACGTAAATAATTGTTTGTTGCCAGTGAAAATGTTGACCATAATACTCAAAACCCAACATACCAGGCTATTATAAACCAAATGTTAAAATCCCGTCTTGATAAGTTGGATCGCACTCTTTCTAGTTTGCATCAAATCTCACCACCATCGTCACATAAATATACTGGCACACCTTCACAACCTCATATACATATACCTCAACACTGTATTGACTCCAGTCCATACTCACCAAACCAAAGTTCAACTCGACCCGTAAACAACGTTTGCAGTTACCATCGTCGATTTAGTGACCGCGCCTTGAAATGCTGGGGCCCATCCTGTCCAATGTACCAACAGAAACAAGCAAAAAACGCCAGGATGCCCTCGATGAACTATGAGCCCGGAGGTCGTATTCCTCTGAGTCAAATCCTCTACTCTTCGTACGCGGCAGTTGTTACAAAATTGAATTCTTGATAGACACGGAGGCTGTTTATTCATTTTTGCCACTGTCGGCAATGACGCATCGCTGCTTGAACCGGTCAGTGATCACACTATTTTGACCATTGGTGGTGGCTCAGTGCTAGTCGAAGGTCACCTTAAAGCCCAAATTAATCTCGGATTTTCTCAACTTCTTGATTTTAATTTTTATGCAGCAAATTTGCCATACGAAATTCTAGGAGCAAATTTCCTGCGACGTTTCAACTTGTGCATTAATCTTACGGCTCGCAGACTTTTCCAATCACCAGAGATAGAAAGATATTCTTTGCTGGTTGAAGAGGGTATGGAAATGGACTTTACTGAATAATCGTCACAGCAGTCAAATTCGATTCTCTTGGAATATTTAAAATCGCATTACCCTCAAGTTTTTGATACCTCTGCGCGATCGCTAGAAAAAAACATTCTATTACTGCTCATGTAGAAACATCCACAGAAGTACTGGTTTGGTCTCGTGCATGGCGATTACCACCAGACAAATTTGTAGCTTTAAAACAGGAGGTGAAGCATTTAGTAAGTCGAGGCATTTTAGCAGAAAGCCAGAGTGCTTAAGAAGCCTTCAGGTAAATATCGACTGTGCGCCAACTTTGTCGTTTTGATTAAAATCTTAAAGGTAACTCGCTGCGCCCTTACTGACATTAACCATTTTTCCATGGCTCACGAATGTTCTCGGTTTAGTTCAATGGATTTCAAAGACGCATATTACCACATTCCTGTCAACTCTGCAGACTCCCACAAGCTGACCACTCCTCTTGGAAATTACAAGTATATCTATCTCCCCATGGGTCCGGAAACCTCGAGTGAATACTTTCAAAAACTAATGAATGAAGTTCTCTCTAAAGAGTGTTTGTTTATTTGGACAACATTGTCATCATGTCGCCAGATCTGGATGACAATGGCAAACTGGTGAGCTTGGTTTTCGAAAGGTTACAGCAACATGGTTTGGTGGCAAATGATGCCAAATAATTCTTTGTCGTGAAAGAACTTTCGTTTTTGGGTCATTTGGTATCTGCAGAAGGACTTCAGCCTACGATAACAAACGTTAAAGCAATAACTGTTTATGTCCGCTCGCGAACCAAGAGACAGTTAGGACGATTTTTTGGCATGATTCAATTTTATGGTAGGTTCATTTTCGATACTTTCTGAAAGCACGTGATTTTCTTTTAAAAACTGATCACCAGCCAATTGTGAAAAAGTTCCAACATAACTCTCCAGCTGCGTGTCCACGCCAAGCTTGCTTCATCGATTACATACTGCAATTCACATCTCGAGTGGAACACGTATTAGGACGAGAGGATGTGGCCGATGCTTTATCCAGGCCGCTTGAGCCACCGTTGCTAAACCTCATCACTCCACTGGATTACTTACAATTGCCTGTCGCGCAGTGAACAGACCCAGAAATCACAGATTTGCGCGGCAACAACAGCACGGCCCTTGTCCTGAAAGATATACCATCAGCTGAACATGGCATTAATATCTTATGCGATGTATCGACTGGTAGGCTGCGACCAGTAATTCCTATCTCTTTGCGTGCATCTGTCTTCAAACACTTCCATTCACTAACACACCCTAGCATAAGGTTAAGAATAGCTTTATTGACAGAAAAAGTGGTTTGGATAGGGATCAAGGAAAACGTCGCTCAATGGACAAGATAATGCTATGCTATGCAACCGCTCCAAAATACAGCGTCACAACAGAGCTCCTTTAGAAGAAGTGACCCCTCCTCCTAACGAAAGGTATACTCATGTCTATATGGACATTATCAGGCCACTTTCGTTAAGTAAAGACTAAGCGTACTTATAAGTAATTATAGATAGGTACTCACGTCTCAAACAGGCTGTGCCTCTCCAGGAAATCTCAGCTGAGGAGTGTTCAATCATGGGTGTCTTTATCTGGTAGCCCATCTCATATGTATTGTGATCGCCGACCCCAATTCACAAGTGCTTTGTGGAGAAAATGAGCTCTATTTCTTGGTGCACAGTTACATCATAGCACTGCGTACGATCCTCAAGCGCAGGGCTTGGTTGAACGGGTTAACAGAACTCCCAAAACTGCCTTGAAGTGTGCGGAATCTCCGACTGATTGGTACGATAACTTGCCGTGGGCACTGTTGAACTAAAGAAATCAGCCCAAGGAAGATCTAGACAACCATTCGCCCGATGATTTCGTGTTTGGTGGAAAACTACGATTACCCGTAGAATTCGTTGTTGTTCAGGAAAGGGAAAATGAAACTTTGCCTGCTAGAGAATTTGTGAAGTCATTGGCACAGCGCGTGGCATCTTTTCGCTATCATCCTCCTAGAAAAACAGATAGATCATCACATCTTGATTACGGCTTTATTCAAACCCCAGGTCACTCATGTGTTTGTAAAAGATGATAAGCGACGCCATTCATTACAACCAGCATATCGAACTCAATATTTCATCCTGGAGCGACGTCGTAGGTTTTTCGTGCTAGATTATGGAACTCATCAAGATCGGGTATCCATCGACAGAGTCAAGCCCGCTATTTTTAGCATGACATCACTCAACGAAGGGTCTGAGAATGTTCGCCTTCACACGGCAAATCTTGACGAAGAAAGAATTCATTCGCTGTCATGCCAGTCTGAAATGTTTGATGACATTTATTCGGAGTCACCACCTGAAAGACATGCAGACCAACATACACTACACGACAACCTACATAACAATAGCACAAGAAACAAACATACTTCCAAAGGGCGACCTATTCATGGCCCAAAGCGCTTTATAGATTATGAGATGTTGTAACACCAAACCTTAAACTTTTGAAACTTAACCTTGATTTAAATGCCATTCTTTTATAGAAAAGAACATTGGTGGTATATTTTGAATAGCGATGACTTATTATGTATAATTTGTAATGTTGCATCCGTCACAGTGATTTGTTTTGGTTTGGTCGTTTTGTTTGGTTACATTAGGGATATCTAAAACTAGTTTTAGATATCCCTGGGTTACACACCACGCACATGAGGTGACAGAATGCATTGCTGATTGACTGGTAAAGCAGAGGTACAACCTAATGATAGTTTGTGAATTTGTCATTGACATGTGTTAAGTTATTTTAGCTTTAGCTTTGGTTTTTCTTTGGCTTCTTATTTTAGCTTTGATTACTGTATTAAGTTATTTCTTCAGTTCTATTTTTTAGTGTTGTTTTGTATCGGTTAATAGACGTACGAGTTGCTTTATGTTTAGTTCGGCAGTGTCTTCTCTTTACTTCATCTTCCTTCCTTTTGTCTCCTTCTTTCTCTCCTCTTTCTTTTCCTCTTGTGCTGCTTGAACTTTTTGAATTGCTTACTGTTATGATTCGTATTTTCACATAGCATTACATGTTTTGCAATGTAGTTTTATACTTACGTGCATGTTTGTTCTTTTTAGCATAAGAGAGGGACATATACAGCATTAGGTCAAAGATCTAAGCTACTTATCGTGTCATTGTCAGTATTGTGACGTCACAATATATTACGCAATGATCCAGCCCACATGTGACGGCAAAGAAGAAAAGTAGAATAAGAAAGTGTAAGCGAATTGAAACCGTTTTTAGATCAACATTAAGATATTTTGGATAGCGATAATATTGCACTCGAGTCACTTGGCTTTAACAGAATCAATTCGGTCGCAAGTGGACGGGGAAGTGAGACAAACTTTTACATATGTAGTACGAATGCTTCTCTGACAATTGTAATCTCTGACCAGAAGCAAAAAGCAATCAAAAGCTAATCTGCTACACTGCTTTTACTTCAGTACGCTTGCAGCACTCGACATAAACGCGATTAAAACAGATCAAGCAGTTGTCAAAAGCCTTTGAAATATTTGTGCAGCAAATTTTGCAAACAGCCATTTTGAAAGATTTTAGTTGTAGGCTAGTTAGAAATTATGTGATTACCATACAAACACCACTTACTATCTATCGAGGTTATCTTCGTTTTTGATCAATGGTTTAATTGAATCATTATTGTTAAATATTTTTGTTGTAACCTTCTGTTGAGTTTGTGGAATTTGTTATGCCTAATAGTCCATTTTTCTGACGCAGTAGTCAACGCGTAGTATCGGTAAAATCCCCGCTTTTTGTTGTCCAGTCAAATGCAAACGCGCCTGCATGCGAAGTAATAGGAAACGGCGCTAGAGTTTGTTTAGTTGAAGTATCAAATTGCTATTATTAAGTTTTGTGTCACATAACTAATTAGTCAACATATTAATCTTTATATTGATCTTTGTAGAGTGAGACAACTGATAAGTAATTGAGATAAGTATATGCAATTAAAAAGTGTTGTCTTTCTCAGAAATTCAAGTGGTCATTTGTTCGATTCTTGTCTGGAAAATAGTTCTGGAACGTGACAGTTTTCTTTTGAAATTGTTTAGCAGTTAAGTGATTATGGTTTTTTTATTTTTAGAAACGGATGTTAAAGGGCGTTTAAGGACGTTAAAGGACGTTTTAAAGACGTATAAGGAAAAGCACAAAACCCCAAATTCATCTTTCAATCAATCGTTTTATAATTTGTGGAATTTAAACCGAATTATCAATTTTCCGTCATTAAATTTATTTCTCACGTTTTTGGAATTGTATAACTCCGTTGAAGTCTATCAGTACTAGACAAGGATTCTACATTTGTTGATAGGATTTGCCTAAGCTTTTTCTGAGGAGAGACTAGGCGGAAATTAATCAACAATTATCTTTTCTAATAAAAATTGCACCATCCTTTGTCCAAATATAGAAAAAGTCCCGTTCTTTAGCGTTTTGTTTGGTCATCTATATTAGGTAACGGTACTTCCTTTTTCGGGAGAGGTTTCAAAGAGTCGCCCCATTAATAGGAAGGTTTCTCAAACGTCATCAAAATGCGCTTTCAAAATAGTGGTTGACCACTTTCTGTGTTTTTGCATTGAATTGAATAGGAGTGGTACCGTCTTTTGCAAATTAAATAAATAAACTAGACAGCTGTAAAATGAACGTTAAAAATATTGTTTTACTAATGTTATCGAATGAATCTGAAGTCAAAGTAAGCTGAGAAGTGTTAAGGTATGTGTGTTATTGTTACTAGTTAACCTAGTTTTATTGGCTAAACATGCAGGCTTATTTGCAGTCAGCTTTTGGAAGGGTTTCATTTGCGATTAATCAACGTATTTGGGAATACTGAGTTTAAGTTAATTGTAATGTGCAACTTATACAGCATATTTAGTTGCATAAGCATACTGAAAATTGTAAACCTAAGCTATATTGCAGCCTAAATGACAGGACAAACTTCTGTACCATTTGTCATGTGTTTGATTAAATATTGATAGATATAATCACCAGTCCTTCAAAATTTTTTTCCAATAATGCTTGCAGACCAGTTACATTGATCTGCTAGATGCAATTTTGTGAACTTCACTTTTCCCTTAAACAATTTTTAGGGCTACTCCCTTGGCTGCTTGATTAATAAGCCAAAGATAATCAAAAACTTACGGTACCGGAAATAATGATCCGATAATAGTTGATTTTGCTAACGTACCTTTGGGTATCTAATTGGCATAGAGTTATTTTTAAATGAGGAATAACTGATACTTATATGATACTTCCTTTAAGGCCGATTTTTTGGCCAATTGGCACTCATTACTATGTTTAGACTAGTCAACTAAAAGGCCTGTTATCAACCAGATCGCTTTTGATTAAATTTATTTGTTTCTGAGTAAAAAACTAGCAATAATTCATTACAACTTTTAATTGATTTCTTATTTTTAAATAATCCCCAAAAGTTAGTGTTCGCTCTATACCTCTCCAGCGTAAACTACAGTTTTTGGTCAGGCATTTTATTTCGCGCCAAATGTATGACGTGATATGCAACCTTCATATTCTGTTGATGGAAAATTCGGTTGCACTTCTAGCTTTGAAGCGGTTTGCGTATATGACATTCCAAATCTCACAATTGGAAAACCGGGCTGTGATTGTCTAGTGTTTTCGTTTTGAATTACACTTACGAAGCAGACAACGAGCAATAGATAAGAGGAATCTTTCGATCTCTGCTTCAAATGTTTCAACGAGTTTTATTACCACATCAGTTGTATTTTTGTTTTCTTCGTATGGTATGCCTCCAAATTCGAGGTTCTCACGTCTTCCGTACTGGTCTAAATCATCTAATTTTGCAATTTTTTCGTTTGGGAAATTCCTCATTTTTTGATATTTTTTTCTAGAAAAGGCAAAATAAAAAAAATTTCTCAAAAATGATCACCACATTATAGCGTAACATACAGCAATCCATTATCACCTGTCAATAACCGCAACCGATTTCGACCTTATTGGATCTCATCAAGCGGGTGTAAAAGACACACAATAATAATAATGCACGATAAATAGGTTAACAGATCTGCTATTGTGTTAAAAAAATAGCCTAAAATTTGAAAATTGTGTGAAGGGAATTTTTGAAATTTGCTAACTAGCAACTAGCACCCCTTGCAGTTTTTCCAGACATTTGATTTTTTTTTGTTTCTGTTTATAGTTTGCATACTTTTCTGCTCTTTGTTGATCTAGTCATATTGTCTGGAGACATAGACCCACTCTTGGCTTTCTTCAAGCTGCTCAGTTTCTGCTTTTAAAATCTTTATTTCGTTGACCACGAGATTGGTGTTATTTTTAGTATTATTATCCATTCAATAAATTCTTCTAGCTTACCTTTAGTAAATTGAATAATGGCTGAATCCAATGATTTACTCACTGTTTTCTGCAACTCTTTTTCCCGTGTTTAGGCACATCAGTTGTTTCAATTTCTCAATTAAGTTTTAGCAGCAGAAAAAACTCGTCCTTCCTTTACAACTGCAACTGCAAACTGTCCAAGTATCGAAACGGTAATTGCCCTGAAGCGATGTGTGGTGTTGCAAAGAAACTAAAGTTAAATGATTAGGCACAGTCGTCTGTTAACATGAGCAACTTAAACAGTTTGATCTCGCCAAATTCATCCTGGCTTCTCTTGTTTTTCCAAAAACAAAAACCAATTTTAAAGAGGCTGCGTGCTACCCTTCTGCAGTCGTTCTTCTTGCCGGTATAAATACCGGCAAGCGATCTTTATGCGTTCGCTCCCGCGACGGTATATATACCGGCAAAAAGAAATTTGCAATTTGTGAGCTTGTTTTTCAACCAATTTTCAAAATTTTTTTTTTAATATAAAGTTTAGGCCTTTACAAATCAGAAAAAGTTTAATTTGTTGAACAAATATTTTGTTTTCATTACACAAATAGAGTTATAATAGATGCAACCCAACATTAAGACGACAAAAAGTTATGCGTTTGTAAAAACCGCGCGCGTGTAGTTAGTACAATCCTTGGTTTTGCAAAAAATTCGTAATGGACGCGATGGTGTAGCGGTTAGAACGTCTATTTCGCAGTCGGCAGATTATGGGTTCAATCCCCTTGTTTAGTCATACCAAAAAAAATTAAAAAATGACATCCACAGCTTGTCTGCTTGGTGCTCGGCATTTAGGAGAAGTTGTGAAGAACAAGCCGTTTAGTTTGTCTGCTGTGGCCATGGGCAAGACTCTTAAAACCGTATCTGTACTAGTTCTTGAGATGCGCGAAAGTTACTGGACGGAATTTTAAAAGCCCACATTTGACATTGGCCAATAACTTAGCCCGTGAATATCGCTGATTGGCGAAAATTAAAATCCACATGATCAAATAAATTAGCAAACTCCGTAAAATGACTGGGAAAAAATATATGTATTGTAAAGAAATTGAATATTGGAGCTGTGTTTTTCATAAGCCAATATTTTGAAGCTTACCATTTAAGTTTTGAACCGTTTTTGACTGCTACTAAATTTTTAGTATTGGATTTAGGATGACAATTTGATCAGTAATGATAAAAATAACCATGCTTCAAACTGTGTCATTTTATTGTCTTGGTAAAAGACATTTCTTTATGATTCATGTGATGTGTAGTTTCGAGAAATTATGTTGTTGGTGAAAACCGAACAGAACCATCTTCACCCTCTCCTATTTGTTTAGGAATATAGCAAATTTTCAATTGCCGTAGCGCTTACCTTTCAAATTCTTAAAAAATTGTAGTGTACATCTATCGCCTAGGAAACTTGATATAATTTCAGTCAATAAACCGTTTAACCACAAAACAATGTTTTGAAGTTTTAAAGGGTCTACTTTTTTCAAAAATGCTTTGCTTTGAACTCCACCATCCAAGTCTTGAACCGTTTTTGACTGCTACTAAATTCTTAGTATATGTATTGGATTTAGGATAGGCTTACCATATTTTGGTGATTAAAAAACGGGGCGCTCCACAACAACAGGTCTGATCGAAGAGTTTTGCTATTGCTGATCAGGTAAGGTGCGGCACTTAGCGGTAGCAGATCAGGTGATGACCTTATAGTTTATACCCTAAATCAAGGTGTCCTCCAAAAAAAAAGGTCAACACCGGTATTACTGCAGCTCTTGTGTCACTCCCAGTCCAAATTATCATTGGGCTAGGGACGGATGTTTAAATCGTCCGTCCTTTTAAAAGTTTAAATAAACGTAACGTTTGTTAAATCATTATCCGTGACGATGCAAAAACTGAATCAGATTTTTGATGCTACCAGCCTGTTACTGGTTAAGTGCCGGTGCACTTGTATAGTTGTACAACCGAGCGAGGGTGGGTTATTTAGGACATACTTTTGAGAATTAAAGTGTTTGTACAGCTAACAAATTTTCCTATTGCATTATTGCGTTAGATTAGACGTGCTGCTGCATATGGTTCACTACCGGTATATGCATGCGATAGTATGGTGTTAGGCATAAGCCCATTGTTGTCTTTGATTACGCTGGTGACTGCATGTGCTATTTTTGTTGTAGGTGGCAGTGGTGTGTGCACTGTGATAACCGCCATATTATTATCATTTTTTTGGTTAAACCTAACTTTATTTATAAATAGTCCACTCAATTTGGCAGCTTATTTTGTTCTTTGTGAGTGACTTTGTGTAGAATTATTCCGCAAAGCACTCTCTTTGACGAATAAAGCATGATGTTCATCAATAGACCCTTTGCACATAACGCATCTGCACATGCGCTAGTTTGTGATGTCATCCAAGTCAAAGACGAAGTTGCCATCAACCACGATTCATTACATTGAGTTGTATAGGCCAGGTCATAAACAGCAACTTTGTTAGCGTTAGAAATTAGTAAATAAGACATTTGCTGGCATATATAGTGTATTTGTTGGCTATATGCATGTATTTTGCATGCTTTTGGTCTGTAAGTGCAGTCTTCTGGATTCGAAAATGGGCAAATATAAGTAGAAGGGTATCTCATTAAATCTAGGCTAAATATTGTAACAACGTAACTCATTTTGAAAGGCCCAAATTGAATTTACAAGATTTTTAAAACTTTGAATCGACTTTTTCTTTTAGATTATGTTTTGTTATTTAATGTAACACTTAAAATAGCCTAATTTGTGCTGTTAAATGCTATCCCATTACCATTGAGTCTACGGTTGTCAAGCTCTACTGGTACTTACCAACGAATTGGTCCACCTACTGGTAAGTTTTATTATACTAGTAGGCTGTCATGCTCAAGCAAAATTTCTGCTTAATGTTAAGCTTAATAAAATGAAATTGCATGAAATGTGCTTTGTTAAAGGTAGTGCAGCTAATCAACATTTTAGTCTTTTAAAGCTAAACAGCTGGTGCCTGCGCTCTAGCCACTACCAAACAATTAACGGTAGCATTGTCTTGCGATTGCTGATTTCAAGAATCTACAAAATGTTCAATTTGTTAAAATCAATAAATAAAATATTTATGATATGTAGAGGTTTATTGCACTTTATAGTATACAACAGTACAATTAACGATTAGTTATACCATTATGGTTTATCATCTGGTCAAAGTAAACTTTTGTGTTTAACTTAAAACAATTTGTGATCAGCCAACTTAACACAACTTGTGATCAGCCGATCAGCCATTCTTACTTTCAATTCTATCAGCATTTAAATTGTTGCCCTTTAAACACAAATGTTGGTTTCCAAAATAAGATCTTAGCCTTTAAAGTTTGTTGCAAACTTGCTTTAATTATTTCTAGTTGTGCCACTGTCTATGCACTTCAATATTTTTGTGTTGTGTATTTGGTCATGTTATGTAAATAAGCCATTGAAATTAACTTGCATGAAATGTTTATAGAATTGTTACACAGTGTATTTACCACAATAAAATCATTTATTGTTTATTATATTGATGGTAGAATAAAGCAAGAGAAGCAAATATTTGTGTTATATTTTTTTCAGAAAGAGCTTTGGATCAAACTGCTTCAAATATTTTTCTCAAGGTGTGGTGTGTTTGCTCCATCTTGTGTGAAAAAGATGATTCTTCCTTAGTACACTATTCATTGGAAAATTCATTGCCTTGGAAACTGGAAAATGTCATCTCAAAAAAATTTTGCAAAATCCGTAGCATCAAATCATCAAACAAAAGTAAAGGTAAATTAGCTGCACTTGCAACCATCAAAAACTAAACAGCAATCATTTAATCTGCTTCAGAGTATCAGCAACTATTGTACATAGGAAATTTTTCAATTTGAGATCTACTAAAAATACTAAAAACAGAATGAAAAGTTGCTGCAAATAATTGTCAAATTTGGCCTACTATATCTTTTAAGAAAATTTTGATATTTTCCAAATATCATAGTGTTAATAATGTTGATTCAAAAAAAATTATTAATACTTTAAATAAATTGGGTTGGCTCCATTTTGCTTCATTGCTTCGAAAATACTCAGGCAAAATATATTTTCTTTAAAGCTGAATGCAAACCTTCTTAACAGATCAAAAAACAATCCCCATTCAGTGTGAATTTGCATTGATGAATTTTTTGCATTTATAATGACAGCTTATTGCAGCTGCACTGCTGGGTAAATACTACGCATCAATCATGGCCTCGGTTGTGGCCAGAGATGCCATTTTCTCCCAAACCGGCCCCAGACCAGAGCAAGAGTGTTGCCACTGCAGATGTTGCACTAACATCAAATGCCAAAGATGCAAAAGCAATGTGTATATCTAATGATGGATCCATGCTTGCCTCGGCATGGCACATGGTGGCAACTGCTTCAAAACTGGTTAACAATGAGAGCAGTTCTGCACCAATCAACAGCCACCTCAACGTGGTGGTGCAGTCCCCGGCCCCGTTTGTGTTGGGTCGAAATGGCTGTTGGTCTTTTTGAGGGTCCCAGTTACCCCGGGCACTCCCCATTCATTTTTTCGCTATGCTTCCCCCTGAACAACCGCAGAAGGGCAGCACACAGCATCTTTAAAATCGGTTGCCTGTTCTCACTTTTTCTTCTCTCCTGCCCTACTCTTGCCCTCCTTTGTCTCCTCATTCTTCTTCTTCTCCTGATGAGCGGTAACGTTCATCCTAACCCTGGCCCCATCTTTCCTTGCTCTGTGTGCGCTGGAAATGTGACCTGGCGGGGCAAGTCAGTGCAATGCTGTGCTTGCTCCAAATGGGTCCATCTAAGGTACTCACAACTTTCTTTATCTAATTTCAGAGCTCTTGGCAGCTCTCACTCTTGGAGCTGCCCCCCCTGCCGTAACACTGTGACTCCCCCCTCCTCGGACTCCTCCGGCACGTATACCTCCACTGTGGAATCCGGCCCCCCCTCTGCTAATGCTGCACTCTTGCCCCACCCTCGTCTCCAAACTTCTTATCCCCCATCTGCCCATTATATATCTCCTTTCCCTGCCCTTCCACCACCGTCCCTTGCTCCTGGCTACACTTCTGCACCTCCTGCCTCCTCTCCTCCCCCTGACTCTCTCAGGGTTTTTCAATGGAATGCTGGAGGTCTTAGAGCCAGGAGCACTGAACTACTTGACTTTCTTTCATCCCATCTTGTCGACTTTATCTGCATTCAGGAATCCAATCTTAACTCCTCTTCCTCTTTCCGGATTTCTGGATTCTCTGTTCTGCGTTCTGATCGTACTCACTCCCGGTCTGGCATTCTCTCTTCTGATGCCTCGCATGCCAGTGGCGGCGTTGTCATTTTCGTCAGACAGGGCCTATCCTTATCTGAACTTTCTACCACCTCTCTTTCTTTGCTCGATCCCTACTCTGATTATGTAGGGGTCAACATCTCTCTACACAAATCCTCCTCGGTGTCATTTTTTAATGTGTATGCCCCCCCTATTTGCTCCTCCCCAACAGATGGCAGAACCGATTCCTTCTCTCCCTCAATTCTTCCCTCCTCCAGAAATCTCTTCATTCTGGGGGACTTCAATTGCCATCACCCGCTTTGGGACTCAAGAGGTACTTCCGACCCCCGTGGGGAGGAAGTATTCGACTGGGTCATCTCCTCCCCCTCAATGACCCTGACACACCCACCCTTCTCCATCGCTCCTCTGGCAGTCGCTCCTCTCCTGACATCTCCTTTGCTCCTTCTACTCTTGCTTTTTCTTGCTCCTGGGAGGTGCTTTAGGACCTGGGTTTTGACCACCTACCAATTCTTCTATCTATCCCTCTCTCTCCGGTCTATCGCCCCAACGAGCGCCCCCCTTCCTTCAATTTTCAGAAAGCTCGCTGGGATGACTTTGCCTCCTACTTTGACTCTCACTGTCCTACTGCAGAAGAATACTCGTCTCTTTCTCTTTCCTCTGCAGCTGCTCTCTTTACCTCTCTGGCAATGAATGCGGCCAAATCTTTCATTCCTTTTGGCCGCATCAAACGCCCTCCTAAAGCCTGGTGGTCTGCTGAGGTGGAAGAAGCGGTTGGTGAAAGACGCAAGGCTTTCGCTACTGCTCACAGAAGTGATGAAGATCGCCAGGCTTACATCTCCGCTTCTCGACGTGCCTCGTCGGTCATTGCCAAAGCCAAGGCTGAGGCATGGTAGATGACCTGCACTTCTCTTTCACCTAAATCTAATCCTAAATCTGTGCACTCTCTTCTTCGCTCTATCGCTGGCTCTCCTTCCTCGTCTTCTTCCTCTCCTAACTTTCCTAACTGTTCTTCCCCCAGGGAGTCAGCTTCGGTTTATGCCGCTTACCTGAGGTCTCACTTTTCCGTGTCTCAGCCAAAGGCCCTGCGCAGCAGGATGCGGCTTCTGGCTTCTCTGCCTTCTTCCGTCAGCTGCTCTCTTTACGCTGACGATCTGGCCATTTGGTCCTCCTCCCCCTCGGTCCCCACTGCGGTGGAGGCCACACAAGGAGCTCTGTTTCGATTGGAGCGCTGGTCTGAGTACTAGTGTCTTCCTCTCAATCCGAGCAAATGTGAGGCCTCCTTCTTTTCAGTGGATCCCCACCAGGCTAACCTCCAGCCCAACCTCCTTCTACTCGGCTCCCGCCTCCGTTTTAATCCCACTCCAACTTTTCTTGGGGTCACCTTCGACCGCACACTTTCCTTTTCTAAGCATGTATCTTCGCTGAAGGCCAAATTTTTCCCACGTCTCAAGGCCTTATGCTGTATCTGTGCTTCCTCATGGGGCCCCTCTAAGGAGTCCCTCTCTGTTCTGTATAAATCTTTTCTTCGGTCCCTTCTCACTTACGCTTCACCCGGATGGTTTCCTTTTCTAAGCGCTACCAATATCACCAAATTGGAACGCTTTCACCGAGCGGCCAGTCGCGCCATCATCGGCTGCCTCTGCTCCTCCCCTATCCCTCTACTACTCACCGAGGCTTCTCTACCTCCCCTACGAGTCACTCTGACTCACTTCACTCTTTTTTCTCATGAGCGGGCTCTTCGTCTCCCAACCTCCTTTCCCATCTCAGGTTTGGCCAGACTAGGAGTGAAACCAAGACTCTGCCGATCGTCCTGGAGAGCTTTTGCGTCCACTCACCCGCTCATGCTTCCTTCTAGTTGTTCTAGGGAGGCTCTTCTTGCTTGCCTTCCCTGTCCTCCTTGGAATCTGCCTTCCTTCACGGTGGAGTCCACCCTTTCCTCTCCATGCTCTCGCTCTGATCCCCCTCACTCTCGCCAAGGTGCGGCTCTCGCCCACCTTGACTCTCTCCCCCCTCATGATCTGGTACTCTGGACAGACGGCTCTGTTCCTTTTCCTTTTGGCAAGGGCGGCTCCGGCGTTCTTGCCAACTGCTCTCTCTGTGGCACTGAGGCCACTCTTTCCTTTTCGGCAGGCCCAGTTTTTTCGCTGAAGCCTGCGCCATTCTGCACGCTCTTTGCTGGTCTCGACAACACCAACAAGTCTGCCATTTTTCTTCTCTTCTTCTGTCTGACTCTCGTTCTGTCCTCGCCACCCTGTCCTCTCCTCCACCTTTCCTGTTATCTCAAACTCTGTGGCAGATCTGGCAGGAACTGTCCTTCTTCTCCTCCTGTTCTATCAGGCTACAATGGGTCCCCGGACACTCGTTTCTCCTGGGGAACGACACAGCTGATGAGCTTGCCACACGGGGAGCGCTGCTTGCGCCCTCCGCAATCCCTTGTAGTCTCTCTCCTCTTATCTCTCGTATCCACTCTCGTCTTTTCTCGGACTAGAGGCGTACTGTCTTTTCAAAGTATTTTGACACACAGGTTCCCTCAATTTCCACTGAGGAACTTGTGCTCCCTCGTCATGCTCGCTGGGTCCTCTCTCGTCTTTGCTGCAATGGACACAGCCTTCTTTTAGGTTCCTATCTCTCCAGGATTGGCAGAATCGAGAATTCTTCTTGCAGCGCCTGTGGACACTCGTCCCAGGACATCTCTTATCTCATTCTGCACTGTCCAGCTACGGACTCTTTGCGCCGCTCACTCTTTGGCGACTCTCTGTCTCTTTATGACCTCTGGTCCAGAACCTGGGGAGTTGCCCGGCTTCTGGGGCTCCATGGTTTTCCGCCATGCCCCCATCCCTCGGAAGGGGTCGGGTAAACAACAACAACAACATGAGAGCAGTTGTTTTGCGCCACAGAATTGATGACATAAATCTGAGTTCTACTTTGCGGGGCAGCATGTCAGACGTGCCTAAGTTCAAGCAAAGTTCTTGATACATCGCACTTGCGTATTGAGCTCTGGCTGCGGTCAGGGTTGGCATGGAAACCCTGCCAGAGCTCTTATCCCAACCAAATTTGTTGCCCCGGTCATTCTTTACCAAATACCTATTCTTACAATTCGTGTCTTTATGGTAAGATTTTATGGTTTGCTTTAATTTTAAATGTATTTACCAAAGGTATGCAAATGGCTTATTGCAAGAAACATGAGGGCATATTGACTTTGTTCCACGCTTTCAGATTGATATGGAACATAGGACTGTATTTTGTATGCTAACCATATTAACTTTAGGTCCGCTAAACATTAAAAGAAATTTTAACTTTTCGTTTTTCATTTTCCAGGCTTGATCAGGTGTGCAATCACGTTACTGCAGTACTTTTTACACTGAAGGCTGTCAAAAATGAAACTCCGCATCAATAGCTTTCTTGTACAGTCGAATCCGGTTAATTGCATAGTCAACTTGCCACACTATTTTTTGCGATTAAGCGGATTATGCGTTTATCCGAAATTAGTATAAACAAACAAATGGGTTTGGGAATTACAACTCTTATGCAATTATCCGATATGCAATTAACCGGATTCGTCTGTACATCAATCCCATGCAAGTGGAATCAATCACTGCAAAAAGAAAATATTGGCGCAATGCCCGTTGGAGATATGGTTTTTGAAAAGTTGCAATATAGAAAAGGTTATATGCCTATCTATTATAACTAGCATGATAAATGTTGATCTAGCTTTTCCTTTGACGTGAATTTATGTAATGCATGACTACAAAAGCTTATCTTCGGTTAACAGAGTAGCTCAGTGGTATGAACGTTGTAGCCGAAAGATTAATACTTAAACGCTCATAGTGTTACGTTGCTTGCGATATGGCCGAGCCCAACAGATCTTTGCGTTCAAACCAACTTCACGGATTCAAATTACGACTTGCACCGATCGCTTAATTTGCAGTCTCCCCCAAATACCTGTTGTGCGTGTTGACTTAAATTAAATTGTCATTGTCTTTTTTTGTGACCATGTATTAACTCTACTACATCTAAAAAGTTCCTCTTACTTTTAAGTTTTATATGCAATGCGTGTTTTACTTCACTTGGACTACAACGTTGCATTTAATAATTGTATTTTTTTAGATTTTTCACAACCACTACTCCACACCACTTTTAAGATCGTTTGTCCCATCAGCAACGCTGCCGGATTTTTCTACTTGGAAAGTGAACTTTCAGACTCGTGGTTATGAGCAGCACACAAGGCGTTGACCCTCCCCCATGTCAGCATGAAGCACAGCTCTGCAAGTACAATCAAGTATCACAGCTCTGCAAGCACAATATTTGGATTTGCAAAAATATGTACAAACAACGTCAGCTACTTTTCCACTGAACAGAATTTCTGCAAAGGAAGTAAATACCATTTAAAATCTAACTCTTGGACAAAACAACGATGATTTGTGAAAAATTGCTCGCAAAGGCAAAATTACTGCTTCTGTGTTCACGAAGTGGCACTTAAATTAACTTCAGGTTGCAGAAATATCGGGAGTGCTTTAACTTTAAATAAGATACTTGGGATCACGAAAAACTTTTCTTACGTTTTAGCTATACATTATGACCATGTGATGGAACAAGTGGCAAAGAGCTCCTATAAAAAGCTTCTTTGCGGGCATGTAAATGGCAAACAAAGAATTGCGGCCTGTTTGTTGAGCGCTGCAACATTTGTTTTGGAGCCCCGTCAGATTTATTAGCTTCATGCTCGTGCTGCTGGGAAGATGTGGTGGAAACTAAGTGTCCATATACCTGTAAAGATATATCTCCTTTCATAATTCCACCATCATTTTTAGAAGTTGTGAATGTTGCTATGGAGGATAAACTGCAGATCCATACTAGGCTCAGGTTCCGAGACAAATGGGCTTTACTGGGAGAAAATGGTGCGACTATTTTGTTTTTTCAGAAAAAATATTTTTCACGAGTTTCATTCGATAAAGCGTATTGGTTTTTGCTGATGTTAGAATTTATTGTTCTCCGCGCAGTTTTACCTTTGCTTTTGCAAAGAGAATAAATGAAGATAAATACGAGTAACTACTGCTATGTAGTTGCAAATTGCTTTTATGCAAGCGTTTAACTGGCAGCGTGAGTTTGTATAAAAATTGGTTTTTTTCTGTGATCAGAGTGTCAGCGAATATTTTAATTGCTTTGTTAGTGCCTAGCAGTTATGCATTGCAAAATAAAAGAGCCTGCTCTGGTTTATTGGTGTTCGCTTTAAACATTAATCAGATTGATTGTATAGTCGGAAAGTAAAGATGTGCCGTAGTCTAAAAGCTTGTTAGGTATGAGGCTTTCGTTGTCATCAGAGAGTAATGTTGTTGCTTCCAAAGGCCAAATTCCAGTAGTCATTGGCGGGCAAAGAGTGCGGCAGTACTTCCTTAAGATGTAAAGATATTCGCCGCTTTGAAAAATTGCTTAAATCTTTGACGTACCTCAAACCAAACGTCCTAATTCACTACCGAAGCGATTGAGTAATTCCCATTTATTCCTTGGCGGGAGGGGGGAAGTATTTGCATGGTGGGGGCATGCTGCCCAGGCAAGCCGACTACCAGCGAAGTCTTGTTGGTTGGCTGCCATGCAAAGGTTTTCTAATGAGAGAAAGCTGTGAGAATGGTTGTAATCAGGTATGGGTTTTAAAACATGTGGCAAGTTTTGAATAATCCTACTTCACTGTTAAAAAAAGTTGCGGCATTGATTATATGGCTGAGATACATCATGTAGCATGGTATTGCGGGTGAATTACGGGAACATGGTATAAAGGCGTCTAAAATAACCAGCTGCCACGGTTTAAAGCTGTGCTAAATAGAAAATGTAATTCTTCAGATACCTGATGGAAAGCTAAAATGGCTACGGTGCAGCTCGCACGCTTAGTTTTCGTATCACGGTAGTACATATTACAAATCATTTTTCATTTGATTTTAATAAATAATAGTCAACGGCAAAACAGAAGTCAAAAACAAAAAAGTCTTACTAAACGCGGGTGATAAGTACACTATAAACAGAACAGCAAATTTGTAAATTGACTTTGATATACATGATTAATGCTGAAAACTATTAAGGGCGCCTTATGATCAAACATCATATGGTATTAAGATCCACATGTGTTGAAGGAGCATGTTTAATGGTTTAATAATAACATAGTAAGATACTGGGTGTTTCATCTCAATAAGGCACTTTGTGATAACTTGTATTTTAATAACTGTTGAAGATATAGAAACCAAACTGTTTCCATTGTTGCTTAGTTCGAGCAGATTTCAGAATTTTTGATTCATACCGCTAGATGGCAGCAATGAGTTCGCACGTGGGTAAAATTATCGGGAGGTTTTTTATTGAACATAACGCCATTTTAGCTCAAGTATTCGGTTGCCAGGTTGCTTTATGATTCTTGTCAGCAAATGCGCCACAAATGTGAAACAGAAAGGACGACATAAAAATAAAAAGGTAACACACCCACACACCTTAAATTGATACAAACAACTTAAAAGGTAATTAGCGCTGTGGATTTTCAAATGATCAAGATTCGTGTAGTTATACAGTAGACGCCACTTGTTAAGCCCACCTCGGGACCGGACGATTTTGGGCTTGTTAACCGACGGACGACTTTTTCTCAACTTTTTGAGCTAAAATATTCGTGGTTAACTGTAATAAAGATAAAATGTTTAAAGCCAATTACATTTTGCACAAACATTTGTAGACATATTCGGATTATAAAAAATTTTGATATTTAAAATCAAAGAGACCGCGTATATACTCTCGCAAGCAATTGACGCACTACATACGCTTACGAACAGTTCCTTTAAACTTGGAGCAGTTCAAACTCCTGATGACATGTTGTCAGCGGCATTGCTTTACTGGCCCGCCAAAGGTGTCCTATTTTAGGATAGCACTCCTTTAACGCCCAGCCAAAACATACCTGATATTTTAACAGTGGTTTATACCTCAACTTAATGAACTTGAAATCAGAGAGGAAATATATTTTTAACTACATGGAATTTCAGCTGATTATGCGAGAACCTCTTCAATGATACCACTCAAATTACTGCTGTTGCTAGCACGTGCTAAAGCAAACATTGTCGTGATTTAATTATGTCACAGACAAAAAACATGGCTTGGAATTCAATAAAAATCTCATTACTACAAAACTCCTCATCACATGATGTAGCAGCACCGCTTTACTAGCTGCCCAAAGGGTCAATGTTTTTACACAATATTAGCCCTTTGAGAGCATGTAAAATGTAGCTCATGTCTCAACGTGCTCAACAGCGAGTTATACTTAAACTTAATGAACTTGGAACAAGATAGGAAATACATTTTCAACAACAGGAGTTTCAGCTCTTTACACCCTCAGCGTGCGCGAATATCTTAATGATACTTTTCCGTTACTACTGCCAGCTGTTACTACGGCATTGGGAGGATTGACAGCTACAATGTCTAGAAGAATATCTAAACATTGTGGCTATCAGCGTATAAAAATACATAGACTACTTTTTCTGAAAAAACCTCAAAAATCACGAATAAAAACAGACCACAAAATTTGTGAAAGCTTTAGTTTTTGTCTCCCCTCCAAAACATATCGTTCGCACGTCCCTGATTTATCAAAAAATTAAGTCTGTGAAATTTTTGATAGACAGCCGACACTAAGACACCAATTTACTAACTGACTCCCTTACTGAGCACTGGTTACATCCCTGAAAACGGTCTCAACCAGTGATGGGATTCAAAAATTTAAGAACAGGTTCTCTTTTGTATCAAACTCACTAACAACAGGTTCCCTCATTTTTGAAAGCCCATTTGCTGCGGTCGTCTAAGGTCTATAATAAAAAACAAGAACGGGTTCGCTGATTATCACGACACTCCAAGAACGGGTTCGCCCGAACCCCCTGAATCCCATCACTGGTCTCAACATTCCACGAATGTGTCCAATGTCCCACAAAAATAAGAAGCGAAAATCACGGACAACTTACCGACCTTCATTATTACGAAGAAATTGAATGCAAACCTCATCATGATGATGTGCGTAATCGAAGTACGGGTGAAGGGAAAATAACGGATGCCGTTATACGCCAACCAACTTTATGGGTAAACTGTAAGCTATGCTAAGTTAGCATAAGGTATACACTGCGTAAATACCATTAGGTTACTGGAAGTATCTTTTTTTACACCTTCAAAATATGTTACTACGGCTGGTGTAACCGTTTGTTCTGCAAACGTCTGCCAAAAATTGTCAGGCGGTTTTCGTACACTTGCTAGCAATTTCGCACTTGCGCGAGCAGTTACGCTCGTACTGAAATCTTAGCGCGAGCACCGTCAGCTTTGCTACTGAGAATGCAACAAACTTTCAGCACACATCATGCCAATAACTATAATTTAAGAGAATTATAAACTAAGTATTATGCAGCAGCTCTAGTACTGCTCTAAACAAACGCTTACCTTTTCTTTTCGGTATTCCTACAAAACTTTGCAAAATACCTTTTTCGCGCCATTTTATTTATCATGTGAGGTTATTATTTGCTTCTCTAAGCGAAATATGCAATAATCAAAGAGACAACGTCATAATTGCGGTTCTAAGATACCCAACAACCACGACCAATTGAAAGCAAGCTATTTGTTTTGTGATTCATGAACTGCGTATCACGAACAATTTCCAATTACCGCCATTGAAAATTGGAAAGAAATAGCAAGGCTGGACTTATGTGGTTATACTAAGCAAGCTATAGCTAGCAATTTGAAATAGATAACTCCTGTTATTATCATGAAAAATTGTTAATCGAACTATTCCGCTTCGCTGAGTAATTGCAAATTCCCAATAAAAGTCTAAACTGTAATGAAACAGTTATGAATTATTGTTTGACGATATCAAAGATACAAGATACTGGCTGTTCTCTGCACCAGGGCTTCCCAAACTGGGGGTCGCGTAATGATGTTCAGGAGTCGCAGAGAGTATATCAATTTTACACAAAGTACTGCTAAGCCTACTGCAGATGATGTTGAGTTTTTTTCATCGCTTTCTACGAACATCGAAAAGACAAAAACAATCATTTGAAAGTAAATGTGTAAATGAAGGGAAGTATATACAAGTATCGTTTGAGGCTTCCTTGTTGATTGCAAAGAGTAAGAAACTTTACAACATTGGCGAAATTTTCTTCTATCAGCTGCAATTGAAATGAGCGCAATTGTTCGCGGCAAAAAAGAGGCCAATGAAATGCGAAAAATTTCATTGTCAAACAATACTGTGTCCAAGCGAATTTCCAAAATAGGCAAAGATTAACGCGAGCAACTCATTCTACGAATTACAGAAAGCCGTAAATTTACCATTTTGCTTGATGAGTTGACGGACAAAGTACGGAGCAACTCTCTCTTAAATTTCAGGAAGACGCCGTATCCAATTACACCAACTTTATTCACACAATTGAAACTTTTTTTGGAACTGCACAAAAAGCTACATCAAAAATGGAAAAAATAATCTTTTTATTTTTTCATAAAAATACATCTTAATCAAAAGTAGAAATTGTAAATATTAATGTCCACTGGACACGTAAAATTCAGTTGCCTGGGATGGCGTGCGCACACTTGAAAGGGCAGGCTCTGCATAGACACCGGTAGGCTGCAAAATAATAATGCTCAAGTTAATGGCCGAGCAGCTGAAACAGTGGGAAACTTGGCAGCATAGATTACTGTGAAAGAGCGGTGACGCGCCATGGTGACAACGATATATAACAAAATAGGTCATTTTACCTTGTGCATTGTTTTATTGATTTCCTTAAATAACTAGCTAGAAATTTATGACAGATGCCGACAGGCCGTTTCGATCTATAAAATCTCTTCAGGGCACCTCCGTCAACGATAACCCATATTAGCAACAACAGCTTTCATGTCACGATGTCTTGTTGGCCATGCAGGACAAGTTAAATTAACTACTTACAGTAGCTTGAAAATTGTTTCTCCTAGACAAGGTGAAACGCAACAAAAGTAGGAATGGCCACACAAATTTACCACAACAGCAAAAGCATTGCAGCTCCGAAGCTCATATGGTGTTGAAATTTATTCAGAAATACATTAGCTAACTACATGAAGAAAGTTCCTAGCAAGCGCTGGCATTTCAAAACTACGGCACTGCTATGTTTGGTCTGGGCAAGAAAGATTCATCCATCGAAAAAATCCTGGTTCAAAACTCAGTCGCAGCGCCGACTCTAGGTGTAGCGATACTAATGAGAAAAACCAACCTTAATTGAATTTCCTAGTTCACGAAGACATTATAGTTTACTAAACACAAAAGCGATATACTTACAGCATGAATAAAAGATGGTTGCAATGGCGGATGCAAATATGTAGACGTCTGGGGAACCAGCATTCTCAATGCCTAAAAAAATTAAAGTTAGCTGTGTGCCATTGCATAATAAACGCAAACCGACTAGCATATCAGAAAGACCAGCACAAACTATTTCTATTGAATCAAAAAAACGCTATGCTCTCTAAAAATATCATGCAAGGCACATCACGGTGGTATAGTAGTTAAAGCGTTCTCTTTGCATCTATTGCTTTTGCTTTCATTTCCCTTGCAAATCAAACCAAGGACCAATGGCGCACATCTATTGATACTATTGGAGTGACAAAAAAATTTGAATATATAACTGAATACTTCACATTAACTTTTTTTAATGCATTGCACCGCACCATGTTAATGCATGCCGAAGTCTATAAGATGGCATCAACAGCTCTTCTTCTTGGCATGCGAAAAATGAACCGCACAAAATTTTTTCTGAATTTACTAAAATATGTCCAGGCGCTAAAAGTAAATAGTTAAGGTTAAAAGTGGCTGAAAACTCACAATATTACAGGGAACTACATTGGCCTGTTTGAAAATTCAACGGTACGCTCGACTTGGTCTATTATCGCTACTTACATGTACTTTGCGACCGCTTGAGATAAATGTTTGAAATTTGCAATAGCTTAAAATCTTGCCGTAGTTTGCCCACCCCTGTTCTAAACTACGTTCATCTTACATTCGATAAGTTAAATTTTTAATTGTTTACTTCAATACAAGAATAACCAAGAAGTCAAAAGCAGCTTCAAATGTGCTAGGATTACGTAACTGAAAAACGAACAGCTATTCATAGTTTTTGTTATTTGAACAGCAAACACGCACTTTTAATTAACGAAAACTTTTGATTGACATTATGACATTAGGAATGCATCCACTAAATTCTAGTTCCATGTTGAAATGTTCAAATTACTCTTTTCCACTAAAATTTAGATATTCTGCCTGTGAATGAGATTATGATAATTTTATGATATCTAACTAATCTACGTCGTATACGTAATTTTCTTTTTTCTGACATTTAAATGTCGTGAACAAAAGTAGTAAAAAATAGCCCATGTCAATGTAAGACCTGAAGAAGTGTTAAGTAAAATTTTGAAAGAAGTATCAGACGAAGAAAACAACATTTAAGACATAGCCTCTTTAGCTTCCGGTGACTATAAAAACTTTTTGTTCCACTAAATCCCAAACGTGGTTACTGAAAATGATTTTAACCTTTCCTGGTATGATTCAATACTCACCGGGGGCAAACCGGGGGCATGACAGGGCAAATACCGTGGGGTATAAGCCTGACCTCCGCACGCGGGGCAAGAATGACTCGTGTAGCAAGTCTCACCATTTGAATTCATCCTGTTGCCGTGAGAAAACGTCTAAAGAATTTTGATTTTAATTTTTGTTAAGGGTTGTTAGCGCTCAAGACCGTCACACTGTATGTTTTGGACATAAAAGACCAACTTCATTAAAAACATTTTTTTATGCAGATTTACTTCTCCCCTCCACAAATCAATACTTAATGAGCGTTTTGACTCTCAAGGAGTCAAAAATTTCATATTGGTTACGGTCCTGGTGTTTGTAGTTGATAAGATTTCTAGTTCTCTTTACAATTAAATTGCGTGTTTCAAACCTGTGGCTGCTGAAATGACGTCATTAGAGGTGGTCCAGGCAAATAAATGTCTAAAAAAACACATCTCTATTTTAGATAATTCGACGTAATTATACAGTACGTGATCGATTCAATCGCGTTTTAGTAATAAAAGTTTTAAATCGCAATAAATTTTAGTCCAAAAACTTTAAAAAAAAATTTTTGCAGTCTCATAAAAAGTTTCCGGGAGTCGCAACACGCACTCCCACGTGAAATGAGGCTTAACAGCATAAATTTGCAGTCAATGATTATGAAGCTGCAAAACAGTATTGATCCATACGGCAATACACATCCAAGTCTTATACAATTTGATTAATTACAGTGAAAGCCAATGGCCATTTGGCTGTAAAACATCATAGAGTACGTAATGTGGCAATGTACAAAACAAGTTCCATTTTTTGCCTGTACAACTGTAATACTATTCAATAAAACAGTTATCTTAATTGAAACATAATCATGACTAAAAAATTTTCTTTTGAATTTACCCAATCTGTAGAGGCTACAATATAAAACAGATAATATGTTACGCCTGCTACTCATTGGGAGGACACAAGCAACTGTAAGTGGTAAATTGATAATAAACTTAAAAAGTACTACCTTTAGGAACGCCAAATCGTCTCTTTAAAACGGCAGGAGCGATGTTTAGTTTCCTCCCGTTCAAATAAACGTCCTCCTCCTATGAGTTAAAAGCAATTGAACTACAACTGTGCAAATTGCTATCGTAGAACGGCACATGATGAACTGTTTGAAGGTAATACTAAGCTTTTGAAGTGAAATGCTGAAACTCGAAACTATGGTGCATCCAATGCTTGGCGCTTCTGTAGCTGTCTCTCGAGTTTAAAGAATTTTAACGCTATAAAAAAATTAAACGAACAGAATGTAATGATGATATCTGTTTACTACTGCATGCAGAGTGGAATGATTTTCAAACTATCATTGCAATGGTTACCTGTTCTATAACTTTTTTAGCTTGTTCGCAGGTTCCAAACGTCACAAAACCGTATCTACAAAGCAAAATTGCGTCTTGTTACTTAGTAGCATAGTTTGTTGACTTATGTAGCAATTAGTTTGCCTTTATTTGTTTATACCACTTTGACAAGGGCTTTAATCTCACAAATTCCCGACCATGCAGGAGTAAACCCGTAAGGGCCTTTTCCAAACTGCCTTTACATTTTCCTGACTTGCAAATCACAAGCAGGCATTTCTGAAGCTAAGGTTCATGTTTTACACAGTGCAACGCCAAAATACATACCATACACACAATAAGGCCAAACGTTGCAAAATTAGGATTCTATATCATTGCAAATATCAGTTAAATCAAACAAAGCTATCATCAAACATTTCCAATTTGCAGCAAATGACACTCAAGCGATGCTTAAAACACATACCCTTTTGCAATTTCACCGCCGTCCCTGACAATGTTCGCAAACTTTACTTCCCCGAACTTGCAAAAACATTTGCATAAGTCTTCTTCTGTGGTCTGCAACAATAAATATCTGGTATTACATTTAATCAACAAAATAAACTTGAAAGTCGTACCTTATAATGTAACCCACCGACAAAAATTCTATTAAGAATGACACTACCATACGCCTCCTGTAATAAAAAAGAAAGCAAAGCATTATCATAAACACATCAATCGTTTTCAGCTATTATCTGTTTATCATCAAGGCAGGGCCGGATTAAGCAATGGGCAAACTGGGCAATTGCCCCCGGGCTCCGCGCTTTTTAGTGCTATTAACTATTGAATTGAATTGAATTAAAATAAATTTATAGCCTTATAACCTACATTACCAGCAAACTTGAACTGAAGAATCTAAATATTTACATACCGGTGCAGTTATTATTTGTACGAAAAAAATTTAAAAACAGACTTTCAATGACAAGGTAACTGTGACGTCACAGTAAAGACTGATATAATAAGTGGTGTATTGCTAAATAATGAAGTAGGTGGACGGTTGGAACTGATTTCAAACCTTATGGTCTGAGGGACATGCGCAACGGCAAACATCGCTACAGTGCAGGGCGGGAAGTATAGACAACATATAATTGAACTGTTCGCAATAATGGTATACTAATTAAAACAAATTTATTTTAAAAAAAGTATATTTGAAAACACGTTTTAGAAACAATAAAATAAAAAAAATTGAATATTAATAAAATATGCCTTCAGTCAAGCGTTTTCTAAAAAAAGTAAGTGGACGGCGATCCCCCTTTAATGCAATCTGCCCCTGCATCAAGGACACTGGCAAGAACGTTCTAATTACATTTTAACTTTTTCTTCGTAAACAACGAATGGCAGACATGGCCCTTGTTTTAATCGAAAGCGCAAAATCAAGGAACCTACAGTATAATGATTCCATTGTACGATATTTTTCAATTTTCGCTTTCAATGAAATTCACAATACACGAACTTAAACTAGATATAGAAATCGACCGAGTTCGCAGCCCTGCTACAGTCTACTCTACAATGTAAATTAGCAACTGCTAATTATGAACATTAAGTAAACACAATTGATAATTTAGTTGTTGTATGACATCATACATTATTCTGTTCACGAAACAAGATTACCATATTATGGTAGGGTAGCCTACAATTACTTACAATAATATCTCAGACAGTATGATTGAACAGTGACAATTAATCACATTGGCTAAAGTTACAAGTAACATCTTTTATACGAAAAACAAAAAGACTTACTTGGATTTGTTCATCACTGAAAACGCTCGAAGCCATTTTGTATTTACAGGTACATGTATAACGCTCACTACTAAATGAGTGCCACGCGAGCTTGCTCTTGCCTTTATATCAAGAAGAATATCACTTTATTGCGAAGCCAAACGTTTTTGGCTAGCTGACGCCATTTTGTTGAGTTGGTAACGGTATTTCTACAAATAATAAAACGACAAGAAAAGATGAATATATTTTTAATGCTTGAAACATGTTTTGGCCTAGAAATCTAGAAAACTATGACTTCACAAAAACATGTTTTAAAGTTGTAATAAACCTCAGTTTTTTGAATTATGACCGACGCGATGGCGTAGTGGTTAGAGCGTCCGCTTCGTAGTCGGTAGACCAGGGGTTCATTCCCCTTGTCGAGTCATACCAAAAGACTTTAAAAAATGGCATCCGCAGCTTCCCTGCTTGGCGTTCGGCATTTATGGAAGGTTGTGGAGAACAAGCCGGCAAGTTCGCTTGTTGTGTCCTTGGGCAAGGCACTTAACCACCTTTATGTGGAAGACAGGTGACCCATAAACCTCGAGAAAGGCACCTCCCAAGCGAGTGCGGACTTCCCGTCCAAAGTATAGCGATACAATTCGCTTTCTCGTGAATGGAGGATAAATATGGCAAATAAAGCAAAAATAAAGCATTATGAGAGCTTATATATATTTTGCTAATAAATCCACAGCTGTTTGCTTCATATCACATTTTGTGACAGTTGGTTGTACAAAAATAGAAAGCTGTAAATGGACAATACTCAGTTTGGGCTTTTTTTGTAAAAAAAGCAATAAATCTCTGAAAACGTACCGGCGGACATGCTCTGGTCAACGTAAATAATACTCAGCATACTCATTTTCTAACTGACCGCATACCGGCAGTCATCTGCTTGCGTACCGGCACCGGTACGCGTACCACAGTTTGAGTAGCACTGGTCTAAACATTCCAAGATAAATGTGTCCTAAGTTCCACAAAAATTTGAAGCGAAAATCATGGAAAACTTACCGATCGAGTCGACCACGAAATATTTACTGTTGCACAAAGGAAAATCCTCGTCATTACGAAGAAATTGAACCTAATCATGACAGGATGTAAGCCACAAAATCTTCTTAAACACTGCCGATATCAACCAAAGTCTTTTTTCGATCAAAATAACCTCAGCTATGTGGAAAAAAAATGTATCTGCATATCAAAGATTACATTCATACGCGTAGATTACGCGTACTTTTGATTCTATTTCAACGTCAAATAATGCCTGGTTTACTTTAGATTCAAATTTTTATACAACGCAGCAGATTTTTTTTTTAAGTTGATGACAACCCCACTTTGGAGCAAGAGACCGGAAGTGGTCAGTTGGCAGTTTTGGATGTTTCAATTTCCGCTTACCTGGTCGGAGTAGACATGGACACATTAGTGGCTGCACACACTTTGTTGCACGTTCGGAACAAAACCAGTTTCAAAGGCAAGTTGGCAACACCTGGATAGGGTCTGCTGCAAGATTTTTAACGATCATCTTGCGGAAGAATGAAGGATGTCGTTTGTTTCTCGCGTCTAAAGGTTTTTTGAATGAAGGATGTCGTTTGTTTCTTGCGTCTAGAGATTTTTTGGTCGACTCCATTGAAATTCAGCCCTTTTGAAACCGATCTCGCTAGTTGATCAACCCAACAAAAAAAAGATCCTTAACTTTGTTTTCTTGCGAATAAAAGCTGGATGCAAAAGTCGGTGGTTAATGGTGGACATGTATCTCATCAGTAACTGCCAACCTCGCATTGCAAAAAACGAAATGCGTAAAACATGACAGGTGAAATATAAAATAAAGGCAGAAGCAAAGTTTTCTTATGCTTGTGAAATTTATTTTGGCATGAAAATTGGTGTTCAAGATAAAAGCTGGGCACCTCATGTGATTTGCGGAACACGCCGATCAAATTTGGATGGGTGGCTTAGGCGAGACCGTCATTCGATGCCATTTTCTATTCCAAGAATCTGGAGAGAACCCCAAAACCATATAGATGACTTTTATTTCTGTATGGTTGACATCTCACGATTTAGAAAAACCAAAAACCGACATGACATTGCATATCCTTCCATACCATCTTCTATTGCACCCAAAGCACCGAGCAATAAAGCTCCAGAAGATTTAGCAGTGTTTCAAGATATGGAAGAAGACTCTGATGAAGAATTCAACATATCTCATCCAGAACCAAACTTTCAGAACCAAACTTTCCAAGCCAACAAGAACTAGATGATTTAGTTAGAGACATGGGGCTCACAAAGTCGAATGCAGAATTTCTGACTTCAAGGTTGAAAGAGTGGAACTTGTTAGATTTATCCTGTCAAAGTTTTTCGTCGAGAAAAAGACATGAAAGATTTTCAAGGTATTTTTCTATGGCAGGCTTTCTATGCTTCTGTAGCGATGTTGATAACCTTTTTGAAGAATTTGGAATAGCTCATGATCCAAGGAAGTGGCGTCTATTTAGAGACAGTTCTTCCCGAAGCTTGAAATGTGTCCTCCTTCATAACGGAAACCAATACCCATCCATACCCATTGGCCATTCTGTCCAAATGAAAGAAGATTACAAAAACGTAAAGTTTCTTCTTGAAAGTATTAGCTATTCCAGATAAAACTGGCAGCTCTGTGGAGATTTCAAAATGATTGGATTTTTGAAAGGATTACAGGGAGGTTATACAAAAAACTCTTTTTTTCTTTGTTTATGGGACTCCCAAGCTGTGACTGAACGACCGGCCGACCTCGGACTTCCACAACTCCAGAAAATGCAATGGCAGTAAAAGCGTCAGTTCAACAATCTCCACAACGTTCTGCGAGAAAACACGCAGCTGCTTTGAGGATCTCCGCAACCAGCGTAAGAAGAATTCTTCACAAAGAACTGCAAATGCATCCGTACAAGATTATGTTGGCACAAGAACTAAACGAAAATTACTTTGAAACCCGAAGAGCTTTGTGTTTGGAAATTCAACAAAACGTTCGTATGGATGCTTTGGTGCTATACAGCGATGAGGCTCATTTTCACTTGTATGGTACCGTTAACAAGCAAAACTTTCGCTACTGGGCTGAATCTAACCCTCGTTCGCTGCATGAACGTCCGTTGCATTGTCCCAGAGTGACGGTGTGGTGTACAATAACAAGGTTTGGCATATGGGGTCCGTATTTCTTTGAAGAAGAAAACGTTGTGGCAACTGTAAATTCTGATCGATATTGCAAAATGCTAGAGAATTTTTTGAAACCAAGATTGAACGAGCGTGAAGATCAACACCAACTTTGGTTTCAACAGGATGGAGCAACATCCCACACTTCCCGAAATGCAATAAAGACTTTGAAAGAAATGTTCCCTAATCATTTGATTTCCATGCGTGGTGACATTGGCTGGCCACCAAGATCACCAGACTTGAATCCATGCGATTATTTTCTCTGGGGTTACCTGAAATCGAAAGTGTACACTCAACGCCCACGATCAGTAGAAGAGTTAAAAGACGCAATACGACATGAAATTGCTGCCATAACACCCATGATGATCAACCGAGTAATCGACAACTTTCATAAGCGTGTTGACCTCTGCGTAAACAATCACGGCAAGCACCTAACTGATTTAATTTTTAAAACCTAATAAAATGCATCGTTGTTATTTTGTTATTTTACGTTTTTATTTAAAAGTGTTGTAGTGTTTGGTTTTAAGTGTTATTTTGGTTTTTATATTGCATTAATATAATTGTTATTTTGCATTTAAAAAGCACTTTGCTTACAAAATGCCATAATTTTCAACATCAACTACTCGTATTACGTCACAAAATGTAGTGTTCATGTTTCGCGTATTCCACACAAAATGGCATGCTGTTACGCTTTCCAAAAATGTGAACATTTCCTGTTTTCGTCAACAGGCTTGACTTTTATTAAACTTTCAAATGTGTCAGGTCTTTTTGGCGCACCCTGTATATCTAATACAAAATTATGCTTATTAATAAAGCAAATTTTTGAGTAAAACGAGAAATCAGAAAAAGCGACATTTCATCAAAAGTAAAAACACTTCAGGAGAAATTTTAGTATTTTGGTAATTAGTTTAGAGTAGCAAAACACAATACAAAAAAAATTTTCGTGCAACTAAAACCTTCGCAAAATTTTGTTACATGGTGTAATACTTCAAGCATTACCTCTGCTTGCACATCACTACGAAAAAGATAAGATATTTTTGAAGTCAATTATGCAAACAATTAGGCTTCTACATTACCCCTTCAAGCCTTAACAGTTATAGAGTAGCAGGAAAGCAGGACTATAATGTGGCTTCGCAATGTACGTGAAGATGTGTGCGTTCAAAATTTGGTTCAATACATTAATTAGTAAAAGTAAATATTTTTAGCATTATTTGGATACATTTTTATATTTTAATTAAACCAGTTGTAAACTTGTGCATCTTGTTTTACGTTGATTGGTATCAAGTCGGGCTTTACATAAGCAGCTACTGCACGATTTTAAGCATTGGTCCACGGATAATTCTTAAATAGTCGATGCGTCCCTTTGGCTAAAATGTGTCCCCACCCCTGATCTAAAATGTAGGCTCATACAAGCAGAGCCTCACTTAAGATATAATTTGGCTAATCGCTGGGACCCAAACGATACCGGAGGGTATTCATAACGAAATCAAAGGCAACCACAAGAACATAACTTAAGAACTTGCAAATCAGGCACGTGGTAGCCAAATGGAGGAGGCAGCTAAACATTCCAACAACGTGTCCAAAGTTTGAAAATTGCAAAAACACTCGCGAAACCTAAGAAGTCACTTTGCCAAGATTTTATTGCTGATCAAACAGATCAAAGCAAAACCGCCATCAAACAAAAGCGATTTCTTACTACCAAATGCTACATTTTTATCAATGCAGACGGCTATTATGTTGTTTGCAAAATTTTGCAAAATCTCTGATCAGCAAATCAAGGTTAATGAGAGCTTTTCGTTCGCTAACAAAACAACAACCGGTTTTGTATGATCGTCAAATTGTGAGAGGGAGCTTTTTATTATTTGCAATACAGTATTACACTGTAAAATAACCACTTCATTGGTGTAAACATGCATATAAAGTGCGTAGATTATCTTTGTAACTCAATAAATCAACGGTTTTGTATGCTAATCGAGTGAAGGCAGAGACGAATTTGTAATTTGTGAGAGTGAAGGTACAATCCCAGGCGTTTTGCTTTTCATTTTTTTGGAGATCGCGTGTACAAGTCAATAGAGCTTGGAAGAATGTGTTTGAAAAATTATATATTACAATTTTTATAAATGACATATTGTGGTTTTGAGGAACATAGTGGCGAGAATTAGAAGTGCAATATTTTGATGACATTTGGAAAATTACCTTTAGTGCTGAGTTATTTTATTTGTAAATTGTACTTTTCTTGTATAAAACCGACCGTAGGAATGGCGCAGTGGTTATAACGTCCGCTTCGCCGTCGGTAGATCTGGGGTTCAATCCTCTTGTCGAGTCATATCTAAAGTTTCAATTGTGTGAATAAAGTTGGTGTAATTGGATACGGCGTTATAATGAAGTTACTTTTTAGAGTTGTAATTATTTTTATTTTGTTCTATTTTTGTCCTTGTAATTAATTACATCTGTGGCACATTTCCAATCTTATCAGAAAGAAATAGAAGATGGCAATTTGACAACTGTAAAAAACAAAAGCGGTTTCAGTATAATTTAAGGTAAGTTTAAATTAAGGTTTCAGTATAAGGAAAATTATAATCTATTAGCTTGTTTCAGAATAATTCATCACTATTTTTCTAATTGTATGACACACCATTGGTTTGGAACTAAATGGCGGTTATTTTAAACTCTTTCGCTGCCGCGATCATCAATTGATGATTTTTGCGATGGTGACAAAGTTGCTGGGATTAGCATCAAAACTCATAGCAGCGGAGGTGATCTCCAAAAACAAAAATGATTCATTACCTCCCAATGCCGAGGATGGCCAGTCCGCGGTCGGAGTTGATTTACAAAGGAAAATAAGGTCATTGCGCCTCCCATTCATGGATGATAGTCCCCCCCCCCCCGTGATTCATAATTACCACTATTACTCAACTAATGCTCTGTCAACGAAAGTCTCTCTAATGCTCTGTGGAAACCGAATGTGCCAACCCGGAAGGGTATCCACTTATTCCGATGTTCAAGGGCCTGCTAACGAGCAAACCTCCTTTTCAGGACGGGATGATGAGTGCGTTGCACAAAAACTGCCCTTTTCAGGGCACATCATCAAAAAGTTCCGTGGGCCCTCAATACTACAACTGAACATCGAAGGTCTCACAGCTAGCAAGATGAACGTTCTTCATCACCTTGCTATTCAGCTTGAGGCGTTCGTCATCCTTCTACAGGAGACCCACGGCATATCTGCAGAAAAGCTAGTGCTATCAAACTATCAACTAGCTGGGTTTTCCCTAAGCAGAAAGCATGGCATTGCCACGTTTGTCCATGAGCGGCTAAAATGGACCTTATACGATCAAGCTTCCACGACATCGGAGACTGAGTGGTTGTGCGTGGATGTTGACGGTTATAAAATCGTTAAAATCTACAAACCTCCATCAACGCGGTTGCAAGTTCCCGACCTTCCAGTGTTCACTCACCCTTGTCTGTATGCGGGTGATTTCAACTGCCCCCAAGTCGACTGGGGTTATAATACCAACAGCGCGGATGGAGACTGCCTACTGGCCTGGGCAAGCTCCAATAATCTTGCCCTTCTTCACGATCCCAAGGATGAACCTAGCTTTCATTCTGGGCGCTGGAACACTGGCACTTATCCGGATCTTGCCTTTACCACCGTCGGTCTTGATAGTCGCTTGCCTTATAGACGCGTCTTGGAGAAGTTTCCTAGGTCACAACATCGACCTTCGCTTATAACACCACCAAGGCTTTCCCTCCCAGTACCGGGAAGGCCTGTAAAGCGATGGAACTTCCGCAAGGCCAACTGGAGCCACTATAACTCCTTGACAAATAAGCTTGCAAAGAATTTGCCATCACCTGATTCAACAAATGTGGATCAGGCCTACCAGGACCTTTGCGATACTATCAGCAAAGCAGCCAAGAAAGCTATCCCACGCGGTCGTCGTAACTCCTACATACCGTGTTGGGACGCTAAGTGTGAGACCCTTTACCAAACGTTTCTGCAGTCTCCTGCTGGAGACCAGTCAAGCAGGGCTGCTACAGCCCTAATAACTTGGCTTGAGAAGAAACGCAGAGACCGATGGTCGGAGGCAGTCCGAAACATCGACTTCTCACACTCAAGCAGAAAGGCATGGAGCACAATTAACAACCTTACTGGCAGGTCGCGACACAGCCCCCGTAACTGTCCCGTTTCAGCTAACGCCATTGCTGCTCAGCTGGTAAAAAACGGGAAATACGAGGGTGTTGATCGTGAGTCGTCTCGACTCATTTCTCAAGAAGTGTCTGACCGTTGGAGGGCTTCGATACCATCTCCAGTGAATCTCTCTGGCAACTTCTCGTCCAGAGAATTCGCTGCCGCTCTCCAACACGTTAAGCCAGGGAAAGCTCCGGGCCCTGACTCTATTTGTCCGGAGCTTATAATCCATGCTGGTACTGCTTTGAAGTCCTGGTTACGTCGCTTCCTCTTTTCCTGCTTGCACCAACTCAAAATTCCCAAAGTCTGGAGAAGAGCACTTGTAGTTGCGATCCCAAAGCCAAAGAAACCTGTAGAGGACCCAAAGAGCTATCGTCCCCATCTCCTTGCTCTGCCTCCCCTACAAGATTCTCGAACGACTGATCTACGCTCGTATTGAACCTATTATCGAATCCCTGCTCCCAGGCAAGCAGGCCGGGTTTCGACATGGTAAATCGACAGTGGATCAAGTTGTCTTACTAACACAAAACATCGAGGATTCTTTCGAGGCAAAAAAGAAGGCCGGTGCTGTGTTTGTAGATCTGACAGCTGCGTATGACATTGTCTGGCATCGTGGCCTCACCTGCAAGCTGCTGAGACTTCTCCCGGATAAGCAGATGGTTCGTATGCATAAGGAAACATTTTTGTTATATACTCATAAAATTATGCCAAGAAACAGAAATGTTGCAATTTAATCAGATTACGCGTGAGATTGGGGTGCGAGGCAGCATTTTTAGGGGGTGCGATATAGCTTTTCAGTTTTTTTGTGTTGTATTAAAAGTACTGTCATTCTCAGTTCATTCTATTTTAATTGTTCTGCATATTCTGTGTTTATTAATAATATGCATAATACCTGGCATTATTTGTTTTCATGTAAATGTAAGCAGGTAAGATTGTATGTCAGTGGAACGGCATTATTTGCAAATCTAATCAAAAGGAAGAGGCTGCAGTTTGCCAGCAATCATCTTCACTGGACTTTTGATGACTAATTGTTCTGAGCATTGTGCAGGAAGATGTATATATACTGCGAGCTTGCCGGCTTATTCTCCTTCTCCACACTATCCCTATTTTGCTGAGTGCCATTTTTAAAAGTCGTTTGGTATGACTCGACTTGAGAAATGAACCCCAGGTCTACCGACTGCGAAGCGTACGCTCCAATCACTACACAATCAAATACAAATGCAGGCTTAAGTTTCGCAAAATTTTGTTATCAAATCACTAATTCGAAAAGTTTGCTAACAAACGTTTTTTTGATCTTTTGTAAATTATTCTGATTTCGATTTTCTGATTTTCTACAACATTATCAGTGAAGAGAAAGAATCGTACAAAAATGTTTTATATTGTTATGAAAAGAAATTTAGTTCACACAATCAAAACTTTATTTTGGAACTGTTAAGCTACATTAAAAATGGAAAAAATAATGTTGGGATGGAATGGGACGGAATTGCCTGGGATGAAATGCCGGTGTATTGAGGGCAGGCTCCGCATAGGCAGGGGTACGCTGCAAAAAAATAATGCTGGAGTTAATGGATGAGCAGCTGAAACAGCGTGAAACTTGGCTGCATAGATCAGTACGAAAGAGCGGTGATTCGCCATAGTGACAACGGAAATTCATTGCCCGCAAGTTCCAAGCAAGCACTGGCATTTCAAAACTACGGCACTGCTATGTTTGGTAGGGGCAAGCAAAAATCATCCATCGTAAAAATCCTGGTTCAAAACTCAGCCGCAGCGCCGACTCTAGGTGTAGCGATACTAAAGAGATAAAACCAACTTAATTGAACTTCCTAGTCACGAATACATTGAAGTTTACGTAACACAAAAGCGATATACTTACAGCATGAATAAAAGCTGCTGGTTGTTGTACTTGCGGCCGAAAATATGTTGGGGTTGGAGGAAACAGCATTTTCAATGCCTAAAAAAATTAAAGTTAGCAGTGTGCCATTGAATAATAAACGCAAAACGACTAGTAGTTGGCAATTTATTTCGCTTCTGATTTCTCAACACAAAAAACTCGACGATAGGATAAAAACAACGAGCGAAAAAGGAATGCAGGTGACAAAACGCATTGACGTTTAAACATACCCAAATTTTTTAAGGTTACATTAAAACGATTGTAGAAAGGGGCATGGTCACTTATCAGAAAGATCAACCCAGAGCTTATCAGAAAGACCAGCACAAACTATTTCCATTGAATCAAAGAAACGCTATGCTCTCAAAATATCATGCTCAGCATATAACAGGGATAATGTGGAGAACAAGCCGGCAAGCTTGCTTGTTGTGTCCTTGGGCAAGGCACTTAACTGGACGCCCACACCTTTATGTGGCAGACAGGTGGCCCTCCCGTACTTCACCGGGTTACAATTGTGAAGTTGCTAACCTAGCATGTCAGACGACTCTTGGGTACCCATCAGTGGCAGTCAGCCTTGTTGGTGGTGGGGCTACCAGTCACTCAAGACTGGTTCGCAATGGGCTGCCATCTTTCCCCTTAGCCTAATTACAATTAGGTTGACGGCATGAATCTAAATTGCCGTTCATGTCGTACCTCCATCCCGAGGAAGAGGAGGGGTAACCACAAACAAACAAACGACATTAACGTGGTTGCTAAAAATGCTTTTAACCTTTTCTGGTATGATTCAATACTCTCACCTGGGCGGCATAATCGGGCAAATGCATTGCGTTGCAAGCCTGACATCCACACGCAGGACAAAAAAAACTGGTGTACTGGGTTGAGCAAGTCTCGCCATGAGAAAACCGTGAGAAAACGCCGTGAGAAGGTTTGTTCTTTAGAATGGCAGGACCAATGTTCAACTTTCTGCCATTCATGTAGAGACCATTCTCCTATGAATTAAAAGCAATTATAATACAACTGTGCAAATTGCTATCGCAGAACGGCACATGCTGAACTGTTTGAAGTAAATACTGAGCTTATCAAATTATCTTTGCAATAGTTACCTGTTTTTGAACTTTATCGACTTCTTCAGCACTTTCAAATGTGACGAAACCGTATCTAAAGTGCAATTGCATCTTGTTTCATACTAGCAATTAATTTGCTTTTATGCTAACGTTATGCACTGTGCAACAGCCAAAAATTTCCAAATTGCAACAAATTACACTCCAACGATGCTTAAACACATACCCTTTCGCGATATCACCTCCGTCTCGTACAATATTCGAATGTTTTACGCGTCCAAAGTTGCCAAAAAATTTCGCCAAGTCTTCTTCTTTGGTCTACAACAATGAATACCTGGTATTACAAGGGGCATACCAAAAGTTCTGCAAAATAGCTATTGTTCTATTGTTTATACCAAAAGTTCTGACTGTATTTTAGGACTGTGATGGCATAATTTACATGGACTACTGGCCTCCAAAGCAGACAATCAATGCTGTCTACTATTCTAGTCTGCTTTAAACAGTCCATTTCAAACTACCAAGAGTCAGGCTTGAAAAGATTTATAAGCGCCCCCTTTTTTTGCTGGACAATGCACCTGTCCACTCAGCATAAGTTCCATTCCAAGTTTCCATGGCTAAATTACTTGAGCTGAAGTCGCAATTACTTCATCCAGCTTATAGCCCAGATCTTGCTCCAAGCGAATTCCACCTAATTGGGCCACTCAAAGATCATCCTCGTGGCAGAAGATTTGGGTGTAAAATGAGCTGAAGTCAGCCGTAAATGAGGTGCTTAAGGCCATGTCAAAAGACTGGTTTGAAGAAGGAATAAAGAAGGTTGCAGAGTGTTGGAGAAAGTGCATTGACTTGCAAGGAGATATTGTTAAAAAATAAACTTGTTTTATTATTTCGTGATTCTTTGTTCTAAAAATATAACAGTTTGTGCAGAACTTTTGGTATGCCCCTCGTACATTTATTCAACAAAAAAACTTGAAAGTCGTACCTTAAAATCTATTCCACCCACGAAAATTCGATTGGGAATAACGCTGCCATGCGTTTTATTGAAAATATCCATTTGCTAAAAAAAAAACAAAGCAAAGCGTTATTATCATTAACAGTTCCTCATTCCATGACAAATCACCACAAAAAAAATTTTTAACCACTACCTCTCCGATTTTGGTAAAAATTGGTGTATGGCCAGTAATGGATATTGGGTGAGGCAAATAAGGCAGCCGCCACAGGCCCCCCTTTTTTGAGTTGTTGAGGGGCCCCCCTTTTAAAAATGGCGTGTGTAGTTTTAGGCTATTTTGTGGCATTTTGAAATGGGTTCTTGGTCTTAACAACTGTGGAAGTACAAACTAAATGTGGCTATTTTCCCTTTGACTGCATTTTACCCTTGCAAGCTATTTTGCGGTTCAACGTTTGTGTGTCTTCAAAATGGGCTTATTTGCTGCAGTGCTCATAAGTATTGTTTTGGCGTGCTCATAGTTACTGTTTGGATAGTGATACTAACTATGAATAAAATGGGTGGAAGTTCGAATCTTTGCATGCAGGGTGCTTAAACAGAGGCAGTATACATTAAGGAGGGGATGGCAGTTTGTGGATATGAGTTGGAGTGTAAGCTGAAAGCTCCATTTTTATCAAATCACTTTTTGTCAATTTAAATAAATTATAGAGATTGACCAATCACAAACGACTAAAAGTCACGTTTTTAATATGTCACTAAAATTGACCAATCACAAACATTCAACGGAAAATAGAGTGCAGAGATAAAATGCCATTGACCGCAAAATAGCCACTCCCTAAATAAAAACCAAACACTAAAATTTGTTTTTTCTATTACTGTTTTGGGCTGAAGGTTTTCCAGTTCTTTTGACAGAAACTGTTGTGGCAATGTGGGTTTAACATATTTTTGAGGGTGGAACCTCATTTTACTGATGTGATCAGAACAACTTATATTTTTAGCTGTTGAAGCTGCAATCAGCGCCAGCATTTAAAATTTTAGATAACTCCTATCTCAACGCATTACGATTAAATTCAATGGTTTTTACTGACATAACGTTTATAAGCATGTGAGGACTCATATTTTTGGGAACTTTAAGCTCTTTCTAGTACAGTGGTTCCCAACCTTGTTAATGGCCTGCACCCCTAAATTGTGATGATATGTTCTCGCACCCCTAAAATATTTTAATATGTTCTCGCACCCCTATAGTGTTTTGACATGTGAAGAATACGGCCATGCACCAAGCATGCTTTAATTGGAGTCTAATTCCGCAGTTTCTAAGCAGGCAACTTCCGCAGTTTTCTCACTGTTATTGCAGAGGTGATCTCCAAAAAAAAAAAAGGTCATCACCGATCTCGCATCGTTTCCAGCTGAATTGAAGGCCGCGCATTATGCATGCTATAATTAGACACTGATTGTGCAGAAGTCATAGCACGTGATGAACTGAGCATGACAAGACAACAGTGCAACACAAAAATCTGGATAACCATCTCGCACCCCCTAAGATCCTGCCTCGCACCCCTGGTTAAGAACCCCTGGCCTAGCAGTACACTAGCTAAGCATATTGTCAGCCCTTATTTCACGATGTTTTGACAAAAAAAATGGCCTATGTTGCTGCATAACATCTAAATATTCTGCACAATTCTGTTTTGCGATGTGTTTCATGACAATTAAAGTCACACCAAGTTTTTAAGGCACTTGTGTTGCAGCAAATCATTTGAATATTCCCTACAATTGTGCTGTTATTGTAATGCTTTCGATAGCGAATTACTCCAATTTTTATTAAAGGATGATTAACTGTGTGAAATGCGATAACTAGTCACTGCAAAAAAGCGTTTCAATATTTTGAACGTATGGTTTTGATTATGAATATATCCTAATGTATCTGCATCAATTCTTTTGCAACCATCTATAGCCTACCCAGTAGCGTTGTTTGATCGCAATTATTTATAGCTACATAAATTTTTCGGGGCCCCTTTTTAGTTCGGGACTATACTACAATTTCGGGGCTACATCAATTTTTGGGGGCCCACTATACTCTCAGTTTTGAACCAGACTACAACTAATATTCAATTCAGAAAAACAAAAAAACTTACTTGCGATTTTGCTGGAATGGAATCGCTCGAAGACAAGTCAGTCATTTCCTATCAACGGATATGAATCTCTTTTCTAAACAAATGGCACACCTGCCGCAAGAAAACTCGCTTTTACAACTTGCTTTTATATTACATAAAAGCGATAAAATTACAACTTTATTGTAACACCAAACGCTTTTGGCTAGCTGACGCGATTGAAAATATCACAAAGAAATATTCTTTTAAAAACAATTTAATGACACAGTTTTAATCATGGTTTTTCGTTATTACCGATCAAATTGTCATCCCAAATCCAATACTAAGAATTTAGTAGCGGTCTAAAACAGTTCAAAACTTGGATAGTAAGCTTCAAAGCAAAGCAGTTTCCTAGGCGATAGATGAACATCACAATTTTTTAAAGATGATTATTTAATTCCTGACTGAAACAGAATCAAGGTTGCACTGGTTATATTGCTATGATAATTTCTTTAAAAGTTGTGGTTCTCAGTGAAATGCAATAGCGATTGTCAGTGTCTATGTTAGCGATTGTAATAGCAATTGTCAGATTTTACTGTATGAACAAACTTATGCATGGTACTTGTACAGAGTTAATGCCAGTTAATATCAACTGAAGCTTTTTGACAATTTTCAGTATAGCTTAAAATTGAATGTTCCGTGCGTATGGATGCTTTGGGGCTATACAGCGATGCGAAACCTAAGAAGTCACTTTGCCAAGATTTTATTGCTGATCAAACAGATCAAAGCAAAACCGCCATCAAACAAAAGCGATTTCTTACTACCAAATGCTACATTTTTATCAATGCAGACGGCTATTATGTTGTTTGCAAAATTTTGCAAAATCTCTGATCAGCAAATCAAGGTTAATGAGAGCTTTTCGTTCGCTAACAAAACAACAACCGGTTTTGTATGATCGTCAAATTGTGAGATGGAGCTTTTTATTATTTGCAATACAGTATTACACTGTAAAATAACCACTTCATTGGTGTAAATATGCATATAAAGTGCGTAGATTATCTTTGTAACTCAATAAATCAACGGTTTTGTATGCTAATCGAGTGAAGGCAGAGACGAATTTGTAATTTGTGAGAGTGAAGGTACAATCCCAGGCGTTTTGCTTTTCATTTTTTTGGAGATCGCGTGTACAAGTCAATAGAGCTTGGAAGAATGTGTTTGAAAAATTATATATTACAATTTTTATAAATGACATATTGTGGTTTTGAGGAACATAGTGGCGAGAATTAGAAGTGCAATATTTTGATGACATTTGGAAAATTACCTTTAGTGCTGAGTTATTTTATTTGTAAATTGTACTTTTCTTGTATAAAACCGACCATAGGAATGGCGCAGTGGTTATAACGTCCGCTTCGCCGTCGGTAGATCTGGGGTTCAATCCTCTTGTCGAGTCATATCTAAAGTTTCAATTGTGTGAATAAAGTTGGTGTAATTGGATACGGTGTTATAATGAAGTTACTTTTTAGAGTTGTAATTATTTTTATTTTGTTCTATTTTTGTCCTTGTAATTAATTACATCTGTGGCACATTTCCAATCTTATCAGAAAGAAATAGAAGATGGCAATTTGACAACTGTAAAAAACAAAAGCGGTTTCAGTATAATTTAAGGTAAGTTTAAATTAAGGTTTCAGTATAAGGAAAATTATAATCTATTAGCTTGTTTCAGAATAATTCATCACTATTTTTCTAATTGTATGACACACCATTGGTTTGGAACTAAATGGCGGTTATTTTAAACTCTTTCGCTGCCGCGATCATCAATTGATGATTTTTGCGCTTACATCCTTTCGCTCCCGCGAGATCATCAATTGATGATTTTGTTCATAAGTTGAAAAAATCAGTTTAGTTTAAAATTGATTTGTGACTTTATTTCTCGACCGATTTCAACAATTTTTTTTAAATTAAAGGTTATTTCAAGGCAATCTTGATAATGTTTTATATTTGTCTTACCTATTTGGTTTTATTCTGAAAAAATTGGACCAAGTAACTCAAACCAAGTAACTCCGTTACAATCTATCGGAGTTACAAGCATGGTAAAAAATTTAGTGTCAAAATTTTAGATGCTGAAACGGGATGGAGTGTGCAGCGTACAACCAACCGTAGATTGGTTAGAGTGGTAGCTCAAGCAAAAATGTTTTTGTAAAAGAAATCTGAACGTTTCTGGCACTTTTTACCTGATACGGTTTTTTAGTTCCAGGATATTTCTGGCCATGCTTAATTAGGCGACATGCGGGTTTGTGCATCATTCTACACGGTGCTCCAATGATCAAACGTCAACTAGAAGTCTGTGAATACCATTTTTAAAGTTTTTTTGATATGTTTTAATAGGAAAATTGAATCCAGATGTTTTCTTGGACTCTTTGACTTGGATTCATGCGAAAGTACAAAGCACGTAGCTGTTATAGTTCATAACAGCCAAGCGTGGAGCTGGTATTGAACCGACACCTTGTGGCCTTTGCTCAATCGCTGCCACTTGGCATATTGGAACCAAATGAAAACTAAAACCCTTAAATCACAAGAATCAATTTTGTAAAAATTTTTAAAACTACATAAATACAATTTAAAAATGTTATTTTCCTTTTCAGTTAAACAACTACTTAAGGTCAGAAGCGTATTACGGAAGCGATCAGAACTGGGAAATGTCTGAAAAAGGAATATTCGTCGCCTAAATTATTGTAAGCTTCATTAGATCATTCAATAAGCTGTGAACTAGCATTTATGGGCTGAATAATCAAGGTGTCAAAGTACTCCAAAAATTTATTGCTTAAAATTCTTTTATATAATAACTGGAATTTTAGAGAACTTTTGCCTTTTTTGAATCAAAAAGTTACAAAAAAAAGGCTAAACACAACTCTGTGGACTGCTTAGGCTAATGGCGTAGCATTTTTTGACTGGTTTGCTCTGTAGGATTTCGGCTTGCAAAGGTGACATTAGTGGTGGTTGTTTTTGATTTATTTCGGCTAGGTTTATTGTCAATAATTACTAATTTCCTGAAAAATTACGCTTTGCGCTGCATACGTGACCCAAGTAAGAAGCTCCGGGCCTTTAACACGATTTCAATTTTTTCAAATGTGATTTTAATTTTTTTATTTCAAGTAGAAAAAGATTTCTTGCTCAACGCTCAGTAGGCGTTTGCATATCTGCTTTAAATCTGGGCTTAAAATTCCTTTGCTTAATTGCTTTCTTATGTAAAGGCTGATTAGCAATGTTTGCTTACGTATCTCAAGCTACCAATAGCATAGTTACAGTAGCTGTTGGGTCATCAAGCCTGTGCTTCCATAAAATAATTATTTATTTCATCCACTTTTGGAGATTATTTCCTCATTGTTAATGCAAATTTTATTTCCGATTGTATACCTTGCTCTGCACGGGAAAAGTTGCTCATCAATTGTAACATTGGCACCAGGAAAATATGACTTTTGGCAGTTATCCATGACTGAATCCCATAATTCCCTTATTGCAGCAAACTTGTCAGTCTGTCGTCGAAGACTTCGTGAGTTTTATCATCAAAACGAATGTAGCTTAATATACTGTAGATTTGTATTTATTTCTACTCATAGTTTTTCAAAAGATAAGACGCCCATGTTCTTCATCCCAGAAATGGAATAGGTGTTTGTCTATCCCTTTCAGCACACCACGGAGTATGCACAGGCCAAAGAAAGCAGTAATTTGCGAGATAACGCAAATTTTTTGGCTTATTGTTGCAGAAATTATAATTCAAAGGGTTGGTCTTGCGCATAGCAATAAGGAGAAGTTGGACACAAAAGAATATTCCTCGCTTCCTTTTGTGAACTTGAAGCGGAAAAATGAAAAAACGGAACAAGAAGTTGTTTTGGTCCCAACGAGCGATGAAAAAAAGCAATATATACGAAATACAAAATATGAAAAAGTTTGTATTAATGTCGAAAAATAACAACGTTTTCCCTGTACAAGCTGTGTGCAGATTGAAAATCACGCCGATTTTGCATCACTAAGCACGTCATGCTGATAAAACGTTTCGCTGATTAGGATTAGAGTAAAACCGATCAAAGCAAAACCGCCATCGAACAAAAGCGATTTCTTGCTTTACTTTCATCATTGCATTTTTGTTGTTTGCAAGATTTTACAAAATCTTTCTTATCAGCAAATCTAAGTCAATGAGTTTTCGTTGGCTAACAAATCAACAATTGTTTGCTTCATACTAGATTTTGTAACTTTTTATTGTTCTTTTTATTGTTTCAATGGAATGTTAATTTCTGAATTGTGCTTTTGTCAGCTTTTAATCGATTGTAAAATAGGCCAAAAACTCCCCAATTTTGGTGCTACACCTCATAAAATTGCAAATTGTGAAAAAACACTCCTTTTAAAAGTCTTAAAACATTTTTATTGAATAGCGCAATTCTTTTATGATGTTCCAATAAGTTACCATGAAGATGGTAAAGCATGGTTCTTTAGCATGATGTGTCTAAATTCTCGAAAAGATGCATCAAAAAATAAAGTCTCTAGAATTTTTTAAAGCTACCGTACCTTATTTTGAAAGTAATTTACTCCCCCAAAAAAGGAGGGGGTTAATTTGCATAAATTAAATTTATGGGTAAATTAATTTTTTTGGAGGTCAGCATATTTTAAACTACAATGAAATTTCTTTTTCAGCGATATAACATGATCGATATAATAGCCAATGGCCTAAAACCAGTGAATGATAAAAGTAAAGATAATTAATTGTTTTTTTATGCAAATTAGCCGTTTTTGCATCTGTTACAAAGGATTTCAGGACTGTGTCGCGGTAGCGAAAGAGTTTAGACTCTTCTGAAGCTTGTTTACAGAACCTTTGATGATAATATTTCAAGTCGCCGTCACTACCTGTTGCATCACACGCGTGATGTGAAGCGTTGCATTGCTCTAAAAAACGCGTCTGTAAAAAACGCTTCTCTAAAAAACACTTGGGATTTATTTTTTCTGTCCCCCCAACGCATTAGCTCTTACGCTCCGACGTCGGTAAAATTATCTGCTGCGATCTTATGTTCATCACATCTTTTGCTTGCCATTTCAATGGGGAGTTAATTAGTGATTGTTCCAAGCTCTCGCTTTGCCGGTCATTCTCTATTGTTCTTAGAATGTTTAGACCGTTTTGTCAACACCTAAGGGCAATTTCTCCAAAACTCTGCAAAAGCTGCCTTCAATTTATGAGTTTCGCAAAAACATTTTGTGATTACGTACTGCTCTCTCACAACCTCGACTTCACTCTCACTGTCAACATTTAAGACATTTCGTGTTTTGAGCGCGTGGAATGAATTTAATGAAATGTAAAGAGGTCAGGTATCAGGTGACTGTGGGGGTTTGCTTCGATATAGCAGTTTGCTTCGATATAGTTGTTGTACTGTTTTCAATTTGTTTTTCGGAAATTCCATCTCGTTTTAGGTAAAGAATTGATGACTGAAATTTTCTGTTTATACTTCTTTCGTATCAGCAGTGTCTTTAGTACATAACTACTACTTTGATTACCACTTCAAAACATGTTTTTGTGAAGTAGTAGTTGCCTGTGATTATTTGTGAAGTAGATGCTTGTGATTTTTGAGTGAAGGCAAATCAAAGCAATAATCACACTGCTTTGACCTACCGAACGTGTAACGATCTTTGACCATATCCAACTGGAAAAATTCAGGTTGCAAAGGATACATTGCTGCCCGTGGTTGGGGAGATTCTACTGAAGTCTCAGATGCAAGTTCTTGTGATTCTGTTGCAACAGGTACAGTGTCAGCGCTTGAAGAAGTACCAACTGTACCAGATGAATTTGATTCTCCAGTCTTTGCACTGCTATCAGATGAAGATATAGTAGGAGGAGTTTGAACATCTGGGTAAGTATTTAAAGAAAATGTCACACCCTGTTTTTCACAGGCAGGGGCATTAGTTGCATCATCTGCAGGTGCTTTACCATTTAAGTTATTCATCACAAATAACAAGCAATTATTCTTAATAATGGACCTAAATGTAAATCTGTAACTTGGCAACTCTAATTCCAAATCCTATCACTGATATGCACTCTCATAGTCTCTGCGCGTCAGTAGTATCCGATTCTCCGAAACTATCGCCATCATCCTCTCCATATACTGCTCTATATGCATTCCTTTCAGACGCGACTCCGCCTCAGCAAGACGATCTCTGGTGTCTAGCTTGACAATAGATCGATGATGACTTGGATCGTTTAGTTTGCCATCGCTGCTTTGATTGGCTAGTTTTTTAGCAGCTGGTTTTTGGGTGAGCTTCTGATTTGTTAACTTTTCTTTGCGGGACGATGACGTCATCGTTTTTCCTGATTTTCCGCGAATGTTCGATCTGATGAAGAGATTGTAATAAAGTTATTTATTTTATACACGAAGCCGCTTGCTCAGACAATCAATATGTTATTAGAACTGTGGATTAGCAATTTTACTAAGTGGATAAACTTACAGTGATCTAACGATAGTGAATTGACGACAAAAACACTTTATTGCTTGCACAAAACCTAAACATCAACTATTTTACGGCAGTTCTTACAATACTGAAGTAACTTAACGTAGCTTCTGATGATGTCCGTCGCAAAAACTATGCAGCAAATAAAACATCTTTAAAAATAATTCAAAGCAAACGTTACCTTTTCTTTGGCATGGCCGACTGTATCACTTTGCTAAGTAATCCGTCATCATCACTGGAAGTATCCAAAATATCGGTCATATCATCATCCAAGTCACCACGGTTTAAATCATAATCTTTTGTGACCTCATTATTGCTGGTGTTGCTCCCATTGTAACCGTCAGCCTCACATTTAACTGGATGATTTGTTTCAGCATCAATAGCTCCGTTAACTTCTTCCGAAAGTTTGTTGTGTGCCTTCGTGGACGAAAGCGCAATTGGCTTTTGAAAACCATCATTCAATGATCTAAGAGCACTGATTTCACTTAACGTGGCGTGAGGCGACATCATACCTTCATCCTTGTACACCTTCATTTCATCATGGGAAGGCAGGGAAGTTATATAGCCAGTATTTTGTATTGATTGCACTGCCTCTGTCTTGCAATCAATACCATCGCTATTTGAAAACACTGATTTTGTTCTGAAATAAGTAAAACGTACACAATAAGCATCGTCTACAACAGTGTTTCTCAAACTGTTTTGGCCCATCGCCCCCTTATCATCCCCGACATAACATTATCGCCCCCCACGCCGTATAAAGTACAGCTAAACAAACAAAAGATAGTTTTTTAAAGAATTTTATTCAAAGAAAATCAACACATAGTATGGTCCCCAGTTCAGTGTGATGGATGTGCTTGGTGACCTTCACAAAGCTTCGAAACATTGGGAGACATTTTAGTGAGGTACAGTCGTAGATCACCTCGCCTAGTAATTGATAAGCGGTTTCTTTGCTTTGAGAGCATAAGGGTCACAGCCGAAAACCCTTTTTCAACCAAATATGATGTGGGAAATGATATAACCCACATTATAGCTTCTTTCCATAGGAGTGGATATTTGCTAGCTACCTGGCACCAAAATAAATCATATCGATCCTCTTTGAAGCTCAACCTGGATTCATCATCACTTTGCAAATCGATAAACTGCTCTTGAAGTTCAAGTTCTATGTCTGTAGGTTCTATGTTCTTGCGACACGGGTAACAGCTAACCGTTTTAATAAAGAGCTTAAGGGAAGGCTTCATGAGTTTATCGATATCACCGTAAACCGTTTTCCTGTTAACGTCTTTCTCTATTTTTTTTTAGTTGTGTTTTTTGCCGCTGATTTCGAAAATGCAATTATTTTTTTCCTATCATCAGTACTTTTTTAGTTATTCACAATTTTCGTTTTTCTAGGTGTACTGTAATATCCTACTGCTGGAAAAGTGCTTTGTATCACTAACACATTATTGCTTTTTTATATATTTTACTGGGAATAAGAAATTAGTTATCAAAACAACATTTTCAAAAAAGTATACTCGTAACACACTTTTAAAAGTGAATTGCAGAACGGGCTTTTCGTTTGTGTGCTGACGTATCATGTCTCATGAGACACCAAACGTAATCTCCCATCATTGCACTGTCCCGCCGACCCTGATACCTTCTTTCCATTGGCTCTATATCCTGGTGAAATCTTTCACCGTGTTCTTCACTGAAATTTACCTTTGGATGGCTGTCCAACTTGAAAGTATTGCTGCAAATGTTTCAAAAAGTAACATGGATACATCCCATACAAACAAAGAAATAAAGCCTATTTTTTTTAGTTTATTTTCTTTCTACTTTCATTTTTTTTCACTGCTGAGTCCATAAAGTATTGATGAGTTCGTTTTACCGATGCGCAACTATTCAACTTGGAACCCAGATTTTCTGCCTAGCATAGCCGGAGCACCGTCAGTGGTACTACCAGCTAGCTTAGTCTATTATTCTAGCTTAGGCTTATTAATACACAGCTATATTTTTGGCTAAAAATTTCATTACTTTATCAAAACTAGCTGCTCATGACATGTACCAAATTCAATTTGCATGCAAAGGTTTTGAGTTATTTTTGATACAACAGGCTTATAACTTTTTCTGCCCACCCCAGATATGATAGAAAATTTATTTCGAGAGTACCATGTTTTATCGCTTGGCATCAATCTTAGATACTTCAACTACGAACCACAAGCAGAAAGTCACTAAGAACACTTGGCTTTATATATAACCCGCCTTTCATCTTGCCATTTAAAGTGTTTAGTTGCCATACAGAGTGTATCGAATTTCAACCTGAGTTATAGTCAGATGCCAGCCGTTGCGCTACATCAGCCGTTCATTAAACGTTTGTGAAATATGCTTTGAGCAGCATTATAAAGTTTATAATAAATTGTATACTACAATTTAAGTGATTGACATACTGTGGTTAAAACGCCATCTTTGATGAGGTTAAAGACATCCTAATCAAAGACAGCGTTGTGACCATCGTACGCTATTCGTCCTCATCCAAGAGATTCGTGTATATAAAGATGGTGTCAAACTGCATAAAAATGCGACATTTCGAACATGTAAGCTTTGATATGTGGATACATTTTTTTTCCACATAGCTGAGGTTGCTTTGATCGAAATTTCGTGGCAGCAACTGCAGTAATTACATTGAGTAGTATCATTAAAGAGGTTCGCGGACACTGTGGGCATAGCGAGCTTAAATTCTATGTTGTTGAAAATAAATTTCCTCTCCGATTTCAGGTTGAATAAGTTGAGGTATAAACCATTGTTGAGATATGAGCTCGTTTTATCTTCTCGTCAAAGGGGTATTGTCTAAAAATGATACCTCTTTGTCGAGATAGTAAAGCAGGACTGCTCACAACATATCATGATGAGGTTCAATTTCTTCGCAATAACGAGGATTTTCCTTTGCCCAAAAGTAAACATTTTGTGGTCGACTCGATCGGTAAGTTCTCCATCATTCTCATAAATTTTTTAGTGAACTGATTTTGTAACTCATTTTGAAAAAAATTTGAGGGGAACTTTGTTTTATTTTGCGGGTAATATTACCCGCGCGGGAGCGAGAGTGTTAAACTTAATGTCTCTGCATGGTAGCCCCGCTTGTGGTTGATATACAACCAACCAGCTCATGACCTTGAGTTCGAATCTCACAATAACTGCGCTGTTGCATTCTTGGAAAAAGCATTTCCCTTGCTTGTGGTGAAAACGCAGTATACCAGCGGTGTGGGTAACTCAAAAGCGGTTAAAACTTGACGTTATTTCAGCGTGACAAAGGCTTTTCAAAGATTGAGAGATAATCAATAAGCTATCAACTACTACCTTATGATTTACACCTTTCAAATGTTTTCCCTAATGTATAAACGTAAATCAAAAGCTCACTCCACCTAAAAAAACACTTGCTGGTCTGCCCAAGAGCTAGCGGCACCACTCTTGCGACTGGTGGTAGCCTAAACTTTGTTTTGATGAATAGGAAAATTTCTAAGAACGTAGCATCGTTATTAAAACTCCATAGAAAATTTTCACATCTCTGCAATTAGACCAACCACAGGCAACCTCCAAAAATATTTTAGTGCAAATAAATGTATATTGCATTTATTAAACTCAAACAAAAGCAGCACAATGTAAAATGAGTAAAAAAAGTACCACACATAAACCAAGTTTCACATGCGGTAAATTGATCAATAATCAAGCTGAAATTCCAAAAATTGCCTAACCTGAGCTGCGCAGCTAATTATGAAAATAAGCACAACCCACATCCACTGCAACGGCAACCATCACAAGCTCGCCCATCATTTTCAGAAGCACCTTTCTCTTTTCCAGTGTAAACCATCACTTTGTATGTATAATCATCAGGATCACAGATTTTGAATAGTTTTATGCTATATTTGGAACTGTTTCCAGGATTATATTTTCTGAATATCATTGTCTCATCAATTGCTAACATTTCATCCGGAATTCGAAGACCGCAAAAGTTCTTTCATTATTTCTTCACGAGAGGCCTTAGTTTTAAAAGTCTATCTAGTTGATCAGCAGTTTCATTACCCTCAAAATGGATAAACCTCAGCAGTTGCTGGGATCTGTTCCTTGCCATTATTTATGAAATAACTGCATTTTTGTAAATCTTTTTTCTATATCAATAGTCAGATATTTTGGGGTACGTGACGAGTCCCATGTAACATACTATCCCCAAAAATTTCATGAGCTCATCGCCCGTTGTTGCTTTCCATTTGCGACACCCCAGTTTCTGTGCACTAAGCCTATTGGTTTCCATCACTATCAAATCTACCACCTCTTGATCAACAATTGCATTATAACATCCGATTGGTATTGGCTCTCCTACAAAGCTGATTGCACGTTTACCAGAAAAAGAAAAAGATCTTAGGGTAGTTCCACTTACATCAGTCCAGTTACATACTGCCATGGCATTAATTTGTGGTATACCAACATCGTCTCCATCAGAATCAACAGCACTCTTGCTTTCAATATCATTATTATCCGATCACAATTGGATGTGTAAATGGTTGCAACTTCTCATTGCTATGTGACCCTAATTTACATAGTGGTAAATTCCATCGGAGTCAAGAAAGCTTAGCTAAAATTATTTACTGTACTGGGGATCACCAGTGAGTCCCATGGTACACAACGAATAAGTTATTCATTCTGTACCATGGGGATCACCGGTGATCCCACGTATAACAACAGTAAAAACATGTCTGCGATAAATAATCAACACCAAAACGCAAAAAAAATAAATTTTTAACCTAAATCGAGCAAAATATTGGTTGGTATATAACTAATGATATAGCGAAATAGCCTTTGCCTTCATTTTACTAGCTTATCAGAAATGGGCACCGTATTCATTTTCGTTGGGTGTTGTCCGATTTTTGTAGAACTTTCTCGTGTGCATTTTTGTATGAAAATTTTTATTCGCTTGGCTATGTATCGTGCTTCACTGTATACGTTGTTGTCTGAAATTCCGGTTTTGCCCGTAAAGTAAACACCAAAAGCGTTTTGTTTGTCTATACCCCCACAGATGTAAATGCTTTTGGAGTGTACTGTGCGGTCAAAATCGGGTGTTTGGAAAACAACGTAGACTGAGAAGCACCATGTAAACAGCTATGCGGATAAAAACTTCATACAAACATGGATGCGAAAAAATATACAAAACTGTACACAAACGAATACTGTGCATATCCATTTTTAGAGTGTTAATATACAAACTTCAGAGCAAATGACCGATAGCAAAAGCAGTACAAAGGTTTTCCAATTTAGCTTTTCTGTAGAGCTTGTGTGAACGGTCGCATGCCGTAGAGTAATCCAACCTGCATTCTCGCTTTTTGAATCATAAGTTATTTTTTACGGCTGTAAGGGCCATTACAGGAACCAAAATAGAGCAATCATATTTGTCGGTGTATTCCTTTGCTTTCCTTTTTGCGGCAATCGTTGTAGTTCTCATTTCATTGATCAATAGTAATTCACTTCGAATTGCATCTTTAGTAGTATAACGCATATAGACCAGAAGCTGTGCGTAGTTTGACACGTTGGTTGATTCGACCAGTTGTATGGTAAATCCATCTTTTGAGCCCTGTACTTCCGTAATTACTTGTTCTTTGATATCAGTAGACATTTCTGTAATACGCAGCTGTATTGTATTATTTGACACCGAAACACTGTTTAATTTTGACACTGCTTCATCGCCGATCACATGCTTCACCAGCACTTTTGCTGCAGGCATGATAAGTTCCTCAGCTATTGTGTGAGACTTTTTGTTCGCGGCCACAAGAACTGCGATTTCATAGGAGGCTGTCACTATCCCCACAGACTGCTGATATTGCTTCTCCGTTTTGTCTAGTTGTTTTTTCGCATTTTCTCCAAGTCGCTTAAAATAATTACAATCGCGGTCCTTCTTATTTTGAAGATAATCTACTTTGAATTCGGGCATCATATAAATTTTTTTTTTAAAAAACAATTCTGTCAGGTTTAGGAACCCGAAACGGTTTTTCCCGCCGTAAAAATTTCTCTCGCAGGCCATGTCAGTGAAAATCGCGACTTCGTGTACTGTACTTTCGCCCGAAAGTATATCTAAATAAAGATAACTCAAACGTAGCGTTCGTCTCACCTCAGTAGCACAAAGACTTTCTCCGTCACACATCCATTAACCCACCCTTGACGCCAATAATTTTTGTTTTGTATTTCTGTCGCTTCCCACTAGTTTTTTGCCAAACTTCAGCAATGCCAACAGCAAAGAGCCCCAAAATGGCTAAAACAAAATGGCAATTGTTAGCGCCTGGGTCTCAGCACCTGACAGCAGCGCGCGATCCTTAGCCGCGACCAAGATCAAAGATTCGAAATTCACTATGGTTTTGATTAGTGTGAGTCACTACTTCTGAAACCAAATAAACCGTTTTCCTGTTGAACGTCTCTCTCTATTTTTTTTTAGTTTTGTTTTTTGCCGCTGATTTCGAAAATGCAATTATTTTTTTCCTATCATCAGTACTTTTTTAGTTATTCACAATTTTCGTTTTTCTAGGTGTACTGTAATATCCTACTGCTCATTTTCTTTCACTGCTGTTCATACTTTCATTTTCTGGTTGTTAAAATTACAATTTCTTTAATTCAATATCAAACAACTTAACCGAATCTCGGCTGTGAAACATTAAACAAATGATTTTGACGAATCAAACTTTGTTTTAACGACTTGATTTTTCGCTTGAAAGAGCAATTACGTTTTTAATTAACTCATATCAGGCCGACCCCATTTTTTTTTATGAAATTTGTTTTACAGGTTTCTTAGATAGCAAAACTGACATAATTAACAATATTTTTGAAAAAAAAACATTGGGGGCGATTTTACCCAAGAAAATGCTTGCGTCAGTTTAAACTGACGCTGGCTGTAGAAGGGTACTGTAAAAAAAAAGCAAATAATCTAAAAAGTTTGTAGAATTTGGTTGTTTATATTTTTGAAAATCATAGTTTGAAGTCTTTTTTGAACTGTGTAACTAATATTAGTTTACAAAAACTAAATTACTGTTTTTGCGATTCGCCTCAGCGTGTCGTTGGTTTGAATCTCGTGCAGGTTATATGAATGCTTTTGCATTTGGAATTATATAAAGTAAAGTTTTTATTATTTCCTACATTTTTGTGTGAAAAATATTGAAACGTTTTGTCAAAACATCTCATTTATTCAAAATGAAAACTTTCAAAACATTCCGGATGTAGTCCGACATTGCACTTGGAACAAAAGTATAGAAAAGTGCCTTTGCAGTCTTTTTTCGCGCATTTTGGTTGTTTTCCTTTTCTGATCCAGTGGTGGTTTTTTTGGTTCTAACATGATCCAGTGGTTGTTTCTCCAGCCCTAACATGATCTTTTGGCATTACTTTTGAAAACAAAGTTATTGAAGTCGCTTTTGTGGAAAAATCTTTGTAATAGGACTCCACAATCCGTCTACGAAATTCCAAATTGTCGATAGCAATCTCTCCTTCATCGAGTTTCTTTGTTCGGTACAATTGGAAAGCGTTGTTGATCGCCACATCGATGCAAAAGCGAAACAATGGCCACCACCACTTTTTACTACGCAGGTTAATAATGTAGGCAGCCAGATTTTGATCTAATCGATCGACTCCTCCCATATTTCGATTGTACACACTCACGACTTTTGGTTGCTCGATTTCGATTTGCTTTTTTGCATTTTTACTGTATCTTTTCACTTTATGCACAGGTTGTTTGCCCGCAAAGGTAGATAAAATGTTGACGACTTTGTTGTCTTTCCAACAAACTGCTGCCATATTGGTTGATGTTTCCACGGCAACATCAGACTCCCCGCGCTCCTTTTTTTCCATTGCTCTTACTGTTTCAAGTGGAGGTTCTTCTATTCTATTTAAACGAACGATCCCAGTTACAGCAACTGATTTCGGTCGCAAGTAGCGTAATGGCTTCGGACTAGTAAAAAAATTGTCCATCACAGCGTGGTAATTGCAGCCTGGTTGAGTAGGCAATACTTTTACCAAGTGTGCGACAACTGAAGCTCCTAATCCAAGGCCAATGTCAACATATTCCGTCAAAGCAACATCTTTACCAGCATATGGTCGGAATTGAATGCAGTAGCCTAGAGGTTTAGCCATAACCCACATTTTGTAACCAAATTTTATTGGCTTGCCATGTATGTACTGTTTCGCCCCATGCTTTCCAAAATACGGTACCATGAACTCATCTATACTGACGTGCTGTTCTGGAAGATAATTTTCGAGACTTTGTTGATTTAGAGAATTGAATAATGGACGCACTTTTGCACTTTTTCGTCTTCAATGGTTCTGTAGCTTTATGACAGCTTTATGACGCTAGACTTAGCAAATGGAAATACACTTTTTTCCACCATTTTATCGATTTGCGGTAAAAGCAATAGTATCCTAACATTTGATCGTTATTGCCAACGCCACCCATGTGCCTATTGTACTCGTCCACAGCAACAGGCTTATCCTTCAATACGCGACCTTGTTTGTCTAATGTCACTAGTCAAAACTTCCGATTGTATTTGTTCACCACTCCTCAGCTCATGCCCCATTGCGTTGGCATTTAGATTGCTTGCCCTTGCACGATTTGTGTTTCTTTCACGGTAGTGCACTTTGTGTCTACCCTTCTCCTCTTCGTCAATAATTGCTGTGATGTCGTAAGAATGACTTTCTCTATATTGATGGTTGGATATCTGTGTATTAATAAATTGTAGTATAGTGTGGAATCTCCACTCACGGTAGCACCTGAATTCTTGAACAAAAAGTGCAATCCGAAAAACTTGCGGATTTCCAGACTGTCAATTGGCCTCCATTCCGCCATCCCACTCCTTCGTGTTGATCCATTTATGCATTGCGAAGCGTATTCATTAGTGTGAGTCACTACTTCTGAAACCAAATAAACCGTTTTCCTGTTGAACGTCTTTCTCTATTTTTTTTAGTTGTGTTTTTTGCCGCTGATTTCGAAAATGCAATTATTTTTTCCTATCATCAGTACTTTTTTAGTTATTCACAATTTTCGTTTTTCTAGGTGTACTGTAATATCCTACTGCTGGAAAAGTGCTTTGTATCACTAACACATTATTGCTTTTTTATATATTTTACTGGGAATAAGAAATTAGTTATCAAAACAACATTTTCAAAAAAGTATACTCGTAACACACTTTTAAAAGTGAATTGCAGAACGGGCTTTTCGTTTGTGTGCTGACGTATCATGTCTCATGAGACACCAAACGTAATCTCCCATCATTGCACTGTCCCACCGACCCTGATACCTTCTTTCCATTGGCTCTATATCCTGGTGAAATCTTTCACCGTGTTCTTCACTGAAATTTACCTTTGGATGGCTGTCCAACTTGAAAGTATTGCTGCAAATGTTTCAAAAAGTAACATGGATACATCCCATACAAACAAAGAAATAAAGCCTATTTTTTTAGTTTATTTTCTTTCTACTTTCATTTTTTTTCACTGCTGAGTCCATAAAGTATTGATGAGTTCGTTTTACCGATGCGCAACTATTCAACTTGGAACCCAGATTTTCTGCCTAGCATAGCCGGAGCACCGTCAGTGGTACTACCAGCTAGCTTAGTCTATTATTCTAGCTTAGGCTTATTAATACACAGCTATATTTTTGGCTAAAAATTTCATTACTTTATCAAAACTAGCTGCTCATGACATGTACCAAATTCAATTTGCATGCAAAGGTTTTGAGTTATTTTTGATACAACAGGCTTATAACTTTTTCTGCCCACCCCAGATATGATAGAAAATTTATTTCGAGAGTACCATGTTTTATCGCTTGGCATCAATCTTAGATACTTCAACTACGAACCACAAGCAGAAAGTCACTAAGAACACTTGGCTTTATATATAACCCGCCTTTCATCTTGCCATTTAAAGTGTTTAGTTGCCATACAGAGTGTATCGAATTTCAACCTGAGTTATAGTCAGATGCCAGCCGTTGCGCTACATCAGCCGTTCATTAAACGTTTGTGAAATATGCTTTGAGCAGCATTATAAAGTTTATAATAAATTGTATACTACAATTTAAGTAATTGACATACTGTGGTTTAACGCCATTTTTGATGAGGTATAAGGCATCCTAATCAAAGACAGCGTTGTGACCATCGTACGCTATTCGTCCTCATCCAAGAGATTCGTGTATATAAAGATAGTATCAAACTGCATAAAAATGCGACATTTCGAACATGTAAGCTTTGATATGTGGATACATTTTTTTTCCACATAGCTGAGGTTGCTTTGATCGAAATTCCGTGGCAGCAACTGCAGTAATTACATTGAGTAGTATCATTAAAGAGGTTCGCGGACACTGTGGGCATAGCGAGCTTAAATTCTATGTTGTTGAAAATAAATTTCCTCTCCGATTTCAGGTTGAATAAGTTGAGGTATAAACCATTGTTGAGATATGAGCTCGTTTTATCTTCTCGTCAAAGGGGTATTGTCTAAAAATGATACCTCTTTGTCGAGATAGTAAAGCAGGACTGCTCACAACATATCATGATGAGGTTCAATTTCTTCGCAATAACGAGGATTTTCCTTTGCCCAAAAGTAAACATTTTGTGGTCGACTCGATCGGTAAGTTCTCCATCATTCTCTTAAATTTTTTAGTGAACTGATTTTGTAACTCATTTTGAAAAAAATTTGAGGGGAACTTTGTTTTATTTTGCGGGTAATATTACCCGCGCGGGAGCGAGAGTGTTAAACTTAATGTCTCTGCATGGTAGCCCCGCTTGTGGTTGATATACAACCAACCAGCTCATGACCTTGAGTTCGAATCTCACAATAACTGCGCTGTTGCATTCTTGGAAAAAGCATTTCCCTTGCTTGTGGTGAAAACGCAGTATACCAGCGGTGTGGGTAACTCAAAAGCGGTTAAAACTTGACGTTATTTCAGCGTGACAAAGGCTTTTCAAAGATTGAGAGATAATCAATAAGCTATCAACTACTACCTTATGATTTACACCTTTCAAATGTTTTCCCTAATGTATAAACGTAAATCAAAAGCTCACTCCCCCTAAAAAAACACTTGCTGGTCTGCCCAAGAGCTAGCGGCACCACTCTTGCGACTGGTGGTAGCCTAAACTTTGTTTTGATGAATAGAAAAATTTCTAAGAACGTAGCATCGTTATTAAAACTCCATAGAAAATTTTCACATCTCTGCAATTAGACCAACCACAGGCAACCTCCAAAAATATTTTAGTGCAAATAAATGTATATTGCATTTATTAAACTCAAACAAAAGCAGCACAATGTAAAATGAGTAAAAAAAGTACCACACATAAACCAAGTTTCACATGCGGTAAATTGATCAATAATCAAGCTGAAATTCCAAAAATTGCCTAACCTGAGCTGCGCAGCTAATTATGAAAATAAGCACAACCCACATCCACTGCAACGGCAACCATCACAAGCTCGCCCATCATTTTCAGAAGCACCTTTCTCTTTTCCAGTGTAAACCATCACTTTGTATGTATAATCATCAGGATCACAGATTTTGAATAGTTTTATGCTATATTTGGAACTGTTTCCAGGATTATATTTTCTGAATATCATTGTCTCATCAATTGCTAACATTTCATCCGGAATTCGAAGACCGCAAAAGTTCTTTCATTATTTCTTCACGAGAGGCCTTAGTTTTAAAAGTCTATCTAGTTGATCAGCAGTTTCATTACCCTCAAAATGGATAAACCTCAGCAGTTGCTGGGATCTGTTCCTTGCCATTATTTATGAAATAACTGCATTTTTGTAAATCTTTTTTCTATATCAATAGTCAGATATTTTGGGGTACGTGACGAGTCCCATGTAACATACTATCCCCAAAAATTTCATGAGCTCATCGCCCGTTGTTGCTTTCCATTTGCGACACCCCAGTTTCTGTGCACTAAGCCTATTGGTTTCCATCACTATCAAATCTACCACCTCTTGATCAACAATTGCATTATAACATCCGATTGGTATTGGCTCTCCTACAAAGCTGATTGCACGTTTACCAGAAAAAGAAAAAGATCTTAGGGTAGTTCCACTTACATCAGTCCAGTTACATACTGCCATGGCATTAATTTGTGGTTTACCAACATCGTCTCCATCAGAATCAACAGCACTCTTGCTTTCAATATCATTATTATCCGATCACAATTGGATGTGTAAATGGTTGCAACTTCTCATTGCTATGTGGCCCTAATTTACATAGTGGTAAATTCCATCGGAGTCAAAAAAGCTTAGCTAAAATTATTTACTGTACTGGGGATCACCAGTGAGTCCCATGGTACACAACGAATAAGTTATTCATTCTGTACCATGGGGATCACCGGTGATCCCACGTATAACAACAGTAAAAACATGTCTGCGATAAATAACACTGCGCCACAAAAAAATATGACCCGAAAGTTACTCTGACCAAACCATCTGTTCTAGATGGAATTTGGGCTGCTGATTCCGAATCTGAACTCCGTTTTGCTCTATAACGTCAGGATTTTAAGTTATTTGCATTTTTTTGATTTTACCGATTTGTATGATTTTGTTACAGAAATGCCAAAGCTAAGCTTATGCAGTATGGTTCAAAGACGTTTCAACAACATTCAATATACTCGCAAACACAACAAAATCAATGAAAAATATTGTTTATTCAAATGAAAAGTAAACCACCAATAAAGCTTAGACACATCAAAAGTGTTGGGAGCATCTTCGTTTTCTGCGGTGGTCTTCATCCGTGTCTCTTTGAAGAGACCAACAAAAATCGGCCATCATGGCAGGGCTGACATTTCCCTGATATCTTCCTTCGATGATTTTTATTTCCTGGTGGAATCTTTCTCCATGCTCATCGCTAACATCTCCATTGTTTTCCGGAAAGAAATCTAGGTGCGCATGCAAAAAATGCATTTTAAGTGACATGCGTGCCCCCATTTCTTTGTAAGCATGAAGCATTTTGTCAATCTCTTCTTTGTGGTTAGCAGCTTTGTACTTTCCCACAAAGTTTTGAACAACCGACTCAAATGCATTCCAGGCAGCGAGTTCATTTGGATTTAACTTTTCTCTAAAGTTTTCATCTTTTAATAGTTTTCTTATTTCAGGTCCAATAAAAACTCCTTGCTTCAGCTTTGCTTCTGTTTTGTTGGGAAAAAGTTCACATATGTGCTTGAAGCCTTCACCTAAGTGATCCATAGCTTTCACGAAGTTTTTTATCAAGCCAAGCTTGATATGAAGTGGAGGTAGAAAAATATTTTTGGGGTTGACAAGTGGCACATGCATCACATTGAAACTGCCTGGAGTTAGATTTGTACGAGCAGGCCATTCAGGAGTACTGTAATGTTCATCATCTGCCCTACTGTTCCACAAACATAAGAAGCACATGTACTTGGTATATCCCATCTGCAACCCTAGCAACAGTCCAATCACTTTCAGATCTCCACAGACATGCCATTGATGAGTGTCATAACGGATACATGCTAACAGTTGTTTCATTTTCTCATATGTTTCTTTGGTCTTGGTGCAATAAGCAATTGGAACTGAAGGTTTTCTGTTTCCATTGTGTAGCAGGACAGCTTTCAAGCTGGTTTTATTTGAATCTATAAAAAGTCTCCATTCGCTTGGTTCATATTGCTGATCCAAAGACTGCATGAGACCATAGATATCAATGCAGTAACAAACATCATCTTGTTTGCTGAAGAAGGAAGCCAAATCAATGTGTCTTTCTCGAAAAAACGAAATGCTGACACCTTTTTGCAATAAGTTCCAATGCTTCAGTCTCGATCCAAGTAATTCAGACTTTTCTTTTGATAAATTTAAATCTCTCGATAAATCTTGCAAATCTCCTTGGGATAAAAAATGGTGCGTTGTATCGGGATTTATTGATGCTCTTTCGTCGGCACAATCTTCAAATTCAGAAGCACTACTTGTTCCCACATCCGTGCTTGCTTCTGATTCGGAATGAAATGGCATGATTTCAGCTGGAAGTTCTGGAACTGGATGTTCAGTGTTGTGAGGCATGGGCTTTATAGCCGAGTAGCAGTCAGGTTATTTGATTTTTGATTTTGTTTTCTTCAAAAATCCAGAAATTTTGGTCATGCAAAAGTAACAATCTGTAAAATGATCTTTTTGTTCACGCCAAACCATTGGAGACCAAAATGCAATCTTCTTCTTTTTACCATTAAGCCATTGGGTTAGGAGAGAGTAACAAGACAAACTGCTTACATGTGGGGCCCAGGATTTATCTTGATCGCCCAATTTAACCTTGAAATACAGTTTGTAAGCAAGTTTCAGTCTGTCAGTAATAGATTTGCGAAGATCTGAGGGGTAAATTTTCCACAAATGTAGCAGAAGTTGTCAGCATCATTTACACAGCAGCGTTTACGTTCACTCATTGTAGTGGATACTGTATCTTATAAAATATAAAAACTATATCTTCTAAAATATATGAAATTGAAGGAGCCGATGTAAGCTTGTTTAAGATATTAACAACAAGAAAGAGTTAGGCTAGAAAGCTTACTGAGAATGAATGCTGTAAAAATCCGGTCTTGTGGCTATAGTTTCGCGGTTTACCGCTCATCAGACAAGCTTGGATTTCAACCCGCGACCTCATGACCGGATAATTTGCAGTTAAAATTCATTGTATTGGTTAGAACCTATAACTTACGTAAAGGTATGTACACAATAAAATTAATAAGACAAGGGCATTCGCAGAAATATGTGTCCTCTCGAAAACTTGATAAGTGCCAATTCTCCTTATTTTGCTTATTTTAAAAAAATTGAAAAATGCAAATAACTTAAAATCCTGACGTGATAGAGCAAAACGGAGTTCAGATTCGGAATCAGCAGCCCAAATTCCATCTAGAACAGATGGTTTGGTCAGAGTAACTTTCGGGTCATATTTTTTTGTGGCGCAGTGTAATCAACACCAAAACGCAAAAAAAATAAATTTTTAACCTAAACCGAGCAAAATATTGGTTGGTATATAACTAATGATATAGCGAAATAGCCTTTGGTAGCATTCGTGTTAAGAAAGGTCTAGATTACGCAATACTCATTTGTAAAACAATTTTATTGAACTTTTAGATTAAACATGATTGCATTTGAGCTCATTCCTATGAAAAAATTATTGCTACTCATTGCCTTTGAGTTCATTACTATGAACTCATTGCTTTCATTTTACTAGCTTATCAGAAATGGGCACCGTATTCATTTTCATTGGGTGTTGTCCGATTTTTGTAGAACTTTCTCGTGTGCATTTTTGTATGAAAATTTTTATCCGCTTGGCTATTTATCGTGCTTCACTGTATACGTTGTTGTCTGAAATTCCGGTTTTGCCCGTAAAGTAAACACCAAAAGCGTTTTGTTTGTCTATACCCCCACAGATGTAAATGCTTTTGGAGTGTACTGTGCGGTCAAAATCGGGTGTTTGGAAAACAACGTAGACTGAGAAGCACCATGTAAACAGCTATGCGGATAAAAACTTCATACAAACATGGATGCGAAAAAATATACAAAACTGTACACAAACGAATACTGTGCATATCCATTTTTAGAGTGTTAATATACAAACTTCAGAGCAAATGACCGATAGCAAAAGCAGTACAAAGGTTTTCCAATTTAGCTTTTCTGTAGAGCTTGTGTGAACGGTCGCATGCCGTAGAGTAATCCAACCTGTATTCTCGCTTTTTTAATCATAATGCACACTTGCACTTTTTCTGAATGACGGAACTTTTTCCAGAATCCGTAGCACATTTGATTATTCATGCGACACGGGTAACAGCTAACCGTTTTAATAAAGAGCTTAAGGGAAGGCTTCATGAGTTTATCGATATCACCGTAATGTTAGTCTTGTCATGATGTTTTAACGCACCGAATTCAAAGGATTTTGATTCCGATTCAATCGTTAGATCACTGAGAGAAGTACAACGAGATATTTCCGCCGGTGTTCCTTCCGTAGCGAAAGTAGTCGGCTTGCTCTGCAAGAACGCCTGCACTTTTGCATGTTGTCCAATCACAGGAAAGTTCTCCCGTACACATTTGGAAGAAATATCTTTTCTCTCATTCACTTCCATACTCTGTTTGTCTGCACTACGAAGTCTCTTTCTCACACTATATGTTTCCAGCTTGCTTGCTATCGTTTGAGTTTTGAATATTCCTTGTATGTTGTTGCGCAATGCTATTAACTTGTGGTTGATCGTCTAGCCGATGTTTTAACGCACCGAATTCAAAGGATTTTGATTCCGATTCAATCGTTAGATCACTGAGAGAAGTACAACGAGATATTTCCGCCGGTGTTCCTTCCGTGGCGAAAGTAGTCGGCTTGCTCTGCAAGAACGCCTGCACTGCTGTAAATTGCTGATAATAGAGAGTCAAAAGGCCGGCAGATTCGAGGGCAAGCTGTAAAAAGGGCACTCTCACTTCTCGTAAGGGAACACCTCCTTCGGACTTTCACTTGCCTGGTATGTCCCAAAAAAGTCATCATCCAAAAAAATTCATTTAATTTTAAGTTATTTTTTACGGCTGTAAGGGCCATTACAGGAACCAAAATAGAGCAATCATATTTGTCGGTGTATTTCTTTGCTTTCCTTTTTGCGGCAATCGTTGTAGTTCTCATTTCATTGATCAATAGTAATTCACTTCGAATTGCATCTTTAGTAGTATAACGCATATAGACCAGAAGCTGTGCGTAGTTTGACACGTCGGTTGATTCGACCAGTTGTGTGATAGATCCATCTTTTGAGCCCTGTACTTCCGTAATTACTTGTTCTTCGATATCAGTAGACATTTCTGTAATACGCAGCTGTATTGTATTATTTGACACCGAAACACAGTTTAATTTTGACACTGCTTTATCGCCGATCACATGCTTCACCAGCACTTTTGCTGCAGGCATGATAAGTTCCTCAGCTATTGTGTGAGGCTTTTTGTTCTTAGCCACAAGAACTGCGATTTCATAGGAGGCTGTCACTATCCCCACAGACTGCAGATATTGCTTCTCCGTTTTGTCTAGTTGTTTTTTGTCTAGTTTCAGCACCTGACAGCAGCGCGCGGTCCTTAGCCGCGACCAAGATCAAAGGTTCGAAATTCACTATGGCTTTGTTGTTGCTCGAAGAGAACGCTTTGCTGTCATATCCCAGGAATCGTCAGCTTGAAACCAAACGGAGTTCTTGCTCGTTCGCGCCGCACCAAGTTTTAAACTCGCGGACATTCGAACACAATTATGTCGCTCAGTTCACAGTACCGCACTGCTAAAATGCATTACGGAAATTTTGATGCAGGACCTAATAAGAGTTTTTTTTTGTGGAGGCCGTAGAATTTCCTGAAATGACCGAAGAATATAAACTAAACTTACCAAAAAAGATAAAGCCAAAACCCACGGAGGTGTTGGAGCGATTTTACTCCGTGGGTCCAAACAGACTTTTCCTTGATAGAAACCGGCCGCCTAGAATTAGGAAACCAGCGATCAAAGCAACTATAGAGAAAAAAGCAGTGCAAAATGTTAGAGTCGACCAGCGACCTTCATCTTCCTTGTCAACGACTGTAACAATACAGGGTAGGCCATAAGTTTCCATACATAGGCAAAATAAACATTTTATGTTGAAAAACCATTTTTATTTATATAATGTGCTCTATATGATTCCCATTGTTTTCAAAGCACATATTAACCCGTGTTTCCCACTGTTGTAGAACACGCATCAGCACATTTGAAGGTATGCTTCTAATGGCGTCGGTGATTCGCTCTTTTAGGTGATTTATGTCTTGTATCTTTACCTGATACACCATAAACTTCAAATGCCCCCAAAGATAGAAATCAAGAGGGGAGAGATCTGGAGATCTTGGAGGCCACTCTACAGGACCACGCCGACCAATCCAAGCATCCGGAAACTGCTGATCCAAAAACCGACGCACTTGAATACCATAATGAGGTGGAGCTCCATCTTGCTGGAAGTAAACTGGGTAGTCACCTTCCTCGTTTAGCAGGGAAGGGAGAATTTCTTCTTGCAACATATTAAGATACTTTCCTGCATTAAGATTTTCACTGACAAAAAGTGGTCCAATAATTCTGTCTCCCCATATCCCGGCCCACACCATCAATTTGCCGGCACCTTGCATCTTCGTCGGACTCAGCCATTTAGGATTCTCATTACTCCAATAACGTAGATTTTGCCGTATGGAAACTTATGGCCCACCCTGTAGAATTTTTTTCTATTTGTTTAGATTTAATTTTGCTGAAATCCAAGCGTCCAGGCTTGACCTCCATTGTTTCAAGCTCGGAGATAACTACGTTAGGAGTCAGTTGCTTTGTTTCACTTTTAGAAATCATCGTTCCAGTTTCAACAACCACTGCGTCAATTTGCTTCATGTATCAACTCAAAATTAAATCAATTTGCATAAATGCTGAAAATATGATTTTATTTATAATCGATAAAACATAACAGATAAAACATAACGGTTTATTATGGTTCAAAATATTTAGCAGTCCAGCACTATTAATTACATCTCTGAATTTTTAAAACGACAAGTGCTATTAACTTCTTCAAATTACAAAACAGAATATACTTCCCAATTTCAACAGTTTCATTGTGTGCATTACGGTCAACGCCAACATAGAACGCGTCAACAAACTATTATAAAAACACATTACATTCAGTTGGTGACCGATAAGAAGCTAGAGGCTTTTAATAAAGCATAGCTTAGACCGCCACACTTTCACTTTAAAACTGCAACGATTCTGCTCAGTCACAGTACATTGAATTACATAGCACCTAATGATCACCACCATTCACTGAGAGCCACTACTTTAACATTATGTTATCAATGTAATCAGTGCTGCCAGTTTATGCTTTCTGAAGCTACATTCCGTTTATTTTTCTTCGTTCAGCATTGAAAACCTAGCCTCCAGCTTGCTGGTTTGCGGGAGCATAAAGTTCTTTCAGAGTTTGAATGAGTTTCAAAACGTTTTTCTTAGCACTACTGTAAAATAAAGTCAAGTAGCAATGCAACGAAATCATACGCAACACCTCATGGAACCCAGCTTTCAATACAATTGTATTATTGTTGAATTTTATTATCAATGCAATTATCTGGTACCAGCCATTCAATGCATTTGCAAATTAATTACTTTTTAGTTATTTCCACAACAGTGCCAATTTCTGAAACACCCAAAAATGCAATTCATAGAGAATAACTTAAACTTTCAGTAATTCTCTTTTGTGTGGTATGCTTCAAAGCAACCGACAGCGCATAAGGGAACTTTGCAAACTCTGCACCTAAACACGGTCATTTTCCGGGATGAGCCTTCAGAGGGTCCTCCTTCAGTAGTAGTCAGCCTTCTTTTCTTTCAGCATACCTTACATTCAAGTTGGGCATGGCTATTAGCCTCAAGATATTTTATCAATACTATTTGTTGTAATTAGCACATGTCTGCAGTGACTCAAATGCTTACCTTCAAAAAAAAATTTTTTGCTCATAAATATAATTTATTCACCCTTGTTGACACACTTTTGATCGAATTTGCATAAGTCAAAACTTACAGTGTAGAGCTATCCAGTACGAACATTTTGAGTGGTCACTTGTGCATTTGTGATTTGTTCGGTGATCTTTTCCAAAATATGCCACATTCTCGAATTTCTTAATTAATACAACTTTACATATGTAATATTTAAAAACAATATGATACGACTCAAAAAACATATGCAGAGATGAATCATGATTTGCTCTTCCCCAAGCACATGATCTGAGCCAAATTTTTGTTCGATTGCTGTTTATTGTCTTGTCTTTTTGATTGATTTGCTTTTCCTGTTTTTTGTGTACTTTGTGTCATACGTCATAAGCCAGGCAATTAGTAGTGCGATTTTTATCTTCATCAAAGAGTTCTTAATTGTGCAAAAGACCATAAAAAGATAGCAATGTAATCTTTATAAAAACATAATTACTGTGATTACTATGGTATTGTTGGCACTAATCAATAGTTCATATTGCGTATTTTAACGATAATTTTTATGTTATTTTTTTTAAGAAAGGCAGTAACAAGTAGGTTTTTTGATTACACGAAAATGAAGTGAACCGTTTTTATGATTTTGTTATTTACAATTGTTAGTTGTCGCAATATTGAACTACTTTTTCCAATGTTTACAAACCATTTCATATTTGTCGTGTTGTGCCAAATTTTAATATTAACTGAGAAACTTTGCTCTGTTAGCTTTAATATCAGATTTTTTAAATGCTGAGTGAGAACAAATTTTTGTTATGTCTTTAGTCCTTTATTGTTGAATACATTCTTGATTTTTTGTAACCAATCAATTTTTCAGTATATGACAAAATAACGATATTATTCTATTGCGTCGTAATAATGCTTATGAAAAAATGTGTATTTATTGCTTCCAGGCACCTAAGCTTGCTGCAAATGGTCAGCTATTACAAAAGATGTTAAATATAGGTGTACAAATGGATATCTGCTGTAGCCTAATGCCGTTCATATTCGTTCGTAATTAGCTTTAAATTCATGTACGCAGATATACGTGTCATTGTTTTTCATAATATTTTGCTAATATGCTAGTCAGTAGCAATGAAATGAAATGTTTATGAAATATTCTTTGTGCAGAGTTGAAACGTTTGTACAATAATTTATTATATAGTAAAAACTTTTGTAAATGGCAAACTTTGTTGTAATGGCAAACTTTTGTAAATTGCAAACGTTGTCTCCGAAGATGATGAACCCAGTACATTTATGTTTTCGTCCTCATCAGATAGTTGTCATGAAGAAGAGAGGTGACAATATTCAGGCCCAAATGAAGACTACAGCATCGGTAAGTTTTTTTCAAAACAATTCTTCACTTCAATTATAAGACTTTGGTCAAATATAGGTACCCTGTGATATAATAAAGGCTGATTCTTGTACAGGGTTTCGTAGCGAAATCTTTACTACGTGTTGGGCTGCTTCATTATTATAATTTTCATTTCATTTTTGCCTAAATCAGCATGAAACGACAACACTAAACGACTACTTTCATCTTTTTAAAGGATGTAGTTTTTCTACAAATTATAATTTAGTGAAGGTAAGTCAAAAAATTGTTGGGGGTTTTGAACTGATATGATGTACAGTACCCATTAAAGATGATTCATTAGGAGAAAGGCAAAACGCTTTCATCAACAAGTAGCGGTAAGTCTAGTTTATGATGAACTCATCAGAGAGTTATATTGTAGTCAGTGGCAATAGAATTATATGAAATATGCCTTGAGCATTATCATAAAGTTTGTAAGCATTATCATAACCGTAACACTTGTACAGGGTGGATTGTGAGTGCATGGAATGAATTTAATGTAATGTAGAGATAGTGGCATGAAGTTTGTAACAAACTATATATTACAATTTATATTCGAGGTAAATGTCATACGTGGTCACAACGCGCTTTCTGGTAACAATGAAGGCATCTGATGGGAAAGTGCGTTCTGACTGCAGTACGATATTTACATCACCAAAGAGCATAAAAAGACAGCAAAATGTGACAACATAAAAAGGAGACGAACAAAAGATCGTAGTACGCGACCGCAGTGCAAAATTAGAACTGCATATTTTGATGACATTTAGGAACTTCCTTTTGATGCTGAGCAGTTTTATCAGCTTTAAGGGGAAGTTGTTCCAAATGCCATTTCAAAAGCTATCTTCAATGCGGAGTTTGATTGCACGATAAATTAAGTATTCATTATGAACTATTTCAGTGAGTGGGAGTGGAATTAAATGTTTATAAAGTATGCTTTAGTCAGTATAACAAAGTTTATAACTAATTATATATTACAATTTTTATGAATGGTATGTTGTGGTTGAGTAACGATAGTGGCAAAAATTAGAAGTGTATACTTTCATGACATTTGGTTAATTACCTTTTAATGCTGAAGTATTTTATCAGCGTTAAAGGGTAAATTGTTTCAAATGCCATTGCAAAAGCTATCTTCCATGCGCAGTTCGATTACACGGTGAATTCAGTATTCGTCACAAACTATTCTAATGAGTGGGAGCACTGCAATGCTGCACATGCTCTAATTAAGTTCATTTAAAGTGCTCATTACTCATCTTTTCTAGATTCAGAACTCTTGGCAGCTCTCACTCCTGGAGCTGCCCTCCCTGCTTTTTTGAGATTCTACACCTACCAGCACTGTGCTTTTCTCCTCGGACTCCTCCAGCTGGTACACCTTCATTGCTCAATCTGGCCCCCTTCTGCTAATGCAGCACTCACACCCCACCCTCATCTTCAAACCTCTTATCCTTTTTCCGCCCACTTTGTATCTTCTCCCTCTGCACTCTCACCACTGCCTCATGCTCCTGGCTGTTTCTCTTTACCTCCTGCTTTCTCTTCCCCTCCCTAAATCTCTCAGGGTTTTTCAATCGAATGCTGGGGGTCTTCAAGCCAGTAGCACTAAACTACTACACTTTATTTCGTCTCATCCCATTGACCTTATTTATATCCAGGAATCTAATCTTATTTATCTTCCTCTTTTCAGATCTCTGGATTCTCTGCTCTGCGATCCCATGGCACCCACTCCGGATCTGTTATTTTTTGTACTGATGTCGCAGACGCTAGCCGCGGCGTCATCATTTTCATCACGCAGGGCTTATCCTTCTCTGAGCAGTGCAGTGCGATTTTTGTCTTCATCAAAGAGTTGCTAATTGTGCAAAAGAGCATAAAAACACAGCAATCTAATCAGCATAAAAACACTGCATGGTCTACCAAACAATCCTCACAACATGTTTAGTGGCATGTCCATTTTCCGGACACCTTTGAATTTCAATTGTTGATGATGAATAGTAGTTAACTAAATTAAATTAGTGCTGTGATTTTGAGGGAATGCGAGATTCTCGATGCATAATAATGCCACAAATTGATAGTTTGATAGGCACAATCTGTAAACAATGCACCTGTTATATATATGAGTCAAACATATGGCCTGATTTAACCACAGGGAAAAGACCAAAGAAAGACAATACAACAAAGAAAGGCTTTTAGAAGTATCGGTAGTCCGTAGGAAGCCCGGTTATAACGTCTACTACTTCTCAGTAGGGGCGTGCATTTTACCCTTTGGTTGATATTGTGGTAAATTAAGTGATCTCGTGTTGTTTTGTTAGGAGTTTAAGTAAATATAGCTTCAAATTAGACCCCTACAGCGAACCGAACAATTAGCCCCTACTGAGAAGTAGTAAACGTTATAACCGGGCTTCTACCGGTACTTCTAAAAGCCTTCTTTTGTTGTATTGTCTTTCTTTGGTCTTTTCCCTGTGGTTAAATCAGGCCATATGTTTGACTCATATATATAACAGGTGCATTGTCTACAGATTGTGCCTATCAAACTATCAATTTGTGGCATTATTATGCATCGAGAACCTCGCATTCCCTTAGGTTGATATTGCGGTAAGTTAAGTGATCTCCTGTTGTTTTGTTAGGAGTTTAAGTAAATATAGCTTCAAATTAGACCCCTACAGCGAACCGAACAATTAGCCCCTACTGAGAAGTAGTAGACGTTATAACCGGGCTTCCTACGGACTACCGGTACTTCTAAAAGCCTTCCTTTGTTGTATTGTCTTTCTTTGGTCTTTTCCCTGTGGTTAAATCAGGCCATATGTTTGACTCGTATATATAACAGGTGCATCTGCTCGTATATATATAGTGACCACGCGTATTTTCGCTATTCTGGTCAAAACGTCAACGTGGCGAAACGAGTAGTAAATTTTCGTTTCGGCCTGATTATGCTTCGGTTTGGGCCTGAGTGTTGGTCCCCCTGTTTAATTGTTATTAAGGCTGTGTGGTAGCCTTTATCGCCGTGAATTTTCGTTCTGCGCACACTGGGAGGAGCAGCGCATATTTGTAAATAAAAAACTGCAGGAGAGCTTCAACCGCTTCCTGTTTTTGTTTGACGAAGCAGAAAGGGTCCGTAGAGTTAATATTACTAGCTTTACAAAGCAACTCTACTGGTTCAGTGCTAATCAACGACGGTACGCTTGGCGCGGGAATCAAAGAGTTGAAACCTGGTGCTGTCGCACCATAAAATATTGAACTACTTTTTGCAATGTTTACAAGCCATTTCATATTTTGCGTGTTCTGCCAAATTTTAATATTAACTGAGAAACTTTGCTCTGGTAGCTTTAATATCAAATTTTTTAACGTTTGTAAATTAATTTAATTATATACTAAAAACTTTTTTAAATGGCAAACTGTGCCCACAACATTGTTTCCGAGGAGGATAAAGACAATACATTTTTGTTTTCGTCCTCATCAGATAGTTATGAAGAAGAGAGGTGGCAATATAAAGGCCCAAATGAAGACTACAGTATCGGTAAGTTTTTTTTTCAAAACAATTCTTCACTTCAATTATAAGACTTTTTGGTCAAATATAAGTAAACTGTGGTAAAATAAAGGCTGATTCTTGTACAGGGTTTCGTAGCGAAATCTTTACTACGTGTTGGGCCGCTTCATTATTATAATTATAATTATTGTAACTCATCTGCAAATATCACTTTTCATTACAATCCTTAAAATCTTACATATGCCAACAAAAGAGCTTGCTGAGCACCAAGCAGGAAAGCTGTTTTTGACTTTTATTTTTTCACATAAAAGAATGCATAAGCATGAAATGGAAAAATCGCATGCATGGAATAAGTTTGGTGAAAAGTAAAGATTTAATGCAGTATTCAGAGCATTACACCAGCAATATGTAGACATTTTTCTAAATATGGCGGGGGCGATTAATGCCAAAAGTAAACATTTTATGGTCGACTCTATCATATCTTCAGCAGTGTTATCTTAACAACAAAGCTTTCTTTTATGTTAATTGTTTTTAATATTACCTTTTTTAATCTATGCATTCATGTTTATATCACGTGATACTTGAGTGAGTCATTCAATCGAATCACGTTGTGTTGGGGATTACATCATTGGTCTCACATCTAGACCAATGACATTATTTATCTAAGTTTGTAATTGACTAGAACATACTATAATTAGTGTGGAATTGTTGGCACTAATCAATAATAGAAATTGCGTATTTTAAGGAGAACTTTTATTTTATTTTTTTTAAGAAAGGCAGTGACAAGTAGGTTTAAGTTTTTTTACGCACACCCTTAACTTTCTCCCAACTTGCCATTCCATTAAAACTCTTGTTGCTATCGAAACTGTATTGCAGATTCTATGGACATGAAGGAATGCGTAGGAAATGGAAGCGCTTTGCCATCAACGAGTAGAGGTGAGTTTATTTTATGATGAACTTCTACATAAAATACTTAATAAAAAACGTGTTATCTCACTCAAAAGCATAACCGCCAAATCTTTCTATCACACAAATCACAGACATCAGTCATCATGTAAATGATGAGGTATAGTAAAAAGTAATTTTCTTTGGAGACTTGCTAAAGTATATCTCGATAATTGCCATAAACACTTGCTGCTTTCGTACATCCTCAACTTTCCCTTTCCACGCCATTTCCTTTAACACCATTTTTAATTTTGAATTTGGGTTACAGACGAAGGTGAAGATGATGGCATGGGTCTATCCACTAGTAGAGGTAAGTTTTGTGATGAGCATCTAAATCCAATACTGTACTTAACAAAAAGGCGTTATCAAACTCTAACAAGCGTAACTGCCACATTTTTTTGTACTAGTGTTGTTACTTTATAATATTATATTACCTAACCATTTACCATAAGTAGTTATGTAGAGTAAACAGCCATTTCAGTTGGAGACATGCTTACACAAGGTTTCGAAAAATTTACTTAGTGGTTTCGCATACCCTCGACTTCACTCTCTCTGTCAACATTTAAGACATTTCATATTTTCCAAATTGTGTTACAGACTTTTATGGACATGAAGACCAATATCCATTGACGAGCAGCGGTAAGCTTTATTTTTTGATGATCTACCCTAAATGATAGACTTGGCAAAAAGGTGCTTCCCGACTCGAAAAAAATAATTAGCTACCTCTCTGAGGTCCGCCGAGCCACGTGCTCGGAAGAGTCTCACTCGTCCTTTCGCTCCCCACTCTCACTCGCTGAATTTCTTGCGGCTGCCCCCAACCTCTCCTCGTCCACCGCCACTGGTCCAGACCAAGTTGCTTATCCCATGCTAAAGCACCTTCCTCGCTCTGGCATGGATTTTCTTCTTCACATCTTGAATCTCTCCTGGTCTTCGCATTCCTTTCCTTCCATCTGGGAGACATCTTCCATTATTCCCATACACAAGATGGGAAAGCCTCTCGACTCTCCTGCTTCCTTCCGGCCCATCTCTCTCACCTCCTGCGTGTCCAAGCTGTTTGAACGCATCATTTTATCCCGTCTACTCTTCTTTCTGAAATCTAATTCCATTTTCCTATAATCTAATTCCATCATAAAGTTTGAAAAATGCTGCATTCTGCAATATTGATAGCAAAATAAAGATCATGCACAGGATTTGTGGTAAGACCGACGCGATGGCGTAGTGGTTAGAGCGTCCGCTTCGCAGTCGGTAGACCTGGGATTTATTCCCTTTCCGAGTCAAACAAAAAGACTTTTAAAAATGGTGTCTATAGCTTCCCTGCTAGGCGCTCGGCATTTATGGGAGGTTGTGGAGAACAAGCCGGCAAGTTCGCTCTTTGTGTCCTTAAGAATTCATTTAAAACAAATTTGATTCGTTAGAAGCAAAAATTGTGAGAGATCTGCTCTTAAATTTCGATGCGGCCCAGCTGTAACTATTGCTCTACTTATAAGGGCTGCAATGATAAAAAGATTTCCCACTCCTACTTTGAAGTCAAAAGCATTCCATGGGGACGGGCTGAAATGAGGCCTTGACAATGTTTATTATATAGCGCACTGTCTCTCACCTTCCCTGAACGATTTGTCGATTCTTATTGTTTTCATTTTGATTATAGACGACGACGACGACGACTACGAAGTTAATTTGCTTACTTTGCGTCGGTTCGCTGCAGGTGATACGGCTTTGGAGGATTCGATCTCTAGTAAGTGTTGGTAATAGATCAATGTTGTATACATTTATTGCACATTCGGACGAATCTGTTTATGTACGGTTTTTATTGCCAAAGTTTAATCCTTTTGTCAAGTAATAGTAGTTAGACCCCAAGCGAGTGTGGATGTTTCGTCCTAAATATAGCGATGCAATTCGCTTTCTCGTGATTGGAGGATAAATATCGCAATTGAAATTAACAACAAATAATAGTTTATGTTCGTATTATGGTGTTTTGGAAGCTCATTCGCCAGTTAGACTGTTGGATTTTTATGTTTGCCGCATTATTTTGCCACATCGTCATTAGCTAGTAACTAAGAAACAAGAGTTATTTTGTGGAATGTGACTCGTTGCTGATAGCCTTCTTTTTAATATCTCACAAATTGTTTTCAATTGCGTGAAACCCTTGTTGGAAAGAAATCGTAAAATCTTGTTTAATGAAAAGTTGATGTACATCATTTTCCTTTCTTAAAAATGTGTTGTAGTTCCTCAATGCAGCAATTACATTTTTTTGCTTGAATTTAGGGGTGTCTTTAGTTTATGCTGGCCAAGAAATACAAATATTTAATTAACAAAATTGAAATTGAACTTGCTGGGTATTGTTATCAATCTTCCAAAAAGGCATTATTTGGAACCCTTGTCAAAACACATCTTGATAAAGCAGTCGCTCCAGAATCAATGTAGGGTGCTCGACCATTGCAGTGCTGGTAGGCTTGTAAAGAAGTGATCCAAGATATATTGCTAGAACTTACTGTAAAATTTGTGTTGCAGGTGATGAAGGAGTTTCGCATCCCAGTACTGCAAGCGTGCCAAGCCATTCGCCATCCAGGCCAGAAACAGGAGGTAGTGGATCAATCTTCTTTTTATAAACTCACAAATTGTTTTCAATTGCGTGAAACCCTTGTTGGAAAGAAATCGTAAAATCTTGTTTAATGAAAAGTTGATGTACATCATTTTCCTTTCTTAAAAATGTGTTGTAGTTCCTCAATGCAGCAATTACTTTTTTTGCTTGAATTTAGGGGTGTCTTTAGTTTATGCTGGCCAAGAAATACAAATATTTAATTAACAAAATTGAAATTGAACTTGCTGGGTACTGGTATCAATCTTCCAAAAAGGCATTATTTGGAACCCTTGTCAAAACACATCTTGATAAAGCAGTCGCTCCAGAATCAATGCAGGGTGCTCGACCGTTGCAGTGCTGGTAGACTTGTAAAGAAGTGATCCAAGATATATTGCTAGAACTTACTGTAAAATTTGTGTTGCAGGTGATGAAGGAGTTTCGCATCCCAGTACTGCAAGCGTGCCAAGCCATTCGCCATCCAGGCCAGAAACAGGAGGTAGTGGATCAAGACAGCTGAGTGCGCCGTCAGCCCCCGCCACTGCTAACGATTCATCCACACGTTCCAATGTGGAATCACCTCCACTGCAGTGGCAGGATGATGTCGACTCAGCACCACCGGCTCATTACTTCATTGGCTGTCGCCAACATTACTTGCCAGCGACTGATATGAAGCCGGTGGATGTTGTCCAGCTGATTCTCGACGACGAGTTTTTTGAAGAAGCTGTCGCCGAAACCAATCGGTACGCTTCGCAGTGCCTGGAAGGCATCAGCAGAAAGAGACGTGGAATGGCAGAGTGGACGCCGGTGGATGCAGCCGAAATGAAAAAGTTTTTTGGTTTGCTATTTTTGATGGGGTTAAACGATAGACCTGCAATTAGACTTTATTGGTCGACACATCGGCTATTGCCAAGTTTTCATGGGAAGGTCATGTCTCGCAACCGATACCAAGATATCCTGAGATATTTGCATGTTGTGGACAACAGATCTTCTCAGGATTCTTCAGCGACACAAGACGCCCTGTGGAAGCTTAGGCCGTTTGTAGATCGATTGCTGTCGAGATTCAAGGCTTTGTTCGAACCGGGAAAAGAACTAAGTCTTGACGAGGGCACCTGTCCGTTTAAGGGTCGGGTTGGTTTCCGCACATACAACCCAAAAAAGCCTCATAAGTGGGGAATCCGTCTGTATGAAGTGTGTGATGCTCTTACAGGGTATTGTCTTTCTTTCAAGATTAGTTCAGGGGAATCAAGTTCAGTGAGCGGTATAGTTCTCGAGCTCATGCAGGACTACCTTCATAAGGGTCATGAACTGTATGTAGATCGTTTCTATACTTCGATTCCGCTGTTTCTAGAATTGCATCGAAAGCATACTCTGGCAGTTGGAACATGTCAGATTAACAGACGGGGTATGCCGAAGACTTTTTTGAATCAGAATATTCCCCGAGGCGATGTTTTAGCTTGTAGGCAGGGGCCTATCCTTGCGCTAAAGTGGCATGATAAACGCGATGTTGTCGTGCTTTCTACGAAGCATACGTCAGAAATGACCACGGTTTCGGTGAGAGCGCGGGGAGGTCGCGTATTGAAGGATAAGCCTGTTGCTGTGGACGAGTACAATAAGCACATGGGTGGCGTTGACAAAAGTGACCAAATGTTAGAGTACTATTCCTTCAACCGCAAAGGGGTGAAATGGTGGAAGAAGCTGTATTTCCATTTGATAAGTCTGGCCCTGGTCAACGCCCATAAGCTCTACAACATGCAGAATGGACGCAACAACCGATCGATGCCCCTGAGCGATTTCATGTTGGCGGCGATTGATGACCTTATTGGTAGAAGTCCTCGCGCTTTGGCGGAAGGTGTTTCCCCCTCACCCGTTGAAGTCAGCAACCAACACTTCCCGGAGCGCACCGAGGCAACTGCCAGTAAGCGCCATGCTCAACTGGAATGTGTAGTTTGCTCAAAAAGACGGAAGCTGGCTCTTTTAGAAGACCCCCCGCGGAAAATTCGCCCGAAAACGACAACGGCCAGGTGCGATCAATGCAAAGTTCCCTTGTGCGTTTTTGATTGCTTTAAAGCATATCATACAAAAGAGAATTACTGGGAGTAGTGTTCTAGTAACCTACACGGGTACCAGTACTTTCTCTTACGTGTGACATGTTTTCAGCCTTCCAAATTTATTTTCTTTCTTTGGTTTCATCTTATCCCTCCAAAACGTACCTAATCTACTGATGTAGTCCCATTGTAAATACCAAACTAAGGGTCATTCAAGCATCATGGTCTTAAATAAATCAAACTTTGTAGTGTCGCTTGGTTCTAGATAACTTAATTTGGCCCAAGATTTTTTTTCTATTGTAAGATGTTTGAGTGACCTTTGGCACCAATGTTAGTTACATGTTTTCGTTTAGCGGTTGAGCTATATTAACTGTCGATGCCTCTTGCATTATTGTTGACAATAATGCTTAGCAAAAAACTGCTAAAAATATGAGATGTGTTTTCATTTATTGCTGTGCTATAGGTGCGATGGCCATTCCACTATCTTCAAATTTAATCTAGATTCTTTTCATGTGCATGTATTAACGTATATCGTTTTGCCATCCTCTCCTTTTCTTGTCCACTGCTGTCAAATTTATTTTCTATATATGCTGATTTGGGCAAAAATAAAACGATTGATTGATTACCGTATAACGATAGCTCGGATGTTCCAACCCTGTAACAAAAAAATATTTGTATCTACGTCACTTTTATATTGTTGTTCCCCTGTTCAGTAGTAATGTGTGTGACCGTTTTGAGCGATAGCCATAAATATTGCCATTATATTTTTTGTGTCTAAAAACGATGCAGTGCAACAATGTGGTTACCTCAAATAGTTAATAAACAGGCTGTTATTGCTTCTTGAGCTACAGTGCTGGCAAATAATAGCGAATAACAGCAAACAGTCGTTTACATCAGTGTGTGACGTAATACCGTAAAAATAAGGTGGCTTTCTTGACCGACTAGGTTGAGGAACGAAAATTAGAACTGCATATTTTCATGACATTTGGTGATTTACCTTTTAATGCTGAGTTATTTTATCAGCTTGTACTTCTCCTTTGGTAGCATTTTAACGTAAGATGGCTTGTGGCTTTTTTTGTTCTCCATAATCGCCAGTCGTTTTTTTTGTTCTCCATAATCATCAGTCGTTTTTTTGTTCTCCATAATCGTCAGTCGTTTTTTTGTTCTCCATAATCGTCAGTCGTTGTATGCATGTTTATAAATATCAGCCGACCGAAACCTGACTCGATAATGTCACCTAACGGTTAAGAGTAGCATTATTACCATCAATTGCCTTTACGGCCATTTTGCTTTTATGCAGAATATCTTTTGCTATTGCAATGTGCTGCTAGATTGCTTTGTTAGACCGTAAGACTTCTACAGGGTGGATTTTGAGCGCATGGAATGAATTTAATGTTATGTAAAGATAGTCGCATAAAGTTTGTAACAAATTATATATTACAATTTATATAAATGTCATGCTGTAGTCACCACGTGCTTTCTGGTGAGAAAGAAGCCATTAATTCAGTATTCATCATGAACTATTTTAATGAGTGGGAGTGGAATTAAATGTTTATGAAGTATGCTTTGAGCAGTGTATCAAGTAACTCTATCGCTTTGATGGGGCATCAAAGCAGTGCCTGCCTGCATCATGCCATAAAGAGTTTTGTATTCAATTTCTTCATAATGATGAGAATTTTTCTTTGCCAAAAGTAAACATTTTGTGGTGGACTCTATCATATCTTCAGCAGCGTTATCTTACCAACAAAGCTTTTTTTTATGTTAATTGTTTTTAATATTACCTTTTTTAATCTATGTATTGATGTTTATATCACGTGATACTTGAGTGAGTCATTCAACCGAATCACATTGTGTTGGGAATTACGTCATTGGTCTCACATCTAGACCAATGACATTATTTACCTAAGTTTGTAATTGACTAGAACATACTATAATTAGTGTGGAATTGTTGGCACTAATCAATTATACAAATTGCGTATTTTAAGGAGAACTTTTATTTTATTTTTTTTTAAGAAAGGCATCTATCTGCTGTAGCCTACTGCTGTTCACATTCGTTCGTAATAAGTTTTTAAATCATGTACGCAGATATACGTGTCATTGTTTTTCATAATATTTTGCGAATATGCTAGTCAGTAGCAATGAAATTAAATGTTTAAGAAATATTCTTTGTGCAGAGTTAAAACGTTTGTAAATTAATTTAATTACATACTAAAAACTTTTTTTAATGGCAAACCGTGCCCACAACATTGTTTCCGAGGAGGATAAAGACAGTACATTTTTGTTTTCGTCCTCATCAGATAGTTATGAAGAAGAGAGGTGGCAATATAAAGGCCCAAATGAAGACTACAGTATCGGTAAGTTTTTTTTTCAAAACAATTCTTCACTTCAATTATAAGACTTTTTGGTCAAATATAAGTAAACTGTGGTATAATAAAGGCTGATTCTTGTACAGGGCTTCTTAGCGAAATCTTTACTACGTGTTGGGCCGCTTCATTATTATAATTATAATTATTGTAACTCATCTGCAAATATCACTTTTCATTACAATCCTTAAAATCTTACATATGCCAACAAAAGAGCTTGCTGAGCACCAAGCAGGAAAGCTGTTTTTGACTTTTATTTTTTCACATAAAAGAATGCATAAGCATGAAATATAAAAATCGCATGCATGGAATGAGTTTGGTGAAAAGTAAAGATTTAATGCAGTATTCAGAGCATTACACCAGCAATATGTAGACATTTTTCTAAATACGGCGGGGGCGATTAATGCCAAAAGTAAACATTTTGTGGTCGACTCTATCATATCTTCAGCAGTGTTATCTTAACAACAAAGCTTTCTTTTATGTTAATTGTTTTTAATATTACCTTTTTTAATCTATGTATTGATGTTTATATCACGTGATACTTGAGTGAGTCATTCAATCGAATCACATTGTGTTGAGAATTACGTCATTGGTCTCACATCTAGACCAATGACATTATTTATCTAAGTTTGTAATTGACTAGAACATACTATAATTAGTGTGGAATTGTTGGCACTAATCAATAATAGAAATTGCGTATTTTAAGGAGAACTTTTATTTTATTTTTTTTAAGAAAGGCAGTGACAAGTAGGTTTAAGTTTTTTTACGCACACCCTTAACTTTCTCCCAACTTGCCATTCCATTAAAACTCTTGTTGCTATCGAAACTGTATTGCAGATTCTATGGACATGAAGGAATGCGTAGGAAATGGAAGCGCTTTGCCATCAACGAGTAGAGGTGAGTTTATTTTATGATGAACTTCTACATAAAATACTTAATAAAAAACGTGTTATCTCACTCAAAAGCATAACCGCCAAATCTTTCTATCACACAAATCACAGACATCAGTCATCATGTAAATGATGAGGTATAGTAAAAAGTAATTTTCTTTGGAGACGTGCTAAAGTATATCTCGATAATTTCCGTAAACACTTGCTGCTTTCGTACATCCTCAACTTTCCCTTTCCACGCCATTTCCTTTAACACCATTTTTAATTTTGAATTTGGGTTACAGACGAAGGTGAAGATGATGGCATGGGTCTATCCACTAGTAGAGGTAAGTTTTGTGATGAGCATCTAAATCCAATACTGTACTTAACAAAAAGGCGTTATCAAACTCTAACAAGCGTAACTGCCACATTTTTTTGTACTAGTGTTGTTACTTTATAATATTATATTACCTAACCATTTACCATAAGTAGTTATGTAGAGTAAACAGCCATTTCAGTTGGAGACATGCTTACACAAGGTTTCGAAAAATTTACTTAGTGGTTTCGCATACCCTCGACTTCACTCTCTCTGTCAACATTTAAGACATTTCATATTTTCCAAATTGTGTTACAGACTTTTATGGACATGAAGACCAATATCCATTGACGAGCAGCGGTAAGCTTTATTTTTTGATGATCTACCCTAAATGATAGACTTGGCAAAAAGGTGCTTCCCGATTCGAAAAAAATAATTAGCTACCTCTCTGAGGTCCGCCGAGCCACGTGCTCGGAAGAGTCTCACTCGTCCTTTCGCTTCCCATTCTCACTCGCTGAATTTCTTGCGGCTGCCCCCAATCTCTCCTCGTCCACCGCCACTGGTCCAGACCAAGTTGCTTATCCCATGCTAAAGCACCTTCCTCGCTCTGGCATGGATTTTCTTCTTCACATCTTGAATCTCTCCTGGTCTTCGCATTCCTTTCCTTCCATCTGGGAGACATCTTCCATTATTCCCATACACAAGATGGGAAAGCCTCTCGACTCTCCTGCTTCCTTCCGGCCTATCTCTGTCACCTCCTGCGTGTCAAAGCTGTTTGAACGCATCATTCTATCTCGTCTACTCTTCTTTCTGAAATCTAATTCCATTTTCCTATAATCTAATTCCATCATAAAGTTTGAAAAATGCTGCATTCTGCAATATTGATAGCAAAATAAAGATCATGCACAGGATTTGTGGTAAGACCGACGCGATGGCGTAGTGGTTAGAGCGTCCGCTTCGCAGTCGGTAGACCTGGGATTTATTCCCTTTCCGAGTCATACAAAAAGACTTTTAAAAATGGTGTCTATAGCTTCCCTGCTAGGCGCTCGGCATTTATGGGAGGTTGTGGAGAACAAGCCGGCAAGTTCGCTCTTTGTGTCCTTAAGAATTCATTTAAAACAAATTTGATTCGTTAGAAGCAAAAATTGTGAGAGATCTGCTCTTAAATTTCGATGCGGCCCAGCTGTAACTATTGCTCTACTTATAAGGGCTGCAATGATAAAAAGATTTCCCACTCCTACTTTGAAGTCAAAAGCATTCCATGGGGACGGGCTGAAATGAGGCCTTGACAATGTTTATTATATAGCGCACTGCCTCTCACCTTCCCTGAACGATTTGTCGATTCTTATTGTTTTCATTTTAATTTTAGACGACGACGACGACGACTACGAAGTTAATTTGCTTACTTTGCGTCGGTTCGCTGCAGGTGATACGGCTTTGGAGGATTCGATCTCTAGTAAGTGTTGGTAATAGATCAATGTTGTATACATTTATTGCACATTCGGACGAATCTGTTTATGTACGGTTTTTATTGCCAAAGTTTAATCCTTTTGTCAAGTAATAGTAGTTAGACCCCAAGCGAGTGTGGATGTTTCGTCCTAAATATAGCGATGCAATTCGCTTTCTCGTGATTGGAGGATAAATATCGCAATTGAAATTAACAACAAATAATAGTTTATGTTCGTATTATGGTGTTTTGGAAGCTCATTCGCCAGTTAGACTGTTGGATTTTTATGTTTGCCGCATTATTTTGCCACATCGTCATTAGCTAGTAACTAAGAAACAAGAGTTATTTTGTGGAATGTGACTCGTTGCTGATAGCCTTCTTTTTAATATCTCACAAATTGTTTTCAATTGCGTGAAACCCTTGTTGGAAAGAAATCGTAAAATCTTGTTTAATGAAAAGTTGATGTACATCATTTTCCTTTCTTAAAAATGTGTTGTAGTTCCTCAATGCAGCAATTACTTTTTTTGCTTGAATTTAGGGGTGTCTTTAGTTTATGCTGGCCAAGAAATACAAATATTTAATTAACAAAATTGAAATTGAACTTGCTGGGTACTGGTATCAATCTTCCAAAAGGCATTATTTGGAACCCTTGTCAAAACACATCTTGATAAAGCAGTCGCTCCAGAATCAATGCAGGGTGCTCGACCGTTGCAGTGCTGGTAGACTTGTAAAGAAGTGATCCAAGATATATTGCTAGAACTTACTGTAAAATTTGTGTTGCAGGTGATGAAGGAGTTTCGCATCCCAGTACTGCAAGCGTGCCAAGCCATTCGCCATCCAGGCCAGAAACAGGAGGTAGTGGATCAAGACAGCTGAGTGCGCCGTCAGCCCCCGCCACTGCTAACGATTCATCCACACGTTCCAATGTGGAATCACCTCCACTGCAGTGGCAGGATGATGTCGACTCAGCACCACCGGCTCATTACTTCATTGGCTGTCGCCAACATTACTTGCCAGCGACTGATATGAAGCCGGTGGATGTTGTCCAGCTGATTCTCGACGACGAGTTTTTTGAAGAAGCTGTCGCCGAAACCAATCGGTACGCTTCGCAGTGCCTGGAAGGCATCAGCAGAAAGAGACGTGGAATGGCAGAGTGGACGCCGGTGGATGCAGCCGAAATGAAAAAGTTTTTTGGTTTGCTATTTTTGATGGGGTTAAACGATAGACCTGCAATTAGACTTTATTGGTCGACACATCGGCTATTGCCAAGTTTTCATGGGAAGGTCATGTCTCGCAACCGATACCAAGATATCCTGAGATATTTGCATGTTGTGGACAACAGATCTTCTCAGGATTCTTCAGCGACACAAGACGCCCTGTGGAAGCTTAGGCCGTTTGTAGATCGATTGCTGTCGAGATTCAAGGCTTTGTTCGAACCGGGAAAAGAACTAAGTCTTGACGAGGGCACCTGTCCGTTTAAGGGTCGGGTTGGTTTCCGCACATACAACCCAAAAAAGCCTCATAAGTGGGGAATCCGTCTGTATGAAGTGTGTGATGCTCTTACAGGGTATTGTCTTTCTTTCAAGATTAGTTCAGGGGAATCAAGTTCAGTGAGCGGTATAGTTCTCGAGCTCATGCAGGACTACCTTCATAAGGGTCATGAACTGTATGTAGATCGTTTCTATACTTCGATTCCGCTGTTTCTAGAATTGCATCGAAAGCATACTCTGGCAGTTGGAACATGTCAGATTAACAGACGGGGTATGCCGAAGACTTTTTTGAATCAGAATATTCCCCGAGGCGATGTTTTAGCTTGTAGGCAGGGGCCTATCCTTGCGCTAAAGTGGCATGATAAACGCGATGTTGTCGTGCTTTCTACGAAGCATACGTCAGAAATGACCACGGTTTCGGTGAGAGCGCGGGGAGGTCGCGTATTGAAGGATAAGCCTGTTGCTGTGGACGAGTACAATAAGCACATGGGTGGCGTTGACAAAAGTGACCAAATGTTAGAGTACTATTCCTTCAACCGCAAAGGGGTGAAATGGTGGAAGAAGCTGTATTTCCATTTGATAAGTCTGGCCCTGGTCAACGCCCATAAGCTCTACAACATGCAGAATGGACGCAACAACCGATCGATGCCCCTGAGCGATTTCATGTTGGCGGCGATTGATGACCTTATTGGTAGAAGTCCTCGCGCTTTGGCGGAAGGTGTTTCCCCCTCACCCGTTGAAGTCAGCAACCAACACTTCCCGGAGCGCACCGAGGCAACTGCCAGTAAGCGCCATGCTCAACTGGAATGTGTAGTTTGCTCAAAAAGACGGAAGCTGGCTCTTTTAGAAGACCCCCCGCGGAAAATTCGCCCGAAAACGACAACGGCCAGGTGCGATCAATGCAAAGTTCCCTTGTGCGTTTTTGATTGCTTTAAAGCATATCATACAAAAGAGAATTACTGGGAGTAGTGTTCTAGTAACCTACACGGGTACCAGTACTTTCTCTTACGTGTGACATGTTTTCAGCCTTCCAAATTTATTTTCTTTCTTTGGTTTCATCTTATCCCTCCAAAACGTACCTAATCTACTGACGTAGTCCCATTGAAAATACCAAACTAAGGGTCATTCAAGCATCATGGTCTTAAATAAATCAAACTTTGTAGTGTCGCTTGGTTCTAGATAACTTAATTTGGCCCAAGATTTTTTTTCTATTGTAAGATGTTTGAGTGACCTTTGGCACCAATGTTAGTTACATGTTTTCGTTTAGCGGTTGAGCTATATTAACTGTCGATGCCTCTTGCATTATTGTTGACCATAATGCTTAGCAAAAAACTGCTAAAAATATGAGACATGTCTATTAGAGTGGAAGTGAAAATTTTGAAATCTTTTACAGCTGTTGAATGCCTTGTATATTATTTTTTTGCAATATTGCATGCTTGATGCTGGTTGCGATGTAAAGCTCTCTTCAGGGCACTTCCGTCAACGAGCATCGTATTTGCTTGGGCAAAGCCACAATAGCCATCTGAAAACTCCTGTAAACAAAGTGCCATATGTAAAATCGTCTGCTTGCGTAAAATTGTTATTAACCTGTCACTTATTGAGTTGTATCCCAAGATTGCCTTGTGTATCGATTTATCAAATATTATTGCTACGCTATGTTGTCGTTTGGTTTGATTTCCAGAAAAATGTTCTTATTCCCAGATTGACTTCGATTTTTTCCATTTCTGATTTCACGATGTCTACCTTTCCACAGTTCATGGTACGCACGTTCCATGTTCCAAGTGTGTAGTTTTTCAGCCAGCGAAATCCTTGTCTTGTCCTCCCGATGATCTCAATCTTGAAACTTTCTTTCGGATTTGTTTCCAACACGTCATTACAGATAGGTTTCGAAATTATGGCTTTTCGCTTTACCCCAGTAAATGATTGAGTACTTTCTGACCGGAGGGACTCATTTTCCAGCACTATGTCTTTCTCTGTAATTTTGTCAACCATGTTTATGAAGTTTTCTTGGTAAGACAAGGATATTGCTGGCTGAAAAACGTTGGGTTGTCATATATTTGTCATGAACGTAATCAACCTATGAGGGTTAACTTGTATTGTTGTTATTTTTAATGTATCATGCGACATTTTGCACATACTGTATATGCTTTTCTTCGTGTGTGTTTTCATTTATTGCTATGTTATAGGTGCGATGGCCATTCCACTATCTTCAAATTTAATCTAGATTCTTTTCATGTGCATGTATTAACGTATATCGTTTTGCCATTCTCTCCTTTTCTTGTCCACTGCTGTCAAATTTATTTTCTATATATGCTGATTTGGGCAAAAATAAAACGATTGATTGATTACCGTATAACGATAGCTCGGATGTTCCAACCCTGTAACAAAAAAATATTTGTATCTACGTCACTTTTATATTGTTGTTCCCCTGTTCAGTAGTAATGTGTGTGACCGTTTTGAGCGATCGCCATAAATATTGCCATTATATTTTTTGTGTCTAAAAACGATGCAGTGCAACAATGTGGTTACATCAACTACTTAATGAACATTTTGCTTTTGTCACCAGGCATCCTTTAACTTCTCAATATAGCTCTTCTGGTGTAATCAAAAGTTAAAATGACCTTTATTTAGATTTAAAATCTACATAAAATTCACAAAAACTCAACGTTTTGAAAAACTAAAATCAGTTTTTCTTCGTCAGGAGTGACTAAAGTTCAAACACAGACAACGGTTACATAGTAATCAACAGGACGAAAAGGAGAAAAAAATAAAAATTATGGTAATAAACAAGTGCAGCGGCGACAACTGGCGGTCAAAAATTTATAAATTTGTACAATCCGGGATAAAAGCTGTTCATTTCATCGTTAAAAGAAAAATCAGTTTTGTGTATGTAAAATGATTCTAAAAAACGTCTTTTCTTATAGTCACTTTCAGTAGCTAAAATTTCAAAGCTTTCCCAATCAATCCGGTGTCCATTTAAGCAAACGTGTTTCACTAGAGCAGATTTCTTTTTTGATTCCTCATTTGTTAGTTGGCAATTATATCAGGTTTGACGTCCCTTTGATGTTTTAAACGATCGACCAGTCTCACCAATATATACACCTGTACAATCTAAACATGGAATTTTATATACAACACCGCGTTGATCAAATTTGTTGATTTTATCTTTTAAACTTGGCAGCATGTTTTCCACAGTGCGTAATGGTTTTGTTGCCACTTTGATTTGATGGTTTTTCAAAAGACGTTTCAATCTTTCAGTTATTCCTGGTATAAATGGCAAAATAACTAATCCAATATGTGTTTCTTCTTCTTGTAACTTAACTTGAGCTTGAGCCTTTCTTTTTTTCTCCTACACGTCGCTGCGTGTTGATGTGTTACGAAAGAGCAACATGAAACAAAGGCAAAGCAAACAACAAACCACTATTTATTTTAACTAATGGATGTTAAGGCATATAGGCTAACTGCAATCAGTTGAATAAAATACCACTTCCACGACGGGTATCGTTCTTATTAGAAATCGTCAGGTGGACTCAGGTATTGAACCGACGATCACATGAATTGCTACATGCGGTTTATGCCACTCCGCCATCGGCCCTTTCAACTGATGCTGCCAATTTTAAGCTATATAAGGTGCACGCTCACTGCAATGAGCTTGATGCGATATATGCTTTTAATTTCCAGCCAAGCCAGTGCCTTTATTACGTTATAATACGAATTATAGGAGCTGGTATTAGCCTGTTTAAGAAATTTATTTTAGCTACGCATATGACGTCATAGTACAAATTCAAAGGAAAAAAAACAAAGCTTTCCGTATAAGGTTTTACAGCATATTTTAATTGCACAATAGTAGCTGAAAAAGCAACTTTCATTTTTACCAAGCAAACTGATCACCTTCCTTTTATCAGAGATGAAGTCACATTCTTTCCTGGGCCGTGGTTGGGAGGAGGCATAGTTTACCTAAACCTGTTCTGTTATGGTTTTGTGACCATCTAGCAAGACTTTCCAAGAAATGCTAGTACAAGTGAAGTTGGAATACATGAGCCTATGTCATTTTCCAAACCTACCAAAAGATTGGATGCTTGGACCCTGCAACTTGCAGTTGATGAAAGGCCTGCACTTATAAAAGTTTTTGCATCACTTTTTCAGCAATAAATGGTTTATTGACTGGGGATACAACAAGTATCCAAGTACATACATGGAAAAAGAACATTAATCACAAAGAATTTCCCTTTTCAAAAACAATAATATGGCACATTTTGAATTATGACTATTTTTATCATTACTGATTAAATTGTCATTCTAAATCCAATACATGTACTAAGAATTTAGTAGCAGTCAAAAACGTTTCAAGACTTGAATGGTGGGCTTCAAAGCAAAACATTTGCGGAAAAAGTAGACCCTCAAGAAACTTCAAAACATTTTTTGTGGTTAAACGGTTCATTGACTTTAAATGCATCAAGTTTCCTAGGCGATAGATGTACAATACAATTTTTTAAAGAATTTGAAAGGTAAGCTACTAGAAATGAAAAGGTAAAGATGGTTCTGTTAGATCTTCAGCAAGAATATAATTTCTCAAAAATACACATCATATGAATCTTAAAGAATTTCCCTTTTCAAAAACAATAATATGGCACATTTTGAATTATGACTATTTTTATCATTACTGATCAAATTGTCATTCTAAATCCAATACATGTACTAAGAATTTAGTAGCAGTCAAAAACGGTTCAAGACTTGAATGGTGGGCTTCAAAACAAAACATTTGCGGAAAAAGTAGACCCTCAAGAAACTTCAAAACATTTTTTGTGGTTAAACGGTTCATTGACTTTAAATGCATCAAGTTTCCTAGGCGATAGATGTACAGCACAATTTTTTAAAGAATTTGAAAGGTAGGCTTTTTTAAAGATATCTGGCCCAATGTAGCAAGATATAAAATTTACTAATTATTGGCCAATGAAAAACACAGTTCCAAATATTCAATTTGACCATAGATTAGAACATGGCGGAAAAAAAATCCTAAAAGAATTTAAAAGGTAGGCTACAACAATTGAAAATTGATATTTCTCAATCAAAAGGTTATTGTGTAGCACAAGGGCAGGCATGTGACAGTAACCCGGGTACAAATTAAATGCCCTCTGTGTGGCGACTAAGCTCTTCGATGATGATAGTACGATGGCTTTTCAGATATAAATCCAAGTGGTTTTGGAACTTTCTGCTTGTGGCTTGCAGTTGAAGTCTGTGAAGGCAACTTTATACGCATGCGCGGCAAAGTTTGCGTGCCGCTCGCACAAGCGAAAACGTTTCATATATAAAGCCAACTGCTCTTTGTAACTTTTAGCTTGTGGTTTGTAGTTAAAGTTTTTTGCATGCACGCCAAAGCATGCATGCTAATGTTTGCATGCAAGCGAAAACGTTTCATATATAAAGCCAACTGTTCTTTGTAACTTTTAGCTTGTGGTTTGTAGTTAACGTTTTTTGCATGTTTGCATGCACGCCAATGTTCGCGTATGGCTCGCGGGATCGAAAGAGTTAACGTTTGCACGTCCACCATCGGCTATTGAAAATACAGAACCACATCGATTGCACAGCACGTTATCATTTCCAGCGTCTTTCAGATAAGGAAATTCTCGCTGCAGCTCATCTGTGAACTTACATTTTCTTTTGGGCATTATGTCTAATGGTAATCCTAAAAATTAAAAATTATTCTAGTTACTGTTTCTCTGACACTAACTGAAATTTCTCTTCAAAACATAGGTTGCGCGGTTACATCGACCTCTGTCAAGTCAAATAGGCTATCGTGAATTCTAACGAACAGTAAATGAAAAAAGCAAGACCCAAAAATTAAACTAGAAAATGGAAATATCGACATTTTGTTAGCCACTTAGCATCTGACATTATCTCATAAAAAAAAGTTGACAGGATATATAACAACTTACTATTTATCGGAAGCTGGTTCGGCTAGAGTGATTGCAAGGTGGTACCTTCTCGTTAAGTCTACGCTGTTTTTCTCAGTTTCTGCCAAACCTTACATTCCAACCATCGTGCAACTCCGGCGAAGAAATTCTAACCTCTCTGCAGATACTCAATCTATGATGTCACAAAGCTAGGAATTTGTGCCTTCCAAGTTAATATAACAAATAGCTCGTTTGTTTAGTCGACATATTAACAAAAGTGTACTTTGAAAAGAAAATTTCGGGACAAAGTGGTAAACTGGACGGGACACCGGGACCAAGGCCTAAAAACGGGACTGTCCTGGCGAAAACGGGACGTATGGCCACCCTACTCAAATAAAGAATTGCTTGTAGCATAATCAAATAAACATTAATTGTTGTAAAGTTGTTATTATCAAAAGCAGCTTATTAATATCTCCTAAAAGAATGTTTAATCGCGTTTGTGCGATGACTACTTTTTGAGAAAGGACAAAAAATAGATTGTTCAATGAATCGTTGATTGTGACGTCATTTTAGACCCCAAAGAAATGCAAGTTTTTGAAATGTGGTAAGTCGGTAGCTGATTTTCGTTTGAGCCAAAAGCGGCTGTCCTTTGTTAAGTAATGCAAATTCTAAAAAAATCATTTTTGGGTATGACATCATCATGACATCACCAATACCCTTAATGACACTCACGACGGGGTGGTCATCAATCGTGCCTAGTCTGATGCTTGTACCTATAGCAGTTTCAGAGGAGTTAAAACAGACACACACACAGACAAACAGAATTTCGCTTTATATATTAGATTACCTTTTCAATTCATTTGTTACTTTTTGAAATGTTCTACTGGCAACCCAGGTTCCAAGCCTGATAACGCCAGGTAATTTGTTAGCTCGTCAACATATTTCTGCAAGTTCTTGATATTAAAGTGCAAAATTAGCAAATTGTTATTAGTTTTCCAATCGAATTTTGAGTTCAGGAAAATTCTGTTGAAGTAAGTAAGCGCAGCCAGTGACAAAGTCTGCGTTACCGTTTTATGCTACCATTCAAAGGTCATCCCCATTGTCGTTTCTAGCGATGTTTCTCCCTACAGTAGCAGGTGCAGAAAGACCATTTTCACTGTTTTTGTACTTCACAATGATGAAGTGTTCAGAACCCGGTGGACAAAAGTGGTTACCTGAGGTTACATGTAATTTCGTAGAGGTAATTGTATTGTTATGTTTTAAAACGAAAGATCAGATAAAGCGGTGTTGCTATCATTATCGCTAGCAGGCGCTGAAAAAGTCTCTATTCAAAACAGTAAAAAATCGCTGGTGAAGCTGCTGTAGCATTAGGTCAAAGACCTATGTTACTTATCGTGTCATTGTCAAGTATTGTGACGTCACATTAGATCACCAGATATTTCAACCAACATGTGACGGCAGAGAGAGAAGAAAAGCGGGAGAATAAGGTGTTAGCAAATTGAAACTGGTTTTAGATCGACGTTAAGATATTTTGGATAGCGATAATATTGCATTTGAGTCACTTGGCTGTGAAAGAATCAATTCGGCCGCAAGTGGACGGGAAGGTAAGAAAAACTTTTATATACATGTATGTAGTACGAATGCTTCTCTGACCAGAAACAAAAAGCAAGCAAAAGACCAGCTAATCTGTTACATTTTGGGGACCCCCGACAAGAAACTAGTTTCTGAAACGGACTTTCAGCAATTGCTTTCTATTTACAATTGTTAAGAATTTTAAAGACTTTCAGCGTTGAAATATCGTGTTTAAGTTTGTGAAAGTCTGCTACTGCCAGTAAAAGCTGCCATTTTGAAAACTTCCGACGATCACGCCAGCATTACGTAACAATAGATACTATCAAAGACGCAATTCAGCAATTTACTCTTGGCTAGTGCAAAAGTAGTGTGTATTTTTGGGCTGTTATTTCAGATTTTGGCGACTCATTTTAGAAGTGTAATTTCGAGTATTAGCGATTATATTATGGCGGAGGGTGGAAACAAACGCCTATTTGGGTTATCAACCTATTGTTCAAATATTTATGGTATGTGTTTATGCTTTTGCTTACTATAGAAGTTGTTGTAGTTTTAACGTATGTTTTGACATTTAAGGTACATATCAGGCCAGCACGAACGGTACCGATACCACTGGATAGTTTGTCACCCACTTCTGCTAGCTGTGACTTGCTTCTGAACCATCTAACTTGTCTTTTGGTGGTACATAGTAAAGATGTTTCATCCCCAGACACAACGCCAATAGGCTTACCACGTACCTTACGGTGTGATTCAACAGACGCCCATAAAATCCAACTCACCAGTTTTATTCGAAAATACCAAAAACCACAACTACCCAAATTTTGGTTGAACCATCCTCAAGGATACTTTTACATTATGGAACTGTTATTCGTGGAATCAAATATTACTTCAGAACACACAAAGTTTGCCCTGCTCGCAACAGCTTTAAGTGATGACAATAAAGCTATGCTGATGATTTCGGGTGCATGGCCTCAATTTATCTCAAATGAATCTTTTTCAACAATAAAGAATGTGCATGTTGAAGCGATTTTCATCAAAGAATCAGGGCTGTCTTGAGTCATTCTTTTTAGAAATTCAAAGACAATGGGACACAGTCACAAAATATTTGATTCGTCTATAAGCTGTATTATCTTCCCAATTCCCAAGCAATTTTGAAATAGGTCAAGCTTTAGTTCGGTGAAAACTGTTAGAATTTGTTGATGCTTAGACTCGTCTTACATTACAGTAGATTCCGCTTAATTGGGCCGCCGGTTAATCGGGTCAGCCGTTTAATTGGGCCAAATTGTTAACAAAATCCAATCAAAGATAATGCACTACGTTAAATCCGCATAATCGGGCCACTATTCCGCTAAATCGGGCCACTATTCCGCTTAATCGGGCCACAACTGTAGTCAGACATACACTGGTTTAATTGCAAAACCGCCTTTGTAATGTAATAGAACTCAATATCACAAAGCCCACTATATTATATAACAATTGAAAAATACAGGCGCAAATTATTTTGTCATTTCATGCCCTTGGACATGGTAATTGTTGTGTTTTGTTGCAAATTTTGTGAAGTCCCAAGCAGAGATGCCACAAAAAGAATTATCAATTGCTGAAAGGGTTGTTGTACTAAGAAAAATTAGAGTGCAACCTTCAAACATTAATCATCGCCAGCTAGCTGAGATAACTGGTGTACCAAGGACAACCCTGGCACAGATACTGCAAGACTTCGGATAATCGGGTCAGCCGCTTAGTCGGGCCAAATGGTGCTTATCCCGATGTGGCCCGATTAAGCGAAATCTACTGTATATCTTTGTGAAAAAGAACCATCAGAGCTTTTAGCCCAGCACGTCGATAGTATCTTGGCACGTAAATAATTGTTTGTTGCCAGTGAAAATGTTGACCATAATACTCAAAACCCAACATACCAGGCTATTATAAACCAAATGTTAAAATCCCGTCTTGATAAGTTGGATCGCACTCTTTCTAGTTTGCATCAAATCTCACCACCATCGTCACATAAATATACTGGCACACCTTCACAACCTCATATACATATACCTCAACACTGTATTGACTCCAGTCCATACTCACCAAACCAAAGTTCAACTCGACCCGTAAACAACGTTTGCAGTTACCATCGTCGATTTAGTGACCGCGCCTTGAAATGCTGGGGCCCATCCTGTCCAATGTACCAACAGAAACAAGCAAAAAACGCCAGGATGCCCTCGATGAACTATGAGCCCGGAGGTCGTATTCCTCTGAGTCAAATCCTCTACTCTTCGTACGCGGCAGTTGTTACAAAATTGAATTCTTGATAGACACGGAGGCTGTTTATTCATTTTTGCCACTGTCGGCAATGACGCATCGCTGCTTGAACCGGTCAGTGATCACACTATTTTGACCATTGGTGGTGGCTCAGTGCTAGTCGAAGGTCACCTTAAAGCCCAAATTAATCTCGGATTTTCTCAACTTCTTGATTTTAATTTTTATGCAGCAAATTTGCCATACGAAATTCTAGGAGCAAATTTCCTGCGACGTTTCAACTTGTGCATTAATCTTACGGCTCGCAGACTTTTCCAATCACCAGAGATAGAAAGATATTCTTTGCTGGTTGAAGAGGGTATGGAAATGGACTTTACTGAATAATCGTCACAGCAGTCAAATTCGATTCTCTTGGAATATTTAAAATCGCATTACCCTCAAGTTTTTGATACCTCTGCGCGATCGCTAGAAAAAAACATTCTATTACTGCTCATGTAGAAACATCCACAGAAGTACTGGTTTGGTCTCGTGCATGGCGATTACCACCAGACAAATTTGTAGCTTTAAAACAGGAGGTGAAGCATTTAGTAAGTCGAGGCATTTTAGCAGAAAGCCAGAGTGCTTAAGAAGCCTTCAGGTAAATATCGACTGTGCGCCAACTTTGTCGTTTTGATTAAAATCTTAAAGGTAACTCGCTGCGCCCTTACTGACATTAACCATTTTTCCATGGCTCACGAATGTTCTCGGTTTAGTTCAATGGATTTCAAAGACGCATATTACCACATTCCTGTCAACTCTGCAGACTCCCACAAGCTGACCACTCCTCTTGGAAATTACAAGTATATCTATCTCCCCATGGGTCCGGAAACCTCGAGTGAATACTTTCAAAAACTAATGAATGAAGTTCTCTCTAAAGAGTGTTTGTTTATTTGGACAACATTGTCATCATGTCGCCAGATCTGGATGACAATGGCAAACTGGTGAGCTTGGTTTTCGAAAGGTTACAGCAACATGGTTTGGTGGCAAATGATGCCAAATAATTCTTTGTCGTGAAAGAACTTTCGTTTTTGGGTCATTTGGTATCTGCAGAAGGACTTCAGCCTACGATAACAAACGTTAAAGCAATAACTGTTTATGTCCGCTCGCGAACCAAGAGACAGTTAGGACGATTTTTTGGCATGATTCAATTTTATGGTAGGTTCATTTTCGATACTTTCTGAAAGCACGTGATTTTCTTTTAAAAACTGATCACCAGCCAATTGTGAAAAAGTTCCAACATAACTCTCCAGCTGCGTGTCCACGCCAAGCTTGCTTCATCGATTACATACTGCAATTCACATCTCGAGTGGAACACGTATTAGGACGAGAGGATGTGGCCGATGCTTTATCCAGGCCGCTTGAGCCACCGTTGCTAAACCTCATCACTCCACTGGATTACTTACAATTGCCTGTCGCGCAGTGAACAGACCCAGAAATCACAGATTTGCGCGGCAACAACAGCACGGCCCTTGTCCTGAAAGATATACCATCAGCTGAACATGGCATTAATATCTTATGCGATGTATCGACTGGTAGGCTGCGACCAGTAATTCCTATCTCTTTGCGTGCATCTGTCTTCAAACACTTCCATTCACTAACACACCCTAGCATAAGGTTAAGAATAGCTTTATTGACAGAAAAAGTGGTTTGGATAGGGATCAAGGAAAACGTCGCTCAATGGACAAGATAATGCTATGCTATGCAACCGCTCCAAAATACAGCGTCACAACAGAGCTCCTTTAGAAGAAGTGACCCCTCCTCCTAACGAAAGGTATACTCATGTCTATATGGACATTATCAGGCCACTTTCGTTAAGTAAAGACTAAGCGTACTTATAAGTAATTATAGATAGGTACTCACGTCTCAAACAGGCTGTGCCTCTCCAGGAAATCTCAGCTGAGGAGTGTTCAATCATGGGTGTCTTTATCTGGTAGCCCATCTCATATGTATTGTGATCGCCGACCCCAATTCACAAGTGCTTTGTGGAGAAAATGAGCTCTATTTCTTGGTGCACAGTTACATCATAGCACTGCGTACGATCCTCAAGCGCAGGGCTTGGTTGAACGGGTTAACAGAACTCCCAAAACTGCCTTGAAGTGTGCGGAATCTCCGACTGATTGGTACGATAACTTGCCGTGGGCACTGTTGAACTAAAGAAATCAGCCCAAGGAAGATCTAGACAACCATTCGCCCGATGATTTCGTGTTTGGTGGAAAACTACGATTACCCGTAGAATTCGTTGTTGTTCAGGAAAGGGAAAATGAAACTTTGCCTGCTAGAGAATTTGTGAAGTCATTGGCACAGCGCGTGGCATCTTTTCGCTATCATCCTCCTAGAAAAACAGATAGATCATCACATCTTGATTACGGCTTTATTCAAACCCCAGGTCACTCATGTGTTTGTAAAAGATGATAAGCGACGCCATTCATTACAACCAGCATATCGAACTCAATATTTCATCCTGGAGCGACGTCGTAGGTTTTTCGTGCTAGATTATGGAACTCATCAAGATCGGGTATCCATCGACAGAGTCAAGCCCGCTATTTTTAGCATGACATCACTCAACGAAGGGTCTGAGAATGTTCGCCTTCACACGGCAAATCTTGACGAAGAAAGAATTCATTCGCTGTCATGCCAGTCTGAAATGTTTGATGACATTTATTCGGAGTCACCACCTGAAAGACATGCAGACCAACATACACTACACGACAACCTACATAACAATAGCACAAGAAACAAACATACTTCCAAAGGGCGACCTATTCATGGCCCAAAGCGCTTTATAGATTATGAGATGTTGTAACACCAAACCTTAAACTTTTGAAACTTAACCTTGATTTAAATGCCATTCTTTTATAGAAAAGAACATTGGTGGTATATTTTGAATAGCGATGACTTATTATGTATAATTTGTAATGTTGCATCCGTCACAGTGATTTGTTTTGGTTTGGTCGTTTTGTTTGGTTACATTAGGGATATCTAAAACTAGTTTTAGATATCCCTGGGTTACACACCACGCACATGAGGTGACAGAATGCATTGCTGATTGACTGGTAAAGCAGAGGTACAACCTAATGATAGTTTGTGAATTTGTCATTGACATGTGTTAAGTTATTTTAGCTTTAGCTTTGGTTTTTCTTTGGCTTCTTATTTTAGCTTTGATTACTGTATTAAGTTATTTCTTCAGTTCTATTTTTTAGTGTTGTTTTGTATCGGTTAATAGACGTACGAGTTGCTTTATGTTTAGTTCGGCAGTGTCTTCTCTTTACTTCATCTTCCTTCCTTTTGTCTCCTTCTTTCTCTCCTCTTTCTTTTCCTCTTGTGCTGCTTGAACTTTTTGAATTGCTTACTGTTATGATTCGTATTTTCACATAGCATTACATGTTTTGCAATGTAGTTTTATACTTACGTGCATGTTTGTTCTTTTTAGCATAAGAGAGGGACATATACAGCATTAGGTCAAAGATCTAAGCTACTTATCGTGTCATTGTCAGTATTGTGACGTCACAATATATTACGCAATGATCCAGCCCACATGTGACGGCAAAGAAGAAAAGTAGAATAAGAAAGTGTAAGCGAATTGAAACCGTTTTTAGATCAACATTAAGATATTTTGGATAGCGATAATATTGCACTCGAGTCACTTGGCTTTAACAGAATCAATTCGGTCGCAAGTGGACGGGGAAGTGAGACAAACTTTTACATATGTAGTACGAATGCTTCTCTGACAATTGTAATCTCTGACCAGAAGCAAAAAGCAATCAAAAGCTAATCTGCTACACTGCTTTTACTTCAGTACGCTTGCAGCACTCGACATAAACGCGATTAAAACAGATCAAGCAGTTGTCAAAAGCCTTTGAAATATTTGTGCAGCAAATTTTGCAAACAGCCATTTTGAAAGATTTTAGTTGTAGGCTAGTTAGAAATTATGTGATTACCATACAAACACCACTTACTATCTATCGAGGTTATCTTCGTTTTTGATCAATGGTTTAATTGAATCATTATTGTTAAATATTTTTGTTGTAACCTTCTGTTGAGTTTGTGGAATTTGTTATGCCTAATAGTCCATTTTTCTGACGCAGTAGTCAACGCGTAGTATCGGTAAAATCCCCGCTTTTTGTTGTCCAGTCAAATGCAAACGCGCCTGCATGCGAAGTAATAGGAAACGGCGCTAGAGTTTGTTTAGTTGAAGTATCAAATTGCTATTATTAAGTTTTGTGTCACATAACTAATTAGTCAACATATTAATCTTTATATTGATCTTTGTAGAGTGAGACAACTGATAAGTAATTGAGATAAGTATATGCAATTAAAAAGTGTTGTCTTTCTCAGAAATTCAAGTGGTCATTTGTTCGATTCTTGTCTGGAAAATAGTTCTGGAACGTGACAGTTTTCTTTTGAAATTGTTTAGCAGTTAAGTGATTATGGTTTTTTTATTTTTAGAAACGGATGTTAAAGGGCGTTTAAGGACGTTAAAGGACGTTTTAAAGACGTATAAGGAAAAGCACAAAACCCCAAATTCATCTTTCAATCAATCGTTTTATAATTTGTGGAATTTAAACCGAATTATCAATTTTCCGTCATTAAATTTATTTCTCACGTTTTTGGAATTGTATAACTCCGTTGAAGTCTATCAGTACTAGACAAGGATTCTACATTTGTTGATAGGATTTGCCTAAGCTTTTTCTGAGGAGAGACTAGGCGGAAATTAATCAACAATTATCTTTTCTAATAAAAATTGCACCATCCTTTGTCCAAATATAGAAAAAGTCCCGTTCTTTAGCGTTTTGTTTGGTCATCTATATTAGGTAACGGTACTTCCTTTTTCGGGAGAGGTTTCAAAGAGTCGCCCCATTAATAGGAAGGTTTCTCAAACGTCATCAAAATGCGCTTTCAAAATAGTGGTTGACCACTTTCTGTGTTTTTGCATTGAATTGAATAGGAGTGGTACCGTCTTTTGCAAATTAAATAAATAAACTAGACAGCTGTAAAATGAACGTTAAAAATATTGTTTTACTAATGTTATCGAATGAATCTGAAGTCAAAGTAAGCTGAGAAGTGTTAAGGTATGTGTGTTATTGTTACTAGTTAACCTAGTTTTATTGGCTAAACATGCAGGCTTATTTGCAGTCAGCTTTTGGAAGGGTTTCATTTGCGATTAATCAACGTATTTGGGAATACTGAGTTTAAGTTAATTGTAATGTGCAACTTATACAGCATATTTAGTTGCATAAGCATACTGAAAATTGTAAACCTAAGCTATATTGCAGCCTAAATGACAGGACAAACTTCTGTACCATTTGTCATGTGTTTGATTAAATATTGATAGATATAATCACCAGTCCTTCAAAATTTTTTTCCAATAATGCTTGCAGACCAGTTACATTGATCTGCTAGATGCAATTTTGTGAACTTCACTTTTCCCTTAAACAATTTTTAGGGCTACTCCCTTGGCTGCTTGATTAATAAGCCAAAGATAATCAAAAACTTACGGTACCGGAAATAATGATCCGATAATAGTTGATTTTGCTAACGTACCTTTGGGTATCTAATTGGCATAGAGTTATTTTTAAATGAGGAATAACTGATACTTATATGATACTTCCTTTAAGGCCGATTTTTTGGCCAATTGGCACTCATTACTATGTTTAGACTAGTCAACTAAAAGGCCTGTTATCAACCAGATCGCTTTTGATTAAATTTATTTGTTTCTGAGTAAAAAACTAGCAATAATTCATTACAACTTTTAATTGATTTCTTATTTTTAAATAATCCCCAAAAGTTAGTGTTCGCTCTATACCTCTCCAGCGTAAACTACAGTTTTTGGTCAGGCATTTTATTTCGCGCCAAATGTATGACGTGATATGCAACCTTCATATTCTGTTGATGGAAAATTCGGTTGCACTTCTAGCTTTGAAGCGGTTTGCGTATATGACATTCCAAATCTCACAATTGGAAAACCGGGCTGTGATTGTCTAGTGTTTTCGTTTTGAATTACACTTACGAAGCAGACAACGAGCAATAGATAAGAGGAATCTTTCGATCTCTGCTTCAAATGTTTCAACGAGTTTTATTACCACATCAGTTGTATTTTTGTTTTCTTCGTATGGTATGCCTCCAAATTCGAGGTTCTCACGTCTTCCGTACTGGTCTAAATCATCTAATTTTGCAATTTTTTCGTTTGGGAAATTCCTCATTTTTTGATATTTTTTTCTAGAAAAGGCAAAATAAAAAAAATTTCTCAAAAATGATCACCACATTATAGCGTAACATACAGCAATCCATTATCACCTGTCAATAACCGCAACCGATTTCGACCTTATTGGATCTCATCAAGCGGGTGTAAAAGACACACAATAATAATAATGCACGATAAATAGGTTAACAGATCTGCTATTGTGTTAAAAAAATAGCCTAAAATTTGAAAATTGTGTGAAGGGAATTTTTGAAATTTGCTAACTAGCAACTAGCACCCCTTGCAGTTTTTCCAGACATTTGATTTTTTTTTGTTTCTGTTTATAGTTTGCATACTTTTCTGCTCTTTGTTGATCTAGTCATATTGTCTGGAGACATAGACCCACTCTTGGCTTTCTTCAAGCTGCTCAGTTTCTGCTTTTAAAATCTTTATTTCGTTGACCACGAGATTGGTGTTATTTTTAGTATTATTATCCATTCAATAAATTCTTCTAGCTTACCTTTAGTAAATTGAATAATGGCTGAATCCAATGATTTACTCACTGTTTTCTGCAACTCTTTTTCCCGTGTTTAGGCACATCAGTTGTTTCAATTTCTCAATTAAGTTTTAGCAGCAGAAAAAACTCGTCCTTCCTTTACAACTGCAACTGCAAACTGTCCAAGTATCGAAACGGTAATTGCCCTGAAGCGATGTGTGGTGTTGCAAAGAAACTAAAGTTAAATGATTAGGCACAGTCGTCTGTTAACATGAGCAACTTAAACAGTTTGATCTCGCCAAATTCATCCTGGCTTCTCTTGTTTTTCCAAAAACAAAAACCAATTTTAAAGAGGCTGCGTGCTACCCTTCTGCAGTCGTTCAGGTGGCTGCACGGCAAAAAAATGGTTTGTGTGAGGGGAGTGCCCAGGGTAACTGGGACCCTCGGGAAGGCCAACAGCCATTTTGACCCAACCCAAACGGGTCGGGGACCGCACCACCACGTTGAGGCGGCTGTTGATTGGTGCAATTCAATTTTGCTCGCTTTACATGTACATACTATATATACTCGTACGACAGAAATTTCGCACTTCACTATCCAAAAAGATCGGAGTCAATACGTGTTTTGAGAACCGACAGAAAGTCCGTAATGATGATTAGAGTTAAAGTTAACTCAAAGTCAGAGTTAGTTAAGAATAGAGAGGGAAAATCAGCGCTATACGGTGTAATTTGTTGTTGTGACGACAGGTTATTGTCGAGAGCTGTGATATGTGGTCATACAATTTAGATCTGAGAAGCATTAGGTTAACTGTTGTAAAAGTAGTTGTAAGTAATAAAGGAACTTGTAATAACTGTCTATTTGTTGAAATGTTTAATTATTTTTTGAATTGTAGTAACGAAATATTTGATTTTCATGCAAGCAATTCGTGATTTCTAAATTTTAGTGGGAGTTCCGTGACAAACGCGAAAGTACATTAGGGGCTCCTCGATGACAAAAAGGTTGAAAAGCACTGTTCTACATTCAACCCGAGCTCTGATATCTAAGAAAAACAAACACAGGGTAGTTCGAAACAATAAGCTCAAGCGAAGTAGGTAAAGTAATAGAAATAAATGAAGGTTTTTTTTTTCTCAAAATGATAAAGTGTAGAAGAAGACCGGGTACAGACCCACAAAAGTTTGAAAAAATCGTCAACGGTCGTTTTGTCGGTTTTTGTTGGTGGAAGCGGAAGCGATAGGTGCGGAAGCGGAAGCGTTTGAAAAATAACCGCTTCCACATCCCTGCTGTCAGCAGGAGTAAATTTTGAAGAACACCTGGGTGCAGCTGACCTACGGTTAGCGTCACTGTCCTGTAATATTATTCTGGCAGTTAAAAATACTGTATAAAAAAACTAATACCGGTTATACTCAACTTATGTATGATAGCATGTTTATTCTACAGGTATGGTCGTGTACTTCTGACTTATAGTACGAACAATTTTCCAATGGTGGCGTTTCACTCACGTGATCAAACCTCATCCAAGTCGCCTTCGCTAAAAATGACTCACCAGTTTCAGAATTTTTCACTGAATTGAATTGAGGTGTTATAAATCATTTTTTGTTGATAAAACAGACAGATGTTAAATAAAAGTTAAATGTGCTTTTTTGTTGATGTTATGGAATGAATCTGAAGTCAAAGTAAGTAAAAGCCTACATTAATGATCTGTCTTGCAGAAGTAGTGTAAGGCCTAAGCCTATATTAATGTTCTGAGGTTTAGTTCCACATCATAATTAGATGCGACGGCTAGATATTATGAATGATTTGACAAGGGTCTTAATGTAAGCCAAAAACGTTCAGCTTAGAGCGTAATTTAAACGATTTGGCACAGTATTTTAATGTGTTGTAGATAAGTAAACAAATTATCAAAAATGAAAGATGATTTAATGTTGCTCTGTAGAATTGTTTTATAGACTCTGTAAGTTGAAGTGTTAAGGTTGGTTTGTTATTGCTAGTAGTTAGCCCAGTTTTATGGTATTAACAGGTAGGCTTATTTGTAGCCAGCTTCTGGTAGGGTTTTATATTCGAATAATTAGAGTATTTCTGAATATTGAGTTTAAGTTAATTGTAATATGCAACGTACGCAGCATATTGAGTAGCAAAGTATATGGAAGATTTGTAATTCTAGATTATACTGTACCCTAGGTGACAGGACATACTTCTGTACCGTTTGCCATATGTTGGATTAAATGTTAAAGAGAAAAATCAATACTTCTTTAAAATGTTTTGTCAAATATGGTTGCAGGCCAGTTACATTAATGTATCAAATGCAATTTCATGACCTTAATTACTCTTTAAACAAGTTTTTTTAGGGTTATTGACTTGACTGATAAACCAATTAAAGATTAATCAAACAACTTAGCGTACCAGTGATAGTTTAATTATTAGATGATCGTTGACTTTGCTAATGTCCCCACAACTAGGCAAATTATATGGAGTTTTCAAAAGAAAAATGAAAGGTATTAAAATTATATTTCTCTTAAGGCCAATTCGTTGGCAAATTGGCATCCCATACTAAGCTGAGACTTGCCAATTGTAACGTCTAACATTAACCAGATCACTTTTCATTAAGTTTATTCGTATCCGAGTAATAAACTAGCATTAATTTACTCTAATGTTTAATTAGATTTACTTTAGTTGTCAAAATAAACATTAAAGTTGATGTTCGCTCTATACTTTTCTATGATAGCTGACAGTTTTTAATCAGCCACCATTTTCCTGCCAAATGTGTGACGTGATGTGCAATCATCCTACAGTAACAGATAAAAACTCAAAAATGGCAATTGTAGTAGACTTAAATATTTATTGATGCAAACTTTCGTGAGCGAATGCTCACTTTTTCAAGCAAAAAATAAAAACCAATAAATGCACTAATGTTAACTCTTTCGCTCCCGCGATCATCGATTGATGATCTCGTGTTTTCAGTGTTTACCTCAAATTTTTTCAAATTGAGTTACAAAATTAGTTTACTGAAAAATCGATTTGTGACTTTATTTTTCATCCGATTTTCATAAAATTTTCAAAAGATCACGCTTATTTCCTCACGCATCGGAACATGTATAATTTGTGCCCTAATTCTTGGATTTTTATACCCAAAATGGGTTAAAATGACCAAGAACCCAGTTGCAGACGACAAAATCGGCCAAATTCTCAGCACGTGCCAACTACACTAAAATCAAATTGAGATTACACTTTACCACAAAACCAAACCCTTCATCATTAACACAGTCTGAAAACTACTCTTTTGGGGCATCATTTGACAAAATTTTTAGCAATAATGATAAAATTTACCTATTCAAATTTTCAAATTTTTTAGGGGTCTCAAAACTCCCCAAACAAATTTGAATGATAAGTAGATAAAAATAAATTTAGTGCGTAAAAAATATGATATGTTGCTAAATATCAGTCTCATTTGAAAGCTTAGGAAATTTGCTTTCCAGCAATATATAACTTTAAATAGTTTAGACTAAGTGGTATATGATATTTACTGATCAAAAATGAGTACTGTACATCATGTCAGTTCAAAGGCCACCAAAATTTTTTGACTTACCTTCACTAAATTATAATTTTTACAAAAACTACACCCTTTAAAACGATAAAATAAATTGCAAATATTTCACCAATAAAGTTGTCATTTCGCATCAAGTTTCCAAGGAGACAAAGACTGAAATACAAGTTTAAAAGCTAGCAGAAGTTTGGCTTATCTAAATCAAAGTTTGCTGTATCCACTTTGTTTCTCAAGAAATGGGAAGGGTGTAAAAACGCTTCTGCTTCATTGTCAGTGACAGCATATTCTATTTAAACTTAATATTTTCTAAATCTTGAAGAAATTCCCTCTTCAAAAATACATAATGTTACATGGTTTAGGCTAACCTCTAGCAGATAATGACTGATCATATTTTAGGTACTAAATTTAACTACCAAAATTTAGTACCGGTCGGTACCGGTCAAAAAAAAGGTCATGTGCTTTAGAAAATTGCAAATTGTAGAAAACCTAGGCTCTTAGGTAGGTTTTGAGTAATGTACCTTGAAAGCTTATTTCCTTAGCATCCTCTTGCGACCATTTCTAAAAAAATTGGTAGAAAATAAAATCTGTAGTGATCTTTGAGGTGAGGGTACTACTTTAATTTCAAAGACAATTTAGCCCCAGTTGCGGGGGGTTAATTTGCATATTCAAAAAAAATTTTTTTTATGATTTACAAACAAACTTAGGGTATTTTATGATGATTAATTATGATTGATTATGACAGTTTTTTGCACTGCCACCTTACGGACATTTTTTTCCGCTATTCACGCGGGAGCAAAAGAGTTAATAAGAATAGTAATGCAAGAGGCTAGCGATGCAATTAGCAAAGTGCAGACAGTGACACTGTTTCGATCTATCAGGTCTCTTTAGTACAGTTGGTGACCGACAAGAAGCTAGAGGCTTCTTATAAAGCATAGCTTAGACCGCCACACTTGCGGGATCTATACTAGATCCACTTGGTGGAAGGTCTGTCAGTACTCTGCAAAGCCGTATCACTCGTGAATTAGTGGCGGTTGTCGCAGGTGCACTAAATCTAGCAACTGCTAGAACAATAGTGCTGTCACAGCCTAGTGGTCACAAGCTCTTCTAGTAATCGAGAGGCTAGCGATGCACTTAGCAAACTGCAGACAGTGACACTGTTTCGACCTGATAGGTTGAAACCAGGGATATCTAGATATCCCTGGTGGAAACAGTGTCATTGTCTGCAGTTTAATACGAATAACTATACAGTAAATAAAATGTAAAGTACATGCACTATGATATCACAAACTAATTTGATAGGGAACAGAGGTAACAAAAAATAGGAGGATATAAAAGAAAGCATGGAGAAAAGGATAAAAACCGACGACCGACGCGATGGCGTAGTGGTTAGAGCGTCCGCTTTGCAATCGGTAGACCCGGGGTTCATTCCCCTTGTCAAGTCATACCAAAACACTTTAAAAAATGGTATCTATAGCTTCCCTGCTTGGCGCTCGGCATTTATGGGAGGTTGTGGAGAACAAGCCGGCAAGTTCGCTTGTTGTGTCCTTGGGCAAGGCACTTAACGGGATGCCCCACCTTTATGTGGAAGACAGGTGGCCCATAAACCTCGGAAAAGGCAACTCCCAAGCGAGTGCGGACTTCCCGTCCAAAGTATAGCGATACAATTCGCTTTCTCGTGAATGGAGGATAAAAATGGCAAATAAAACAAAAACAAAAAGGTAAAAAATAGTGCGGGTAAGAACACTAAAAATAGAGAATATAAATAAAAAAGAAATAGAGGAGAAAATAAGTGAAAAAATAACTACGTAAAAAAGAAGCAGCAAAATGCCAAATATTGTTTTTTCAAGTATTGTGAAAAATGGCAGAGTCCTTCTTGATTGCAGTTGAACTTGGATATGAGCTTTTCTTCTTCGATTTCTCATTGTCTACGGTTTGCGGTGGTTCGTTTTAGTATTGATATTTGAAGGCACGTGACAGAATTTTCACTAAGATTAAAATGCTTAGCAATAGATTTGTTTTTGTTTCTGGGGATACGGGTATCACTTTTGTGTCCGTTTATTCGTTGTCTGATACTATTTCCTGTTTCTCCAATATACTGTATATAGCTTTTGGACAAAGTAAACAAAAGAATAGGTAAATGATATTAGCAGGGGTGGCTCGTAGCTAAAATTAATTGTGGGCTACTTCAGAAAATTTTAGCCATGGTTTTAATAAACGAACAATAAAAAGGAAAGTTATACATAAACTTGAAAAACTCTAAGCGAAAAAAATATAAAAATTTACTTACGACTAGCCTAAACTGTTACATTAACTTAAAAAAGAAATTTATACACCAGCACACAAAAGTCAGCACTGCATAAGCGACAGTTTTCTTTCTACAGCTGCATTGCAATGCAATTGCACTCATTTTAACTCGGATTACAGTGGGATGCCCATTGTTGCGCAATGGCAACTTCAAGGTCAGATTCGAACACCTTCCAAAACTTTACCCCTCAATTGACTATGCCTATGTTGAAAAAAATTGAATGAGCTATCCAACAAAAGTAATCTTAATGGTGGGCAAATTTGCAGTAAGAGACACAATATTTAGTTGTACACGTCCTGCTTTGAAAATAATGGGTGTTTTTGGGTCATTGTTTTCAAATATGTGTCAAAATTCAAGATCATATATTAGAACACCTTTCACAACTTTACTCCTCAATTGACCATGCTCATGTTGAAGGAAATTTAATGAGCTATCCAACAAACGTAATCTTACGGTAAGCACACTTTCGGAAAGAGGCGTAATATTCAGACATACACGTCCCCGCTCTAAAATCAATAGCTGTTTTTAAGTTCTTGTTTTTAATAATGTGTCGAGTATAAGGAAATATTCACTCAGGTTTCAAAGTTTTTGGCAATGAGATTATGCTTGTGAAAAGTAAGTGATTAGTGATTCGTGAGCTTTATGACAAAAATTTGGTCGTAGAGTTGTTTTTTATGAGCAGCTACGTTTACTTTACTTATTTGGTATTGAATTTATTTTGCTAGAATTACGTTTTGCAACCGCTACATTTGCGTTTTCATTTTTGCTCTGCCAGAATTACAATTAAGTTTACGTTTCGCTTTATACTCAAAGCATTGTAGGAAATATGTTCCTTTGAGCGAGAGCGTGCTGACTGAACCCCAATTGCTGGGAACTATGGAGGTCACAAGTAAGGAAGCACAACTGCAATTTTTTATTGCATTGATGGTAATACTTCAATTAGCACAGTTGTGGCAGACGATCAAAATAACGTCAGTCCTCCACGAAGTCCAGCGATGAAAAAGGTTATGGCAGATAACTAGAAAACGTCCGTTTGCCACAACGATCAACAACAAAAGAGAGCCGTAAATAACCAACCGCATGGCCGGCAACAAAGTGCTGCACACGTCATCAAACACTAGGTCGCTGCACATGTCTATGTAAGCCAGGTCACATGAAAAAAAACAATAGTCACCAAAAGACGGCGGGAAAGGTAAGCCGATCAACGAGCTACCATGAGAACAAAAATAAATAAACATTATCTAGCCCTAATAAAAAAAGAAAAATAAATGTGTGTGATTTTAGACTCATGCAATAATAATAAATGAATACGAGTAAAATCGTAGGATAGAGCAGCAACGGTGCACTGGCTGGACGTCAAACAGGGAACGCACGAAGTTTCCACATAGCAAACACAGCTTTTACAGTAAACAACTAAAATCACACACATTGGCGGGAGCAAAGTGCTAAGCCGCCAAAAACAAACTAACACAATCTATAAAAAAGACAAAAAGATGTTTGGTGGCAGCTCGATGAAATGTGAGGCGCGACACGCTACAGCATCATCAGTTATAATTAAAATGCTACCAACTAGAATTCAATTTCGCCTACCAAGTAGCATTTAATTGTAACTGATGATGTTTTAAGTCCAAGGCGAAACGTTTTTAAATAAAATGTTCACTAGTTTACTGGCTATCATGTTTCTACTCAGATTAGTATAGAAAGCTCATTTTCATGCTCTTAATAGAAAAATTATTTGTGGAAGCACTGGTCTAAATAAACCGAAATTGTATTTCATGTAACTTCAGTTAAGAAATAGTTGTTTGTTGACATGATGGTAACGTGCAAGATAGACATAGAAAATATGTAAAAGCTATCTAACCTATCATAAGAACAGATTATATATAACAGCCAACTAATTTATAGTAGCACTAGACTTAGAGGTTTAACAACTGTTGGCAAGAGCAGTAGTGAGCAGTTACACTATACAGGCATAGTACAGGCTACTGGGCATAGTAAGATAATATGACTACTATGCCAAGTAAGTCTGCTTAGTATCTCTATGCGTCACGTGCCATACTTCATGTTCATTAGGCTAACTGGTAGTGTTGGGATGGCTTTGTTGTGCAATGGCAAGCATCCGACTGTTTTCCAGGTTAAACTGTTAAAATGAGAGCACTCCATGTAATGACTAGTCACTCCTATCATGATAGCTACTGAACAGCTGAACGTAGATGGCGTTCCGTATATTAAGCCAAGTATTCTTGGCAACTTTATACTTGTAGTTGTAGTTAAAGTTGCTGAGGTTGCAACATGCCTTCCCTGCCAACATTGAGAGAGTGAGTTTGCTGGCTGAAGTAAGTGAGATTCCCATCAAGACTTCGATGGAAGGTGGTCTTGACGTTACAGCTTTGCGAGGTTGCTACAACTCCAGTCAATGATTTGACTGGAGTTGTTGCAAAAAAGTGACTTGACTGAAGTCAAGTGCATATAATATAGGCAGTGGCTATTTTGCCATCGACGGCAATTTGCCCTTGGAATCTATTTTGCCGTAATCATTCACGTGTGGTTATATAGCCATATATGCTACAATTACACCAGTGACACTGTGGTGTAGTGGATAGTGTGCTGGTCTTGAGATACCATGGTAGCGGGTTTGAATCTCAGCTGGCAGGGCATTAAAAAAGGCAGTGTACACCGAAGGGGCAGGCCAGGTATGTAAATGTACGGGGCAGTGTACACTGGAAGGGAGTGTACAGGGTGGGGGATAAGAGACCTGGGGGGGCAAAATTTTTTTGATTGGTTTTTAAAATTGACCAGTCAGAAATGACCAAAAGTCACATGTTTAGTATGTCATTTAGATTGACCAATCACAAATAACTCACGGCAAAATAGTCTCTGAGGGTAAATTGCTGTGGATGGCAAAATAGCCACTGCCTATAATATATTGACATAAGTGACTCATCAGCTCATGACTCGCTTTTAAGCAAATTATTACCAACACTGCTGACTGCTCAGTAATTTTAAAATCTGGTTCAATCGTTCAGTATTGATAATAGAGTGGCAAAAGTTCTTTATTGGTAGGCCTGCATACCGGTATTACCCAAGCTGTTAACTAGTTAGATCTCACAATAGCAAGTGTTTGCTAACTATTCTTTTTTGTTTATGCTTTTCTGTAGTAAATATTGTTAATTTATATAGGTAATGTTAATTGTGTATGGGATAACACTAAATTACAGAAATAGAAATTATGGAAACAAGTAAAAATTGATAATGCAGTTATGGAAATAGCAGAAATGTAAAATTTACAGTAATCAATTGGATAATTTACTATGTGACTTAATTATTAAATAGTGACATGACTTGTTTAAGTCAGTTCAATTACGGTATCTAATTTCATTCAATCTGGTGGTTATATTTATAATCTTTATTGACTGGTGTAAGTGTCCATATTTACACAATCTCTTATATTTTGTTAGCTGTTTGGTAGATAGTTTTTGCTTATTTTCATAATTCAGTAATTCCTTGCTTTAGAATGATTTTCATATTCTTGTACTTCCATATTTTAGTATATAGGCTACACTTGACTTTTGTTTTTCCCGATTGAATGTTGCAGGATCCAGTCTAGGTACTAAAAAAGTTCATGAAACACAAATGTACATACACTTTATCCTCATTTTCCAGACTAAATATTACAAGAACCAATGCAGATAAACGAAAAAGGTTGTATAACACCTATGTTTATGGATAATGCAAATAAATTGAAATAACCATTCTGAAAAAGATAGCAGACAACAGTGCTGTAGTTTTGCTTATTGTAAAAATATTTGCAGTGTATTTACACTATTTACAGATCATGAAAACTTGTTATTCTTGGTCTGTGACTAGGGCTTGGGACATAGCACAGAAAACTGGAGAGAAGTTGGTAACACTTGTTTAGTGGCCTGTGTCCAGTTCTTGTGTATATGGGAGCACATATATGTGTACACAGATGGCAGCAGACTTAATATTTAAGTGTTCTTTTTACTGCCTCTGTAGCAACTTAATGGAACAGTAAATTTCAGCTTAAACTGACATGTTGTGTGTATTGTAGCTCAGAGCTGATTAAACAGTTTTATCACTGTGTTTGCTCATTGGAGAACTGGTTCTAGTGATCGAATTTTATTTATACTAGCTCACAGGTCCCCCTCATTAGTAATGTCGTAGTTAAGAATATCTGATCAGCCTGCTGAGCTGGCTTTCCTCAATTGATAGTTGTGAGAACAGTAATGAAAAGTTAAATGTAGTTGATATAGCCAATTCTCATTCCAAAATTAAAAATACTATTTCTAATAAGAAATCAATTAAAAAGAACATTATGGGTGATTGTGTATAGTTGCTATATTTCTCTTTAGTTTCTTGAGTCTGGGAATGTCTTTTTTGCCCTGTTTTCAGCGTAAGTGCACTACGAACTTGGCTTGCTCACAATTAAAACAGTCAGTGATTTCACAAATTTTTGTCTGCTCATGCCATGAAATACATGTCAGCATAAATTGTAGAAGGACGCCTAAGGAATTGTTGTGTATTTCCAGGAATAAGCTATTGAACATTAGACCCACCGACACAATCTGATTATTGTGTCGGTGCGCAAAGCAAATCAAATAAATTCTCTCTCTCTCTCTCTCTCTCACTACCTATGATTTTTTTGTAACTGTATGCATATTGATTTGTATGATCTAAAGGCTAAAGCTGCCTGCATTTTACTTGGTTGTGGCATAAGCACAGCTGGGAAAACAGCAAACTAATCCAAAGTCAAGCACTTACAATTAAGTTATTACAGTAGCAAGACCTCTGTGAGCAATATCAAGGTTTAGTGGCTGGTAGACTGGCTTCACCCAATGGGTAGTTGTGAGAACAGTAATGAAAAGTTAAATTTTTTTTCATAGCCAATTCTTGTTCTTACATCAATAGTACCATTTTTTGAAAATGAATGAAGTAGAAAAACATGAGGGTTGTGCATAGCTACTGAGGATTGTGTGAGGTTTCACTTGATAAATTGCCAATTTGTTTGTCTTTGCTACATGTGATTAACATGTGTTGCAGCTAAAGTTAGTCAGGCTTGTGACTTGACTGTAAAAAAGTATTTTAATTTGCTAATGCATTACCAAAAATGGCTTTTTTGGCTTATAGCCTTGTTGATATTGCAACGTGTCACGCTACTTTAACTGGCAGCATATCAGTTGTTTGCTGTTGAAATGACAATGTATAAAAGCTATTAAGTGCAGCTGACAATCACAGAGTTATCTTGATGCATTCAAGAAAAAAGAACAAAAGCATGGTTTAAAATGCTTAAAAAAATCGAGCTATTGCATTTGCAATCCAGCTTAAATTGTTGTAGAATTTTTCTTCATTGAAAACACCTTGTTGATATCTCCCAAACAGCTTTTAATTGTGTTTCTACGGCAGTGGTTCTCAACCTTTTTGGCCCAAGGACCATTCTCAAGCTCGCCTATATATCTGCGGACTCAAGCTAGTATATATTAATGAAAAATAGGTTTTTTGATTTTTATCCAAGAGGAAAACCTCTTGGCAAAGGGTGACAAAATCCTAACAGTGGAAAAGCATTGTTTCCTAACGTGTTCGATACAGCAGGCTAAATGTAAATACAGCTTTTCCTGAAAAGTTTTTTTTAATTGTTTAGGTCCTGAACGCAAGCACAGTATTTTTCAAAATAAGAGAGTTTAATACTGTATCAACAAAAAAAACCAAGCACTGTTTTTCATTCAACACACACTCAATGAGAACCTTGTCCTTGAATTTGCTTGACAAGTTTATCGAATTCCGGAATTATGGTTGCCAATGCACATCTGATGTCATCTTCCGGTTGAAGTCTATTGTGATACTTCGTTTTGATCATCGTCAGAGTTGAAAAGCCAGATTCACACAAGTATGTGGTTGGAAATGGCAAAAGAGCCGTTGCAGCTTTCTTGCAAAGATCTGGAAGACCAGGTTCCATTGACTGCACATTTGCCCAAAATTGAGTCAAAGAAGCCTTTTTAAACTTGTCTTTCCACATCTGTCGACTTTGCAATTTGAGCAACTCTTCAGCAATGCAGTCATATCTGAATGAACTTCTAGCGCTGACACCTGAAAAGGATTCTGAACCCAATTAAAGATCCTGCAATAATCATTGGAAGGAATATAACGATCCAATTCAGAAAGAAATGTGTTGAGGTGCTCAAGAAAGATGGGAAGAATGACACCCAAATTGATATCTTTCTCTTCCACAAATAAGTTCAATCCTGGGAAAGCAGCTAACCTCCCACTTTTCAATCGATGCATCCACAGCTTTATTTTACCTTTGAATGCATCAATACTTTCCAAAACATCAAAAAATAGTTTCTCTTTTCCTTGCATAGAACTATTCAGTTGGTTTACATGGCTGAAAACATCGGCCAAAAACAGCAACTTCGCAATCCATTCATCATCACAAAAGCGATCAGCAAGTTCATGATTTTGCTCTTTTAAAAAAGCATGGGCTTCCTCTCTAAGAGTAGCCACTCTCTCAAGCACCTTTCCTCGTGAAAACCAACAAACAGTTGAATGGAACAGAAGCCCACTGAGTTCCATTCCCATTTTGTCACACAAAGCATGAAATAAGCGAGTGTTCAAAGGACGAGATCTAATATAATTTACCACAGATACAGCCTCTTTGAAAACTATGGCAAGATTTTCTTGTGTTTCTTTTGTTGCCAAATTCTCTCTGTGGAGAAGACAATGAACAACCGAAATGTTATTGTTTTTCCTTTTCACAAAACTCATGAAGCCTTTATTACTTCCCATTATGGCTGGAGCACCATCAGCACAAACAGACACGCAATTAGACCACTCAAGCTGATGTTCTTCAAAGAAGAAATCCACTTTCTTGAATATTTCTTCTCCTGTGGTATTTTTAGCAAGTGGACGGCAAAACAGAAACTGCTCAACGAAATCATTTGTGTCAAAATATCGCACAAACACCATGAGTTGTGCATCACTTCCAATATCTGTTGTCTCATCCAGTTGCAAACTAAATCTTTCACAGTGTCATATGGCAGCAATTGTTTGTTGCAGAACATTTCTTGAGAGTTGTTTGATACACCGCTTCATGGTGTCATTTGACAAAGGAACCATTTCTTTTGTCAAACGACATTTTGTTAGCAACAGCATCACCACACATTATCCTGGCCATTTCAACAGATGCTTGTTTAATCAAATTTTCTCCAGCTGTGTGAGGTGCTTTTGCACAAGCGATTTTCCATGCAACCGCAAAAGAAGCACGCACTGCATGACTGTGAGAATATGTTATTCCTCCCCAAGCAGTTAGGCGATCAATGCGACTTCGCTTTACCTGATGCTCTTTTTCTTTAAATACTTCAAGAGATTTGTTAACAAAATTTCCATGGTTTGATTCTGGGTGAAGACGAAGTTTTGTTTCCTTTAAAGAGCTGTGAGCTAAGACTGTTAAGCACAATACACACTGCGGCCTCACTTTGCCATTCACCTCAATCGAAGTAAATCCAAGCTTTAACTCTTTTGCTCCCGCGTGAATAGCGAAAAAAATGTCCGTAAAGTGGCAGTGCGAAAAACTGTCATAATTTGTCATAATCAATCATCATTAATCATCATAAAATACCCTAAGCTTGTTTGTAAATAATTACTCATCTGTTTACTTCTACATTAAGTGTTATATATCATTGAAATCTACATTTCTTGAGAATTTCAAATATAATAAAAACAAAAAAAAAATTTTGTTTTTGAATATGCAAATTTTATGCAAATTAACCCCCGCAACTGGGGCTAAATTGTCTTCGAAATTAAAGTAGTACCCTCACCTCAAAGATCACTACAGATTTTATTTTCTACCAATTTTTTTAGAAATGGTCGCAAGAGGATGCTAAGGAAATAAGCTTTCAAGGTACATTACTCAAAACCTACCTAAGAGCCTAGGTTTTCTACAATTTGCAATTTTCTAAAGCACATGACCTTTTTTTTGACCGGTACCGACCGGTACTAAATTTTGGTAGTTAAATTTAGTACCTAAAATATGATCAGTCATTATCTGCTAGAGGTTAGCCTAAACCATGTAACATTATGTATTTTTGAAGAGGGAATTTCTTCAAGATTTAGAAAATATTAAGTTTAAATAGAATATGCTGTCACTGACAATGAAGCAGAAGCGTTTTTACACCCTTCCCATTTCTTGAGAAACAAAGTGGATACAGCAAACTTTGATTTAGATAAGCCAAACTTCTGCTAGCTTTTAAACTTGTATTTCAGTCTTTGTCTCCTTGGAAACTTGATGCGAAATGACAACTTTATTGGTGAAATATTTGCAATTTATTTTATCGTTTTAAAGGGTGTAGTTTTTGTAAAAATTATAATTTAGTGAAGGTAAGTCAAAAAATTTTGGTGGCCTTTGAACTGACATGATGTACAGTACTCATTTTTGATCAGTAAATATCATATACCACTTAGTCTAAACTATTTAAAGTTATATATTGCTGGAAAGCAAATTTCCTAAGCTTTCAAATGAGACTGATATTTAGCAACATATCATATTTTTTACGCACTAAATTTATTTTTATCTACTTATCATTCAAATTTGTTTGGGGAGTTTTGAGACCCCTAAAAAATTTGAAAATTTGAATAGGTAAATTTTATCATTATTGCTAAAAATTTTGTCAAATGATGCCCCAAAAGAGTAGTTTTCAGACTGTGTTAATGATGAAGGGTTTGGTTTTGTGGTAAAGTGTAATCTCAATTTGATTTTAGTGTAGTTGGCACGTGCTGAGAATTTGGCCGATTTTGTCATCTGCAACTGGGTTCTTGGTCATTTTAACCCATTTTGGGTATAAAAATCCAAGAATTAGGGCACAAATTATACATGTTCCGATGCGTGAGGAAATAAGCGTGATCTTTTGAAAATTTTATGAAAATCGGATGAAAAATAAAGTCACAAATCGATTTTTCAGTAAACTAATTTTGTAACTCAATTTGAAAAAATTTGAGGTAAACACTGAAAACACGAGATCATCAATCGATGATCGCGGGAGCAAAAGAGTTAAGTATTCATCATTATATGCATAAACTTGCTTTCTCTTAGCCATTTTAAGTAACTACACTAATCAATGTCTGAAAGAAATCAGTGGTGCCTTTAAGACTAAGTAATTCTATTCAATCTTTGCGATCTTTCGTTGACTAGCACAAAGTATGGTAAGTTAACCCTGTAATTTACCGTACCATACCGTACATTGATCGACACACTCAGACTGATAAGAAGAACGCAATAAATATCTTTATTATGACATCACAAAGATAAAATTGGTGAAATAGGAGTATTTTACATTTTATTTGTAATAGAATATGAACTGACTACTAGTAAAAGCAACTGTGCTTGTGGACTCATCCAGGCCCTTCCGCGGACTCAAATGAGTCCGCGGACTCGGGGTTGAAAAACACTGTTCTACAGTCACTACTTTTTGAGAAAATGAAGAGAACAAATTTTGCAATCAAGCATTAGCTGCAATTTCATCCTACACCTAAAACAGGTATAATATTAGCAAGTTGATAAGTTGGGGGGTGGCTTGTGTTAAGCAAAAAAAACGTTTTCCTCTGTCAGGAAATGCTAATTAAAAAAAAATATCTAGTGACGTCATGCACCCCCTTATAGCACTCACCCTTAGGCTGTAATCAGTCATATCATCTTTCATGTTTGTATGCTCAGTAGTTTCAGAGGAGTTACAGCGTATGTTCAGACAACACTCTGCTTTAAAATATCAACTTGATCTAAAAGTCAATTCGTAATCTCTCCTGTTTTTTTTGTAATTAGTCTTCTGTATTTGTCTTTGTATTTGCATTTGAGTTGAATCAGCTTTAAGTTTTTGTCTTTTTCATTTTGACATCAGTAAGACGATAAACAGTTTTCATAGCAATGCTATGGAGGAAAAAAGATTAAAAGTTATAAGGTGTCATTTAACCGTGTTTCAACCGAGTTAGAATTGTTAAAGTCCTCCACCCAGCAAATTGTAAATGGCAACTAATTGGTAACCATGCGCATCAAGATGGTCCAAAGCAGTGCCTACCAATCTTTTTTGTGGTGGTGCAACCAAATTCAGTTTTCAAAAAGTCTTTACACTCTAGCTGTGTTTATAGATATTGCTGGGAGATTGAACTATTTGCTTGGTAAAACCTTTTTTTTGTTAGAGATTGCTGTTTTTCAACTCTCATGTACACCTATTTGTACTCCAATATAAAGCAAAAACCTCTTTTTGTTGAAGGTTGTTATTTTCCAGCCATCAAGTTCACCTATTCACACTCTAATTTTTGAGCACAAGCTTTTTAATAACTGCTATCTCCCATTATGTTTGTACATCCTTGAAAAATTTTGGTACACCCTCACGTGTAGTATGCACCCAGTTGAAAAACACTGGTCTAAAGGTAATACTGTGGACCAGTGATTGCAAGGTACTGTATTTGTTCTTGACAGAAACACTCTGGATTTGCATGTTTTGTGTTTGATATCAACTGATTTTGGAGGGTTTCGATAGTTTTGTAAATGCCTGGGATTCCTGTGTTCTGTATTTGGTTGTGTTGAACTCTGAATTTGCTGGTTTCATCCAATACTTGAGCACTCAGCATTGGCATCTATTTACTTAATGTAGAGTGATAGTGTGACACTTTGTACACACTCATGATTGGCTTTTTTGTGGTGCCATTTGATAGTGTAGACTGATCAAAATTCATGAGTTTTGTCCCTGGCAAGAATACTCTGAATTTGTAAGTTTTGTATTTGATGTTGACTGAGGGTGTGAGAGCGGGAATTTGCAAATTTGGTCCATGACAGAAACACTCGAGATTCATGAGCTTTGTATCTGATTTTGACTGATAGTGTAAGACTCCAGATTTCTTAATTTTGTTTGTAGTGGCAACACTTGGGATTCATGGGTTTTGTTTCTGATGTCAACTGGTGGTATAGAATGCAGGATATGTGAGTTTATTCTTTTACAAGAAACCTGGAATTTGTGGATTTCGTACACCTGCTTGATGTCGACTAGTGGTGTGGAGCTCAGGATTTGTGAATTTGGTCAGCTGTCAGTTTTGTGCCGAACTGCTTTTTGTCAGTATTTGTGTTTGTGGCTGCTCTTTTTTGTTTGTCTCTTTTGTTCAACAGTACAAGTTGTAATCAACTTGCCTACGGTTTAAACAATTTGCCAGCTTGTCGCAATTTGTGCACTGTTTACCTGACACAGCTGCCCATATAAAAAATAGGTCAGTAAACATATCTAATTTTTATTTTCCTGTTACTTTAATGATCTTTGTGGCAGGTAAAACAATAAATAAAATGACATGGAGAAAAACTGCAATATTTTGGCACAAATTGTTTTTCAAAACCATAGCAAAGCACTGATAGAATACTAAGCATGCTTGTAAAAATTTAAACGTTTCAATAATAATAAAAAAAAAATTGTACATGTGTTTTGTGGATATTGAGAAAGCATTTGATAGAGTTCCAAAAACTATGAGAAAGAAAGGTTTACTAGAAGTAATTGTGAGAGCGGTGATAAGCCTCTATCACAGGGCAAAAACAAAACTTTGAGTGGGATCTGAGTTATCTCAAGAATTCTTCATACAAGTTGGTGTACATCAAGGATCTATGTTATTGCCACTGCTTTTTGCAATTGCAGTGAATGTAATCTCGGAAAATGCAAGAGAAGGATTGATTAATGAAATTTTGTATGTGGATGATTTGGTGTCAATGAGCGAAGGTATAGAGAATTTCAAAGAGAAGTTTTTAAAATGGAAGGAGGCGTTTGAAAGCAAGCGGCTGAAAGTATACCTCAAGAAAACCAAAGTAATGGTGAGTGGTTTGAAAGGTGAGGTACTCAAGAGTAAAGTTGGTCCATATGTCAAGTGTGGCAAGAGGGTGATGGCAAATTCGGTGATGTGCACAAAGTGTGGTAAATGGGTACATGGTAGATACACAAAAATGATGAGGGTGACTTTAACTCTGGCAAAAGGTTTTGTTTAGTAACTATGTGTTTATGCAAAGGAAGGAATTATGGAACCAGGTGAAGAATTAAAATTTTTTGACCAGGTTGACTTTGTAAAGAGCTTTTGTTATTTGGGGGACAGGTTGAACGCCATTGGTGGAAGTGAATTGGATGGATGAAATTTAAAGAATGTGGTGGTTACTTTATGGGAGAACGTTTTTGTTAAAAACGAAAGGAAGGATTTATCAAAATTGCATAAGATCAGCGATGCTGTATAAGAGCAATGAGCAAGACGTGGTTTCTATGGAAGAATGAGATGGCAATTTTGAGAAGAACTAAAAATGCAATGATGAGAGCAATGTGTGGAGTTAAGATGATTGAGAAAAGAAGAAGCCAAGAACTTATGAGTTGATGGGGTTTAAAGGATACTTTGGATGGACTATCTAGGGCGAGTGGAGTACGATGGCATGGGCATGTTTTCAGAAGGGATAATGGTGATGTTTTGAGAAGGGATAATGGTGATGTTTTGAGAAGAGTGATGGATTTTGAAGTGGCAGGAAAAAGAGGGTGTGAGTGACCAAATATGACGTGGAGGAGCATATCGATCATATTGGACTGACAAAGGAGGATGTCATTGACAGAGTGAAGTGGCGTGATGGTGTGTACAAACTATCAAGAAACGTGAGGTGAATCTGGTCACCTGTGTTAATGCAGATAAAACCAGATTTAAAAAAGTGTATCTCTTAGCAATTCATTTCGCCCTCTTCAGAGAAATTATTTTGATCTTCACTGTGTCAGCAAATTTTACAAATGGAAAGTAGTGAACTAATTTCAAAGTTAAGACGTTTTTTTTGACTCACAAAGCAACTAGTATCATGCAACAAAAGTTGACAAAAAGAGGCGATGGCAAAGGTACCAACGTACTGACACAAATATTATCACAAAAAATCACATAAAAACTTAGGCTTGTGTAATAACTAAACAAACTAAAAAACATTGAGCAAAAAAGAACATCCGTTTGCATATGACTGAGAATTTAATCTAGATTTATGTTTTACGATAAGTAACGCTTCTTGAACTGTGCTTCATGGTCGGTATTATACTGTCTAATTATCTAAGAAGAATTAGTGTCAAGTGTATTGGCTTTGCAGCAGTGACATGAACTGATGTGCTGGGTTATGCAGTTTTGTTGATGTTTAAATTCAAGTGCTCCTGTACTCTTGTGACCAAGTGGCATAAAAGTCATACCTATGTATGACACATCTGCATCACGCAAACAAGAAAAGTTATACTCCACATTAGCCACCAAGGGAGTAAGGGGTACTTGTCTTTAATTGAAAGTATGATCCAGTTTTTTATGTTGTATAAAATACAGCTATGTCAACGTTGAACTTCTTTCGAATTAAATTAGTGACATTGCAACCAAATTTATGTGGTACATCTTTGAAAATATAGTACATCCAATCTATATGAAAAATTATTTTCCTTGTTTTTATCTAATGATTTGGGTTCATTTACAACTTCAAACTTTTTTATGACAATTACTAAGAAATGCCTCAGATAATCCATTATGTAAAAACATATTCTGTAGACTTTTAACTTCTTTATTACACAAAATCACGCTTGAACAAATCAATTTTGCTTTATGCAACAGACACATAACTAAACCTGATATTCACACTTTAGGACATACAGCATCAAAGTTCAACAAAAGTTCTGTGTGTGATGGTTTGTGTCTTATCCGACTTTTAACACCACTTTCCAAAATTTTTATCTTGACATGCAGAAAATTTGAAGATTGTGCTGCTTTTTCGATTGTAAACTTCAAATTTTAGTATTGAGAATTAAGTACACTTGAAACAAGTTAGTAAACAACAAAAATGTCGATATATCTTAAGTGGAGTTTTGGTTTGTCTATGGATAAGTTATTGACAAGTTGTTCTTCGATATGTCTTAGAAAGATATTGACTAAAGTTGGTCCCAATGGAGATCACGTGGCAACACCATCCATCTGTTTGTGCAAATTATCATTGTACATAAAGATTTTTTGTGTGGCAATAGCCATTAGCATTGTAAAAATTTTCGGTTTAATAGGAGGAATTGCTTTGTCTTCATTATAGGTAGATCTATTATACCTTTTTTCTGCTATGAAGTCAATAATCTAGTGAGTGGTACATTCGTAAACAGCAAAACCACGTCAAAGCTGAAAACGGTTTGATTTTTGGTGAAGTTTAACTGTCTGACTTAGTTCAAAATGTTCTGCCGATTTCAGTAAGTATCAGCTGTCAGGCATATAAGGTTTCATTAAATTAACCAAAAATTTGCCAAGTTGTATTCTAGGGTTTTTATCATTTAAACGACCAGTGTTAGTGGCGTTCCTGCTTTATGGACTGCAGCTGAACCATAGAGCTTCCCGGATTTGCTACCAGACTGTATTGCTTTCTCAATTCCTTTAAAATCTTCTACATTCTTTAAATATTTGCTGATGTGACATGCCACCGAATTTTCTTTGAAAGTGATTGGATTTCAATGGTGCTTTCTGTTATTTCTTGAAACTTGTCTTCATTTTAGGTTGCTTATCTAATTCAGCGAAGTAATCAATTTGAGTTTAAAATCGCAACTTAATTATCTTATTTGCATACTTTGATTGACAAATTACGGGAAAATTGAGAAAGAGTGTTATGCAAAGATTGGTTTGTACGCCTATTACGCTGACAAGTGTTTTTATTAACAAACTTTTTGAAAAGATATTTTTATTAATCTTTAGTTTTGTGATCAAAAACATTGGCTGGAATTTTGCTTATTGCATGCGCCAGCTGTTCCACTCTCACTTTAATTTTATCTTTTTCAACTTTTCTAGGCAAACTTGTAGATTTTTATTAAATATGCTTACTATCTTTTGTCTGTGCTTTGCTTTGCAGCGCTGTTGTTTGAAAACTATATTAGTTTAAAAGATTAGGGATCGGTAGCATTCAAGGCCAAAAATCATTGCATTCAAGGCATTGCTCTTTTTTTTTTTTATTACAGTCTTATGTGGTATAAAACAAAGCATCATGCTGGAAAGTGTTGAGGAGGATAATTGTTGTTAGATTTGTAAACTTAAGTTAGGTGCATGTCAGTTTATGTTGGTCAATTTATCCAATACCCTGGGAGTATAGTTTGTCGTCAAAAATTTTCAAGTGTAGGGGTCTTTTTACTAATTGCATCTTTGCAATGTGGACAAACCCTTCGCTATGCATATTTTGAAGCATCTTGGACATGAACTAGTTGGAACATTTGTAAGTTTCCTGGTAAGTGTGCAGGGGACTGGCAAATCAAAAACTGTAAGTTTATTTTGCATTCTTCCAAACTTTCCATTTATGAAAAGTTGGTCGGTGGTACAAAAATTTGAAAATAGCAAAAAGTAATATTTTCATTCTAGAAGCTTTTCGTCTAGCTCTTTTCAAGGGAACACGTCAAAAAGGATTTGCTCTAAAAGCCCACACACACACTTCCTTTTTCCTCTTTTCTGATGTGTTTCCTTAAAAGGAATCCGACCAAAAGCAACTGGATTGAATATACTACTTCCTGCTATTTTTATTTATGTTTTATCTAATAATTTAGGTAAGTTTTTATTAATAAACGCAGAGAAATAGTAGTACCTTGCATGGAGGACGGCCTGCAGAACCCTTGTTTGCTTTGAAGTTTATGCTAAAGGTTTGAACTATGGATTACTAGAACTACAATTTGACGTTTATAGTTTCTGGACAAAAGGCACTATGATTACTCTGCAGTCTTTCAAACTTTTCTGCTATTTTGTGTTCAGTAAGTTCTTATCATTTTTTATTTGGGTAGAAAACTGTTTGTAGCCCTGGCTTAACTGGGGAAAATGGTTGAGCAAACTATAATTGACATTGATGATGATTTAATGTTTGATGACGATGTATCTCAGTGGTCAGCCAAAAAAGTTATTGTTTGGTTAAGACAAAATGGCTACAAAGACTTGGAGGTAATTGCTACTTTTAAATAGCACTTATAGTAGATTAAAATGTGGGTCTGTTAAAGAATCGACCGTGTTGCTTGAAGTCACTTTAATGCTAACAGTAACTAACTCTAATTTCAACCCTAAAACGCTGTTCTTTGATTCCTTGTTTCAGTAGTATCTAATGTCACATATCCAGTAATACGGCTGGTTTCTGTAACAGAGCATTTAATTTTTGTCAATTTGTGTTCATTTCAATGTGCAATGTATCAATATTAATGCTAACAATTTATTCTCATGAGAAGAAAAAATTATTATGGCATATCATTGAAATTTCTTGGAACTGTTTAGTTGCTTTTAGTTTTGCAGTATTTTAGTCAGTGGTAGCAGTAAAAGCTTATGTCCATATGCAATGCTTTGTTCTGAGGAGTTGTGCTTGTGGTAAAGGGATTTCAGTAACGTTGTTTAGTTTCTTTTTTAATTGTGTTTTTATTCTACAATCACAGAAAAACCTTTGTGATTTTGCACAAAACAAGACTTTTTTAGATTTGGCAGTTCTACTGTCCAATTGTATTTTTACATACGACCCTTCAACCAAGCTGAAGCAATTGCCATGTAGCGCCTTGTTTAAGAGCACAACAAATCCACGCTGGCATTTGAACTCAACAATCATGCAATTACGAGCCAGAAGTGATGGTTAAGTGTAAAGCGGATCTAAGCACAAAAATCGTTCTTTGTGGTATTGCGGAAGTTTTCAAAAAGAGCAGTAAATTCGATGGGTTGTTGGTGTAACGCATTGCACCGATTTTGATGTTAAGTTGTCATTATATGTTGATTTTTGATTAAAGTAATATGTGATCAAAATTTTGTAAGTTTTAAGAAAAAATATCTGTGTTAACTGGTCTGAATATACTATAGTTATCAATTAGTTTACATATGAGGATACTATAATCGGTTATCGCCATCTTCAGTTCGTCTGTAAACCAATCAAACGTTTAATTTCATTTCTTTGTAGTTCTGGTTATTAGTTTTTGTCATAGCAAATATATATTCATGCAAAAAAGTAAGAGCTGTTTATATGCTTTTGTTGTTATTACCGTTAAGTTGATGATGGTGTTTAGCCAAAATAATATTTATGTAATATTAACTGCGTGCTTACCACTGTAAACATTTTCCAATTATACTAAATACTGATAAGTGATCATCAGTTAATCTTGTTGCTTCAATAATTTCTATTTTAAAAATAGTTTTCTTTGCCATTGAATATACTTATGTTTTGCAGTATAATTTGACGAGTGCTCACCCCCCAATCACTGGAGACATCCTTCTAACTTTAGACATTGAAGATCTTCAACAAACTCCTTTCAATATTGTGGATCTACGTGATAGGGAGCATCTGCAACTAAGTATTGAAAACTTGAAGAAACATCAGTTTGCAAAATATATGAAGAAACTCCATCTCAATGTAAGATTTACTGTTAATCAATTGTTGTTTACATGCAGTTATTACAACTGTATTTTGTGGTTATAGAAAAATGTTACAGGTTACATAAATACTGACTATTGGCGCAGTGTATTCCAACGTAAATTGCTGCAATCGACTTCTTACTGTGTCTCTTTTATAGAGCAGCACTTGAGTTCATACATTCATGCATGCAATGAGTACAAACATGAAAAAAGATTCACTCTTCTGTTTAATAATATGAAAAATCGTTTACGTTCAGAGGCATCATTAGCTACGATTCAAGGGACACCATTACGGATTAGAAGCTTAACGTTTGTACGAACAGAATGTTTTAGCTTGTTGAAATTTTCTTTCTGAAATAAGACATGAAATTCTCTGAGTAATACCTATAATGCGTCTCATTTTAATGCATTGAACTTGCATTATTTCATTGCAACCATGCACCTTTCATATTGAACTAGTTTTGCCAACAATTGCAGCAGCCGCTATGAATATTGGCTTGATGAAGTGCTTTTTGCAACAACTCCTATGGAGCAGTGTTTTCCTCAACACGTGTACAATAGGGTGTCTTTAAAAAACAAAGCTTTTCAAATCAACTTGAGCGTATGATTTTATGTTAACCTATCATAAAAAAACATCACTGAAAAAATTTGAATAAATTGTAATGTTTTGGGGTTAACCTCCCTTTGAAATATCAGCAATAGCCCTAAAATGTAACAATTTTTACCTTAGCATAACTCATGTTATGCTAGAACTTTCTAGCAGTGTCTATGCTCATTTTCATCAGAAAGTAACACCGAATGTAACTAATGTAGGTCATCAGTTTTATTCAGTGAACTTTTTAAAACTAAATTTTCATTATTAGTGATTAATTTGACAAGGCTGGTTTACACTAAAAGCAATGCAAAGTAAAACTTTTTTTCTTCAATTACATTTGCAAGCAAAAATGAGATGATGAAAGAGAAAAAAAGTAGCTTTGCTTCGCTTTCAGTATAAACCCACCTTTGGAATATTTTATTCACTTCGCCAAGAGTCTGCTCGATCAATATGGACTTACAAAAAAACTTGTCATGCTTTAATACAGCTTTGAAAATAGACTAGTGTTTGCTATGCAAATGTGAGTTAATTCTTAATTGTAAGAAGAATCTTCCGAAAAACAAATGCTAGCATTATAGTATAATTTTATGTACTGGCTGGTTGAAAAATACATTGCAAAGCCAACAATAACTTCTTATTTTTCGGAATTTTTTTTGTACAAAATTAAAAGATTGTGCAAAATTGTGTAAATTAAGGTCGAATTGATCACAAGAAATGTGACAAGTTTGTTTGGAATTGGACCATCTATTACTAAATCAGACAAAACAAAACCTGGAGCTAAGTTACCAACAAATGGTGAGATATTGCGTTCTGTTTTTTTCCCAGCATAGTGATGAGCAAAAAGAATTACAGGCAGCACCAAAAGAAGCGGTACACCAAGCCAAACCCCATTATCCAAAATGTGCTATTCCAGTGCTATTTGAAAAGTAGTGTATAAGGCAAGTAATCAGATTGTATCAGGAACAGTATCAAAAAAAGATCATGAAAATTCCTAAATTACGAAGACATTTACCTTCAACCACCAAAAAGTTAACAAATTTTAATTATATGTTTCTAAACCATGAAACTTTAACATAAGGATTCTTTCAGCATAATAAAAATGAAGAAGACAGGCTATTCTTAAAAAGCATGGTGCTGACGGAGTTGCTTGTTCCACAGCAAACAAGGTGACCCAGCAAAAATGTGTTGAGAAACGGCGACCTGAAGAAAGATATTCTACATACGTTGGCCAAAATTTTTTTCAGCAAGTTTTTTATCTCCACCGTGTGATGCGCAGAGCAGTTCATCTGAAAGTGAGAAGAGTGCAGCAAACGATTCCGATTTTGAACCAAACATTTTCAGAAGCAAAAGAACAAAAATTTGTTGCCAGTAAATTTCAGCATTAATTATGCTTGATAAGGCCAAAGTGTCGAAAAGAATGGGAACTGTCTTCGTGGATTCAGTGCTAGATAAATCTAGATAAAAAATTAGCTGCTATTGATTGGCAAATCAGCTTTACATCGTCTAAAACAGTTTTTGATCGGTTTTCAGTGTGTTGTGCAATAAAATTTACTTTTAAATGTCCTTACGTGAGAGTTTATTGGTGACCGAATACAGGTAAAAAAATGTAAGATCCATCAAACTCATGACAGATTATTCTGACGTTTTGGTGAACAATAATAAAGGAAAAGTGTGTTCTAATCTAATAGACAGCATTTGCACACTTTTGAGAAGTCTAAATTACCGTACTTGGTTATTTTAAAAAATAGAGCTTTTTACTCTATTTTTCTAAATTTTATCTGTACTGTTGAAAAAGTTTTCTTTCGCAATGTCATTTAAATACATTAAAACTGATTACCTAGTTGCATTCAGTGTTAATTTTTGATGGAAATGAGTTCATACACTGTTAGAAAGTTTTAGCATAACATGAGTTATGCCAAGACAAAAATTGCGACATTTCAAGGAAGGGTGCCACCCCTAAACATCAAAATTTTTTCAAATTTTTTTTCAGTGATGTTTTTTTTTTATGGTAGATCAACATAAAATCATATGCACAAGTTGATTTAAAAAGCTTTGTTTTTTTTGGGACACAGTGATGGTAATGCAGTACATGTATTATGTTAAATTCAGTGTGCTGTTGTTGTGGTTACCCTCCTCTTCCTCCGGATAGAGATACGGGCTACGGCACAAACAGCAATCCAAGTTCACTCCGTCAACCTAATTGAATTTGCTAGGGGAAAGGTGGAGCCAATTTTGAACCATTTATGAATGAGTACTAGCCCCACCACCAATAACAAGATGGGCTGCCATTAGTGGGTACCCGAGAATCGTCTCTTACAACATGCTGGGTGAGCAGCTTCACAATTGTAACTTGGTGAAGTACAGGTACGCCACCTAACTGCCACATTAAGATGGAGGCATCCAGTTAAGTGCCTTGCCCAAGGACACAGCAAGAAAGCGTGCTGGCTTGTTTCCCGCACTCTCTCTTTTTTATGCTAAGCACCAATCAGGGAAGCTGTGAATACCATTTTTTAAAATCATTTGGTATGACTGGACTTAGGAAATGAACCTAAGGTCTAGAGACTGCAAAGCAGATGCTCTAATTACTACACCATCGTGTTCACGTTCATTTCTTATATTTAGTCTATATTGCTCTTGCTTAACAGTTCAGGTAATGATAAACCGTTATGTTATAGTGTTAGCATACATTTATTGCTGCCTCATTTATATTGTTGTTTTACCAAATATTTTTTAAATTGACGTAACTCAACAAAGCAATGTCAGGATACATTTGAAATGTCATAATATGACAAGGTGATAGTTTTAATTTATTTTTTCCAGTTTTTGATTTTGGAATTTATTGGTAAGATAAGCTGTTATGTATTTGCCTCTAAAAAATTTCCAATCAACATTTCACAGCAGCTTGTAATTTTTAATTTACTGCGTTGTTGTAGAGGTAACGTTTTTAATTACTTGCAACGTTATATGCACTGCACAAAACTATAGATTGCCAGTAGTAAATGTTTCAACAATTTGTAAAGAGCAATTAATTATAATTATAGTCGTTGCTGATAAGCTTTTTGCATGTATTTGATAACTACTTCTTCAAGTGAAATCTCGTCTGCGGCCACATATCAATCATTTCTTAGCAGAATCGGTTAATCAACTGTGTATGCCTAGTGAAGCTGTTTACCCAGCGTGTCGTAAGAGGCGACTATTGGATTCCTACCAATTGCAGTTAATGGTGGAGGTTAATGATTAATGGTGGGGTTTCCAGCTTAATTGCTTTGTTGGATTTCTCATGTCAGAAAACTGAGGTTGAGGGTAAGCAAGGGTACGCTCCCCGTAGTAGAAGAATTTTGCTCCAACAAATCCCCATGACAAGAAAAATTAAACAAATTGCCCCCAGTCCCCGCAGCTCTTAAATGGACAGGGGGTGTGAAGAATCTCTGGATTTAAATCTGAATGTCATGGGATAAGATTTGGTACGTTAAATGTGGGAAGTCTTTGTGGAAGGAAAAAAGAAGTATGTGAGGAACTGAGGAAGAGAAGAGTTGATGTGTGCTGTATCCAGGAAGTAAGATGGAAAGGCCAAGAAGCATTTTGTGGGTACTTTGGGACTAAGGTATAAACTGTGGTGGTCAGGAAATGATGCAGGATTTGGAGTAGTTGGAATTTTGGTGAAAGAGAAAATACCTGGAAACGTATTGGTGGAAGTTAGAAGAAAAAGCGTAGATAGAAAGGTGATGCAAAGAATATGTGCACATGGGTCACAAAGTGGAAGACCAGACTCAGAGAAAGTTTATTATTATGATAAAATGGCGAGTGAGTGGGACTTGAAAAGTTCTAGTGAAATCATTGTTTCTTTTGGGAATTTCAATCGACGTGTGGGGAAATGTGCTGAGGCTTTTTGAAGGTATATGCGGGGGAATGGTATTGGGAAAAGAAATGCAGAAGGAAGAAAATTGCTGGAGTTCTGAGATGAAAAAGAGTTGTGCGTGGCAAACACTTGGTTTTATAAAGTGGACAAAAGGAAGATCACTTTTAGTGCTGGTGGATATGAAACAGAAACTAATTTTGTGCTTGTGGGAGAAAAATACAGAAAGTTATTAAGGGATATGAAAGTGATTCCATGGAAACTTCAGCACCTGCTGGTGGTCGTAGATCTGGATAAAAAGATTTTAAAAAAGGTTCGATAGAAAGGTTTTAAAAAAGATTGCGAGAAAGCAATGGATCATAAGAAAAAAGATTTGGAAGTTGAAGCAAAACCCAGCAAGTGGAAGATTTTAAAAAAGAGTAAAAGAACTAGTAAGCACAGATGCGCCTGATTTGTGAAAACTTTCATGGATGGTTTTCTAAAGGCACGTGGGGAAGTGTTTGGAAAGAAAAAGTCTAGGAGAGATGGAGGAAACATGTGGTGATGGAATGAAGAGGTCAAGAATACCCATAGCTAGAAAGAAGGTGGCATTTAAAGAGCTGTGCAGGTTTCCATCAGATGAAAATATGGCTCGATACAAACGTTTAAGAAATCAAATGAGAAAAATTGTTGCAAGAGCTATTCGAATGGAAGCTAATCAGGAGTTGAATCATTTATATCAGAATTCTAATAGTATTTTCAAGTTTCTTAGAAGAATGAAAAAGGAAGGGAAGGATGTGGAAGGAGGAAGGTACTTAAGAAGAAGAGACTGACGATTCGGTTTTTATTGAAGAAGATAGGGCAAAAATTTGGAAGGAACACATGGAAAAGATCATGAATGAAGAGAACGAATGGGACCACATGGTGGAAACTGATATAGTAGAAGGACCAGTGGAAAAAGTGGCTTGTAATGAAATTGTGGAAGCAATGCAAAAGATGAGATCAAGAAAGGCAACTGGACCATCTGAAGTAAGTGTGGAGATGATAGTTGCGAGTGGCGAAATTGGGATTAAAGTGATGATGGAACTGTGTCAGCGTGTATTGGATGGTAGAGGAATGCCTGATGAGTGAAAAACTAGTGTGATGTGTCTTATCTTTAAAGGAAAGGGTGATATGATGAGCTGTGGATCATACAAAAGAGTGAAACTGCTAGAAGATGCCATGAAAATTGTTGAAAGGGTACTAGAGAGGCAAATGCTAACACCAATCAATTTGAATAAAATGCGGTTCGGATTTATGCCAACAAAAGCAAAAGCGGATGCGATATTCATTGTAAGAAGAATGCAGGAGGAATATCAAAAGAAGGACAAGATGTATATGTGTTTTGTTGACATGGAAAAAGCTTTTGATAGAATGCCAAGAAAAGTGATGGAGTGGACCATGAGAAAGAAGGGTTTATCAGAAGTAATGGTTCGGGCAGTTATGAGTTTGTATGATGGTGCAAAGACAAGAGTGAGGGTGGGATCTGCATATTCAGAGGAATTCGAAGTAGAAGTTTGTGTACATTAAAGATCTGTGCTGTTGCCATTATTGTTTGCAATAGTTGTGGGCGTTATTACAGAAAATGCAATAAGCGGTGTGGTTAATGAATTACTGTATGCAGATGATCTTGTTCTTATGAGCGAAACCATGGGAGACTTAAAAACAAGATTTTGGAATTGGAAGGATGCACTGGAAAGTAAGGGTTTAAAGGTCAACACCAGAAAAACAAAAGTGGTAGTAAGTGGGTCGGAAAGAGAACTATTCAAAAGCAAGATAGATCCATGTGGAGTTTGTGGGAAAAAAGTCATGGTCAATTCAGTGTTGTGCTCAAAATGTGGAAATTGGGTTCATGGCAGATGTGCAAAAATAAAGAGAGTTACCACTAGGTTGGCAATGCATTTTGTTTGTTCGAAATATAAAGGAATAATGAAAGGAACGGTAGATTCGATTGAGAAGTTGTGCGATGAGGTGGATACAGTGAATGGATTTTGTTATTTGGGAGACAGACTAAATTCTAGTGGTGGTTGTGAAGCAACAGTTACAGCAAGAGTAAGAATCGGTTGGGTAAGATTCAGGTAATGTGGATAGTTATTGCTTGGAAATGGGTTTCCTCCGAGGATGAAAGGTAAAGTTTATCATTGTTGCATAAGATCAGCAATATTGCATGGAAGCGAGGCATGGTGTTTAAAAGAAAATGAAAAAGCAGTTTTAAGGAGAACAGAGAGAGCTATTGTGAGAGCCATGTTCGGTCAGAAAGTTGTTTACAGAAAGACGACTGAAGAACAGATGGACATGTAGGGGTTGACGGAAATGATAGACCAATTAGCAACAGCAAATGGAGTTTGATGGTATGGACAAGTGCTGAGGAGAGATGACGATAGTGTTTCGAGGGTTACACTGGATCTTGAAGGGAGTGGCAAGAGAAAGCGAGGACGACCAAAAAAGACCTGGAAGAAGCAGGTAGAGGAGAAGACAGAGAAGATTGATTTCAAAAAAAAGGATGCCCTGAATCGAGCAAAGTGGAGAGACGGAGTGCAAGCAATTGCAGAAGGAATGGGGTGAATTCGGCCGTCTCTGTTAAGAGGATAACACTGGTTAAAAACTGAATTACTGCTACTTATGCAAAGATTAAAAGAATTGATATTCTAATGCTTGAGACTAAAGAGTTAGTGAGACGAGACGGGCGTTTGCGTTTTTTAACCAAAAATATTACTGATTGATATTAGTGCTTAAATGCTTATATTTTTGCACCTTTGATTGTATGTGAATCATTGCTTGGAAATTTTATTTATAATGCACTTTTTCAGGGTACAAAGAATGGTTATCACAACGGAATTTCAAAGCCAGTCTTGGAACACTCACTAGTTTCTAACGGAGCTCCCTATACTATTAATGAAAGTGAAAATAGATCTCACGATGAACATCTTACTCCTCCGTTGCTATCAAGTGAGATTTTTAACTACGAATTTTTAAAGATTTTTAACCTTTTTGCTCTTTGCTTGTAACCTCTAAGCTCAAATGTACAGTGCAATTCAGTGAAGTGGTACTGTCTCATATAATTGTTTTGAACAATTGCAACAAGTCTGGCCCGTACTTTTTTTTTGTTACTTTGGAATTGGAGAACTATTTCGAGTTGCGGTTTATTTTGAAAATGAGAGGCAAATTTGATGTGTTTTTACAGTTGCTCACGGAGTGATAGATCTATTATTCCTGGATTGATGTTTGTTCATTTGTCTTTGAGTATAGGGTTAGTTGTTCTTGCCATGTAAAGGTTGCACCGTGGCACAGTTTACCATTGTAGCAAAGGTTTCACATTGAGCAAGCTTTCCTCTCTTCATCGCGTAGCTTGATTGTAAGCCTTCGAGGTAATCATTTTGCTGATCTCAGTATTAGAATGCAGACGGAAAGACATGATTAATGTGCTTGTGATAGCTTAGATGAAAGAATTAAGATGGGATTTCTATTAGATAGAAGCTAGAGTGTTGTGCAAGACAGTTAATGTTATTCCATTGCATGTGGCAAGATTTAGCTTGTTTAGGCAACCGAAGGCGAGTGATTGGCCAATTCGTAGCAAGTATTGTGTCGATAGTGAGCAAATTATTGACTAATTTAAAACTTTCCATTCAAGAAGATATGTTAATGGACGGTCATGGACAAAGTACACGTTTGTTTCTTTTCGTTAAAGCCAGTGTTTCCTTTAAACTCGAAAAAAGTGCGAATTTGCAAAATTATATCCGGCGGATTCGCAGTTAAGTTTCAACAGTGCGCAAAAAAAGTCCGGCGTTTCTAGGTTGGTTTTTTAGTTTGTTAGAATTTTTGCAATTTGGCTAGCAAAATCTTCAACCAACTGTTAAAGCGTGGGAGGCAGTAACTAGAAATTCAAGGTTGGACTGACTTTTTTTTTAAGGCAGTGTAAGGTATCGCGTAAACATCGAGCAGCTGTGACACAGCAGCGAGTGACAGTGACTTAAAATATTGTGCACGCCATTACCGCACTTCTTTTGTGTTACAAATCAATCCCGAAGCGATTATCATAAAGTAACCAATTTCAATTGTAGCTAAAGAGCAGTAATAACAGGTAGCTCTCAAACTTCACTTTAACACAAGACATCAGTTTTCGAGGAAAGTTTGAAACTGGCATTACTTAAAAGTTTTGTTTTCTTTACGTTTTAATTGCAGAAGGAATGAGGTGAATTCGGCCATCTCTGCTAAGGGGACAACACCGAATAAAAACTGAATAACTACTACTACAATATCCATGAAATTTACTTTTTTAGGTAACCTTTTGAGGTCGCCTACGAAAATGAGAAAAACATATAACTTGGCCATATGCCTCTATGCATTTTGAAAATGGGCTAAATGCAGAAGACGGTTGAAAAGCACTGAACTAGATAAAGAGTGTCATAATCGAACATAATACGTCTATTATACGCTCATCTACGTTATCCGTAAACGGTTTCCTTTGTTTGCACCTTTGAAAGACATGTGTACGAGCGTATGTTACTAAAGTTGTTGTAACGATTTGTTCAGCAATGTGCGCCAAAATTTGCCCGACAATTTTCCTACATTTTTCAGCAATTTTGCACTTGCGCCGGTAGTTACGCGCTTACTAAAATCTTACGAGGAAACACTGGTTGGAGCAATTTCGCTCGGTTTTATTTTTTTACCGATCTCACTGATGTGGTTTTATAAACGTGATTTTATCGCTATTAGTTTTTTTTGGTTTAAGAATGATTATGCTATCAATTGCTTAGACAGCAAATCACAACTCCAAGCCGAAGCAAGGTACATCGGTACTCTGATCATACAGAATAGGAGGAGCGGGTTGAGCAAAGATTAGTCCCTGCATTATGATGCTTGTTTGTGGTTACCCCCCTCTTCCTCTGGATGGAGGTACGGCGTGAACGGCAATTCAGGTTCATGCCGTTAACCTAATTGAAATTAGGCTAGGGGAAAGATGGCAGCCCATTTCGAACCAGTCTTGAGTGACTGGTAGCCCCACCACCAACTGGTGGGTACCCAAGAGTCGTCCGACATGCTGGGTTAGCAACTTCACAATTGTAATCCAGTGAAGTACGGTTGGGCCACCTGTCTGCCACATAAAGGTGGAGGCGTCCCGTTAAGTGGCTTGCCCAAGGACTCAACAAGCAAGCTTGCCGGCTTGTTCTCCCACACTATCCCTTTTTCATGCTGAGCGCCAAGCAGGTAAGCTGTGAATACCATTTTTTAAAGTTTTTTGGTATGACTCGACTTAGGAAATGAACCCCAGGTCTACCGACAGCGATGCGGACGCTCTCACCACTAGGGTTGTGCATTATGATGTTAGTCTTGGTTATCATCTCGATGTATATGACCCTCGTTCAGTTCTGGATATCTTTTCGTTCTTCCTATTCCATTTTTACTGGTAGAGCAACAGTGTTTTTGCATTCATCGCATCAAATAGATTTTTGCTCTAATTGTTATAGACCGATGTAATTATGTTTTTTGTCTGTTAATGTTCTTAGTGCCGATAAACGTTTTTGTGCTAAATTCTGGAATGGCATTGACACACTCTGGTGCACTATCAAATTGGTTTTGAATAGTTGCTAACGATGTCATTTGATTCAGGTGATGAACAGTCGGATTATGAAAATACTCGCGGTGGGATCGACTTGTATCCTGTTGAAAAATTAAAAACTTCAGTGGGTTTGCTCTATCTAGGCTTTGGTAAGTTTCATCATGATATGATTTTTAGGCTTTTTTCTATTCAATAATTCGATTATATGATTACTTTCAGGGGCACACGAATATATGTATTAATTTCTTTATTGTATTCCCATGTTTCTCGAACTTGAAACATGGTGCCAGTACCAATGCAGGCTTAAAAAAGTTTTGCACTCCTGGTTTGAAATGTTCAAGATTTGACATTGTGATGCAGTGGTGCCACTTCCAATTTAACCTGCTGGTTGGTAGAAAGTTCCGAGCAGAGAAAATTATCAAAAAGTATTTTTACGAGGGATACGACATAGTCATCGTGAGATTTAAATGCATAATTTTTGTCTTCATTAAAAGATTGCTTTAGCTCCCTCGCTTCACTTCATAAAACCTTGTTTGTTTTTTTCCTATCTCTACTAACCTTATTTTGAAAACTTTGCATTTGCATTTTGCAGTTTGATTTGTCTATTGCCATAGCATATTATGGGGTTTAAATACCAGTAGTTACTTTGACTGATATTAATGACTAGAATATAGTTGGTCATGTTTGGCATACCATTGTAATCTTTACATGCAGGGAACAACGCGTGCTGACATCACCTATATTGTTGTTTTTGCAAATAGCTTCCCTTGAAAGTGCTGTACAGTTTACCAGCCATCCTGCAGCTTGAAAATTTGATGCTCTTTTGTTGGTATTTGGAACAACCCAGATAAAGTTTTGTTGTTTTTTGTGTAGGCTTTGTTTTAAATGTGATGATCCTTCAATTTGTCCATGAACGCGTGCCATCAATGACTGAAGACCCACCTCTGCCCGACTTGTTTTTTGATATTACTCCAAAACGAGTGGAATGGGCTTTTAGTGTGTGTGAGACCAATGGCATTATTCTTGTAATTGGCATGCTCATTTTGGGCATATTTCACCGTCATCGGTAAGTTTTGTTATGCCATTGAAAGCGAGTGAATAAAGCTGGTGTCTTCGCTGGCAATGGTGGTGGGTTAATTACTAATGGAAGGCATGCTGTTGTGTCTTTGAAAAAGACACTCTACAACAATTTCTCCTTGTTTACTCTGCTTGGGGTAGAAGTGCATTGGGCCAGCGTTATTGGTATGGTAGCCTCAAAGCAGGCCTGAACATCAGTTTCTTTTTATGGCGAAAGAGTTTCTTTTTGACCCAAGGATAAAAGTGCAGCTAGCTACCGCTTCTTGAATCCATTGGTAGCGCGGCTAATTATTGACAAATGCGTTTGTTAAAGTGTTCTGGCGTAAAATATAACGTGGTTAAACTGACGAGTAGGCACACGATGATGAGTAGATTATTTAAAATGATCTATGAGGGGGCGGTCAAAAGGCTAGAGATACGTATGTATGTAGCTGTTTAATTCAAGTCAGCATCATCGAATTGCTACAAAATTAGGAGATACATAATTTTTAACCCCTTAAATTCACCGATTCAAAATCTTGTGGAAGCTATCTTTTACATAGCACTGAGAAAAATGTAGCATACTCTAATGACGTCGAAATTAACGCTGTTGTGACCTCATACACTCGAGTAGCGAGAAAGTTTCGTTGGGCTTATTTTTTTGTTATGCTTGCGTCTGTTAAAACACAGACGTCTTTATGTAATGACTGGCTTTTTTAATGCAAGCGAGTGTTTTCGTTTTGGCACGAAATCATTCCAGCTGCTAGCTACGAGCAAAATTGATGGTGTCAAGTGATTAATCATTTGCACTACCGTATAAGTTGAGGACTAGAAGCACTAAATTTAACGCGAAATTGTTGTACGTCAGACTTTTACTTATCGATGAATCGGGAACATTTTTGTTGATAGCGGTTGACAAATTAGGATTTATTTTTTTGAGAATTTTTCCTTTTTGTTACTGTTTTATGTTATGTTTCAGATTTATTATTTGTCGTCGCATCTTTTTTATAATGGGAACTTTGTACATCTACCGTTCTTGTACAATGCTGGTCACTACTTTACCTGTACCAGGTCTACATTTCAGATGTGCTGCTAAGGTACGCTTATGGCGATGGTTGTTAAATGAATATTTATTTTTGTTATTTACCACATTCTCCTCCTTGGGAGGAGGAGGCACAGTGTTTAGTGGTATGCATTATAATTGCACCGTAAACTTGATCCAGATCTGCTCAGAGGAAAGCGGGAGGTCGTTGCGAAGTAGTAGTAGTAGTAGTAGTTCAGTTTTTATCTGCTGTTGTCCCCTTAGCAGAGATGGCCGGATTCACCCCATTCTTGAATTGCCAATTACCAACAAGATGGATTGCTATAATGCTGCCTTTTACAGCATTGGAGCAGCTTTACTATTCTTGTCCGGTGAATAACACAGGCCTGCAAAAAATTTTTTGGCTTATAAAGTGAAAGCGGTTTTAGAGTAAATTGTGGGCGCTGAGTTCGAAAATGACGTTATTTTTTGCAGATTGGCTCTAGGTTTTGAGATATTTTGAATTTTTTATATACTTTTTACCGCAATTAGGGCTACTTTGAAATGGACATTTATATAGGGCTAGTTGATGAATAGAATGTGTTTTCAGTGTAACTGATTCATATTGGTCTGACATGAATGATTACTAAGCCAAAACAGGCAAAGTTCTTAATTCATGGAATGAATAAAGCATGCTATATAGTAAACGCGCAATGTTCAACATCATAAAAAACTACAAAGAATTGTATCGGTCCATCATTTGCAAAACACAGCCTCCGTAACAAGCAGTTACATGGGGGTGTTCATAGACTTATAGAAGCATTAACTAGCATGTCACATTAGATTTTAACTGTTCATCTGAAGAAAAGTTCGCTTATATGATTTCCGGGTATTGCTTTGTTCAATACAATCACGGATCAATGTCCAGCAATAATCTGCCATTGTCTAAGAGTCCCAACGACCTTGGTATCTTTTTTTCCATCGCCCTAATGTCTTAATGGAATCTCTTCCCTTGTTTCTCGCTAACATTACCAAGATTTTCTTGGGAAATAGTCTAGATGGCAATATAGATAGTGAAGTTTGGTGCTCATCCTTGCATCAAGAGCTTGAAAGTTTTGGAGCATCACATCCACAAGGTTACGGTAGTTGCTAGCTTTTGTGTTACCTAGAAAGTCTCGTATTACTGAGACATATGAGCACCAGGCAGCCCTCTCAGCCACTGTCATACGAGCAGTGAAGGTTTGATCTTGCATCAGTTTGCGCATTTGGGGTCCATCAAAAATACCTGCTGTAAGTTTTTCCATGCTGAGACCAGGAAAGGTTTTGGCGATATAATTGAAACAATCACCATCTCTATCAAGAGCCTTCACAAATTGTTTTATCAGACCCAACTTTATGTGAAGCAGAGGTAGGATAATGCGATCCCGATTAACCAGTGGCTCATTTACAATATTTTATCGCCTTCTGCAAGATCTTCTTGTGCCGGCCAATCCTTCTTTGCCCAGTGCTAATCATTAGCGCGACTGTCCCAGTAACAGAGAAAATGAGGATGTTTGGTGTACCCCCTTGCTGTCCTAACAAAAAATCGAGCATTTTAAAGTCTATGCATATGCCCTAGTTGTGCTCACTGTAGCGCACTTTCTGCAAAACGATCTTCACATACAGATAGTGTTCTTTAACAATCATGGAATGTCCAATTGGAACACATGCAAACTTGTTGCCATTATGAAGTAGCACACATTTCAAACTCCGTTTGGAGCTGTCTATAAACAATCTCCATTCACCTGGGTTGTACTCTGGAAGACCCATTTCTGAAAGGAGGCCTTGAATGTTGTTGCAATAAACAAAGTCATCTTCCATAGTGGAAAAACGAATCAACAAATCATCCTTATCACGGTAGAATGCAATTTTAGTTCCCGCAACCAGTATACCATGTTCACCAAGACAAGATGCCAAAATCTCAGACGATTCCTTGGATAGGCCGAGATCACGAACTAGGTCATTCAGTTGACCTTGACTAAAAAGTTTTGGTTTTGCACTGAGTTAATACTACTGTCGCGCTATCAGTATCATCCATCGCTTCCAGTAGCATTTCATCTGCAGTAAGGTCAGGTAAGGAAGTGAAAACTGGAACTGGAACTTCAGCGCAATGCGGTATGGGTCGTCGAGCAGACTTAATATTAAAATAATACCAATCTTCTTTCGCTGATTCCATCCAGACATATCCACCATGCAAAAATAACAATTATCATGGTAATTTTTGGGCTCACGCTATACCATAGGAACCCCAAGCCGCATCGAACTGACTTTGCCTCGGGTCCAAAAGTGCAACGTTTTTGCACAATGTTTGCACACCTTGTGGGGTGCCCCCAAGACTTGTCTTGGTCCCTTAACTTCATGCCAAAGTAGGCTTCATAAGTCCTCTTGGTAAAACCTCTCACATTGAATCGGTACTTTGCCATCATATATTCACCACAAATGTAGCAAAATACGCCTGGATTGTTTCGGCATTGCGTTCGCTTAGTGCTCAATCTCTACTCCTTTCTCGTGTATGGCTTTATTCTAGACAATGTAAGTAAATTTTGCTGCAAATAAATATATGTAGTACCCATTAAAATGTTCGCCAAAATCAGCATCATCGTTTATTATGCCCTTTAATCCACAAAATCTAGCACTTTAGTTAGCTAAATGATACATGCTTTCCACACTATGCTGCCTTCAGGCCTTATCATGGTTGTTTTAACGCACAAGGGAGGACAAATAAACTAAAACTGATAATACTTCTCTAAGAGGAATATAAACGTAATAGAGAAAAAATTTTGATAGGAGTAAGTCGTCAATTTTATGGTTATTAGCTGATAGTAATGCTCTAAACCGCATCAAACTTTCATGAATCGTTAACATTATGACTTGTTTTTATACAAATAGATATATATATAGGTTGTATGGAGTAAATGGACACTAAACTTTGAATGGGAAATCAGTAATATTACATTAAAGAAGCTTCGTATGCTTGAGAATGCACCGTGCTCAAGCAAAATTATAAAAAAATAAAGTAAAAATATCTTCACAACTAGAGCCAATTCTAAGTGCATTTTCAGGCTCAGTGCCCCCGATTTAACCCCAAAACGATTCAACATCCTTTGCCTTTTGAAAAAAAAATTTTTGTTGGACTGTGTAATAAATTAATGATCAATTGTCAAATCATGAGCTAGAACAAAAGTCCTTCTTTTCTTGTCACTAGCTTCTCGTATTTATGGTATCAGCTCCAGTCACAAGGCTTGATTTTCTACAGAATTTCCCGCTTATTTGCTGGAATTAAACTCGCAAGCGATGGAAGTGTAATTGAGAGCCAGCAATAAATTCTTTAACATAATGCAGCAGATGGCTAGTAAGGTGGTGAAAGGATCTGTAGCTTGTGGCTATTAATTACGTGAGGTTATTTAAAAGCTTGCAACTACGGCCTACTAGCTTTTTATCCCTTCACTTTTACGTGACAAATATTCGTGTCTAAGTCTCAAAACTCTAGGTTTGTTGTGGCTTAGAAGGCGTGCTATTTGTTTCTGATATCGTGAATAACCACAGAATAATATTTTTGCACATGTATGTTAACCAGCGTTTTTTTTATTTATTATCAGGAAACGCTAGCATTATTCAGGTACCTGCTTTAAAAAGGATGAAAATCTACATCTTTTAATCTCTTTTCAAAAGATAATGTTTTAATAATAGGGAGTTTTCTACAAGTAGCCGATGTTTACTGCATGTTGCTATGAATGATCAGTAATGATCCTATTTAATAGCGATAGATAACATTGTCGAGAGCCTATTGAGAGCGCCTACGGAAAAACAGAGCCTATTGAGAGCGCCTACGGAAAAAGTTAAGTACCAGCTTATATATAGGGTGTCCCAGAAAAAGTAAACAGCTTTTTAAGTATTTTCTCGGCGATAGTAGAATCAAATTTATTGAAATTTTACACATCTTAAGATATTATTAACACTTTTACAAAGTATCTAAAAGATCTGTTGTAAATTATGTGATTATTGTCAAATTCAAAGCAACGTCTCAAAAAAATGTAATATCAGAGTAAAATTATGCGAGTAATTCTTGAATCAGCGCTTTGTGATGTCATAATGGTGACAAAGACGTGTTTCAGCAAGACGGAGGTCCTCACTCAACTAGTGTAATCCAGGCTTATCTGGAGGAGGCTGCACCAGAATTCATCAAGAAGGATGGATGGCCTCTGCAAAGTCCTGACTGCAACCCGATAGTTTATGCCAGGGGTGGGCAACCTACAGCCTGCGGGCCGCATGCGGCCCCCGAGAGCATTTTGTGCGGCCCACGAACACTTTTGAAACTTCAGTAAACCTGAGTGACGATGATAGGAGGGGAAACAATTGCCATATTAAAGAGCCAAAAACTTCATGCCACGATGAAAAAGGCATTTGTCACTTTGCACAGACGCATTTCCGTCCATTCAGAGGGTGATGACTTTTTTTTTTTTGAGACCATCATGTTCAAGCTCTATAATACGACAATGCAAGAAGGTGTGACTTTTTTTTTGGACACTTTCATGAGCACTGGCCCTTAGCCAACACTTCAGTGATCAATGCGGCCCTCCGGCTACAAAGGTTGCCCACCCCTGGTTTATGCCATATGGGATGCTCTATAGGAGAAAGTTTACCAAGAAGTGCGAGACCAATTGACCGAGCAAGGGTTTGATGAACAGGATAATAATATGATGGGAGGAGATGTCCATAGAAGAAATACGCAAAAGCATTTTTGCGCATGGAGCAAACCGTTCGTTTAATCGTAAAGGAGAATGAAGGTCACATTGAGTATAAACTTAATTTAACTGAGTTTTATGCTGATATTGCCTTTTTGAGACGTTGTATTGAATTTGACAATACTCACTTAAATTGTAAATGATGTTTTAGATACTTTGCAAAATTGTTGATAATATCTTAAGGTTAATGTGTGTAAAATTTCAATAAATTTGATTTTATCATCGCCGAGAAAAGTGTTAATAAAAAGCGGCTTACTTTTTCTGGGACACCCGATATAATGCGAGCCTTTAATTTTACTGACGTGGTAGCGAAACTGATATTGATAACACTTATTGACTTAAATTGACAAGATGTTTGGGCAAATGGTTGTAATTTCAATCCAAAAACAAATTACAACTCAACTTTAAAGACCTGTGCCCTCAGTGTAGAAATCGTTTATTACAGCTTTTGACTCGTCAAACCGATTCGTCGCGACGGCCTTAGCGGTTAGAGCGTCCGCTTCGCGATCAGTGGACCTCGCTTCAACGACTCGAAAAATATTTGCAATTTTCCTGCTTAGCACTCAAAGGGATGGTGTGAAGGAAAAACCACAAGTTTGCTTGTGGTGTTCCTGGCGAAGGCATCAAACGGGACATCTTCATGACTTCATCTTCATGTGGCAAACAGGTGGCGGGGCCCCGCAATCTACCCATCTTATTGACTTAGTGTAACGAAAGGCTGCTCAGAGCATGAGCTCATGCGCTAGAAGTTCGTTCAGGCTTACAATTTGTTGTTTTTTTCCTACTAAACCAAAGCAGTGATATCAAAGATTTTATTTGTGCATTATATTAATTATTCATTGGATTACCATTGGAAATTTGGGAAGGTTTATGGTTTACTTTGAACAACTTGTAGTCGTGGCGAATACTTGTCTGCCAGTAACAAGTTAAGTTTCATCCTCGTTTATTACATTTTTTAGACTCAATACAAACTTTCTATTATGATGTCACGTGCAGCTGCTCTATTGTTCGGAGGAGGTCTCACGGTAACTGGCTCTCATCATTTGTGTGGAGATTATCTTTTCAGCGGGCATACAATTATCTTGGTTATCAGTTATCTCACCATAACTGAATGTATGTAGTTTTAATGTTTAAATTGAAACAGTCGTCTCAACATGTTGACTCGGAAAGCACTGATCAGGTCTTTTAATATTTTTACCATCGCACGCACGAAGAGTTTTGAGCTTCAGAGCAAAATCATTTTCAAGACAGCACTAAATCTCAACTACTAAAACTGAGTTTGCGAAATTATGGGAGGCGGAAAGGCTACATACTTAATTTTCCTGTTTCGGTGTTGTTATGAGATTATGATTCATTTCAGTGTGAACCAGTAAAGACGCATTCTTTAGCGCGAGTTAAGCTATGAGCAAGTTAACCGAATGGCTTCACTCACAATTTCAAGTTCTTTTATTCTTCGTTTTAAAAAGTGACGTAATTCATCGGTCACCTGACTTTCATTACGTGATGCACTAGTAAACGAGCATATCGTGTTGATCAGCTGTGGTTAAAAATATGGTTTGCGGGCGTAAAATCGACGAAGAAAAATTTAAAGTATGCATACTCCTGTGCTAAAAACTATGTAACTGCTGTTGAAGTGATCGCAAGTGCTCTTAACTAGATTTTTAATACAACAATTTTGAAATAAATCCATTGCTAATGTGTTAGAAGTAATGTCAAGCCTAAGTGGGCCTAAACACCAGTTGTTCAGTGGGGATAACTGTTTTGATTGATCGTGATAAACATAAAAGTGTTTGCAGATACCTCCAAACGGTGGTGGTGGTTACATTGGATTTCATGGCTGCTTTCTGCTGTTGGAATTGTCTGCATATTACTAGCACATGACCATTATACAGTCGACGTAGTTGTGGCTTATCTACTGACAACTCGATTATTTTGGACATATCACACGATGTGCAATACTTCTGTAAGTAATGAGTAATTAGCGTTGAAATAGCATAGCTGACCACTCAAATGCTTAAGTGGCAAGTTTTAGTACCCTATCCGAATCAATTAACCTTATTGATGGTGGGGCTACCAATTTGCAGTTTGCATTCATAACAAGTTGTAAATGCGCTGCCGCTTTTGCCCCAGCCTGATCTTGATTAGAGTTGTGGAATGTAGCTGAAAAGCATTTCATGCCGTGCTTCTGTCCAAAACGCAGGATGGATAAGTAACGACGGTAATGAATGTTTATCTTGTATTTGAATGGCATGTGTCGCGATCATAATATTAATTTATGTTTCCGCTTGCTTTTGCGCCAAAAAAGCTGTGCAGTCTATTTTGCCTGATGTTTTTGCCCTGGCAACCTCAGTACAGATAGCCGTGGTAAAAGTTTTGGTTTTCAGGCGGCAGGGCTTTAAAAATGGCGCGACCGGCAATAGCTCAATTAAGAGGTTTGTAGCGAGCAAAGCTTGGTGGGTGATTTTTTTGTTTGCTGATATGCAGTGCTTGAAAATGCTTAATAAGCGTTGTATTTTTTCTTAGGTGGCAAAACTGATTTTCGCGTTAGTTACGTTTTCTACCGTTTTTAAAACAAAATATTTACTTCATAAGAAAGCTCTACCTTTTCCACTTATAGTTTAGATGTATTATGTCAGAAAATTGATGTAACAGCTCAACAAATTTCTGGTTTGCCATTGTAGGTTTTTAGATTATACTCATTACCTCAAATTTAACGGAATCAGGTAGTAGCGGAAGGTGCTCTGCTCACCTTACCCCAACACACAATTTTTAAATGTATAAGGAAAAATAACAATTTAACCAAATTGGTTGTGGTATGGGGCGATCAGATTTTTTAAGTTGTCCGATGTCATGATTTGAAATGGATCTAAGACTAGCTAGGTAATAGTCATGTTAAATAGTATATATCAGTTTGTTCAGACGCGTAATTAATAGGTTTAAGCGAGACTTTGTTCCTGATTTTCTTAACACTTAATTACCATAAGCTTTTCAACATGAGCGTAGGTTCAAATTTCAAATTGTTTCCAAACAAGAAATACAAGTGGGACGTGTTTTGCTGTTGGCCCACTATGGGAAGTAGAATGGCAGGTTATCAAACACCAGGAAGTGACTGTTAATCAAATTCTAACAATTTTGCCTCGTGCTACTGTATGAATTTTCCTGATAAAGCGTATGTGACAAAATGTTTCATTACGAAGCTGACGTATACACATAAGCATGCCCAATACACATTTAGCATCAGCTTAATGGCAGAGGATAAGATTGGTCCAGTGCTACACATTAAATTAAACTTAAACACGCCTAATATTTTCCTTTTCATTCTATTTACTATTCGCTTTACATGTATTTCAATGAATTTTTGACCCCATTGGTTTTATCTTTGTTGCTTGTGAGCGGGAAAGTGCAGTGAAAAGATCATTTGAACAAAGTTTGTTTTTGTTCTAATATTTATGAATGCATTTTTCGTTTGTCGAGTATATTGATATTATAAACAGGTAGAGTGGCCCTTTCGACAGTTTATTGTTAAAACTTCACGTTTCGCTCCCCTTAGTAACCGGGGAGCTTCCTCAGAAAACGGTAGATGTTGTTACCAGTGTAACATATAAACGGTTTATAGTGTTACATTTATGTACTGTTACCAGTGTAACATATAGCAGTTTATATACTCGTATTACACTGGTAACAACAGCTACCGTGTTCTGAGGAAGCTCCCCGGTTGCTAAGGAAGCGGAACGTAAAGTTTTAACAATAAATTGTCGAAAGAACGACTCTATCTGTTTATATTACTAATATTTATGATCAAAATTCAATTATGGAACTTACGTCTGGTCTATGCTGCAGCTAAGCGCTGGTAAACTCTTCGTTTGTTTATTTTGGATCCATCCCAAGCTGCTTGCGGTTTAGCCAGAATAAAACAAAGAATGAAGCTACGCTTGGCTACACTGTAGACCAGGCTTTACCGTGATTCACTCATACAGTACTACGCATTTCTTTTCACAAGTCAAAACGAAAAAGTTGACTTTAAAGGCTGGCTTCGATTTGGCGTAAATTGTAGGCAAACCGTGAAACATTTTTTTTCTTCTCTATTTAGTTTTATGCGCGGAGCGCATAAACGCGCGCTATGTTACGCGTAAAAGCGCGCTCGCTCCGCGCATAAAACTAAATAGAGAAAGAAGAAATGTTTCACGCTTTGCCTGCAATTTACGCCAAATCGAAACCAGCCCAACGCGTTAGTATTACGTTTTTATCTCCCAACTACGTCAGTGGACCCGGCTATTTAAAACTTCCAGCTGCTGAGATTCAAGTTAGTATGCGTTACGGTTTGTATTTAAAGTTGAATCATCTCATGCCGCGCCGGTTTGGTTGGAAAGCATTTCGGCAGCGGGATTTTGTGACTGCGAGTCGAATCAGTCTCAAGCATGTGGATCACTGCTGTCTCAGCAAGGCGGCGGCAGCGGCGGCACCGCGAGAGTATTTTAGGCAAAAATGTTGGTTTTTGGTTTTGTAAGGGTTTTTCACATTCCAGATCTAAACTGCGTGTAGAAAATATTGGACCATTTCTCTTTAAGTAAGTTTGTTAAATATCGGTTCGCCACTGAAACAGTTATTTGGCATTTTTGAAAATTTGCAAAAAAGTTAATAGTTTCTTCAAAAACGCTTTTACGAAAGGCTTTTTATTTTTTATCTTTCGGAATTGCGTTCTTTGTTATCAATCAGCCGCTTATTCTGGCAGTCTGAACATCAAGCAGTCGACAAGGGATCCTGGCACTTTTAGAACACAGAATGCTTCCACCTACCTCCAGGTTCTCCATTTGTAAGGTCGTGTTTTATAAAGCTGTTTGAACACATGCACTAGGGCAGTGGTCGACAGCCTTTTTTTGTAATGGTACATGCTTTGACAGCTTTCAAAATGCTTGTATATCTTGTAAACATTTTTCTCAGAAATTCAGAAAAATTTTGAACAGCGATTGACCTGTTTGCCGTTCAATCAACGAGCAAGTCCTTTTTGCTTGGAGTTCACTATTTTTCAACACTCAGATTTGCCTATATGGACTTGGAATTTTTTTAGTGCTGACCTTTTTTCAACTTTCTAGAAAAAAAGGTCTTCTTTTGAAAAACTGGTACTCTTCTACACACCCCATTACGTTTGTACAATATGCGCCCTCAAAAAATTTTGGTACATCCTTGGGTGTACTATACACCAGTTAAAAAGCGCTGCTGACACATTGAGAAGTACAGGATGAAGATCAGTGGTGTGAAGATATTAGATTTTGCGAAAAAAGTCTAGTAATTACTACTCCCTCACAAAAATTAACTTCAAGCGAAATTAGAACCCGTGGTGCGCGTTTTACGTGAACGAAATCTTTTTACTGTTTTGTGTCTTAACAGACTATCAAGATAATTTTATCACGTAAGGGTCAATAACTTCAATTAAAAGAATTGAGTTTTTTTTAGGAAACTATATGGCAATTAATGCGATCAATTTAAAATAAAGCTATCCTAGCGAGTAATGCATTTGCCAAACAGTGTCGTCAAGTAGCTACGTGATGATATTTGAACACTGTTAAATGTCAGACCAGTTCTTAAAATATCAAATATGTTCTGGTGTAATACTGTGCCCTATAAGTTTGACATGCTAATAGAAAGAAACCTTGTATCGGATAAAGGTTTAGCAGCCATGCTTTCTCTTTCCTAAATAGCCTCTCCAAGTAATTAATTTTTGATGTTGAAGCGTTTGCCATTTTTTGATTCTTTTCATGTGTCGCTCTTTCATTATTTCTTGTTTAAGTTGTTTTGTCAAGTGACGGTACTGTACGAAGCAATGTATGAATGACCGCATAGAATGGGGCAATGCGACGCGCGCTCAGCGACAGAAGCTTTTGTGCTCCTTTGCTCAACTGATTTGGTTACTAATTGTTTATCATTTATTGAGCTCAACAAAGTGATTCACAACAGCAGTTTATTCATTCTGTGCCTTGCTTTCTTCTACATTCATAGAGAATAAGCTAAAGTAGGCCTAGATAATGAAAAATTAGATGCTTGGTACTTCTAAGTTATGAATCACTGATTCAAACTAATAGAATTCTTTGTCGTTTTATCAAGCTGGCATGTCTATTTTATGGGTGGGACAACTTTGAAGCGTTTCTGCCCTAGGGGTTATAGGAATAGAGAAATGTGGTCGTAACTTGAAATTATGGGGCCCATACATTGAGTTGAAATGTAACGCGGTCTTTTGTTGTTGCTATACTCCTTTGCCTTGGAAATAAGGCACTGTGTGAAATTGAACATTCAGATAGGACAAAGGCGTGGTTTTACATTCATGAGTTAGATTTGAACTATTGCTTAGTAGTTTTTTCGATATTTTCAAGCCATTTTTTTATGGCTCATCTTGTAACATAACCGCGCAAGCTACAAAAGGCGATGAATACTATCAATAAAAATTTCGAGCGTCAAAAGTATTTCATTTTGTGACTCATTGGCTATCACATAATTTTGTAAAAATTTTATGTTCAAAGTTCATCAGTTGAGTAATATCAATGCTATTACTTGCTCTCAATAATTTCACATTAAATGGCAATTTCCTTAAAAATTAATAAAAACTAGGAGGAAAGATGTCAAGACTTTTACTTTCTTGTTGTCTTGCACCTATTTAGCGTCCGCTCTTTAAAGTTGGACAGGCATGTGCTGGTCAGGATAACATCTTGCCATGGCGTGGATGTAGCTTGTCCGTTGAAAGTTTCTGCTGTAGAGGCTAGTTTTTGAAAACGAAGTCCTGTCGTTGTATTTTCTCACCGCTTTGACTTGGAGATACTGTGAGTGACCCCGACAGCAAGCAAGAAGTCAAGGCAAGATCAAAGAAAAATAGAGATAGACAAAATAAATTCAAAGTTCATTTGATGTTAAAACTTGAGCGGAAACAGCCCACGGTTGTTTGATTTTATTTATTTATTGAGTAATCAGCTTGTTATTGGTTAATCGTGATTGCCCCATATGGCTGGTTTAGGGCAAGGTCTCTGTTGAAACTTGAAAGCTATTGGTTAAATTACTGTTGGATTGAATTAAAATGTGGTTAAATTAAGCTATTTAAAGATAACCTGGCAGACAGAGCGCGTATTATGTTTCTTGCCAATGTAGTTAGACTTTTGTTTGATTTCGTTTCTGTTTTTTTAAGGCGCTCAAAGAAAAAACAAACGCGAACCTTCTTTCAAGAGCTTGGTGGTTCCCAATATTTCAGTACTTGGAAGGAAACGTGTCGGCCAATGGGACTTTGCCATGTCAGTTTGAATGGCCGCTACCGTGGCCTCGAAGCTGGCGCAAAGTAGCAAACATTAGACCATTGAGCGGTAATATTAAAGGAGTGTGACCACGGAAATACGATCAACGCAAGTGGCATTGAGATTACGTGATATCAAGTAGATCTATGACGTCGTACTTGCATTAGGCTAACATCTTTTTTCAAAAGGTTATACAGTAGTAGTGAACTTGTTCGTAATAAGACTTGCTTGCCTTCATTTTGTGTTGAAATTAATTATGGTGCGTATGTAATGTGGCTTTAACTGTGTTACAGTCGTTTCTCTCTTACCTTTAGCTGCTACAGTGGACAAAATACTTCATTTTGATCTTAAAAGAGCTGGCAGGATTTAACTTTGATAAAACTTATCTTAAAATTTTTGTTTTTAATATTAATGCTGCATTCTGTGTCCAATAGCTTATATTCTGCTGAATCTGAGATAGAAGCTGCTTTTCACTAAACCAGCCAGTTCTACAATAGAATATTTTTGCTCTATGTGTGAAAGTCATGAGCTGTAATCGTACTTCGAGTTACCCCTGCCTGCGTATCTCGTCTACACCAATAGAAGTTTATATATGTAGCATTGCAAAAAATATCGGTCTCACCGGGTAATCGGATTTAAGCAAAAAGCCGGTAGCCAGACAACACGTCATTACACAACAAAAAGCCACCTATGAAAGTCTATTTTCAGTTTCTTGCACAGTTGCTTATAACGGGATTAATTTGTCATCATGCTTACTTATTTACCGTTAAGGAGTGGAAAAGCAAAACGTCCCGGGAAAGATCAGCCTCTTAACGTTTCGATTGTTGGTCAATATCTCCCAATGTTTGCGCCAAATTTATAAATTTGAATTTTGTTTGAAACAAGCTTGTACTGACGTTAAAATGACGTACATAAGCGTGTTGTTGAAATACAAGTATTCAATATTTATATTGCTCCAAAATTTCTTAGTATTGCTGATTGCAGTGTTTGCATCGTACTATTTTGTGAAGTACTAGTTGCTCTTGATTTGACATACAAAAAGCTTCATTAGGAAACAACTTTGTTATTATTAAACATTTAAACTTAAGTGATGTATTTTTACCGTGTTGGCATTACCTTTGCTACTAGTTTGTGTTTTTGTATGGATGATCAATTTATGAATTGTAATTTTATGTTTATTATAAAAATCTAGTTAATAGCGCCCACACCTAGTACTTTCCTAACACATTGATTCTTTCATGTTAAATTTTTGTTACTTATCCGGTTAGAACCTACAGATTGCTTGAATTTTACTGCTATTTTTGTTGTTCGTTTATTTGTTTTGGTCTGTTACTTTTGGTTGAGCATCTATCTTGAGGAGCTTAAAGTGAATATTGCCAATTTATATTTTTTTTCTTTTTGATAAAGTGATGGATAAAAAATTAATCAATCACTTGGATTTGAAGAGTATTGTTAAATTTGTCGTAGAGGGAACAGAATTGACTAAGCATTGCTTAACAAGCTTTTGTTTTTAGAAAAACAATTCCTTTAAGCCTAGTCATCAATCCTTTTTATTGCAGTGTTTTTGTGTTGCCAACTGTTTAACTTACTCTTTGCTATATACACAGTTTAATAAATGAGCAATGCCATCAATCGCAACTCTTTTTCGTTCAAAATGTTTTGTTGTGTAATTTAAAACAATACCTGTACAGTTTATCCATTAATGTTATGTTTTACAATGTACGTCCAATTATAGTGAAGTGTATGCCTGAATTGGTAAATTGCTGATAATGGGTATAATTGCACAATTACCTGGAAAGTTGTTTCAAGGTGAAATGGCTATATGCATATTGTATTAAAGCAAAATCGTGAGACATAGTCAATGGAAAATTGTCAGAAAAAAGTATAAGATCGTCATCCTGTCGTTTCTGACAGCTTCCTTTGAAGTGTCAAACAAAAAATGTCTGGAATTTCGAATACGTTATCAAACAAAGCATCCAAATTTTGTATCCCGACATGCTACTATTAAAGTTATTACTTCAACAGTCATATACAAAATTGCTGTGTCCGATTCAAATAAATAATGTCAATATTACTGCCTTGGAAACGATTTTGACTAAACTCAATATGTCCAATTTAGCCTAAAACATACTTGAAATTAACGCTCATCTCAAAGTGTTGATTCAATGCTGCCCTGCTAAATTATGACTTGGCTTTTGCTTTAAGCGCCTGTGGCGTCAAAATAATCATTTGTGCTTTCCTAGCCCGCTATGTCTAATGTTTCAAAAGTAAAGCAAATCGTTAGCAGTGGAAACGCTACATTAGTTGCTTGCATCGGAGATGAGCGGATCTAGGTTTTTCAGACCCTGATCCGATTCTAATCCGAAACATCAAATTCTAATCCTAATTCTAATCTTGAATTCGGAAAATGTTAAATCCTAATCCTGAAAATGCAAATTTTGAAAATGATTTCAAGCTTTACCTCATTTGATCACAAAGAAGTTAAATCCTAATCTGGATTTTTCAAAAGCTCTAAATCCTAATCCGGCTCGAATCTTCAAATCCGGCCGCATCTAGATCCTAATTCTAATCCATGCTCATCTCTGGCTTGTATGTGAAAGAGCGAGCGTTTAAATTTGGATCATTTTTGAACCGAATTGTTTTTGCTACGCATCTTAGTTTTCCGGCAGATTCTGTTTAAGGTAACTTTTTAAGTAAACTTTTGATAAAGCTGTTCAACAGGCGTTAAAGTGGAATTAAGTTCTTCTCTTCGTTCTACCCGCTGGTGAATTCACTCAAATTTCTTGGGTGAAGCTCAAAAAAATTTGTGTGGTTACAACTCACCGGTAGAATTAAGAGGCAAGATTTCTCTTTTGACTGTTACCTGTAGTAAACGCAACTATTTATAGCTTTTCTGCAATAGTGTAGCAGTATGCGTTGTTAATTTACTGTGTAAATTGCTTGACGATTGTGTTAGTGTATTGAGTCGACAATGTTACCTGTTATATTATTGCTTCAATTTACACCGAAAAAGAAATTCATGCCTGACTCTTATTGCACAACTTTTTTTTTTCATAACATATTCATTTAGGAACATGACAACAATGTGTGGCTGCACTTGATAATTGTTTTGTACTATTGTATTTGTTTGTTTAACTGTACTGTCATTGCCCATAGAATTCTCTAGACGTTGCAAGCCTCAAAGAAGGCTGTTACTCAATGGCGCCGCTAGATTCCATGTCACTCAGGCCAGAATGATGAAGTCTCTTGCCCAAACTTCAAAAAATAATAGGTTTTGCCAGCCCCATCCAAATGCGACTGTTTTTAGTATTAAGCTTCAGTGTTTTCTCCTAAAATGCCACCTGGGCCACTTTTACTTTATCGCTTATGACGCCACCGCTTTTACTTTAGAATCGCTGGCTGTCATCAGGAAAAGAGGCGAGTACCCTCAAATTGGTCCCTCGACTATTCCCTGAATTTTGGACTTGCCAAAGAACTGAATAATGATTATGTCATGACAAACCACAAGGCAAATTCCAATCCATTTTTTGTGGTGCACATCTGGTGGACGTGGCAACAAACTGACCTTGCCCACAAACGGCCAAGCCATGACAAATGGCTGTACTCACTTTTACCGTGTTCATTTAATTTTTTTTCTTCGAGCGTATTATGTTCGTCTTGTTGCTCAATAAATTTTTGGATTCATGGATGTTTGTTAAACATTATTTCGTAAGGAGTATCCTTATACTCAGGGTCAGCATCAGGATTGTCGTTAAGTTCTAAATAACACACCACAGTTTATGAAGTTATCCTAATGTATTTTTCATCAGGTAGAATGACTTGTCACCGGACTCACACATAGTGACCCATTTAAGTCGGCTACGCGTAACTCCGAAGCAGATCTGGACAATTGTCTAATTCTCCACTGTAGCTCTCCTGTTACTCTGGGAGAATAAATATGCAATAGTCTTATCAAAGTTGGCTGAATAGTGCGCAGCAAGAAATTGCGTTCTAGCCTACCAATCAGTTTTACTGCAAGCAATAGAAAGCGACTTTTCCGCTTGTAAGCTAGACATCGACAGTTTGATCGTCAGGTGGAAGCCTAGTTCACACAGCAACACCTACAGTCAATTTACATTTGAAACGTTTTTCTGCTTGCGTACTTTATCCAGCTCCTCCAAAACTATTAAGCGTTCAAACATGAAACTTGGCACGATTGTTCGCTATTCCGGATGAGTGTCAGAAGTGGAGTTGGTGACTTCACAAAGACACCTTCTTAAATTTGCGTTTCTTTACCGAAGAAAGCGGCTTTTAGCTCCAACGAAAGCCAGCACCCAACTAACCAACTTTAAAAAATTTACCACTATCGGCTGTTAGATGTTATATTCAGTCAATAATTGTAGCATTCGTTTTCTTCATTTTCTTTGAAACTACTAGGCGTAGAAACGCGGTTATACCTTTTTTGGGAAATATTAGCAAGGTGCTTCCAGTAAAAAATTCTGCAACGATTAGAACTTCATCAACGATACCGCTAGAGCTTAAGCATTCTGTTTTTCTTTTTTTGACGCTTCGACGAGCTGTTTCGTCAAAATGTTGGTGCTATTTTAGTTAAAACAACAGCAGGAAGCAGGTCTACTCGTTCTCCACCGCTATTTTAAAAGCAAACGTGTGTAGTGTAGCCTATTACTGATACGCTTTTTGTTGAAGTAAAATGATTTATTGCAGTTCTAAAATTGCATAGAGACTGTGAGATGGTAGCACGACTGTTGTTGTGACACGCATGTGAAGAGTTGTAACATTAATCGCCTTTTTAGCGATATTACACACGTTAAATAGCTTAAAATATGCCCATAAGGATGAGGCTTTGTGTTAAAAAGATTACGAAGTTGGTAAGCAATTAGGCTAGTCACCGGTACAAACAGACTTTTATTTTAAATTTTTGTCTGTGTTTACAATAGACTAGATAGTGTTAAAGCAAAGTAAGTAATTTAAAACCTAGGTGTTAACATAACAATTCAGATGTATTCTGTTAAATTTGCGGTGAATATATAACAAAAGAACAACGCTTCAATGTAAGTAACCAGTGGTTACACCAAACAAGCATACCAAGCTTACTTTGAAATGAAACAAAAGAATCAAGATAAGGAATGGGTTTCTCTCAAGGTGTTTAAGAATTAAACCGATATCCTTCTTTTGTGAACCTAAGGAAAAGTGAAAGCAATGAGGTTCGGTGTGCCTATGGTTCGACGAGAGTCTCAGAGCCACCACGACGATTGATGCTTCTGCTTGGTGTACATAGCAGGATGGAACGGTCATTAAAAGAAGTCGTGACATTATCTTCATACTGAGTTTGCTAGATGACCAGTGTCTCATTGCAGTGAAGTTCCTGCCCCTGTTTTTTCTTCTTTGCCGAGCCTTGTTTCAGATGATTATTTGTTTGAGGCAATGGACAAAACAGACAGTGACTGTAGTAACTGCAGTGATTCTAGATTTACTGCAGTTGGAAGTTCACAAACGACTAAAGCAAGATTTCTCAAAGGCGGCCCTCGGCCTCACTTGGGGGCGGTTCTCCGGGGGCCACGAGCACAGGCCTTCTCTGGTATTGCAACCCAAGTGTCACGATATTAAGTATTGGTCAGTTAAACTTGTTAAACGGAGTCTGGCAAGCACGCATCGAAATAAAATCCACTACCTGGTTTCCTTTATCGGAAAAACGCCTGAAAATAAATAGGATTGATTTTCCTAGTAACATCAAAACTTGCATCATTCTTGGCCCCAAACCTGCTAACATGATAAGCACGCAGATGTTGATGTTGCAGACAGAACTTTTCACAAATGCTCGGTAATAACACTCTTTTGGATTAAAGGTTTGTTGGAGAGTGAGTGTTGTAGCTTAGGTAACGAAGCAACGAAACCACCAATAATAAACTGGTAAGAAATTGTAAATATACTTGTCAACAGCGCACATTGGAAGCAACCGGCTGGCCGGCACGATCGATCGCTAATCACAAATGCACTCATTTGACAATATTCAACAATTGGCTCCTCGTAGCGACGGCACTGGTCCCAATTTGTCACTCAGTGATTTTGAAAGATCATTATTTAACTGTGAAAATGGTCCTGCGCAAGCTGTGGTTACAGCGAACACAAATGAGTGATATGTGTTGACTTAAAATATTGTGCTTTTTGCTAGGGCAGTAAAATGATTATGTCAAGTATCCATGCTTCCTCTGCCTGCGGGATAGTACAGCAAGTGATCAACGTTGCCAAAGGAAGGATTGGCCCGTATGTAAAGAGCTTACTGTAGGGGAGAAAAACGTCATAAATGAACCGTTGGTTTACAGTAAGAGCATCATTCTCTCACCACTGCACATTAAATTGAACTTGATGAAGCAATTCGCCAAGGCATTAGATAAGAGTGATGCCTGTTTCAGGTACATCTGTAATATCTTTCCTGGTTTAAGAAGGGAGAAAGCTAAAGTGGGAATTTTTGACGGACCACAAATTTGCAAACTGATTAAAGATCAAGCCTTTGTCTCACGTATCACTGCACTTGTGTTTGTTTCCCGGGGTTCCTATGTTTCTGTAGTGCAGGATTTCTTGGGAAAAACGAGAGCAGACTACTATCAGGATCTTGCGAAACTGATGCTCTCAAAATATGGAGTTGTTGGAGCTAGAAAGAGCACAAATGTTTACTACTTATTCAGCCCATTGGATCGATTCCCAAAAAACCTTGTTGATCTAAGTGAGAAACAAGGTGAACGATTTCATTGATATATCAAGACAATAAAAGAAAGGTATTAGGGTCGATGAGACCGTCACATTATGTCAGATTAGTGCTAGACTCTTATGTGTAATTATGGCCAGCTAAGTCATAAGCGTAAATCATACAGGAGAACTTTCCTTGCGATGGACCAATTTAACCTCGGACATATTTTTCTGTGTACAGTTTATGAAATATTTCGCTGCATTTACAACAGTGATTAATGCATTGCGTTTTAATGGCTTGTATGGCTGTGTAAATATTAAAGTCAACTCTTATACTGTACATTATGTGCATGTATGCGGATTATGTCTGATATCCTTCCCTCGCATGACTATGTGTATAAGTGTACAGTAAAGCCATTCAATTTAACAAATATTGCATTTCGAAAGCTCTTTTTACTTTGGGTACGTATGATCTACAAGAGGACGAACAATGTACCAATACTTACAAAGGCCGAGGAAAAAATTGGGATGTATCTCAAGAACTAGAGCCAATTCAGCAAAAGTAATGCCATTTTCGGGTTCAGTGGCCTAGGTTTACCCATAAACGCTCTCACCTTGAAAGCCAAAAAAGTTTTGTTGGCCATTGTAATCTTTATTATTGATGACCCCGCTTTCGGAACCCGTTGATGTTGCAGACAGAACTTTTCACAAATGCTCGGTAATAATACTCTTTTAGATTAAAGGTTTGTTGGAGAGTGAGTGTTGTAGCTTAGGTAACGAAGCAACGAAACCACCAATAATAAACTGGTAAGAAATTGTAAATATACTTGTCAACAGCGCACATTGGAAGCAACCGGCTGGCCGGCACGATCGATCGCTAATCACAAATGCACTCATTTGACAATATTCAACAATTGGACTGCAGATTAAGCGATTCAGAAAAGTTTGCAAATTGTGGGTCTCGTGGCACTCTCTGTAAGTTCTTGAGTAAGCCCGGCCCAGTCCATGTAAGTTTTTTGTGCACTAACCTAAATATTTTAAGCGCGCAAAACCAAAAGACCCAACTCAGATCGCCGTCAAAGTTTTGATCAAAATTTCGCATAACTGAATAGCCTGTCAACTCGAAATAACTCGTTTATTGATTCTAAAATAAGTTTTTGAATTTGAATTTTTAATGTCTGACTTGAAGCACACCAACGGAAGTAGTATATAATACGACTTTTGAGCCGGTTTTTGCGGCGCCCTACGTCATTTCCGAACGTGACTTCCGAACGTGGTGATACGTCATTTCCGAACGTGTTGATACATGAACTTGAAGTACATTGTAACAGCTTGTAAATGCAACGTGTAACAACTTGTAAATAACAACTTAAAACAAATGGTAACCTCACCAAAACAACTTGAAAACAAATGTCAATACAACTTAAAACAAATGTCAATAGAACTTAAACAAATGTGAATACAACTTGAAAAGAAATGTTTATAGCAGCTTGTAAATACATGTAAATAGAACTTGAAATTGATTTGTTGCACCCTCGCTTGAGAATACCCCCACTCCAAAAGTTCTCCAATTGATTTCACTTTTCAACTCGTTTACGATTTTTTGTCTTATTGTAAGCACAACTGCTGTAAAACGGAAACATTGACTTTAGGTCGTGACTGCAGCCTTTGATAACGACTTCCTTTCGAAGCGTAAGCATTAATCGCGCATAATCATTCACATCTTGAAATTCTTGATAACATGATAGAGCCTCTGATCGATTTCTCCTTTTGATTCTCTAGAATGTTGTTTCTTTACTCTTCTAGATGTGTTTATTGGAGGTATTTCCCTTTACTCGTGATATTTCTGCAGTTGGTTGGAATTAATTTACATCTATTTCAGTAGAACTAGGTAGGTAATGGATTCAGTCTTTCTTCAGTCTTTTTGTCAATAACTTTCTGACTACACATGGCTCTCATCATAGCTTTCTCCACTCTCTTTGAAATTGCCTTTTCATTTTCTTTTAAACACCATACCTCACTTAAATCACTACTGTTTACATCGTAAAATCGAAAAGATTTATCTTTAATTGTGTGCAAATCATAAAACATTCACCTCAAATTTACATTCATTTTTCATACAACTAGAAACCAAAATTGTATCCTATCATCACACTGTTTAAAGATTTTTCCGAAATTTAGCAACTTTGAACTTATTGACACGAAATTTTTACTACCTTTCAAAGTCTCCTCAACTCACTTACATAGAAATAAGCACAACTTTTGACATTATTCGTAGGACATTAACATAAAATTCATAGTTTTTACAGTTTCCTCAGCTCATCTACATAGAAATAAGCACAACTTTTAACAATATTTCAAGGACATTAACACAAAATTCATGGTTTTCAACATTTACGTTTATTACAGCTAGTGGTTAGTTTTAGAGGAAAATAACTAACAGTTTTCTAGATTATCAGGTTTGCTGGGGAAAATCACAGGCAGCGACGTTGCTTCCAGAAGAGTGCGGTGGAAGAAACAATATTAAATTTGACACAATTTCAAACTTTTATTGTTACTTTTACACTTTTTAGATTAAAATTTCAGTAGCTTGACCAGACTTTTGGGTAAAATGTAGATTTGCTTCACATATGACAGTTAGATAGTTAAATTTTTATGTTAGTTTCACACTTTCTTCGAAGAAGATTTCAATAGATTGACGAGACCTTTGAGTGAAATGTAGATGTGCTTCATATATGACAGTTAGATAGTTAAATTTTTATGTTAGTTTCACACTTGCTTCGAAGAAGATTTCAGTAGCTTGACCAGACTTTTGGGTGAAATGTAGATGTGCTTCATATATGACAGTGAGATAGTTACATTTTTATGTTAGTTTCACACTTTCTTGGAAGAAGATTTCAATAGATTGACCAGACTTTTGAGTGAAATGTAGATTTGCTTCTCATATGACAGTTAGATAGTTAAATCTTTATGTTAGTTTCACACTTTCTTCGAAGAAGATTTCAATAGATTGACCAGACTTTTGAGTGAAATGTAGATTTGCTTCTCATATGACAGTGAGGTAGTTGAAGTACAGTGGTGGAAACATTTTGAAAAAATCACAACAAAGAAGCTTGTTTCAATTCAGCAGTTTTAATCACTACTAAATATTATTGAACCAAGAAGATTGAACTTTTATCGTGTTTGGAGACTACTTCAAACTTTTACTTGTAAACATTCACCATGCATCTAATTTACAATATCTTTTCATGCAACTAGAAAACAATTATAACGCTGGTTTAAGTAAAAACTATCAAATTCCTCCACCAACATAAAATTCATATTTTTCAAAAACAGCTAAGCTTACTATCAACAAAAATCTGATGCAAGCGGAAACATCAACATCACGTCAGCAAACCTTTAACCAATCACAATCGATGTAGAACTTCAAAAATGGTTTTCTATCAACAAAAATCTGACGGAAGCATAGACCGTACGGAGGTGATTACGGCTTTAAAGTTATAAACATTCTTACCTCTTATTTGACCAATCACGAACCAGCGGGTGTTTTGATTTGCACTACATCACAAGTTTTCATTACACAATTGTTGGAAAGAACAAGGCAGGTCTAGGCAAGAGTAGTGATTTTTCTTCTTTCTTTGTTAACATTTCTCTATAAAAGTCGTATGGTTTTGCGAGAAAATTAGAAGAACAATGGAAAGCTGCGACGAGACACACACTTCAATTGCTGACGACTATGAAGAGAGAGCAAAAAATGTCGACGTTACAACGACTCATCCCCACTCCTCATGCTACGACGGGTTGATGGAGCAAACAGAGTTGTTGAGGCATGCAAGAAAACATCAAGAAGAAGCAAGAAAAATACGAAAAATCTTCCTCGACATTGACAAAGAAGGGAAATCAATACCCGCAGACGGTGAGATGTTGAGAAAAGACGTGCTGACTGTCTCAAGAGGAAAAGCTCTCTTTTCAACCGATCAGCTTATTCAAGTGTATATACATATGTTTGAGGGTCTACCGTTTGTGGCATTCAAAGGCCCAACAGACGCCCGTCCTTATGTGGTGGTCATTTTCTCAGCTGACTGTCAATACGGTGATGTCTGTGAAGTGAAAACAAGATTGGAGATTTTCAAAAAAGAGGCAGCTGTAGAAAACTTTCTTATCAGATTTAAAGTGGAAGCTATCTTTTCACCCAAGAAATATTTTCAACATCTACAAGATCGATCATCCGGATTCATCGTTAGAAACGAAAACTGCGGTATCAGCAAGGAGCTAGCCGCTCTTGTGAAAACCTTGAAAGAGGTGAAATACACAGCCGGAAAGAAAAAACGCTCTAGTAGCCTGCCTAGAAGTGCTGAACTTTATCAAAAGAAGAGAAAACCCTCTCCACTTAATATAAAACAATAAATGTGTGATTTTTAACGCATGTAACCGTCTTTAGGTTTGAGTAAATTTGTTTAAAATGTTGTGCACTTCTTTCGAATCTGAAGAAACGCGAATCTTAACCTTCTCAGACAATTGACCTCACCGAGTCGATAATTTAAGTCCTGAACAAATGGCTAAAGCTGGATTTTTGTACAGAGGCAGTGACGATCGAGCATTTTGTTTTTATTGTGGTCTATCTATTTATCAGTGGGCGGACACGGACATCCCAGAAATTGAACATGCGAAATACCGGTCCGCGTGTGCGTATCTAGAGAGAACGTTTGGAACTGGTTTCATTAACCAACACAGTAACTTCCGCATTCCAGAAGAGGAGTTTTTGTCGGGAACGAGATTCAGATTTGCTACCCCTGAAGAAGCAGTAGATCCAACAATTGTGAGAAACTCTCCAGTAGAAAATGAAGAATCGAACATAACCCCCCTAACTGAAGCAAAAGAGTGTGACACATCTCAAGAACTTGTATACAAAGTGTGTTTCGATTCGAGAATTAATGCTTTGACCATGCCGTGTGGACACTGCTTTGGTTGTTTGGCCTGCACAACAAAGCTTTATTCAAAGGAATGTCCCATATGTCGCGTGACTATTTTGGATGTAAATCGTATTTATATTGTATAATAAAACACTTGATTGTATTTAATTCTGTTTATTACACGTAAAACAGTTACATTTTCAGCAAATTCTGAATAAAGCGCTCAACGGTTTTGTCATTTAAACTAACATTACTGGAAAAATAAGTCAATATCTCGGATAGAGAGCAACCACGCGAGCGAAATAAGATGTAGTACATGGTATAATGTCCACAGACTTCAGATATCAAACTCTGTAAGGTTTTTGAGTTGTAGGTCCAGGATGAGGAGTGAGAATCTAAAAATCTGTCAAACCATAAACAATTGGATGTAGACCATAGCTATCAAAAACTCAGCAGATTTTGGATTGTTGAAGAACATAGCAACCCAGTGTTCTCCAGGAGCAGTGCTCGGTGTTAACAACATAACTCCCAGGACACTCCACAGTAGGTGGCTGATCTTTAGGATAAATGCCCTTAAAAATTTTTTTGCGCAGGAGTCATTCCTCTCAATCTGTAGTGTATCCATCAGTCAATACGTTTCTATCAGTCGGTCAATCAACCAATTCTGCATGAATTACGACATTGCTTCTGTTGGAGGAGTGTTAAAGTCTAGACAAATGTTTTTCATCAACTCCAGATGCGCACAAGAAGCCCCAAATCTGGCGCAAGAATTCAAAACTTTTCATAGTTTACAGACAAGAAAAAACTCACCGCCAACAGACATAAAATTTCATCATCTCCGCAAAATTAGGTAGAAATCTGCAGAGTGCGGTTTATTTTTCCAATCACAATACCTATTTGGGACACTTCAAAACTATTATGCTGCAGTCATCACCACACTCATACAAAATAAGTGCCCAGACCCGGGTTTGAACCGGGGACCTTTAGATCTTCAGTCTAACGCTCTTCCAACTGAGCTATCTAGGCAGTAATGGCCAGTACGGGGGCTCGAACCCGCGACATTAACAAGACACTATAACCGACTGAGCTAACTGACCACTTGTTGAAATCCCAGAAATTTCTCTATTAAGTGAAGCAACTGTCTTTGATGTTATGCGTCTGTAGAAAATAATGATTGTAAAATTTTCTTGAAAAGTATTACAGATTTATCTAGTTACAGTGCTTCGCAACAAGTCTCCAGTTTCAAAATCACAATTTCTTTCCCTTTCTTACCTACTTATACTTCTTGAGGGGTTGCTGATAGTTATTGTTTTAGACACTGTATCAGTTCTGATGTGCTAAAGTAAGATTTCATGAAAACCGTAAGTTTTAGATCTGCAACAGTTTATAAGGGTAATTGATAAAATCATATTTTTTTCCTCCTGAACAACATGGAATTAAATATTTTTACGCTTATGACAAAGACCTATGCATATTAATTTTTAAGGTTTTTCAAATCTGATTCTGGCTCCAACATTTGGAGATTCTTTAAAGCTTGCGAGCATGTCGAGTGCAACATGTAAAGACAACAAAAGTTTTAAAGTGGAAAAGAGACTGTAGAAATATTGGTAACGCTGAATGAAGAATAAAAAACTTGACAAATGTTTGGAAATATGTAGTTTTTGCTTCACCACATTCAATTTTTTACGTCAATACACTTGAATTCGTACCAAAATTTTAAAATATAATATTCATTGGTTGAAAATGCAGTGGGAGACTTTAACATTTCTTTCAGGTTTATTCACTTGTTAAATTCTCACCAAATATTGAACACGTTGAGACAACAAAATATTTTTATTTGACACCCTTGTGAAATATTTCAGTTGAAGACCACTAAACAACTTTGTGCGTGCTCAATGTACTGGTTTTCGATTTTACCACAAAACAGTTCAGCGGTCAATGAGCGGACTAATATATTAGTCATTAGTTAAAGAAATGTTAAAGTCTCCCTCTGCATTTTCAACCAATGAATATTATATTTTAAAATTTTGGTACGAATTCAAGTGTATTGACGTAAAAAATTGAATGTGGTGAAGCAAAAACTACATATTTCCAAACATTTGTCAAGTTATTTATTCTTCATTCAGTGTTACCAATATTTCTACAGTCTCTTTTCCACTTTAAAACTTTTGTTGTCTTTACATGTTGCACTCGACATGCTCGCAAGCTTTAAAGAATCTCCAAATGTTGGAGCCAGAATCAGATTTGAAAAACCTTAAAAATTAATATGCATAGGTCTTTGTCATAAGCGTAAAAATATTTAATTCCATGTTGTTCAGGAGGAAAAAAATATGATTTTATCAATTACCCTTATAAACTGTTGCAGATCTAAAACTTACGGTTTTCATGAAATCTTACTTTAGCACATCAGAACTGATACAGTGTCTAAAACAATAACTATCAGCAACCCCTCAAGAAGTATAAGTAGGTAAGAAAGGGAAAGAAATTGTGATTTTGAAACTGGAGACTTGTTGCGAAGCACTGTAACTAGATAAATCTGTAATACTTTTCAAGAAAATTTTACAATCATTATTTTCTACAGACGCATAACATCAAAGACAGTTGCTTCACTTAATAGAGAAATTTCTGGGATTTCAACAAGTGGTCAGTTAGCTCAGTCGGTTATAGTGTCTTGTTAATGTCGCGGGTTCGAGCCCCCGTACTGGCCATTACTGCCTAGATAGCTCAGTTGGAAGAGCGTTAGACTGAAGATCTAAAGGTCCCCGGTTCAAACCCGGGTCTGGGCACTTATTTTGTATGAGTGTGGTGATGACTGCAGCATAATAGTTTTGAAGTGTCCCAAATAGGTATTGTGATTGGAAAAATAAACCGCACTCTGCAGATTTCTACCTAATTTTGCGGAGATGATGAAATTTTATGTCTGTTGGCGGTGAGTTTTTTCTTGTCTGTAAACTATGAAAAGTTTTGAATTCTTGCGCCAGATTTGGGGCTTCTTGTGCGCATCTGGAGTTGATGAAAAACATTTGTCTAGACTTTAACACTCCTCCAACAGAAGCAATGTCGTAATTCATGCAGAATTGGTTGATTGACCGACTGATAGAAACGTATTGACTGATGGATACACTACAGATTGAGAGGAATGACTCCTGCGCAAAAAAAATTTTTAAGGGCATTTATCCTAAAGATCAGCCACCTACTGTGGAGTGTCCTGGGAGTTATGTTGTTAACACCGAGCACTGCTCCTGGAGAACACTGGGTTGCTATGTTCTTCAACAATCCAAAATCTGCTGAGTTTTTGATAGCTATGGTCTACATCCAATTGTTTATGGTTTGACAGATTTTTAGATTCTCACTCCTCATCCTGGACCTACAACTCAAAAACCTTACAGAGTTTGATATCTGAAGTCTGTGGACATTATACCATGTACTACATCTTATTTCGCTCGCGTGGTTGCTCTCTATCCGAGATATTGACTTATTTTTCCAGTAATGTTAGTTTAAATGACAAAACCGTTGAGCGCTTTATTCAGAATTTGCTGAAAATGTAACTGTTTTACGTGTAATAAACAGAATTAAATACAATCAAGTGTTTTATTATACAATATAAATACGATTTACATCCAAAATAGTCACGCGACATATGGGACATTCCTTTGAATAAAGCTTTGTTGTGCAGGCCAAACAACCAAAGCAGTGTCCACACGGCATGGTCAAAGCATTAATTCTCGAATCGAAACACACTTTGTATACAAGTTCTTGAGATGTGTCACACTCTTTTGCTTCAGTTAGGGGGGTTATGTTCGATTCTTCATTTTCTACTGGAGAGTTTCTCACAATTGTTGGATCTACTGCTTCTTCAGGGGTAGCAAATCTGAATCTCGTTCCCGACAAAAACTCCTCTTCTGGAATGCGGAAGTTACTGTGTTGGTTAATGAAACCAGTTCCAAACGTTCTCTCTAGATACGCACACGCGGACCGGTATTTCGCATGTTCAATTTCTGGGATGTCCGTGTCCGCCCACTGATAAATAGATAGACCACAATAAAAACAAAATGCTCGATCGTCACTGCCTCTGTACAAAAATCCAGCTTTAGCATTTGTTCAGGACTTAAATTATCGACTCGGTGAGGTCAATTGTCTGAGAAGGTTAAGATTCGCGTTTCTTCAGATTCGAAAGAAGTGCACAACATTTTAAACAAATTTACTCAAACCTAAAGACGGTTACATGCGTTAAAAATCACACATTTATTGTTTTATATTAAGTGGAGAGGGTTTCTCTTCTTTTGATAAAGTTCAGCACTTCTAGGCAGGCTACTAGAGCGTTTTTTCTTTCCGGCTGTGTATTTCACCTCTTTCAAGGTTTTCACAAGAGCGGCTAGCTCCTTGCTGATACCGCAGTTTTCGTTTCTAACGATGAATCCGGATGATCGATCTTGTAGATGTTGAAAATATTTCTTGGGTGAAAAGATAGCTTCCACTTTAAATCTGATAAGAAAGTTTTCTACAGCTGCCTCTTTTTTGAAAATCTCCAATCTTGTTTTCACTTCACAGACATCACCGTATTGACAGTCAGCTGAGAAAATGACCACCACATAAGGACGGGCGTCTGTTGGGCCTTTGAATGCCACAAACGGTAGACCCTCAAACATATGTATATACACTTGAATAAGCTGATCGGTTGAAAAGAGAGCTTTTCCTCTTGAGACAGTCAGCACGTCTTTTCTCAACATCTCACCGTCTGCGGGTATTGATTTCCCTTCTTTGTCAATGTCGAGGAAGATTTTTCGTATTTTTCTTGCTTCTTCTTGATGTTTTCTTGCATGCCTCAACAACTCTGTTTGCTCCATCAACCCGTCGTAGCATGAGGAGTGGGGATGAGTCGTTGTAACGTCGACATTTTTTGCTCTCTCTTCATAGTCGTCAGCAATTGAAGTGTGTGTCTCGTCGCAGCTTTCCATTGTTCTTCTAATTTTCTCGCAAAACCATACGACTTTTATAGAGAAATGTTAACAAAGAAAGAAGAAAAATCACTACTCTTGCCTAGACCTGCCTTGTTCTTTCCAACAATTGTGTAATGAAAACTTGTGATGTAGTGCAAATCAAAACACCCGCTGGTTCGTGATTGGTCAAATAAGAGGTAAGAATGTTTATAACTTTAAAGCCGTAATCACCTCCGTACGGTCTATGCTTCCGTCAGATTTTTGTTGATAGAAAACCATTTTTGAAGTTCTACATCGATTGTGATTGGTTAAAGGTTTGCTG